>CAWUFW010007568.1:407500-993258 GCA_963921515.1 Calotriton arnoldi
AGACTGACAGAGAGAGAGACTGACTGAGGTAGAGAGAGACTGACTGAGGTAGAGAGAGACTGACAGAGAGAGAGACTGACTGAGGTAGAGAGAGACTGACTGACAGAGACTGACAGAGAGACTGACTGAGAGATACTGACTGAGAGATACTGACTGAGAGATACTGACTGACAGAGAGACTGACTGACAGAGAGAGACTGACTGACAGAGAGAGACTGACTGACAGAGAGAGACTGACTGACAGAGAGAGAGACAGACTGACAGAGAGAGAGACAGACTGACAGAGAGAGAGACAGACTGACAGAGAGAGAGACAGACTGACAGAGAGAGAGAGACAGACTGACAGAGAGAGAGAGACAGACTGACAGAGAGAGAGAGACAGACTGACAGAGAGAGAGAGAGACTGACAGAGAGAGACTGACAGAGAGAGACTGACAGAGAGAGACTGACAGAGAGAGACTGACTGACAGAGAGAGACTGACTGTCATGAATGATGTAATATGTGACGTCATCAGCAGTGCATTGCGGGGGCGCGGGTTATAGTTAGCTGAACTAACTATAATAGCGGAATTTCTATGGTTTTGTACGAGTGAAATGTCCAACTAACTACAACGTCCCTGAAACCTATGGTTTTTTCAGTGAATTTCTAAGGTTTTTTAAATGCTAATTTCTAACTATAACGTGCCTGAAACCTATGGTTTTTTCAGTGAATATTTATATATTTATATATCTCATTGCAGAAATACTTTAAAATATATGATAAAACAATCATGCAGTATACGATAATATATACATCGGTATATAAATATTAATAATCACCTACAGTTACAGAGACTCACCTTACTGGAACAGATGACGTAACACCGGCTGTCCTACGGCTGCATCACTGCGCTGTGCCGATTCAAGATATTAGTGCTGAGTGAACGTGTGGGAGCTCTTCCACATCGCAGCAGGACATATCTTCTCCAGCGCAACACCTCCAAACAGAGAGCCTTAAGTGAACAATGTCCTTGTTGAGTGCGCCTTCGCTGCACGTGGTTTGCCAGCTTTCGAGCAGCAAAACCGAAAGGCAGCAGAAATCCATTTTGTGATGTCTGCTTTCCTGACTGAAGGACCCTGTCGAGATTGTCATTAAGACACTAACAGTTGATCGTTCTTCCGAAGCTGTTTAGTACGATGTAGACAGAATTTAACACATCATTTAATGTCCACTCTATGGCGAGACCTTTCAGCCGGTGATGCCAGATCTGGGAATAAGTAATACGAAGTATGAAAGGTTCATTGAGATGAAATTGCGATGGAAGCTTCGGAATGAATTCTGCATTTGTTCTGAGAAGCACAAAATCATCAGTGAAACGCAAGGGTTCTTGCATTGTAAAAGCCTGTATCATGCTGCCTCGTCTAGTGGAAGTGAGAGCCAACAGGAAAAGCAAGCTACCACATGAGAAATCTGAGGTCTGCTTTGTGAATGGATTAAAATGGAGGTTTCATTAGTTGAGAGAGAACTACATTGCGATGCCATTCTGGGGGAGGAGCTCGTACCGGAGGGGAAGCTCTGAACAACCCCTTCATGAATTGTTTTACTATTCTTGTGTAACATAGAGAGAGAGAGAGAGGATGCGCAGAGCGTCTGTACCTTGAGACTGCAGCAAGGTGAACCTTGACAGATGCATGCACCAATCCTGACCAAGCAAGTAACAGGAGATGAGGCAGATTGTGCTCAGGTGATGCCTCCAATGGATGCAGGTCATATTGTTGACACCATGAACAGGATCGCTTCCATTTGTTTGTATGTTTTGTTCGTGGCTTTGCTCTTGCTTTGGATAGGATATCCCTGCAGTCTTGAAGGATATCTAGGTCTTGGAACTCGCAGATTTCAGGAGCCATGCATGCAAGTGTAGAGAGGCTGGTTTCGTATGTAGGACCTGGCCCTGGTTCATCATAAACAGTGTTCGCGTTGTCGAAAGCCGAATGGGATTGGATTCTGATAGCAGGAGAAGCTCCATAAACCAATGGTGCCTGACCCAGTCGGGAGTGATCAGGATGAGGCGACAGTGTTCCATTTTCATCTTGTTGATAAACTTCGATATGAGAGGGAAGAGGGGAAAGGAAAATGCTACTTACCAGTATGCATCTGTTCTTGGCATGTAGAGCTGTATACTTTAGCATAGATCGCCATCTGGTGTTGGGCTCGGATGTTTGCACTTTGTTTTTGTCTGAAGAAGTCTTTGTAGTCACGAGATAGGTGACTCCTCCTTATGGTGATAGTGTGCATGGGCATCGACTCCATCTTCAGATTGTTTTTCGCCATAAAGGGTGATGATGGAGTTAGTAAGAGAATAGAAAAGGATGTCCATGTAATGTATCTAAATAAGATAATACTGCAACAGATAAAGGTACCCGGGGAGGTGGGTGGGCGTATACAACTCTACAGCTCTATATGCCAAGAACAGATGCATACTGGTAAGTAGCATTTTCCGTTCGAGGCATATGAGCTGTAGATTGTATACTTTAGCATAGACTATACATCAGTTTTCCTCCCTAGCGGTGGCAACCTGTATCTGTTGCAGTGGTTTGAAAAAGTGTTTTTAGTACAGCCTGGCCCACACTAGCCTGTTGTTTTGCCTGCACATCTACACAATAGTGTTTTGTGAACGTGTGCGGTGTAGACCATGTTGCTGCTTTACAAATGTCATCTATGGGAATGTTTCCTAAGAATGCCATAGAAGCCCCTAGTTTGCGGAATGCGCTCTAGGGGGAATAGATAATGTGCGCTTTGCTCTTTGGTAGCATATTTGGATGCATTGAACGATCCACCTGGCAATTCCAGCTTTTTATATAGGGTTGCCCTTATGTGGTGGTGAGAAAGCTACAAAAAGTTTAGTTTTTCTGAAAGTTTTTGTCCTTTCAATGTAGTAAAGGATAGCTCTTTTGACGTCAAGCGTATTAAGAGCCCGTTCTGCTACTGAGTCTGGTTGAGGAGAAAAAGACTGGCAGCTCAACAGACTGGTTAAGGTGTAAAGCAGAGACGACTTTGGTAAGAATTTAGGGTTTGTCCTAAGAACCACTTTGTTGTGATGTATTTGCAAAAATGGTTCTTGTATGGTTAATGCCTGGAGTTCACTACCTCTTCTGAGAGATGTGATTGCTACAAGGAAAGCTACTTTCCATGTGAGAAATTGTAACTCACATTTATGTAAAGGTTCAAATGGGGGACCCATGAGCCTGGTAAGGACAATGTTTAGCACTGTGGAGAGGGTGGAACTCTGGGAGGAATTATCCTTTTAAGGCCTTCCATGAATGCTTTGATGGCAGGTACCTTAAACAATGACAAGTGTTGTCTGTTTTGTAGGTAAGCGGCTATGGCAGCAAGATGTAATGGTATAGAGGTGTATGCCAGATTACATTTTTGTAGATGCAAGAGGTAACAAATAATGATTTGAATTGAAGCATCTAGTGGATTGATTGTGTTATTACAGTAGATAACAAATCTTTTCCATTTAGCTGCATAGCACGCTCTAGTGGTAGGACATCTAGCCTCCTTAATGATATTCATACAGTCTGGCGGAAGGTTGAGGTAACCAAACTCTAAGATTTCAGGAGCCAGATCGCTAGGTTCAGTTGAGCTGGATCTGGAGGCCTTATTTCTCCATGGTTCTGTGTGAGGAGCTTTGGAGAAAGGTGCAACTTTTGATGTGGAACTACTGAGAGTTCCAGCAGGGTTGTGAACCATGGTTGTGGGGCCCATGTTGGAGCAACCAGGATCATTGTGAGAGTGTGTTGCTTGCGCACCAGTAATGGAATGAGCGGGAGAGGCGGAAAAGCGTACGCAAATCTGCCTGACCAGTTCATCCATATTGCATTGCCTTTGGAGAATGGGTGTGGATACCTGGAGGCAAAGCTTGGGCATTTTGCGTTTAGATGTGTGGCGAATAGATCTATGTCTGGGTGGCCCCACATCTGAAAAAACGGATGAAGAACTTGCGGATGAAGTTCCCATTCGTGGATCTGCTGTCTCTGAGCAGATCCGCAATTGGATTGTGTACCCCTGGGAGATATTCTGCTAAGAGGTATATTTTTTGAGGAATGGCCCATCTCCATATGCTTTGCGCTAGGCGTGAAAGCTGCAGAGAGTGTGTCCCCCCTTGTTTTTGTATATAGTACATTGCTGTCATATTGTCCATACCTACTAGGACAGCTTTGCCTATGAGATGTATTTGGAATGATTTTAATGCGAGAAAAATCGCTAGTAATTCCAGGTGATTGATGTGGAGCAGTTTCTGTTGTGGGGTCCATGTGCCCTGAATGGTATGGTTTAAGAGATGAGCTCCCCAGCTGGTGAGCGATGCGTCTGTTGTTGGCATTATCTGTGGAACCGGGTCTAGGAAGGGCCGCCCTTTGGAAAGGTTTTGTGTGTTCCACCACTGCAGAGAGCGATGTGTGCGGCTGTCCACCAACACCAGATCTGTAAGCTGACCTGGAGCCTGGTTCCACTGATGTGCTAAACATTCCTGTAATGCACGCATTTGGAGTCTTGCGTAAGGCACGATGAAAATGCAAGAGGCCATCATCCCTATTAGCTGCATGAACACTCGAGCTAGTAGTGAGTGTTGAGTTTGAAATTTTGTTATGAGAGCTTGCATGCTGGCTATCCTGACTGGAGTGGGGTATGCAAGGGCTTTTGAAGTATCTATTGTGGCGCCTAGATACTGTTGTGTGGGACGGTTTAAGATGTGACTTGGTGAGGTTTATTGTGAATCCTAAGTCGTGCAGCAGCTGGATTGTTTTGTGTGTGTGGTGCACACACTTGATGTGTGACCTTGCTTTTATGAGCCAGTCGTCGAGGTAAGGAAACACATGAATGTGTTGTCTTCGCAAGTGAGCTGCTACTACTGCGAGACATTTTGTGAAGACTCTGGGTGCTGCAGTCACTCCGAATGGGAGGACTTTGAATTGGTAGTGCTGACCGTCCAGTACAAATCGTAGATATTTCCTGTAGCCGGGTGAATCGGAATGTGAAACTAGGCGTCCTTGAGATCTAGAGTGGCAAGGAAATCGCCTTATTGTAGCAGTGGGAGGACCTGTTGGAGAGTGACCATGTGAAAGTGGTCGGATTGTATGTACAGGTTTAATGGTCTGAGGTCTAATATTGGCCTGAGAGTATTGTCCTTTTTTGGGATGAGGAAGTAAAGGGAGTAAACCCCTGTACCTTGATGGTGTAGGGGAACCGGTTCTATTGCGTGCTTTTGCAAGAGGGAGAGAATCTCTTGTTTTAGAAGTGTCAAATGTTCTGAGGACATTGGACGTTGTTTGGGAGGTATGTGCGGGGGAGTAGAAGTGAGTTCCAGGCAGTAACCATACTGGATAATTTGTCTCACCCACCTGTCTGTGATGATGGAATTCCAGACAGGTAGGAACTGATATAGTCTTCCCCCGACCGGAGTGGAATGGTCTGGGGGGAGTGGAGGGAAGTCACTGTTTTGTGGTAGGGGAGGTGCGGATGTTACTACCGCAGCCTCTTCCTTTGTTGTTATTTCCTCTCTAAACCCCTCTAAAATATCCTCTGAGAGAGGAAGTTTGAGTGGGGCTTTTGTAGGAAGAAGAATTGTTGTCTGTCCCAATGGTTTTGGAGGCGCCCCTATAAAAGGAGCGACGAAAGGACCCTCTAGTTGTTGGTGACTGTAAGGCCCCCATGGACTTAGCGGTTTCAGTGTCTTTTTTCATCTTCTCGAAAGATGTGTTTACAGTAGGTCCAAATAAGTGTTCTTGATCAAAAGGCTGATTGAGAATTTGAGACTGCACCTCCTGTTTAAAACCAGATATGCGTAGCCATGCGTGCCTACGCAGTAAAACGCTTGTGTTAACGGCACGAGATGCTGTGTCCGCTGCATCAAGAGCACATTTGATAGAGGTGTTTGTAATTAGCTTTCCCTCTTGTATGAGGTCGTTAGCTTTAGACCTATATTGTTCTGGAAGATGTTGCATGTTTGTCTCAAGCTCATCATAATGCGCCCTGTCATACCTGGCCAGCAAAGCTTGGGCGTTGGCAATGCGCCAGTAATTTGCCGCCTGTGACGCAACCCGTTTACCAGATGCGTCTAATAATTTAGATTCTTTATCCGGAGGAGGGGCATCACCTGTTTGGGAATTTGCCAGTTTACGGGCATTTGACACTACCAGAGAATCTAGAGGGAGCTGCCCCTTGATATGAGCTGGATCATTTGGAGCTGGTTTATATTTTTTGTCAACCCTGGGGTTGAGAACTCTAGCTCTGACAGGGTCTTTAAACACATCAGGGGCATGTTTAATCATACCTTTTAACATTGTGTAAAAGTCTCTAATAAAAAATCTTCCTCCAAAGGGTCTGAGTGTAATTCTACCCCAAGATATTTGGCTGCTCTATTTATGAGTTGCGCAAACCCTATGTTATCATCTGGAGGGGATGGTTTAGATGGGTATGAGTCTGGCTCAGGTATATCTGGGACATTATCATAATCCTCCCAAGGGTCAGGTGGTGGGATACTGTGGATATTATCATCCCCTTGTGGGTCTCCATCCCCACCCCCAAAGTCATCTTCATCATCATGTGGTGCAGGTGAAGAAGGAAGCAGTGGAGAGTGTGCTGGAGAAAGTGGTATAGTTGGAAGATTTGGAGGGGGAGAGGAGGGTCTGAAAGGTGAAGTTGCTATGTCTTTCTTCTTTAAGGGTACCTCAGGTGCTTCTGAGGTGTCCAATTTCCTCTTTTTAGGTGATATTGTTGTTACATGACCTGTAACAGGGTCAATGTGTAGGGTTTTTTGTTTCAGATCCGATGGATCTGGTTGAAACAGTTCTGTGGAGGCATTGTCTTTCTTCGGCACCGACGATTTTGGTTCCGAGCGGTGCTTTGATTTAGTCTCTGTAGCTTTAGGAGGGGTCTTGGTCTCCTTATGCTTTGGTGGAGTTTGAGTCCAAAATCTTTTTCGGGTCCGAGAATTTATGGTGTTTTTTCAGGTCCGAGGGCTTGTCCTCGGTGTGTTTTGGTGGCGGAAAGCTCAGCGTTGAAGCTGCCTTCGGTGCCGATGTAACAGGGCGTGGCACTGTGTTTGTTTTCGGCTTTTGTTTCGGTGCCGGGCATTGTTTTTCGGTACCGGTACGCGGCTGACTCGGTCCTGAGCCGCCTGAAGGCTTTTTCTTTGGGCTTCGGAGCCGGAGGGCGGGACATCTGAAGTATTACCTCGGTATCGACCTGAGCCCGAAGGCGAAGATGTTACCGGAGCCTTATCTTTTGTTTTAGATGGGGCAGGGGTGTTGAGCTCGGTACTCACGATCCGTTGACCTGGAGTAACCGTCTGATCCTCGGCATCTGACTCGTCTGCCTCGGAGACGCTGATGTCTTCATCCTCCGGTTCTTGTTGTTCTGGAGCATCGGGGCCTGCATCGAAGATGTCGTCCGGCGCCGAGGTAGTTGATCGAGACATTGACATCGAGCCCGGCGATCACGTATGGTCTTCTTTGATCTAAAGGAAGCACAGGCCTGGCAGTCTTTGTCCTAGTGTTCTGGAGAGAGGCAAAGGTTACATACCTCGTGGAGATCAGTGTGTGGGAATTTAGCACCACACAGGGGGCATTTTTTAAATGGAGTTCTTTCCATTGACTGCAGGGCCTGATGGCGCAGATAGGCCCAGCGGCCCGCGTCGATGACCGGAATCGAAGGTGTTGATGAATTTTTGGATGCGCGTCGAAGGGGAATGCGATCGAAACAATACCGTCGAGCGGTGAGGGATTGTGCGTCGAAGGGGGATCGAGTACGACACCGACCCGGAGCACAGCAATTTTCATCCGAACCCGATGGCGGAAAAAAACAATCTGAAGATGGAGTCGATGCCCGTGCGCACTATCACCATAAGGAGGAGTCACCTATCTGATGACCACAAAGACTTCTTCAGACAAAAACAAAGTGCAAACATCCGAGCCCAACACCAGATGGCGATCTATGCTAAAGTATACAATCTACAGCTCATATGCCTCGAACATGGTATTCATAAATCCCAGGCCATCTAATCAAAAGAGCATTCCCCCACGACTCTGGGAAAGGGTACCGACTGGGTTACAACTGGCATTTGGTGTTCTTGTATGTCGCAAAAAGATCCAATGCTAGTTTTCCCCACAGTGAGAATATCTTGTTCAGCTCCAACTGATCCAGTTCCCACTTGTGGCAACTGTCCTTGGCTCTGCTGAGCATGTCCTCTAAGGTGTTGCTTACTTGGGACACTACTCGGCACTCAGAGATATATTGTAGGTTGTGAGCCAGCTCCAAAGCTCCTGGGCTTCCTGAGAAAGCGTTAGCGACCTTATATTCCCTTGCTTGTTGATATAATACATGCTAGTCGTATTGTCCATGCGCACCAGCATCGAAGACTCCGTTATTTTTCAAAGAAAGGCTTGTAGGGCGAGAGGGATTGCTTTCAGCTCCAAGCGGTTAATATGCATGGTTTTCTGAAGCGCAGACCACTTCCCTTGATTTTGCAGGTCGTGCGAGTGATCACCCTAGCCCCTTAGAGACACATCTGTGGTGATGACGAAGTCGGGAACTAAGGCCAGAAACGTGAGGCCTTTCGAGAGATGAGATATGTAAGGCCTCATCTTTAGTTGTGCCAGCAGGACTAGGTTGATTGCGTAAGAGATCATGCTCAGTAGCCATTGTACAGCTGCACTGAAAATTGACTTTTTTCTAGAAATGTTTAGAGCCAAATTTGTAAACCTCTTGTCTGGATTTGCTTTGGTTTGTATCAAGGTTTGCTTCTAGAAACATTGTCTGTCTTGGAATAGTTGAAGATTTTCGATGATTCACAGAAAGACCCAGTTTGTGAAACAATGAGGGGCAAGCTTTCGTAGCTTTGGACGCTTCCAGTGGTGTTGAGGGTTTCAGCAGCCAGTGGTCTACGTAGGGGAATACCGGACGACCTTGTTTTCTGACAGTAGTTGCTACAGGTGCCAGACATTTGGTGAATATGCGGGAAGCTGACTTGAGGGCGAACGGGAGGAGACTGAACTGGTAATATGTACCGGCTATAGTGAAGTGGAGATTATTTGCAGTGTTTGGGATGTACGGGGAGGTGGAAATGTGCATCCTCTAGGCCCAGAGATGTCATGTAGTCTCCGCTGTTCAGTAGGTGCAGAGTGTCGGAGGGAGTGATCATGCGAAAGGATTGCTTGTATAATAATTTTTTTTGCTTCCTGAGATCTAGGATGGGTCTCCATTCCCCCATTTTTTTTCTCATAGTGAAAAAAACGGTAATAGAATCCCATGCCTTTCTGGGGAAATGGAACATTCTCTATTGCTCTCTTGGCAAGCATTAGGAGGGCCTTTTTTTTTTTTTTTTGTGAAGATGAGGGGGTACACTCCCCTTGGAGGATTGTTTGGTGGTCTTTCGGTAAACTGAAGGGTTTGGCCATAGATGATCAGGTTAAATACCAATCTGTCTGAAGTTCTCTCTTCATTGAGGGAGGTAGTTGAAAATGTTCGCGCCCACGTGGTGGGAAGAAGTGGATGAGGCCGGCACCTGATTGAGGTCACTGCTTACGGCCTGTGTCTAGACTCTGGGGTGATGATTTCTGTGGGGCCTGGTTTTGTATATTTCACCGTGGGCGGTTGATGGTACGGTTGTTGCTCAGATTTTACCTACCTTCAACCGGCACCTCTTTGAGTGCCCCCAGTCTCCAATGATTAACATTGGGCCCCAGTGACTGAATTTGACCTCTGCACTCGCCCACCCTTGTGCCGCAGTTGGTGGCCATAGTAGCCCCTATTTTGCGTGTGGAATGCGCACTAGGGGGTATTGTCAAGGTTCTTATGGCTTTCACATAACCTGTTTGGATACATTTCCTGATCCATCTTGCAATGCCTGATTTAGAGATGGGATTGCGCCTTTGTGTGGTGGTGAAAAAGCAACAAAAAGCGGTTTTGTTTTACGAAAATGTTTTGCTCTTTCTACATAATATATTGGAGCTCTTCTAACATCTAGTGTGAGTAGAGCTCGTTCTGCTACAGAATCAGGTTGAGGAAAGAACACAGGTAGCTCAACAGATTGATTTATGTGAAAATCAGAAAACACTTTAGGTAGAAATTTGGGATTGGTTCAAAGAACCACCTTGCCTTTGTGAAGTTGAAACAAGGTTTTTGGATAGTTAGTGCCTGGAGTTCGCCAACGCTCCTTAGGGAAGTGATTGCAGTAAGAAAAGCAACCTTCCATGAGAGGAATTGTAATTCACACCTGTGCATTGGTTCAAAAGGTGGACCTATTAGCCTTGAAAGGACTATGTTCAAGTTCCATACTGCTGCAGGTGGAACTCTTGGTGGTATTACTCTCTATAGTCCTTCCATAAAGGCTTTAATCACTGGTACTCTGAATAGAGATAAGTGTTGTCTGTTTTGTAAGTATGCAGCTACTGCTGCTAAATGCAATCTAATTAATGTATAAGCTAATCCAGATTGCGGTTTTGTACTGAAGCATCAAGGGGATTGATATTGTTATTGTTACAGTATATGACAAAACGTTTCCACTTTGCTGCATAACACGCCCTAGTAGTAGGTCTCCTAGCCTCCTTTAGGATGTTCATACAGTCTGGTGGTAATTGTAAACAACCAAACTCTATGACTTCAGGAGCCAAATCGCCAGGTTGAGTTCCTTGGGATTTGGATGCCTGATTTCCCATGGCTCTGAGTGAGGAGACTGGAGTTGAGATGCAGCTTTTGGTGTGGAACTACTGAGAGCTCTAACAGGGTGGTGAACCAAGGTTGACGTGCCCATGTGGGAGCTACGAGAATGTGTTTGAGAGATGATTGTCTGAGCTTCCGAACTACCAGTGGAATGAGTGGGAGAGGCGGAAAAGCGGTTGTGGGAACCTGGAGGCGAAGCTTGGGCATTTTGCGTTTTGATCTGTGGCGAACAGGTCTATGTGAGGAAAACCCCATTCCTGAAAGTAGGGAAGAAGGATTTGGGGATGAAGTTCCCACTCGTGAATTTGCTGCCTCTGTCTGCTGAGAAGGTCTGCAATTTGATTGTTTACTCCTGGAAGGTGTTCTGCTAGGAGATACATTTTGTGATGTATGGCCCATTTCCAAATGGCTTGTGCTAGGCGCGACAGTTGGAGAGAGTGTGTCCCCCCCCCCCCTGTTTTTGTATGTAATACATAGCTGTCATATTGTCTGTGCGGACTAGGACAGTTTTGCATATTAGGTGAGTTTGAAAGGCTTTGAGCGCTCGAAACACTGCTAGTAGCTCTAGGTGATTGATTTGAGTCCATAATCCTTGGATTGTGTGACTTTGTAGGTGAGCGCCCCAACCAGTGAGCGATGCGTCTGCTGTTAGCACTAGACAACTTTTGAGGGTTACACCACTGCAGAGCGATGGGTGCGGCCGTCTACCAACACTAGATCGGTTAATTGACCCTGCGACTGGCTCCACTGACTAGCTAAGCATTCTTGAAGGGGACGCATGTGAAGTCTTGCGTGGGGAACAATTGTAATGGAAGACGCCATCATGCCTAGCAGTTGCATGAAGACTCTTGCTGGCAATGATTGGTTGGGCTGAAATTGAGTGAGAAGGGACTGAATACTGTGAATCCTGGCTGTATTGGGAGAGGCTAGAGCTTTGTGAGCGTCTATTGTGGCTCCAAGATAAGTTTGCGTGTTGGAAGGCTGTAGATGAGACTTCAACGCATTCACTGTAAACCCTAGTTGGTGAAGTAAGTGAATAGTGGTTTGAGTGTGTTGGAGACTCATTTGGTAAGTACTGGCTTTGATGAGCCAGTCGTCCAGGCATGGGAAGACATGAATGTGTTGTCTTCTCAGATGTGCTGTGACTACTGCTAGGCATTTGGTAAATACCCTGGGAGCAGTGGTGACTCCACACAGAGGCACTTTGAATTGGTAATGGTGACTCACTATGTTGAATCTGAGGTTATTTGCGATGAGCGGGATGAATTGGAATATGGAAATATGCGTCTTTTAAGTCTAGTGTAGACATAAAATCGCCCTGCTGTAGAAGCGGGAGCACTTGTTGAAGTGTTACCATGTGGAAATGCTCTTTCAGTATATAGAGGTTTAGTTCTCTGAGATCCAGAATAGGTCTCAAGGAGCCGTCCTTTTTGGGGATGAGAAAGTACAGGGAGTACACACCTGTTCCTTGACGTTGTAACGGCACAGGTTCTGTGGCTCCTTCGGAGAGGAGAGACTGTACTTCTTGCTGAAGTAGAAGTAAATGTTCTGGTGACATTTTGTGAGAACGTGGTGGTATGTTTGGAGGACTGTTGGTAAGCTCCAGGCAATAACCATGTTGGATAATTCCTAACACCCATTTGTCTGTGGTGATAGATTGCCAAATGGGGAGGAATTGTAGAAGACGTCCCCTGACAGGTGTTAGATGATCGGGTGGAAGTGTAGGCAAGTCATTGCTTGTTGGGGGAGGGGGAATTACGCATTGCGGAACCCTTGCCTCGACCTTTGTTGTTGTTACCTCTATATCCTCGTCTAAAGCAACCCTGTGTAGAGGAAGATTGATTGTTGCCTTTGTAAGAGGTGGCAGTATTGTCTGAGGACATGGTCTTGGACCCCGCACGGTAGAAGGAGCGACGAAAGGAGCCCCGATTAGAGGGAGACTGCAGAGCTCCCATAGACTTGGCTACTTCTGTCTCTTTTTTCATTTTTTCTAATGATTTATCTACTTCGGGTCCGAAGAGATGTTCCTTGTTAAAAGGAGTATTTAAAATAGACTGTGAAACCAGAAATCCTCAACCATGCATGTCTTCTTAATAACACACTAGTGTTGATCTCTCTAGCTGCGGTGTCTGCAGCATCTAAAGCGCATCTTATTGAGGAATTTAGGCTTTTGCTTTGTGTTCATCTGGGAAGTGTTGTAGCAACTGCTCCATTTCGTCCCAGTGTGCCCTATCATATCTGGCTAGCAGGGCCTTAGTGTTGGCAATGCGCCAATGATTTGCTGCTTGGGCAGCTACTCGTTTACCAGAGGCGTCTAATAGTTTTGACTCCTTGTCTGGAGGGGGAGCATCACCTGTAGTCTGTGAATTGGCCCGTTTACAGGCATTAGAGACTACCAAAGAGTCTAGTGGTAGCTGACCTTTAATAAAGACTGGATCGGAGGGAGCAGCTTTATATTTTTTATCAATCCTGGGGGGGAGAATGCGAGCCTGCACTGGATCTTTGAAGATGTTATCAGCATGTCTCATCATGCCTTTAAGCATAGGCAGAGTGTGACTAGCCCTATGTGTGGTACTGAGCGTTTCAAATAGGAAATCTTCCTCTAAAGATTCCTTGTGTAACTGCACCCCATGATATTCTGCAGCTCTAGCAAGTAATTCTAGATGTCCTACATTGTCGTCAGGAGGGGAAGACTTTGCTGGTTAAAGACCTGGGTCGTTATCTGTAGGTGAATCTATGTGATAATCCTTCCAGGTATCTATCGGTACAATATTGCTTCCCCCCCTCCCCCCCATCATCATCATCATCATCAGGTGGTGGTGGAGAGTTAGTTGGTGTAATTAGTAAATGACGCAATGGTGGAGAGGCTGGTGTAGGGGAATGTGGTAAAAGAGGAGGAAGGGGCGGGTTAGTACCCATATTCTTCTTCTTGAAAGGAAAAAAGAAAGGTTCTTCTTCTAACTCAGGTTTGCGCTTCTGAGGTGACTTAGTAAGTACACTTACTGTATCAGGATTTATGTAGAGTTCCTTCTGTTTTGGGTCCGATTTGGGTGTTGGGGGTGTCGAAAATCGGATCCTGCCGCTTCGGAGGCACAGTTTTAGGTTTCGTCGCCGAGGATTTCGGCGCCGGGGTGGAATCACTTTTGGGTGCCGAAGGCTTCGGTGCCAAAGGAGGCTTTGTCTTCAGCGTCAAGGATTTCGGCTCCAAAGCAGTTTTCGGCTTAAAGCCTGAAGGTTTCGGCTCGGTGCCAGTCTTTGGCCGACTTGATCCCAAGCCGGAAGGCTTAGAGGCGTGTTTCGGTGCCGAGCCGGAGGGCGGGCGTCGGAAACATGTTATCGGTGCAGACCATGGCCCGAAGGCGGGGGTGGGACCGAAGCCTTTTGTTTCGGCTGAGTTGGATTTTGGGTTAAGGGGCGTTCGGTACTCAGGGTACATTGACCTTGTGGCAAGTCTTCTTCCGACTCAGAGTCCGATTCCGGGATGGAGGCAAGTTCCTCTTGTTCTTCCTCGGCCCCTTCTGCGTCAAATTCTTGCTCTGAACCTTCACCGAAGATGTCCGGCGTGTATTCGACGTGTTGACTCTGCATCTCGCCCGATGTTCACGGAGCGTTTTCTTCGATCACAATGATTTGCACGCATCGCAGTCTTCTTCGTTGTGCTCCGGAGACAAGCACAAATTGCACACTTCGTGCAAGTCGTCACACGTATACTTGCCGCGACACCGAGGGCAGAATTTAAATGGAGTCTGTTCCATCGACTGTGAAGTGGACCGACGCGGTTAGGCTGGACGGCCTTTCCAAGATCTTCGATCGAAAGGAAAATGTTACGTACCAGTATACATCTGTTCTTGGCATGTAGAGCTGTAGAGTCACATGCTGTGCACACTCCTGCCATCTATTGTTGAGTCCGGATGTTTGCAAGTTGTTTTTCTTCGACGAAGTCTTTTCCAGTCACGGGGTATGGTGACTCCTCCTTTTGGTGATATTGCGCATGGGCATCAACTCCATTGTTAGATTGTTTGCCGTCATAGGGTGAGTATGGAGTTAGTAGTGTATAAAAGAGATGACCATGCGTATGTATGTACTAAGTACTGAATTAAAGAACTGCAACAGGTTTAGGTACCCGGGGAGGCGGGTGGGCGCATGTGACTACCGCTCTACATGGCAAGAACAGATGTCTACTGGTAAGTAAAACTTTCTGTTTGAGGCATGTGAGCTGTAGATCACAAGCTGGGCATAGACTACATAGCAGTTTGCTCCCAAAGCGGTGGCTAACCTGTAGCTGTTGCAGCTGTCTGAAATAATGTTTTGAGTACTGCCTGGCCTACATTAGCCTGTTGTCTGGCTAGCACATCTACACAGTAGTGTTTAGTAAATGTGTGTCGAGTAGACCATGTTGCAGCTTTGCAGATGTCTGCAATGGGAATGTTGCCTAAAAAGGCCATAGTAGGTACTAGTTTGTGGGTGAATGAGCTCTAGGGGGTGTGGGTAAAGTCCTTTTTGCTTTACCATAACAAGCCTGGATACATTACACAATCCACCTTGCAATGCCGGATTTTGAAATTGCATTGCCTTTATGTGGTGGAGCAAAGGCAACAAATAGTTGCTTTGTTTTTACGAAAGGGTTTTGTCCTGTCAATATAATAAAGTAATGCTCTTCTTACGTCCAATGTGTGAAGAGCTCTTTCTGCCACCGAATCTGGTTGTGGGAAGAATACTGGTAACTCCACAGATTGGTTCAAATGAAAGGCAGAAACTACTTTTGGTAGAAATTTTGGGTTGGTATGAAGAACCACTTTGTCATTGTGTAAACGGAAAAATGGTTCTTCGATTGTGAATGCCTGTAGCTCACCAACTCTCCTCAGCAATGTAATGGCTACGAGGAAAGCAACTTGCAATGTGAGAAACTGTAGCCCACATTTGTATAGTGGTTCAAATGGTGGACCCATTAGCCTGGTAAGTACAATACTCAAGTTCCACGCTGGTGCTGGTGGAAGTCTTGGTGGAATCACTCTTTTTAGCCCTTTAATGAATGCTTTAATAGCAGGTATGCAGCAATGGCAGCCAGATGTAACCTTATGGATGTATTCGCTAAGTTTGAGCGTTGCAAATGCAGTAAGTAACAGATGATGTTTTGTACTGAAGCATCAAGTGGGTTAATTTGGTTGTTATTGCAGTATATAACAAACCGCTTCCACTTGACTGCATAGCAAGCCCTAGTGGTAGGTCTCCTGGCCTCTTTAATGATGTTCATACAGTCTGGTGAGAGGTTTAGATAACCAAACTATATGACTTCAGGAGCCAAATCGCAAGGTTGAGCTCCTTTGGATTTGGATGCCTTGTGTGTCCATGGTTCTGAGTGAGGAGACTTCTGGGCGTGAGGTGAAGCTTTTGATGTGGGACTACCGATAGTTCTAACAGGGTTGTGAACCATGGCTGTAGGAGCAACCAGGATCAGAGTCAGGGATGCTTGCCTGAGCCTCCGAACCACTAACGGAAGGAGTGGGAGAGGCGGAAAAGCGTAAGCAAACATCCCTGACCAGTTCATCCATAGGGCATTGCCCTTGGATCGTCGGTGTAGATACCTGGCGGCGAAGTTAGGGCATTTTGCGTTGAGGTGAGTCGCAAACAGATCTATTTCCGGAAACCCCCACATTTGGAAGAACGGAAGGAGAACTTGAGGATGAAGCTTCCACTCGTGGATCTGTTGATTTTGCCTGCTGAGCAGGTCTGCTATTTGGATGCTTTCTCCTGGTAGGTGTTCTGCCCTGAGATAGATCTTCTGAGGAATGGCCCACCACCAAATGGTCTGTGCGAGATGTGACAGTTGGAGAGAGTGTGCCCCCCCTCCCCCGTTTTTGTACATAGTACATTGCGGTCATGCCGTCTGTCCGAATCAAGACATCTTTGCCTATGAGGTGGGTCTGAAAAGCTTTCAGTGCCAGGAAAATTGCTAGCAGTTCCAGGCTTCTGCTTCCGACTCCACAGTCCTTGAACGGTTAGAGTCTGGAGATGTGCTCCCCAACCTGTTAGCGATGCGTCTGCTGTTAAGATCGCCTGTGGAATCAGGTTGATGAATGGCTGCCCTTTGGACAAATTCTGTGGATTCCACCACTGCAGACAGCGATGAGTGCGGCCGTCCACCAACACTAGATCTTTCAGTTGACCCTGTGACTGATTCCACTGACTAGCTAAACATTCTTGAAGGGGACGCATTTGAAGTCTTGCATGTGGGACTATCGTGATGCAGGATGCCATCATTCCTAGCAATTGCATGAACACTCTTGCAGGAAGCGATTGGTTGGCTTGGAATTGGGAGACTAGGGTTTGAATATTGTGTATTCTGGCCGCAGTTGGAAATTCTAGAGCTTTTTGAGTATCTACAGTGGCCCCCAAGTATGTCTGAGACATGGAGGGCTGCAGATGTGATTTCGTCAGATTGATTGTGAAGCCTAGACTGTGTAACAGTTGTAATGTAGTCTGTGTGTGGTGGAGACACGTTTGACGGGAGCTGGCTTTGATAAGCCAGTTGTCCAGATACGGGAAGACGTATGTTTTGTCTCCTTAAATGAACTGCGACTACTGCCAGACATCTGGTAAACACTCTGGGAGCAGTGGTGACTCCGAAGGGAAGCACTTTGAATTGGTAGTGATGACCCGCTACCACAAACCTTAGGTATTAGCGATGAGCGGGATGGATTGGGATATGGAAGTATGCATCCTTTAAGTCCAGAGTGGACATAAAGTTGCCCTGTTGCAGCAGTGGAAGCACTTATTGTAAAGTGACCATATGGAAATGGTCGGAATGAATGTAGAGATTTAAGTCTCTGAGGTCCAATATGGGTCTGAGTGATCCGTCTTTTTTGGGAATTAGGAAGTAAAGGGAATAGACGCCTGTCCCCTGATATTTTAATGGGACTGGCTCTATTGCTCCTTTTTCCAAAAGAGATTGAACCTCTTGTTTCAATAGGTGAAGGTGTTCTGGAGGTATTTTGTGTGTTTTTGGTGGAATGTTTGGAGGGTTGTTGGTAAGCTCCAGACAATAACCATATTGGATAATCTGTACTACCCATTTGTCTGAGGTGATGGTATTCCAGATTGGGAGAAATTGAGTTAGACGCCCCCCTACAGGTGCTGAATGGTTGGGGGGCATCGCGAAAGAGTCACTGTTTCTGGGGGAAGCGCATGTTGAGTTGCCTCTACCTCTTTCCTTTCCGTTATTTCCGCTAAACCCACCTCTGAAATATCCTCTTGAAGAGGGCGATTGACTGTTGCCCTTGTAAGAGGAGGAGGAGGGAGATTCTGTTGCCATAGTCTTGGAGCCCGCACTATAATAGGAGCGACGAAAGGAACCCCTACCTGAAGCTAATTGCAAAGCCCCCATGGACTTAGCGACCTCAGTGTCTTTTTTCATCTTTTCCAGCGAGGTGTCAACTGCTGGACCAAAAAGGTGTTCCTTATCGAATGGTTGATTAAGAATAGAGGCTTGTACTTCAGGTTTAAAACCTGAAACTCTTAACCAAGCATGTCTGCGTAATATTACGCTGGTGTTTATTGCTCGGGCTGCTGTGTCTGCTGCGTCTAAGGCGCATCTAATAGAGGTATTATTGATGAGCTTGCCCTCTTGAATAAGGTCATTAGCTTTAGACTTATGCTTATCAGGTAAAAATTGCATGAGTTTCTCTAACTCATCGTAGTGGGCTCTATCGTAACGAGCTTATAAAGCTTGAGCATTAGCAATTCTCCAGTGATTGGACGCTACCCTTTAGCCGGAGGCATCAATTAACTTTGACTCCTTATCAGGAGGAGGGCTTCACCTGTAGACTGTGAATTAGCTCTCTTACGTGCGTTTGAAACTACAAGAGAGTATAAAGGCAGCTGACCTTTTATGTATGCAGGGTCAGAAGGTGCAGATTTGTACTTTTTGTCCACTCTAGGTGTAATTATTCTGGCTCTCACTGGGTCTTTAAAATTTTCGTCTGCATGCTTAAGCATTCCCTTTAACATTGGTAGTGTTTGAGTGGCTCTTTGAGAGGAATTAAGGGTTTCGAATAGGAAATCCTCCTCTACATTCTCTTTATATAACTCCACCCCGGGATACTGAGCAGCCCTATTAAGAAGCTCAATGTATCCTATGTTATAATCAGGTGGTGAGGGCCTAGACGGATACAGATCAGGGTCATTATCTGTATTGGCATCAGTATCATAGTGTTCCCATGGGTCAGGATCCCTTGGCCTACACTCCTCGTCCTCCCCATCCCCCTCATCCTGTGGGTCAGGTGATGGTGGTGTTGATAAGTTTGTGAGTGTAATGAGCAGGTTTGGATCAGTAGGTGGAGGAGATAGAATGTAAGGTGGGGAAGGGTTAGTGCCCACATTTCTCTTCTTCAGAGGTATGTGGTAATCTTCCAGTAGGCCCATTTTCCTTTTCTCAGGCAATTTGGCAACAATATGTCCAGTATCTGGATTTATTACCAGCTCTTTTTGTTTCGGATCCAAAGATGGAATGTCGGACCGAAGTTCTTTATCGGGAGTATTTTGTTTAGTTGCCGTTTTTGGCGTCGAAAGTTTCGGCTCCGAAGATTTAAGCTTGGATAACGGTGGGACGGTCACCAGGACATGCTTTGGTTTCGGCGCCGAAGATTTTGGCTCGGTGCCGGTATGGGGCCGACTCGAGGCCGAGCCCGAAGGCCTTTCTCTGGATTTTGGCACCGGGCCCTAAGGCAGGGTGCCCGAAATTTTGTCGGTGCTGACCTTGGCCCGAGTGCAGAGGAGGGACCGGAGCCTTTTTGTGGATGAAGCGGCCGGGAAGGGAAAGTTCGGTACTCACGATACGTTGACCTGGGGTGATTTGGTCTTCGACATCGGAGTCGGCTTCAGACACGGAGATGTGTTCTTCCTCTACTTCAGCTTCCGGCGTGTTGGATTCTTTATGGTCGGAATCTTCTCCAAAAAGATCCACTGTGGAGCCCTGCTGATGCATTTCGTGACGTCGAGCCAGATGGTCATGGAGCGTCTTCTTCGATCGAAACGATCCGCACGCGTCGCAGTCCTTTTTGTCGTGTTCTGGAGATAGACAGAGGTTGCCCACTTCGTGCAAGTCGGTGCGCGAAAACTTAGCGGGACACCCAGGACACAACTTAAATGGAGTCCGTTCCATCGACTGCTATTGAGCCCGACGCGGGTAGGCCCAACGGCCGTCCACAAGTCTTCTGATCGAAGGTCTTCTACTTGAACCAATACGCGAAGGATGGGAAACGCGTTTGAGAAACAATACGTCGAGGGTAGTGGATTGCGCACCGAGGGGAACCCGAGAAACGGTGTCGAACCGGAGCGCCGCAATCCACATCCGAACTTGATGGCAGAAAAAAACAATCTAACAATGGAGTCGATGCCCATGCGCAATATCACCAAAAGGAGGAGTCACCATACCTCGTGACTGGAAAAGACTTCTTCGAAGAGAAACAACTTACAAACATTCAGACCCAACATTAGATGGCAGGAGTGTGCACAGCATGTGATCCACAACTCACATGCCTCGAACTAGAGGTTTTCCTTCACTAATATGATACGCGGAGAAGTGGGATACGCGTTCGAAACAATACAAACGCAGGTAGAGTGGTTAGCGCACCGAGGGGAACCCGAAGAAATGGTTTCGAAGCGGAGCACAGCAATACACGTCCAAACCCGATGGCGGAAAAAAACAATCTAACAATGGAGTCGATGCCCATGCACAACATCACCGAGAGGAGGAGTCACCTACCTCGTGACTGGAAAGAATTCTTCGAAGAAAAACAACTTGCAAACATCCGGACCCAACACTAGATGGCAGGAGTATCAAAGCATGTGATCTACAGCTCACATGCCTAGAACATAACATATTTAAAATAAGTTAATGGTTGTGTCACTGGTTTTTAGATATCGTTTTTCTTCAAAGATTTGTGTTTTTTGCTTAGAAGTTTCACACATGTTTGAGGGATCATTTATAGGCCTTTCTAGTATTTAATGTCTAATGTAAAACATTACTTTACAATTCCCCTTGAGAAGATTTCGTTCACCTGACTGAACTGTTCGTAGCTCATAACTGCATACCCAGGTTCTGAGGGACACAGGGTAACCCCATTATATTTAATGGTAGATTGGGAAGTACAGCACCAAAGTCTTAATGCACAAGTTACTAACTTGTGTAATGATATATCTGTAAGAGACAGTAGTTAGTGACAGATTCCTTACCTTAGAATATCCCCAGGTGTCAGGCTGGATCCGGAAAGTTTTTGCGTAGCAGTACCCTTGCGCTTCGGTAGGCGGCGTCGTGCGGCTCCGCGTCCGTCGTCGGGATCGCCGGGATGACGTCGCGGGCAGTACTTAGACGCCGCCCCTGCGCGCTGACGTCAGTTCTGTACACGACTTTCCGCGCCAGGAACGCAGAGCCATGCAAGAAGCTGACATAGGTGTCTGAAAAATACTAGGGCCCTGAAAGGGATGTCCTTAACCCTAGAAATCAGTTCGCAGAACGGGGAGGATGGGTGGGGCGGTAGGAATCTGTCACTAACTACTGTCTCTTACAGATATATCGTTACACAAGTTAGTAACTTGTGCATCTGAAAGAGACACGTTAGTGACAGATTCCTTACCTTAGAATAGATACCCCAGCAATACCAACCCCGGTGGTGGGTCTGCGAACAAAGATCAGACAAGGAAGTCCCGGAGGACAGAACGGCCAAAGAAGCCGTCCCTGCGGAACTGGCTGTCAAGGCAGTAATGCTTGGTAAACGTGTGCAGCGAGGCCCACGTAGCTGCCTGACATATATCTTGCAGCGGAACACCGCGGCCTAAAGCCGTGGTAGCAGCCGTTGCCCTGGTGGAATGGGCACGCAGCCCAACAGGAGGCCCCTTCTTAGCCAAAGAATAGCAGGCTTTGATACACAAGGTGACCCAGCGGGAGATGGTTCTCTTGTGCACCGCCCGACCTTTTTTGGCGCCCACTTAGCCAACAAAGAGCTGGTCATCCACCCGGAAGTGTTGTGTGCGGTTGATATAAAAGGAAAGAGCACGTTTTGGGTCCAGACGGTGGAGCCTCTCTTCCTCTCTGGAAGGATGCGGAGGCGGAAAGAAGGTGGGCAAAGTGATGGTCTGCCCAATGTGGAAGGCAGTAACCACCTTTGGCAAGAAGGACGGACGCGTCCTAAGAACAACCTTGTCTGGATGGACAGACAGAAAAGGAGGTTTGCATGATAGAGCCTGGAGCTCACTCACCCGCCGAGCGGAGGTGATGGCCACTCAGAAAGGCTGTCTTCAAAGTAAGAAGACGAAGAGGACAGTTATGTAGAGGCTCAAAGGGAGCGCACATTAAAAAGGTAAGAACCAAGTTTAAGTCCCACTGAGGCATGACAAACGGAACAGGAGGGAAGAGGTGTGTAATGCCTTTTAGAAACCTGTTAACAACAGGGGACTTAAAAAGAGAGGGCTGATCAGGGAGCCTGAGGAAGGCCGAGATCGCACAAAGATAGCCCTTGATGGTACCCAGGGCAGAACCCTGTTGGGCCAGAGAAAGAAGGAACAGAAGAACCTCAGAAAGAGGGGCAGAGAGGGATTCACAGCCTTTGCTGTGCACCATGCCACAAACTTGTCTCCACCTGCAGGCGTATACCACCTTAGTGGAGGGACGCCTGGCTGCCAGAATCACATCACAAACTTTGGGAGGCAAGTCGAAAGGAATCAACTGCCGCCGCTCAATCTCCACGCAAGCAGGTGTAGACTGGACAGGTTCGGGTGGAGGACCGTCCCCTGCTGCTGCGACAGAAGATCCTCCCGAAGAGGCAGACGGATCGGGGATCGACGCTCATACGGAGTAGCTCGGGATACCAAACTCTTCGAGCCCAGTCCGGAGCCACAAGGATGACTTGGGCCCGGTCGCGCCGAATCTTCTTCAACACTCTGGGTAGAAGTGGTATAGGCGGAAAAGCGTACAACAGACCGCAACTCCACTCGCGACGAAAAGCGTCGCCGAGCGAGTGCCGCCTTGGAAATTCCAACGCGCAGAACTGATGACATTGCGCGTTCTCTTCGGTGGCGAATAGATCTAACCAAGGCTCTCCCCACTGTAGAAAGAGTCCTTGCGCCACTTCCGAGTGAAGACGCCATTCGTGATCCATCATGCACCTGCGGCTGAGTGCGTCCGCCCTGGCGTTCCGGGAACCTGCCAGGTGTTGAACCATCAGGAATATGCCCTGATGTTCCAGCCATGTCCAGAGGCGCAGAGCCTCCTGACATAGGGTCCACAACCCCACCCCGTTTGTTGCTGTACCACATGGCGGTGGTGTTGTCTGTGAACACCTGCACTACCTTCCCTTTGACAGAGGGAAGGAATGCCTTGAGTGCAAGTCGGATCGCCCGGAGCTCCAGAAGGTTGATATGGAGCCGGGACTCTGCCGGAGACCAGAGGCCTCTGATATCCGCCTCTCCCATGTGACCGCCCCATCCCAGAAGGGACACGTCGGTCACGACTGTGTGCTCTGGCTGGGGAAGGGAGAGGGATCTGCCCATGACCCATTGCCGGTTAGAGAGCCACCACTGCAACTGTTTTGCAGCCCCCTCCGAGATCTGGACGTGATCGGACAGGTTGCCCTGGTGCTGCGCCCACTGGAACTTCAGGTCCCACTGCAGAGCCCGCATATGCCATCTGGCATGATCGACCAGCAGGATGCAGGAGGCCATGATGCCCAGCAGCCTCAGGGTCATCCGTACCAAAACCCAGGATAGAGGCTGAAAGATCGGAATCATAGCCTGAATATCCCGGACTCGCCGTTCGGGAGGATAGGCCCGAAACTGCGTCGCGTCCAGAACTGTTCCGATGAAAAGGAGCTGTGGAGAAGGAATCAGGTGCGACTTCGGCACATTGATGGAGAACCCCAGCGAGTGCAGGAGTTCGACCGTAGTCTGGAGGTGGGAGACGACTGCCTGGGACGAGCCCGCCTTCAGCAGCCAGTCGTCGAGGTAGGGGGAAGACTGGAACCCCTGCCCGGCGCAGATGAGCTGCGACCACCGCCATCACTTTCGTGAACACCCGAGGGGCACTTGTGAGGCCAAAGGGGAGCACTGTGAATTGAAAATGCTCGAGGCCCACCATGAACCGCAGGTAACGCCGGTGGGCAGGCAGGACGGGGATGTGGAAATAAGCGTCCTGCAAGTCCAACGCTACCATCCAGTCTCCAGGGTCGAGGGCAGTCAAGACCTGAGCTAAGATGAGCATCTTGAACTTCTCCTTCCGGAGGAAGCGATTGACGTTCCGGAGGTCCAAGATAGGACGCATGTCCTCCTTGTCCTTTTTGGGCACCAGAAAGTAGTGGGAGTAGCAACCACACCCTACTTCTGGGGTCGGAACGCGCTCGATGGCCCTCTTGGCCAAGAGGGCCGCAACTTCCTTCTGAAGAAGCCATGCCACTAAGGAATTGAGGTGGCATGGCTGGGGGGGTGGTCTCGAAGGGGAGGGAGTAGCCCCTTCGGACAATGTCCAAGACCCACCTGTCCGAGGTGATGGCACGCCAGTGGTGAAGGTGATGGCGGACCCTGCCCCCATTTGGCGTGCTGTGCACCTGAAAGGAAGGACTAGGAGGGCTTGGAGGCCGCGGGCGGGGTTGGTGGCCTGACCCGCACGCTGGTTGCCTGACCCGCCACGGCGGGAGCCACGTCCTCGGCCACGCGAAGACGCTTGCTGCGCGGGCCGGTGGCTGGGCAGCAGACGTGACTGGGCGCCCCTTCCGTGGCCACGAAAGGGGCGAAAAGCAGATGGCTGCGGAGGGCGTTTAGCAGAAAGGCCCAGGGACTTGGCCGTAGCCCGTGAGTCCTTAAAACGCCCCAGCGCATGGTCTGCCTTGTTCCCAAAAAGACCGACCCCATCAAAGGGCATGTCCATAAGAGTGTTCTGGACATCACCCGAGAAACCAGTGGTTCTCAGCCAGGCGTGATGGCGCAGCGCCACTGCCGTTGCAATTGATCTACCCAGCGAGTCGGCGGTATGAAGGCCACATCGAATGGTGAATTTAGCCGCATCTCTTCCTTCCGCAATGGCGCGGGAAAGCAGTGTCTGGACCTCCTCAGGACACTGGGGCAAAGCTTGCGCCACCGAGTCCCACAGAGAGTGGGAATATCGGCCCAAAAGGCAAGCGGTGTTGACAGACGGCAAGCCAGCAGTGGAGGAAGAAAAGACCTTCTTCCCAAATTGATCCAGGCGTTTGGATTCCCTATCCAGAGGAGCGGTAGGGAAGGCGGTTTGGGAAGCAGAGGCTTGGACAACCAAGCTCTCAGGAGTGGGGTGTTGGGAGAGGAACAGGGGGTCGCCCGGGGCGGGCGATGGCGTCAGGCCACGTTCCTATCCACAGGAGTCCCTGTGGCGGGCTTGGACCAGGTGCCCAAAAGAACATCAGAAAGTGCGTCATTAAATTGCAGCAGTGGCTCCGAGGAGGTAGCCACCGGCTGAAGCACTTCCGTCAGGAGGTTAGTCCTGACGGCCACTGTAGGCAATTGGAGGTGTAAGGCCCCAGCTGCTCTACGCAACACCGTTGCAAAATTTGCTCCCTCCTCCGTTGCCACGGAAGGAGGAGATAGCATGCCAGGGTCAGGGGAGGTGTCCAGCCCACTGGCATCCCCAAGTTCCTCAGCCCAGTCCTGTTCGTACTCACACTGCTGTGTGAGAGGGTCCTCCGACCCCTCCCAGTCCTCTTCGTCCTCCTCAGGTTCAGGAAACGGCACCGGAGACATCGGCGCCGGCGGAGGTGTAGTTAGGTCAACCGGCGTCGATGGGGGTTGCGGCAGCACCGGAGCCGGGATCGAGGTCGGGACCGAGGCTGGTGTGACAGGCGGCGCCGGGACCGGAGTCGTCGGCGGCGCCGGGGAAACCCCATCAGGGCCCGCGGGGCCCGAAGGCGCACCGGGGGGACCTTGAGGCCCGAAGAGGCGGGCCATGGCCGACAGGAATTCCTGTATCTGGGCCGGAGTCGCTCCCGAACCCGGGAAGGACGGGTAATGCGGGGGCGGCTCCACAGGCACTCCCGGAGCCGCGGGGACGGTGCCGACAGGAGCCTTAGCCGAGTCGCGAGACCGGCGAGGCGAAGTCGTGGAGCGATGACGCTTCTTTTATGCTTTGACTTACCGGAGGAGTGCGAAGACTTGGACCCCGACGACCGATGAGGACTCCGCGACCGGCCCTCGACCTCTCACGTGACCGGGGCTTGGTGTGGCGCGGAGCCGACTGCCGGACCTCGAGGAGCTTTCGAGACCGCTCTCGCAAAGCCTTCGGGTGCAGGCCCGGCAGTCGGGGCACGACTTTGTGTCGTGGTCGCGGCCGAGACAGTAGAGACACTCTAAATGCGAGTCTGTGATCGACATCATACGACCACAGACGTCGCAGGGCTTGAAGCCGGGCATCCCTACCGACACCTTCGGAGTCGAGAGACTCGTGGAGAAAAACAGTGAAAATTCACCAAAAGAAAGTAAAAAAATGACTAGGGCACTGCTCTTCCCGGATCTGCGCTTACTGGCGCGGAAAAAGAAGAACTGACGTCAGCGCGCAGGGGCGGCGTCTAAGTACTGCCCGCGACGTCATCCCGGCGATCCAGACGACGAACGCGGAGCCGCACGACGCCGCCTACCGACGCGCAAGGGTACTGCTACGCAAAAACTTTCCGGATCCAGCCTGACGCCTGGGGATATTCTAAGGTAAGGAATCTGTCACTAACGTGTCTCTTTCAGATATGTAATGTCAGTTTTGAACAGAATTTACATCTTATGTTAGAGGCTACATATCACTTTTAATTTTTTTTATTTTAGAAATGGTAAAAAAAAAAAAGAGCTGTGTTTACAGACATATCTACCTGATGGCCAAAGTTCCAAATGCTGCATTATTTTAATGTACCATGTTCAACAAAAAAGGTAGAAAGTGCTTATTCTTATCAACATGTCTTAATATTTTTAAGTATTTTTCAAACAAAATTGCAATGTGTGCTTCGGGATCCTGCATGGGTTCAGATACATTCTGATGAAGAAAAAAGGGATGGTGGCAGTAACTCAGACTAATGGGGGATATCCATTATCCATTTCAAAGTTTAAGTCAATGAAATTATGCTTAACAATAGTAAGAACAATTCACTAAGTAGCAGCCCAACAAATTCGGCTGCTTTCTCTCAGGTGGAAAAATACCAAGCTGTAGCTCGCTGTTGCAATCAGTCCATTCGAATAAGCAACCTTACTAGCTTGAGAGCGATGTGTGACCCGGAAAGGCATCTCGTGCAGTATTAAATTACAGTTGTGCTTTCCTGCACTTGAAGTAGAGAGGCCCAAGGGTCTCTCTTTCAGCAGCTTTGCAGATGAGAGGCAGGCGTGTGACCTTGAAAGTGCTACCACACGAAGCTCATGGCAATTGTGACTTCAGGTAGAATGAAGGCTCCCTTACTGCTTCTTTCACAGATGAAATGCTGGTGTGACCCTGCCAGTGGCACTGTGTGTCTGTGGTAGACTGTAGACTGTCATCTTTGTGAGCCCCTGCATTTCAACCCATGTCACTGAGTGCAGTACCCTAATCCAATCATCATGAGCTAAACAGAAGAGGTTGCATTTCTGTGGTACACCTGCAACCATTGTCAAAGTTAGTGTGACCAATGAAGCTGCAATTTGCCTCCCGCCAGTGCCGCTCTCCAGAGGAGCAAGAGCACCAGAAGAGCACACACGGTCAAAAGCGAATCCGAGCACAGCTGCCATCTACATGAGCCAGCAGATCCAATCACAGAGACCATGAACAAATCAAGAGTCCATAAACATTTATGTGAGGTTTTGAATCGAGGCCCCAAGACAATAACATATGCACAGACATCAATCTATTAGGGATGGAATCCGAGAATTGCACTGGCTGCCAGTCGCCCAACGTGTGAAATTTAAGGCTCTTTGTATAGCACACAAGGCACTTTATAGACAAGGTCCTCGATTTTTATGGCACTGTTTTAACTGGTATTCCCCCACCAGAGTTTTACGTTCGACTAATGGATTTCTGATGTCTGCATCCAGAGTTAGAACGATGAACTGGGGAGGGAGGAGTTTTAGACATAACACTATAAGGCTGTGGAATTCACTTCCGCTCGCCCTCAGGAGGATTTCCTCCCTACTTGAGTTCAGAAAAATCTTAAAACATGGCTTTTTAAATATTAGTCCCCCTTTTTTTACAGTATGCAGTCCGTAGCGCCTAGACACCCAAGGGTATTAGAGCGCTTTAGAAATTATTATAACATAACATAACAGAGGTGCTCCAAAACAGGTGGTGCACTTTGCTATCCTAGGTTAATGCCAGTATAACTGTAATCTGATTTGCTATTTGCCATAAAACTTCTTAATATTACGAAGCATAATGGCTTAATATTAATAAAAGTATTATGTTGAATCGCATATGTACTGCCTGAACTGGTTGTATGCTCCAAACTCTCCAAGAGTTAATTAAGCCTTGGCTGTTTCATCCCACAAGCCCTCCCTCCTTGAAAGTCAAGCCTAAAGAAGAGCCACTTGGCAATTCAGCGAGCCTGCAGTAGTAGCTGGTCCTGAAGACAGTGGCAATACTTGATACAAGACTGTCGAAATGAATTGGCATGAGACACTATCGAGAAAAGCAAGCCTCAAAATTTATAAGGAATGGCAGGCCTTTTACAAGTGGGAGTAGTTAAGACTTCTCCCTAGAATATTTACTGTCAAAAGCCCTGTACACTTGATCTAGAACTTACTGGCAGTCACCACATATGAAGGGATGAGGGGGAAAAAGCCATCTTTGTAAATAATGTCCATGTTGGGTGTACCCAGTTATCACAGTGCAGCTTTGTAGGAAAGTGCCCATTTTTGTATGGTTGAATCCCCCCACTTTTTGCCTGATGTTGATGCTCTTGGACTGAGTGTGCCCTGGGTTCCTGCCAACCAGGTACCCAGGGCCTATGTTCTTTCCCTAACTCTGTACTGTTGCACACCCAAATTGGCAACTCTCTGGCCACATGTAAGTCCCTTGTAAAAGGTACCACAGGTGCCAAGGGCCCTGTGACCAAGGAAGGCCTCTAAGGGCTGCAGCACTTATTGTGCCACCCTTAGAGGCCCTGTACCTTTACACACACACACTGCCATTGCAGGTTGAGTTTTTTGGTCTAGAACAAAGTGAAGAGTCGACATGGTACACATCCCTGTGTGCCATGCTTACAACCCACTGCCTATGGCATAGGTCAGCCATCCCTCTAGCTGGGTGCACTATGCCACTGGTGAGGGTACAGGTGCATGAGCCTGTACCCCTAGAGTGTCTAAGTCCATTCTTAGACATTGTAAGCGCAGTTATGCCATAAAGAGTATATGGTCTGGGAGTTTGTCATTACGAACTCCACAGCTCCATAATGGCTTTAGTGAAAACTGGGAAGTTTGGTATCAAACTTCTCAGAACATTAAACCCACACTGATGCCAGTGTGAGATTTAATGAAAAATGCACTCAGAGGGCATCGTAGAGATGCTCCCTGAAAAACGACCTAACTTTTTTGTCCTGGTTGAGTGGCTGCTCGCCAACTGCCACCACAAGACATGTTTATGGACCCCTGGGTTGAGAGCCTGCCACTCTTGGGGTCCTGAAACAAAGCACATCCTGGGTCGAGGTGCCAAGCCTCCTCCTCCAGGATGGGCAGAGTCCACGAAGGGGAAGCTTCAAAGGCTTGCCGCCTTTGTAAGCTGACCCAGCCCTTTGCTGCTCCCAGCAACAGGCCCCCACCAGTTCTACCCCCACTTTGGGTGGGAGAATTTGCAGGAAAACCAAGATAGGAGGAGAGGTGTGCCCACCTTTGCCAACCCCGACCCTCAGGTGGGGGAGGCGAGGCGAAGCACCACTCTCAGTCCCCGCCATCTTGAAGATGGGGGGACTCAGCCAACCAGTGAGGCTTATGCCCCCCTCCCACTGGAGGGTGTCATAATAGGGGGTGTACCCACCCAAAGGAAGGGACTCCATTGGTCCCAACCTTCACCTACCTGAAACGCCCCTAAATTTAGTTTTAGGGGCAACCCTGAACCTTGCCTCCTCAGACAAGAAGATACAAGAAGGAGGACCGAAGAGCTGTGCTGAAAGAGGAGGAGGACACCAAATGACTTGGCCGAAGTCCTACTGGCCTGTCCCGACCTCGACCTGCTCCAGCGAAATCCCGGTGTGTCCAGCAGCCAGCAGCCCCCCAGAACCCGTAGGACCTGACCTGCTTTCCCCAACCAGACTTTGTCACCCGTGAGCACCAGATTTGCTCATCACCAGACTCTGGCTCCGGCCAAATCCGCAAGTCTGCACCACTCCTCACCCGACGCCCACGGCCCAAGTGGCCTAATATCACGAGGTCTCCCAGGTAACCCTGACCTAGGATCTGGTGATGCCTGATCTGCCTCGAGTCTCCCGACGACGCCTTCAGCCCCTTTCTGGAGGATTTCCCCCCCCTCCCCCCCCCCAACCAGAGCCGGTAAGAAGAATCCGAAGCCAAAAGACACTCCTGCACCCGACACCCCACGGCCTTGGGTGGCACAACCGACAGTGTCCCGGCATCCCACGACATCCCAACTTACCTCTCCAACCCGCTGGTCGCCTCCAGAAGATCTTCGGGCCCGAGCCTGCAGTGTGTTTTTCAAACTAGAGAATCCCCATTGAAAGTAACAGGGCACCCAACGCCAAAACAGCACACTGCACCCGGCCGCCCTAGTGCCGCTTTGGGTGTACCTTGGGTGCTAACTTGAACCCCCCTCCCTTTGCCCTGAGCTTAAGTCCAGAAGCTTTGATCCCCCAACCTTGTGGACTGCTCGTGAGCAGCCACCAACCGGAGGCCCCCTATCCCCCATTGGATAACATTGGGCCTCAACACTCTGCACCCGACTGCCCTAGTGCCGCTGAAGGTGCTTTGAGTGTGCATCCTTGACCCTGGGGCAACCCTTTTTCTAAACCCAGAAACTCACCCCTCAAGAGCGTTTACTTACCTGCAAAACGATAACCCTATTTTCCTCCATAGGATTGCATTGACTGTTTTCCTCTGGAAATCTTCTACGTGTGGAGGGTGTGAGAAAGTGCCCTCTTTCTGCATGGTATGCCCCCACTTTTTGCTGAATTGCTGATGTTCTTTGACTGAGTGTGCCCTAGGCTCCTGCTAATCAGGTGCCCAGGGCCTATGTTCCTTCCCTAAAACTGCATTGAAGCCTAAACCCAATTGGCATCTCTGGCCACATGTCAGCCCCTGGTAAATGGTACCACAGGTACCCAGGGCACTGTGACCAGAGAAGGCCTCCAAGGGCTGCAGCACTTATTGTGCCACCCTTAGAGGCCCTGTACCCTGACACACACACACACTGCCTTTGCAGGCTGCGTGTCTTGGTGCAGAACAAAGTGAAGAGTCGACATGGCACACATCCCTGTGTGCCATGCCCACAAACCACTGCCCTGGCATACATCAGTCACCCCTCTAGCTGGGTGCCCTATGCCAGTGGTGAGGGTACAGGGGCATGAGCCCTGTACCCCTACAGTGCCCAAGTCCATTCCTAGGCACTGTAAGTGCAGTGCTGCCATTAAGAGTATATGGTGCTGAGAGTTTGTCATTACGAACTCCACAGCACCATGATGGCTACACTGAAGACTGGGAAGTTTGGTATCAAACTTCTCAGCACATTAAACCCACACTGATGCCAGTGTGGGATTTAATGTAAATGCACAACAGAGGGCATCTTAGAGATGCCCCCTGAAACTCGACCAACTTCTAGTGACCTGACTGAGTGGCTGCTTAGGCTGCCACCAACAGACATGTTTCTGGACCCCTGGGTCGAGAGCCTGCTGCTCTCGGGGGCCTGAAACAATGCACATCCTGGGATGAGGTGCCAAGCCTCCTCCCCCAGGATGGGCAGGGTTCACGAAGGAGAAGCTTCAAAGGCATGCCGCCTTGTGAGCCTCTCCAGACCATTTGCTGCTTTCAGCAACTGGTCCCCACTGGTTCTACCCCCCACTTTGGACGGGAGAACCGGCGGGAAAAACAAGTGAGGAAGGGAGGTGTGCCCACCTCTGCCAACTCCACCCCTCAGGTGGGGGAGGCGAGGTGAAGCACAACCTCAAGTCCCCGCCATCTTGAGGAAGGGGGGACCAAGCCAACCAGGGACAGGCTCCTGCCCCCCTCCCACTGGAGAGTGGCAGAATAGGGGGTGTACCCACCCCAGGGAAGGGACCCATTGGTCCCTGCCCTTTACCTACCTGTAACGCCCCAAAATTTAGTATTTAGGAGGCACCCTGAACCTTGCTTCCTCAGATCCAGAAACGACAAGAAAAGAAGAAGGACCGAAGAGCAGTGCAGAGCTAACAAGAGGACGACGCCCACTGACTTGGCCCCAGCCCTACAGGCCTGTCTCCCCTCGAACCTGCTCCTGCGAAATCCCGGTGTGTCCTGCAGCCAGCAACCTCAAAAACCCCAGAGGACCTGCCTGCCTTCACTTCAAAGACTGAATCTTCCGTGAACACTGGACTGGTTCAAACTGCAGCTTCTGGCTCCGGCCGGACACCGCGAATCCAGCCCACTCTGCACCCGCCAAACCCGGCCCGAGTGGAAAAACACCATGAGGTGGTCACCCCGGAGATCCTGACCCGAGATCCGGCGACTCCTGACCTGCCTCAAGCCTCCAAGCGACGCCTGCAGCCTCAATATACAGGATTCCCTCTACAGCGAACAGAGCGGGTAAGACTTTCCGACGTCCCAAGGCACCCCTGCACCCGACGCCCCACGGCCTTGTGTGCCCAAACCAACGGTGCCTAACCAACCCAAGACATCCCAACTTACCCCTCGAAGTGGTGGTCGCACCCAGAAGATCCTCGTCCCCGAGCCTGCAGTGTTTCTTCTAACCGGAGGCGCTCCATTGAAATCAACAGGGCACCCGACCTCAAAACAGCACCCTGCACCCGGCCGCCCTAGTGTCGCTGAGGGTGCACCTTTGGTGCTAGTTTGGTTCCCTAATTGCCCTGACCTAAACCCTAGGAGCTTTGCTCCCACAACCCAGTGGCCTGCTTGCCAGCAGCCACCAACCGGAGACCCCCTATCCTCCATAGGATAACATTGGGCCTCAACACTCTGCACCCGGCCGCCCTAGTGCCGCTGAGGGTGAAACAAAAGTGCATCACTGACCCTGGGGGACCCCTGAGTCGAACCCCAGAACCTTAACTCCCACAGTCGTTTACTTACCTGCAAACCGATAACCTGTTTTTCCTCCATAGGATAACATTGACAATTTTTCTTCCAAAAAAACGACTAAGTGTGGAGTTTTGAAAACTAAAGATATTCTTTAAAAATCGTACAAATAACCAAAACGTGTTTTCTCACCTGTTTGCAGGAAATATCCCAGTGCTGAATCTAGGCATCCAGCACTGAGTTAGAAAAAGTTACGTAAAAGTAACTTACCTGCAATTTACTGAAAAAGCCTATTCATTCCAATGTACTGTATTTGCTAAGTGTTGCATACTACTGCGCCCTGTAAATCAAACAAAGTACAATTTCCATTGCATTTTCAAACTGTTCGACATTCAGTAAGTTACTATAAAGTATTTTATGCTTACCTGTGCCAGACTTGCTTGGTTCTAAAATAAAACAACAATATATTTTTATACAAAAACAATTGGCCTAGAGTTCAGTTCTTGAGTGTGTGAATTCATTTGCTGACTGAGTGTGTACATCAAATGCTTAACACTGTCCTCTGATACTGCCTTACTGCTCGACCAAGCTACCACAAGTAGAGAGTAAGGTTCTATCTAACTTTAACCTCTGCCTACCTTTGGAGTCACCTGGACTCTATACACACTATACCTCATTTTGGTGTAGTATATATAGAGCCAGTTTCTTACAGAGGGTGTTTTGTATGGGAACCTAAGAAACACGTGATTTTAGAAAAACTGTTTTACTTACCTTTTATCTAGGAAATGTCCCAGTGTGATATCTAGGCATATCACACCGAGTAGAAAAAATAATTAATAAAGTAATCTGAAAAGTAATCAAACAGTAATTTCCACTGTATTCTAAGTATTTACCTACCTGTAACAAAGTCATTTTCATTCAGCTTGCTTGTATTGTTCAACTTGCCTTGAAAAGTATCATTTACACTTACCTGTGCCAGGCTTGCTTGGTTCTAGAAAATAAATTTTACTAAATAACAAAATTGGTCTGAGTTCAGTCTTTGAGTGTGTGACATCATTTACTGCCTGAGTGTGTACAACAAATGCTTAACACTATCCTCTGATAAAGCCTTACTGCTCGCCCACACTCCCACAAATAGAGAGTAAGGTGCTATCTACTTTTACCTCTGCCTACCTTTGGGGTTCAACTAGACTCTGTGCACACTAGACCTCACTTTGGTATAGTATATACAGAGCCAGCTTCCTACACACTCTACTTCTAGTAGTGAGACAAATTGGTTTGTCCTGCTGATACAATTTGCACCGAACTATGACAACGAGAGACTCTGGCTTACTTTTGTACCAATTTAATTCTCTAGTCATTACTTCATAATATTTCTATTCAATTCCTTAAAGAATAGTTTGACTTATATTCTTCAGTGTGCAACTTTCATGTTTTTAGAAAAGATTTTCGATAAAATGCCCAGTAGCTTAAAGTTCTTTATAGCTTAACATTATTTGTTTTGGTGTTCTACCCAAGTCATACACACATTTTCTTTCCACAGATGTTGCTTCATAGGCAAAGCTAACAAGGATAAGATATGGTTTTCTCAGCTAAAACCAGTTTAGCTCTTTGGGTAAGTGAATTACTTATATATATTTTTTTTTTTAACTCCATGCCTTTTTTGGGCATCTTAACCATTCTTCCTAAAGATGCCTATGCCTTATCGGTCAGGCTACCAACAGTAACCTACAGAAACTACTTTCCGTCTGTGGGTTGTGTTGTTTGGTAAGTCATATGAGCTGTGACTGAACTCTCAATAGACCCACTCTCCATAGCTATAAAGACACTTCTGTTCAACGCATACTTCATGCAGCAAAGGGAAAAAGTTGTTAATCACTTACGAGTCTGTGTCGAGTGAGAAGTAGTCATAAAGCTTAACTATCCGAGGATGGTCTAGCTCTTTGTGAATTCGGTATTCTCGACAGGCATGCCTAAAAAACAATAACCTAATTCAGTACATAGGTCAGTATCACAAACAGTAACACTTTCTAAACTGTACAAACACCCAAAAAATAATACACTGTGGTGTATGTTCAAACCTACAACACAACCTTCCTATCAAGACTGTAATGTATTGAGCTCTAGGTTTCTTACTTGTGATAATTTTCTTTCTTTTCATCCCTCCAGTTTTTGTTTAACTGATGAATTTTCACAGCAACATATCTCTGTTCTGTTAAATCGAACGCCTGGGGAAAAAGACAACAGCTTCAGCATTATCAAAGTACTCTACACACAAGCTGATGTGACCGAATCAGGTCTACTAGATAATAACAACTGTGCCATCCCTATTAAATCTTGACTGTCCAAGAATGGTGCCTCATCACACCCAAATCTAAGAATCAGCATTGGTTTTCAACTCTTAGTGGAAATGAAATGAGCAACAAATAGGATTTGTTAACCATAAATGGAATGAACAAACTGTAGCTAATAGCAGAAAACCACAAATGTGTTCTAAAGATTAAACTGTTAGAGTAGCTCCAGATACGACAACATAAAAGAGCAATCACTCACCTGTCAAGGGTTAAGTGGTCACCATCCTCACAGTCATTCCTTGTTGAGCCAGGAAATAGTTAAACAAACACTAAACACAACTAAAGCAGGCACAGTTGAAATATTTTGCTGCCCAATATCTAGAATCATTATGGGATTTACTCGAGTGTCTCGAGTCTTGGATGGTGCAACATTTGAAAAAGATAATTCTATTTAAGGCAGTACTTTCCAGGAACTGGCTGTACTTGCCAGTAACAACTATGCTATCTCTACAAAGTAGTGTGGGTTGGTAATTAGCACCTGAATTTCAGCTTGTTTGGCATATTAGACCATTTGATCTCCAAGGTAAAGTTTCAAACTGTGATCCAGAATATATTTTGTTTCAGAATGGAGTCACAAAATGATCTGTTGGCCCGATCGTCTGAAACAGAAAAGTTAGCTGTAACCCTAACCACATCAAGAATTTTTTCATTACCGTTAATAAACACTAAAGTATTTTCACCAGTCTGAGATCCAGTTTTACAGAGAGAAATTTAAACTTCCCAAACATTGTTTTGACAGCTAAGAAAAATAAAATAAAGGATCACAACTAATTTAGTGTCCACTCTTGTAGCTTTACCAGAAAACAGGAAAGTTGTTTATGAATAACTATACACAGGACAGATAACTATAGTCAAAAGTAACTTATATTTCCTTCTCCAATGATGGATCTTTATTAAACTATATACAAACAGCAACAAATACATACAGAAAACCAAATCAACCTGCAAACATGGTAGTGAAAATGAAAAGTAAATAGAAAATGATAAATATGAGGTCAATTAAAAAGGCTACTCAGAACTTTACTAAAGTGGACCCAAAAGAAAGCAATCTCAAAATGATGTGGATTACAAATAGCTCAGCGAGTTATAATCTTGCCACTGACATTTACTGAACTCATGTTTCACCCCCAGATAGACCGACAAACTCAGCATTTCACCTTTCCCAGATAAGTAAACAGATTAAGATTAAATTGGGTTATAGAGAGACAGACTGTGAGAAAGTGCCCTCTTTCTGCATGGTAGCCCCCACATTTTGCTGAACTGCTGATGTGCTTTGGAGTGTGCCCTGGGCTCCTGCCAATCAGGTACCCAGGGCCTATGTTCTTTCCCTAAAACTGCATTGAAAACAAAACCCAATTGGCATCTCTGGCCACAGGTCAGTCCCTGGTAGATGGTACCACGAGTACCCAGGGCACTGTGACCAGAGAAGACCCCTAAGGGCTGCAGCACTTATTGTGCCACCCTTAGAGGCCCTGTACCACTACACTCACACACTGCCTTTGCAGCTTGCGTGTTTTGGTGCAGAACAAAGTGAAGAGTCGACATGGCACACATTCCTGTGTACCATGCCTACAACCCACTGCCCTGGCAAAGATCAGTCACCCCTCTAGCTGGGTGCACTATACCAGTGGTCAGGGTACAGGTGCATGAGCCCTGTACCTCTACAGTGTCTAAGTCCATTCTTAGGCATTGTAAGTGCAGTGCTGCCATTAAGAGTATATGGTGCTGGGAGTTTGTCATTACGAACTCCACAGCACCATAATGGCTACACTGAAAACTGAGAAGTTTGGTATCAAACTCCTCAGCACATTAAACCCACACTGATGCCAGTGTGGGATTTAATGTAAAATGCACAACAGAGGGCATCTTAAAGATGCCCCCTGAAAAACGGCCTACCACTAGTGTCCAGGCTGAGTGGATGCTTCCAGCTGCCACCACCAGACATGTTTCTGGACCCCTGGGTCGAGAGCCTGCTGCTCTCGGGGGCCTGAAACAATGCACATCATGGGACGAGGTGCCAAGCCTCCTACTCCAGGAAGGGCAGCGCCCACGAAGGGGAAGCTTCAAAGGCTTGCCGCCTTTATGAGCTACCCAGGCAACTTGCTGCTTTCAGCAACTGGTCCCCACTGATTCTGACCTCCACTTTGGGCGGGAGAACCGACGGGAAAAACAAGTGAGGAAGAGAGGTGTGCCCACAATTCTCACTCCCCACCATCTTGCAGATGGGGGGTACTCAGCCAACCAGGGAAAGGCTTATGCTCCCCTCACACTGGAGGGTGGCATAATAGGGGGTGTACCCACCCCAGGGAAGGGACCCATTGGTCCCAACCTTTAACCTACCTGTAACGCCCCTAAATCTAGTATTTAGGGGCACCCCTGAACCTTGCTTCCTCAGACAAGAACCTGCAAGAAAAAAAAAAGAAGTAGAAGGACCGAACAGCCGTGCCGAAGCGAACAAGAGGAGGACGCCCACTGACTTGGCCCCAGCCCTATCGGCCTGTCCCCACCTCGAACCTGCTCCAGCGAAATCCCGGTGTGTCCTGCAGCCAGCAACCTCAAGAAACCCGGAGGATCTGCCTGCCTTCAATCCCAAAGACTCTCTCTCCCATGAACACCGGATTTGTTCAAATAACAGACTCCAGTTCCGCAAGGATCCACGGGTCTGCACCACTCAGCACACGATGCCCACAGCCTGAGTTAGAGTGGCCCAACACCAAGAGGAGGTCCTCCCGGCGATCCTGACCCGGGACCGGCGACCACTGACCTGCCTCAAGCCTCCAGCCGACGTCTGAAGCCTCAAACCGGAAGGTCCCCAACAATCGCGACCAGGAGCTGGTAAGAAGATCCGACCCTAAAAGGCACCCCTGCACCCGACATCACACGGCCTTGGGTGGCCCACCGACGGAGCCTAACCAACCCCCAAGATCCCAACTTACCTCTCCAAGTGGTGGTCGCACCCAGAAGACCTTTGTCCCCGAGCCTGCAGTGCTTTTGCAAACCGGAGACTCCCCATTGAAAGCTACAGGGCTTCCGACGCCAAAACAGCACTCTGCACCCTGCCGCCCCAGTGCCGCTGAGGGTGCATCTTTTGTGCTGGTCTAAACCCCCATTTGCCCTGAGCTTAAGTCCAGGAGCTTTGCTCCCACAACCCAGTGGCCTGCTCGTCAGCAGCCACCAACCGGAGGCCCCCTATCCCCCATTGGATAACACTGGGCCTCAGCACTCTGCACCCAGCCGCCCTAGTGCCGCTGAGGGTGTAACAAGAGTGCATCCTTGACCCTGGGGGACCCCTGAGTCTAACCCCAGAACACCAACTCCCACAACAAAGTACTTCCCTTTAAACCGATAACACTATTTTCCTCCATAGGATAACATTGACTGTTTTTCCATGAAAAGTTTCTGTGTGGAGTTGGAAAACCTAAAGAAATTCTTTAAAATTGTACTAACTAACAAAAACGCTTTTACTTACCTGTTTACAGGAAATGTCAACGTGCAGCATCCAGGCATACTGCACTGTGTAAGAAAAGTAATCTCAAAAGTAACTTACCTGTAATTTTACTAAAAATCCTATACAAAGTATATGTACTGTATTCTGAAAAGCATTGCATTACCAGTAACACTACTGTAATCAAATCAAAGTAAATTTACAATAGCAATTCAAACTGTTTACAAACTGTATATTTACTGCAAAGTATTTATCACTTACCTGTGCCGGGCTTGCTTGGTTCTAGGAAATAAAATAACTAAAAGAATATTTTTATACAAAAACAATTGGTCTGAAGTTCAGTCTTTGAGTGTGTGAATTAATTTGCTGACTGAGTGTGTACAACAAATGCTTAACACTGTCCTCTGATAAAGCCTTACCGCTCAACCACATTACCACAAATAGAGAGTGAGGTGCTATCTACTTTACCTCTGCCTACCTTTTGGGTTCCACTGGACTCTGCACACTATACCTCACTTTGGTATAGTATATACAGAGCCATCTTCCTACACAGACTATGTACAGCTCTTACAGATGTCCAAATAAAATATCAAAGCAAACACAAGGAGATAATGGACGGAGGGCTGAAACTTTTTAGACATTCACCCTCAGTCACAGATCTGAGCTGAATCTATCTTCGGTCTTTAGATCACTCTGCCACCTCAGTTCAGACCCAGCTATATGAAAATCAGTCTTGACCCTGTCCCTCATGGGAACAGTCCAGCCCGAACTGCCAAGCCAGGTCTTCCCTGAACCAGAAACAAGCAGCCTGGGACCGGTATCGGGGTAACACCCCTCATCAGCCATGCTAGCCTGAATCCAGTGGCAAAGTGAGCAAGGGACCCACGTCTAGGCATACCATGCCCACTTAGGGCGAACAAAAAAGTGACTTACCTTTGGTAACGATATATCTGTAAGAGACATATATTAGTTATACATACCTTACCTTAGAATTACCCCCAGGCGTCAGACTGGATCCGGAGAGTTTTTTCGTCAGCAGTACCTCTGCGCGTCGGAAGATGGCGTCGGTCGGCTCCGCGCTCGTTGTTGGCGTCGTGTCGCTAGGGATGACCTCGCGGCAGCTACTTAGACGCCGCCCCTGCGCGCTGATGTCAGTTCTTTTACACGACATTCCACGCCAGAAGCGCAGAGCCATGCAAGACACTGACCACTGGTGCACAAAACTAGGGCCCTGAAAGGGAGTCCCTTACTCTAGAAGTCAGTTCGCAGAACGGGGAGGATGGGTGGGGCTGTAAGGAATCGATAACTAATATAGGTCTCTTAAAGATGAACAAGTTACTTACCTTCGGTAACGATATATCTGTAAGAAACATTAGTTAGTTATAGATTCCTTACCTTAGAATTACCCCAGGCGTCAGACTGGATCCGGAGAGTTTTTTCGTCAGCAGTACCTCTGCGCGTCGGAAGATGGCGTTGGTCGGCTCCGCGTTCGTGGTTGGCGTCGTGTCGCTGGGATGACGTCGCGGCAGCTACTTAGACGCCGCCCTCGCACGCTGACGTCAGTTCTGTACACGACTTTCCGCGTCAGAAAACGCAGAGCCATGCCAGACACAGACCACTGGTGCACAAAACTAGGGCCCTGAAAGGATGTCCTTAACCCTAGAAATCAGTTCGCAGAACGGGGAGGATGGGTGGGGCGGTAAGGAATCTATAACTAACTAATGTTTCTTACAGATATATCGTTACCGAAGGTAAGTAACTTGTTCATCTGAAAGAAACACGTTAGTTATAGATTCCTTACCTTAGAATAGATACCCCAGCAATACCAACCCCGGAGGTGGGTCTGCAAACCAAGATCACACTAGAAAGTCCTGGAGAACAGAACGGCCAAAGAAGCCATCTCTCCGGACTTGACTGTCAAGACAGTAGTGCTTCGTAAAAGTGTGCAACGAAGCCCACGTAGCCGCCTGACAGATGTCATTCAGAGGGACGCCTCGTCCCAGAGCAGTGGTAGCTGCCGTCGCCCTGGTGGAATGGGCGCGCAGCCACACTGGAGGCTACTTCTTTGCCAAAGAATAACAGGCTTTGATACATAAAACGACCCATCGGGAGATAGTTCGTTTGTGTACGGCCCAACCTTTCTTGGCGCCCACGTACCCAACAAAGAGCTGGTAATCCACCAGAAACTGTCTGGTGCGATCCAAATAAAAGGAAAGCGCACGTTTTGGGTCCAGACAGTTGAGCCTCTCTTCCTCCTTCGAAGGATGCATAGGCGGAAAGAAGGTGGGCAAAGTGATGGTCTCCCGATGTGGAAGGCAGTGACTACCTTAGGCAGGAAGGATGGACGAGTCCTGAGGACAACTTTGTCCTGATGCACAGATAGAAAAGGAGGCTTAGAAGAAAGCGCCTGGAGCTCACTCACCCGTCTGGCAGAGGTGATGGCCACTAGGAATGCAGTTTTGAGAGTTAAGAGCCTCAGAGGACAGTTATGAAACAGCTCAAAGGGAGCGCACATTAAATAAGTTAAAACCAGGTTCAAGTCCCACTGATGCATAACGAAAGGAATAGGAGGAAAGAGAGGAGTTATGCCTTTAAAGAAACGATTTACCACCGGGGGCTTGAAAAGGGAAGGCTGATCTGGGAGCCGAAGGAAGGCAGAAATGGCCGAGAGATAGCCGAGAGATAGCCCTTGATAGTGCCCAGAGCAGAGCCCTGCTTTGCCAAAGAAAGAAGGAACAAAAGAACCTCAGAAAGAGGGGCAGAGAGGGGATCCACAGCATTTGCTGTGCACCATGCCACAAATTTGTTCCACCGGCAGGCGTATACCGTCTTAGTGGAGGGACGCCTGGCTGCCAGAATTACATCGCAGACTTCGGGTGGCAGGCCGAATGACGTCAACTGCCGCCGCTCAATCTCCACGCAAGGAGGTTGAGGCTGGACAGGTTCGGGTGGAGGACCGTCCCCTGTTGCTGCGACAGAAGATCCTCCCGAAGAGGCAGACGGGTCGGAGGATCGATGGCCATGTTGAGCAGCTCGGGATACCAGACTCTCCGTGCCCAATCCGGAGCCACAAGAATGACTTGGGCCCGGTCGCGCCTGATCTTCAGCACTCTGGGCAGAAGTAGTATAGGCGGAAAGGAGTACAACAGACCGCAACTCCACTCGCGACGAAAAGCGTCGCCCAGCGAGTGCCGCCTTGGAAATTCCAACGTGCAGAATTGCTGACACTGCGCGTTCTCTTCGGTGGCGAATAGATCTAACCAAGGCTCTCTTCACTGTTGAAAGAGACCTTGCACCTCCTTAGAGTGAAGACACCATTCGTGATCCATCATGCACCTCCGGCTGAGTTCGTCGACCCTGGCGTTCAGTGAGCCTGCCAGGTGTTGAACCACCAGGGATATGCCCTGATGTTCCAGCCATGTCCAGAGGCGGAGGGCCTCCTGACATAGGGTCTACGACCCCACCCCGCCCTGTTTGTTGCAGTACCACATGGCGGTGGTGTTGTCTGTGAACACCTGCACTACTCTTCCCCGGACAGAGGGAAGGAATGCCTTCAGTGCAAGTCGGATCGCCCGAAGCTCCAGAATGTTGATATGGAGCCTGGACTCTGCCGGAGACCAGAGGCCTCTGATCTCCGCCTCTCCCATGTGGCCTCCCCATCCCAGAAGGGATGCGTCTGTCACCAGTGTGTGTTCTGGTTGGGATAGGGAGAGGGATCTGCCTTTGACCCAATCCTGGTTCGTGAGCCACCACTGCAATTGGTGTGCAGTGCCCTCCGAGATCTGGACGCAATCGGACAGATTCCCCTGATGCTGCGCCCACTGGAACTTCAGGTCCCACTGCAGAGCCCGCATATGCCACCTAGCATGATCGACCAGCAGGATGCAGGAGGCCATGAGGCCCAGCAACCTCAGGGTCATTCTGACTGAAACCCGGGATAGAGGCTGAAAGATCGGAATCATAGCCTGAATATCCTGGACTTGCTGTTCAGGAGGATAGACCCGAAACCGCGTCATGACAAGAACCGCCCCGATGAAGAGGAGCTTCTGAGAGGGAGTCAGGTGTGACTTCGGCACATTGATGGAGAACCCCAGCGAATGCAGGAGGTCGGACGAAATCTGGAGGTGGGAGACGACTGCCTGGGGCGAGCCCGCCTTCAACAGCCAGTCGTCGAGATAGGGGAAGACTGAAACCCCTGATCTGCGCAGATGAGCTGCGACCACCGCCATCACTATCGTGAACACCCGAGGGGCGCTGGTAAGGCCAAAGGGGAGCACGGTAAACTGAAAATGCTCGTGGCCTACCGTGAACCGCAGGTAACGCAGGTGGGCCGGCAGGACGGGGATGTGAAAATAAGCATCCTGCAAGTCCAACGCTACCATCCAGTCTTCCGGGTCGAGGGCAGACAAGACCTGAGCGAGCGTCAACATCTTGAACTTCTCCTTCCGGAGGAAGCGGTTGACATTCCTGAGACCCAAGATAGGACGCAGGCCCTTGTCCTTCTTGGGGACCAGAAAGTAGTGGGAATAACAACCATGACCTAATTCTGGTACATGAACGCGCTCGATGGCTCCCTTGGCCAAAAGAGCTGTAGTACGAGTTACTTACCTTCGGTAACGATGTATCTGGTAGAGACGTTGTCTAGCCGCAGATTCCTTAACTTAGAATATCCCCAGGCGTCAGACTGGATCCGGAAAATTTTGCGCAGCAGTACCTCTGCGCGCCGGCGCCGCCTGGCTCCGCCCTGACGTCGTCCCCGGACATAACGTCAGTGGAGCCATATAGGACCCTCCCGGCGCGCTGACGTCAGTTTTCTTCGGAGGAACTTTTCCGCGCTACAACGCGGAGCCCCCAGCAAAACTGTGAGAGTATGGGAACAGTGTGCGAATAAAAAAGAGAATTGGTGAGAAAGCACCATGAACGACAGTGAGAAGCACTGTCGACTGAAAGGTGTCAAAAAGGAAAGAGCAGAGCGATACTCTGAGAAGCCAATTCGCAAGAGCGAAGTGAATGTCACCCCTGAGGGAAATCGACCTACAAAAGAAGACCGAGGCAGACGACAGAAAGTCTGCACCGGATGAAAGGAAATGAAGAGGGCAGAACAGTAAACTGAGAAGCAACCCCGCAAAAGCGAGAGAGTGCCCACTCCTGAGGCTAGACGGCAAGAATGAGCCGAGAGCGACAGGCAAAAAAACACCCACCCATAGGATTAAGAAAAGAAGAAAGAAATAGGGGGACCGTGTCCCCTGTGAGAGAATTATCGGTCGGAGGAACAGGCCCAAAAGAGACCGGAACACTAATTGACTGCAGGAGCGTCAACAGAGAAGGCGGGTGGGAGGGTAGAGAACACCAGTAGGCACCATACTGGAAGAAACTGATGCGTAAAAACGCAGAAGGACACCTGAATCCACCGCCCCAGCATCAAAATGAGGGGGGGGGGGGAGAAGTAAACCAAAGGAAGAGGCCAACGGGGAGCAAGGCGAAAAAACGCCGCCCCGTAGAAAGACAAGCCACCCCAAAGGAGGCGAAAGCAGAAAACCCCACCTGAAAAGGTCCTCGCAGATCGGGGAGGATGGGTGGGCGTTAAGGAATCTGCGGCTAGACAACGTCTCTACCAGATACATCGTTACCGAAGGTAAGTAACTCGCACATCTGATAGAGACATCTAGCCGCAGATTCCTTAACTTAGAATAGATACCAAAGCCATACCCCATTGGAGGCGGGTCTGCGACAGAACCCCACTAAGTTCCCAAGGGAACAGAAGTGTCAACCTGCTGACTAAACACAGTGGGGAAAGCGCTGCCAGAAAGGCCAACACCGGACCAGGATACTCCGGAGGAAGTGGCCAACAATGAGAGGCAAAAGGCATCAAAGACTGCCGAGGGCGGCAGGAAATCCCTGTTGGTCAACAGCGGAGAAAATGAGCACAAACCCAAAAGGGGGGGATGTGGAATAGAGTGAACACCTGCCGTACCCGGAGAGGCACGAATGCAGGTTGTGAGGAACCCCCAGGATCCGATGGACCGTTGAAAGAGGAAGGTCTAACTAGGGCATAAGGACGAACCGAGTCCGAGGGCCATGCACGACAGTGAAAGAAACACTGTGAGAGTGGGAACAGCAGCGGGAAGATGCGGACTACGCCCAAGATGAGTCAGTGTTACAAGAAACACAAGACCTGCCAATGCACCCGTTACGCAAAAGGGCGGACAGCCCAAGGCAGAAAAGAACGGTAACAACCAGTGCCATGCACGTGGGTAACAGAAGTACACCAAGAAACCTGGATGTACCGCCAGAACCACACCATGGAAGGAGAAGGCCCCATGAAGCGCCACGAGCAAGCTGAGACACAAGAGGCGCAAGACCAGGCGCATTGCGTGAACGGCGCTCACGAAAGTGAGGGACCAGACCTCGGCGACTACCCGGAGTAGTAAGCATTTGTGGGAGGCGTATGTGTGGGTAGCACACTGGTGAGAAAGAAAAAACACCAGAGTCGCAACAGCCACGTAGCGGCGGCACTGGGCAGAACAATGCCCAGAGCGAGAGCAACAGCCACCGACGGTGGAGCAGACCCATTGGCTATCGTGAGAGAGGCAAGGAGGCCAGGCCAGCCGTGTTGTGTCCAGAATCACAGGATGTAGAGTCGACCCCGAGACCGGAACCTCGCGCTCCAGCTCGAAAGTCGGCATCTAGCCAGGAGACCACATCAGCTCCCTCAACACGCCCCATGAGAGAACAATGCTCTGAGGAGACCGCCCCCGCTGAGAGCAGCAACCGCAGCCCGAAGGAAAGCACGCCAACCCTGCGCGGAACGCAACAGGGGCATGAGAAACGGTGGCAGAGGAAGTGCCAAAGGCAAGGCACAAGACAAGGAAGATCAACCACGTCTGGAGCCAGAACGCCACCATGGAGAGCGAAGTCCACCAGGAAAGGGCTACGCAGCATGGATATAGCAGAGTAGAACGAGGCAACAGAAGGCACCAGAGAAGAACGTACCAGCCGGAGACACTAAGGAGCAGGCATGGTACGCCGATAGAACACAGAGGGAGAGTGCCGAGCTAAGTAGGAGTGCTCGGGGACAACGACAGGGCCTTCCGACAGGGTGGCCACAGATGGAACAGCCGCAGCGAAGAACCATGAGGGGACGGGAAGGAGCAGAAAGCCCTTCCGTCCTGAAGAAAGGTATTGGGAAAATGCAGACCAGCAGCCGACACCCCACCAATGGCACGCAAGAAGGCCCCTGAAGGGCCCGCAGCAGCAGCATGCAAAACACACAGGCACAGCCGCAGGAGGACCGAGGGAAAAGGACCCCCCAGAAGCGAACAAGGCAACTGTCGAAGGAAGGCAGCTATACAATAGCAAACAAATACCCCACATAGGGTAAGTATCAACCCCAACCAGGGGCTCCTCTGGAGCGGAAGCTCAAGACAGAGGACGTAAAAGTGGAACTTAGAAGCCACAACCCGTGGAGGAAGGGTGCAACCTGAACCACCAGGCTATAGGAACTGAAGAGGATAAGCAGCAAAACTGCTGCATAAATGAAAGAAAATACGGCGAGGAGCCGCCCAGGCCGCCCAGGCAGTACAGCATGAACCCGGCCCAACATGAGTCAAGACAACAGAGCAGGGTGAGGACAAGGACCTCAACCGGAACAAAAACTACGAAAGGTGAGACAGAAGGCGGCGGACCGCAGAGTCCGCATGTGCGTCAAACAGGGACACACCATCAAAAGGCAAATCCCGGAGACTGTCACGGACATTGTCGGGGAAACCCCCGTCGCGCAGCCAGGCATGGCGGCGCAAGGCAACGGACCGCGCCATTGTCCTACCCACCGAATCGGTAGAATCAACGGCGGACCGAATCGTAAACCGCGCCATCTCTCTGCCTTCGTGAATGAGACGAGCCATATCAGCTCGAGGACACTCAGGGAGGGCAGGCAAAAGACACTCCACGGAGTCCCAAAGGGCAGAAGCAGCCCTGGCAAAAACGCAAACTGAGTTGAGAGCACGTAATGCAGAACTAGCGGACGCAAAAATGCCGCGTCCACATGTCTCCAGCCAACGAGACTCCCTAGTAGGAGGCTGCAGTAGAGGCGGAGAAGAAGGCTGCATGGCGAAAGACACCTGCACCACGAGACCGTGAGCAGTAGGCTGAAGTGACAAACAGGATGGGCCCCCAGGGGCCGGACGATGCCGATGCGCAACGGCCCTGTCGACAGCATCTCCTGAAGAGGGACGCGCCCAAGTCCCGAGAAGGGCGTCGAACAACAAGCCACTAAAGGGCAGCAAGGGCTCAAGATCCACCGCACCTTGGTGGAGGAGATCCAACAACGGATCAGAGAACAAGAGGACAGAAGGAGGGTGCAAGTGCAAAACAGCTGCCGCCCTGCGAACACCCCGTAAAAATAAAGCACCAGCTTCAGTGGGCTTCCGGGGGGGGGGGGGGAGAGGGGGGCAAGAGAGCATCTGTAGGGGACGGTTGCAAACTAACACGTCCCCCAGCAGGAGGAAGAAGGGGCCACTGCCTCCATGGCGGCGGAGCCAACGGGCGTGGAGACAAGCCCAAGCACAGCGGTTCCGTGTCCTCTGGAAGCGGAGAGCCAAGAGGTACTGGCGACCCTTCCGGCGTCGAACGACGCCGATCCGGCGCCGAAGCGACGTCGAGCCCCATGAGGGGCGACTCGGCTGGACGAGTGGGCGGCAACGTCTCCACCACCGAGAGGTGCGGAGAAAGTGCCTGAGGTCCAGGAGACGACAGGCAGAGTGCCGCCGGTGCCGATGTCGACGCAGGGAGCCGCCAGGGGCTATGCGGGGACAAGGCAGAATGGCTCGACGTGGGGCTGGAACGCCCATCGGTTGGAACCGACGCCGGCACGACTCCGGAGCCGGAGTCGAGGCATTCGGCCGGCGCCGAGGGCGAACCCGCCGGCGGAGACCCGACCTGAATGCCTACCTCCACTGTGGGACCCGAAGGCGCACCAGGGAGTGGAGGTGACCCAAAGATGGAGTGCAGAGCCTGGTAATAGGCTTCCATCTGGGGCCGAGTCGCACCAGTACCCGGAAAGGGAGGGAAAAAGGAGGCAGACTCCGGGGGGCACGGCTCCGCGAAGGAGCGGGAACCATGGCCCCCACCGTCACGTGGAAGCGAGAACTTCGACTTCCGTGACTTGTGCTTACCTGCAGATCGACGTTCGCGGGATCGACTCCGGGAGCGGGCGCGGAGAGAAGAACCCACTGGAGAACGTCGGGGAGAACGTTGGGGAGACGCTGGGTGGGTCAACGGGGCGGCCAAGAGCTTCATCCGCCGCTCCCGTAGGGACTTCGGACGCATCTGCCGGCAGGCGTCACACTCTTCGGAGTCGTGGTGCGACCCAAGACACCACATGCAAATGGCGTGCGGGTCCGACGCCGACATCTGACGCGAACAAGTCCCGCACAATTTAAAGCCCGAAGGCATCGCACACTGTTCCCCGACGCCAACGACGTCGAAAAAGGGCCTGAATAAAAACAGGCCAGAGGAACAGCTGAATCCCGGATCCGCGTTGTAACGCGGAAAAGAAGGAAACTGACGTCAGCGCGCCGGGAGGGTCCTATATGGCTCCACTGACGTCATGTCCGGGGACGACGTCAGGGCGGAGCCAGGCGGCGCCGCCCCCCGGCGCGCAGAGGTACTGCTGCGCAAAATTTTCCGGATCCAGTCTGACGCCTGGGGATATTCTAAGTTAAGGAATCTGCGGCTAGATGTCTCTATCAGATACTTCCTGCTGGAGAAGGGCCAGGTGATCCCCCGACATGCGTTGGTATTGCGGTGGCATGGCTGGAGGGGAAGCCTCGCCCCTTCGGACTATTTGCAAAACCCACCTGTCCGACGTGATGGTGCGCCAGTGGGGGAGGTGATGGCGAATCGTGCCACCCACTGGCGTTTGATGGGCCTGAAAAGTCAGACTAGGAAGGTTTGGAGGCTGCTGCAGGGGGGGGGGGGGGTTGGTGGACTGGCCCGCCCGCTGGCCCCCGGAACCATGACGGTTGTTCCCACATCCCCGGCCGCGCAAAGGTTGGGTAACTTTCTGCGGCCTGTGGCTCTGGGTGGGACGTAGCGGGGCACCCCTTCCGTAGCCACGAAAGGGGCGAAAAGCAGACTGCGCAGGGCGGGTGGAGAGGTCCAAGGACTTGGCCGTAGCCCGTGAGTCCTTGAAACGCTTTAGAGCGTTGTCTGCTTTGTCGCCAAAAAGGCAACGGGCATGTCCATCAAGGTGTTCTGGACATCCCCCGAAAACCCAGTCGATCTCATCCAGGCGTAGGGACGAAGTGCTACTGACGTTGAAATGGTCCTGCCCAGAGAGTCGGCAGTGTCTAGCCCACAACGGATGGTAAACTTCGCCGCATCCCTCCCGGCGGCGACAGCCTGGGAGAGCACTGCCCGGGCCTCCTCCGGACACTGAGGCAGCACCTGCGCAACCGTATCCCACACAGAGTGGGAATAACGGCCCAAGAGACATGCAGTGTTTACCAACCGCAGTCCCAAGCTGGCGGAAGAGAAAATGTTCTTTTCAAGATGGTCCAGCTTCTTGGATTCCCTTTCCGGTGGAGCGGTAGGGAAAGCGCTCTTGGAAGTGGAGGCTTGCACCACCAAGCTCTCCGGGGTGGGGTGTTGGGAGAGGAAAGTGGGGTCGCCCGGAGCCGGGCGGTAGCATCGGGCAATCATCCTGTCCACGGGAGCCCCCGTGTTGGGCCTGGACCACGTGCCCAAAAGGACGTCGGTGAGGGCCTCATTAAACGGCAGCAGGGCCTCCGAAGAGCTCGCCGCCGGTTGAAGCACTTCTGTCAGGAGGTTAGTCCTGACCACCACCGTAGGAAGCTCGAGGTTGATAGCCTCGGCCGCCCTATGCAACACCACTGCGTACGACGCTCCCTCCTCCATAGCCACGGTAGGACGAGACAACATGCCAAGGTCAGGGAAGGTGTCGAGACCACTGGCATCCCCCAGTTCCTCTCGCCAGTCCGGTTCATCTAACTGGTCGGTCAGAGGGTCACCTGACCCCTCCCAGTCCTCCTCCTCATCCTCAGGTTGCCATACTGGATGAAAAGGGAACCCAGGAGTGAACAGGGGCACACAAATCCCACTCTGCGCCAGATCCGGCGTCGGGTGACGCCGGTCCGGCTCCACATCAGGGTGGAGGCCGGGGTCGACGATGGCCGGGGGGCCGGCGTCAAATGCGGTATTGGTGCCGGATGAAGCGGCGCCGGTGGAGGTGTAATCAGGTCAACCGGCGCCGATCCAGATCCAGGCCTGGATCCAAGGGGGGCCCTGCGGCACCGGGGCCAGAGCAGTCGACGGAGAAGGCCTAGGACCCCCAACCAAATCCGCGGGGCCCAAAGGCGCACCAGCGTGTTCGGGCTGCCCAAAGATGGCATGCATCGCCTCGTAGAACGTACGCAGCTGGGCGGGAGTCGCTCCGGGTCCCAGGAAGGGAGGGAAACGCGGAGTCGACTCTTCGGGCTCCGCGCGCAGAGCCGCGGGAGGGGCACCACCCGCATCCCTCGTCAAGTCGGCCGACCGACGAGGAGAAGTCGAAGAGCGACGATGCTTCTTCGACTTCTTCTTATGCTTCGACTTACCCGACCCAGAGTGCGAAGACTTCGATGACTTGGACGAATGGTGGTGGCTCCTCGACCTCCCTTGCGACCGGGACTTCGAACGGCGCGGAGCCGACTGCCGGCGCTCAAGCAGCTTTCAGGACCGCTCCCGCAAAGCCTTCGGCGACATGGACCGGCAGTCGGAGCACGACTTGGGGTCCTGGTCGCGCTCCAGGCAAAAGAGGCACACGCGGTGCAGAACCGTCACCGACATCAGTCGGTTACAGGAACCGCATGCCTTGAAGCCGGGCATCCCTCGTGCACCAGGAGTCGAAGACTTGAAAACGAAGTCGACAAAAGTCGAGAAAAAAGTCAGTCAAAAAGTGACTTGAGGTACCGCTCTTGCCGGATCTGCGCTGGCTGGCGCGGAAAAAGAAAGAACTGACGTCAGCGCGCGAGGGCGGCGTCTAAGTAGCTACCGCAACATCATCCCGGCGACACGACACCAACGACGAACACGTAGCCGACCGACGCCACCTTCCGACGCGCAGAGGTACTGCTGACGAAAAAACTTTCCGGATCCAGTCTGACGCCTGGGGGTAATTCTAAGGTACGTAATCTATAACTAACCTGTTTCTTTCAGATATATTGTTACCGAAGGTAAGTAACTTGTTCATCTGAAAGAGACTATTAGCTATAGATTCCTTACCTTAGAATAGATACCCCAGCAATACCAACCCCGGAGGTGGGTCTGCGACCTAAGTTCACACCAGAATGTCCTAGAGAACTGAACGGCCAAAGAAGCCGTCTCTCCGGACTTGACTATCCAGGCAATAATGCTTAGTGAACGTGTGCAGTGATGCCCACGTGGCTGCCTGGCAGATGTCACTGAGGGAGTCTCCACGTCCTAAAGCAGTAGTGGCTGCCGTCGCCCTGGTGAAATGGGCATGCAGTCCTGCCGGAGGCTCCTTTTTCGCCAAGGAATAACAGATTTTAATGCAAAGGACAACCCATCGAGAGATGGTTCGTTTTTGCACGGCCAGACCTTTCTTGGCGCCCACATAGCCAACAAAGAGTTGATCGTCCACCCGGAATTGTTTTGTGCGATCCAGATAAAATGATAACGCACGTTTTGGATCCAGACGGTGGAGTCTCACCTCCTCCTTGGAAGGATGCGGGGTGGGAAGAAGGTGGGCAAAGTGATGGTCTGTCCTATGTGAAAAGAGGTAACCACTTTGGGGGAAAAAAGAAGGTCTAGTTGGGAGGACAAGCTTGTCCAGATGGACAGCAAGGAAAGGAGGTTTAGAAGATACAGCCTGCGAGCAGACGTGATGGGAACCAGAAAAGCAGTCTTCAAAGTCGAGAGTATGAGAGGACAATTATGTAGTGGCTCGAAAGGAGCACAAATAAGGTAAGTCAAGACAAGATTCACGTCCCACAGGGGCATTACGAAAGGAATAGGAGGAAAAAGGTGAGTAATGCCCTTAAGAAATCAATTTACAATAGGGGACTTGAAAAGAGAAGGCTGATCAGGAAGGCGAAGAAAGGCCGAAATGGCCGAAAGATAGCCTTTAAGAGTGCCCAAAGCAGATCCCTGCTAGGCCAAAGAAAGAATGAAGAGGAGAACCTCTGAAGGAGGGGCAGAAAGGGGATCTACAGCCTTTGCTGTGCACCATGCCACAAATTTGTTCCATCTACAGGCGTATACCATTTTGGTGGAGGGATGCCTGGCTGCCAAGATAACGTTACAGACTTCGGGAGGAAGGTCAAAAGCGGTCAACTGTCGCCACTCAATCTCCACGCAAGGAGGTGGAGACTGGACAGGTTCAGGTGGAGGACCGTCCTCTGTTGCTGCGACAGAAGATTCTCCCGAAGAGGCAGTCTGATCGGAGGATCGATGGCCATGTTAAAGAGCTCGGGATACCAGACTCTTCATGCCCAATCCGGAGCCACAAGAATGACTTGGGCCCGGTCGCGCTTGATCTTCTCCAGCACTCTGGGCAGAAGTGGTATAGGTGGAAAGGCATATAGAAGACCGCAAATGCACTCGCAACAAAAAGCGTCGCCGAGCGAGTGCCGCCTTGAAAAACGTGCAGAACTGCTGACATTGCGCGTTCTCTTCGGTGGCGAACAGATCTAACTAAGGCTCTCCCCACTGCTGAAAGAGACCTTGTACCACCTCTGAGTGAAGACGCCATTTGTGATCCACCAGGCACCGACGGCTGAGTTCTTCCGCTCTGGCATTCAGAGAACCTGCCAGGTGTTGAACGACCAGGGTCATGTCCTGATGTTACAGCCATGTCCAAAGGCGAAGAGCCTCTTAACAAACGGTCCACAACCCCACCCCGTCCTGTTTGTTGCAGTACCATATGGCGGTGGTGTTGTCTGTGAAAACCTGCACTGCCTTACCCTTGAGGGAGGGAAGGAATGCCTTCAGTGTCAAGCGAATCGCCCTGAGCTCCAACAGTTTGATATGGAGCCCGCACTCCGCCGGAAACCAGACTGCTCTAATCTCCGCCTCTACCAGGTGGCCGACCCATCCCAGGAGTGATGCATCGGTCACCACCATGAGGTCTGGTTGGGGAAGAGAGAGGGATCTGCCTCTGACCCGATCCTGGCTCGTTAACCACCACTGCAGTTGTTGCGCAGTTCCCTCCGAGATCTGGACATAGTTGGAGAGATTCCCCTGATGCTGCGCCCACTGGAACTTCAGGTCCCAATGCAGAGCCCGCATATGCCATCTGGCATGATCCATCAGCAGGATGCAGGAGGCCATGAGGCCCGGTAGCCTCAGGGTCATTCTCACCGTAATCCGGGATAGAGGCTGAAACTTCGGTATCATAGCCTGAATATCCCGGACTCGCTGTTCGGGAGGATAGGCCTGAAACTGCACTGTGCTCAGAACGGCTCCGATAAAAAGGAGCGACTGAGAGGGAGTCAGGTGTGACTTCGGCACAGTGATAGTGAACCCTAGCGAATACAGGAGGTCCGCCGTAGTCTGGAGGTGGGAGACGACTGCTTGGGAGGAGCCCGACCTTCAACAACCAGTCGTCACGATAGGGGAAGACTGGAATCCCTGATCTCTGCAGATGGGCTGCGACCCCCTCCATAACCTTTGTGAACACCCAAGGGGCACTGGTGAGGCCGAAGGGGAGCACGGCAAACAAAGTGCTCATGGCCCGCCGTAAACTGCAGGTAGCGACGATGGGCAGGCAGGACGGGGATATGAAAGTAGGCATCCTGCAAGTCCAGTGCTACCATCCAGTCTCCCGGGTCCAGGGCAGACAGGACCTGAGCTAGGGTGAGCACCTTGAACTTCTCCTTTTTAAGGAAGTAGTTGAGGGCTCTGAGGTCGAGGATAGGACAGAGGCCTCTGTCCTTCTTTGGGACCAGAAAATAGCAGGAGAAACAACCACAGCCTATTCTGGCCTGGGAACCCTCTCAATAGCTCCCTTGGCCAAGAGTATTTTGACTTCCTCGCGGAGTAACGCAAGGTGATCCTCCGTCAGCCGATCGTACACTAGAGGCATGGATGGAGGGGTAGTCTTGGAGGGGAGGGAGTAGCCCCTTCGAAATACTTGCAACACCCACCTGTCGGAGGTGATGTCTCACCAATGGTGGAGATGATGGAGTATTCTGCCACCACCTGGCTGTGAATGATCATGGAGGATCGGACTAGGAGGGTTTTGAGGTGGAGGAGGGGATCATGGCTTGGCTCGACTTCTGGCGTCCCTACCCTCGGGGTCAGGGTGAACCGCGTCCACGGCCCCCCGAGGTTACTGAACTTGCAGGGCCCTCTGGCTGGAATAGGGTTGGCGCAGTTGGTAGCCCCTTCCGCAGCCACGAAAGGAGCGAAAAGCAGACACAGGCCAGGATGTTGTGGTGAGTCCCAAGGACTTAGCCGTAGCCCACGAGTCCATGAAACGCTCAAGTGTGCCATCTGCTTTGTCTCCGAAGAGACAGGAGCCATCAAAGGGCATGTCCATCAGATTAGCTTGGACATACCCCGAAAAACCAGATGTCCTCTGCCCAGCAAGTCTGTTGTGTCCAAGCCACATCAGATGGCGAACTTCGGAACATCTCTCCAGTCTAAAATGGCTTGGGAGAGTAGAATCTGGTCTTCCCCTGAGACTCTGGACAACATCTGTGCCACCGTGTCCCATATCGAATGGGAATAACGGCCCAAAAGGCATGCAGTGTTCACCGACCGCAATGCTTGACTGGCGGAAGAGAACATTTTCTTCCCAAAGCTTTCCAGTCTGTTGGATTCCCTGTCCGGGGGTGCGGAAGGGACCGCGCCACAGGACGTGGAAGCTTGAACCACCAAGCTTTGTGGGGTGGGCGGTGAGGAAAACTGGCTCGCCTGGTGCAGGGCAATGTCGGCGGGCAATCGTTCTGTTCACAGGAGTCCCTGTGCTCGGCTTGGATCAGGTGCCCAGAAGAATGTCCGTCAAGGCCTCATTGAAAGGCAGCAAGGGTTCCGAGCTGGAGATACCAGGCTGCCGAACCTCTGTCGTTAGTCTTGACTGCCACTGTAGGAAGCTGCAGGTCCAAGACCTCCGCAGCCCTATGCACCACCATAGCGAATGATGCCCCTCCTCCGTAGCCAGGTTGGGGAGACAGCATGCCAGAATCTGGGGAGGTGTCCAGGCCACTGCATCACCTAGTTCCTCATACCAGTCCATGTCCTGGGGTTGCGGGATTTCTGAGGGGACCTGCTCCCCCTCCTAATCCTCCCATCCATTCCTAACCCTTCAGAATAGGGCAGGTTAATTGGTATGGAGCCGTAAGGCTCCGTTGGCGCCGTTTCTGTGTTGGTGGACGCCCGACCAGCTCCGTGTTGTTCGTAATGAGGATTGGGGAGCCGCTGGCGATGCAAAGGGCCTCGACTGCGAACACGGCACCTGGGAAGGTCGGTGTGGAGGTGCGACCGGAACCAGTCCGGGAACGGGTCCAGTAAGAGGGCATGGTGCCAGGGCAGGAGCCGACGGCATGGAACCCACAGGGACTCCTTCATCCGGCCTGAAGGCGCGCCGGCAGGGTCGGGCCGCCCAAATATTGCGCATATGGTGTCATAGAACTCAAGTTGGGCGGGGGTTGCTCCCGGCCCCGGGAAGGGAGGAAAACGCAGTCTCGACCCAGGCACCCGCTTCGCGGAGCAGGGCCTCGAACGTCGAGGATCCTCCGTCTCGTCACACGACGGACGTGGCGAAGTCAAAGCATGCTTCGACTTCTTGCGCTTCTTGTGATGCCTCTTACGTGACGACTTGAAAAAAGAGGACTTCGATCCACCGGAGCGGTGCTCGGACCTTCCTCTCGACCGCGATCGAGACCAGTGGGGCGACATCAGAGGCGCCGGTCACGGGGCAGCAACTAGCTTTAGGGACCCCCCCCCCCCCCTCAAAGCATTCGGCGCCATGGTCCGGCAATCAGAGCACGACATTGTGTCGTGGTCGCGCTCCAGGCAGCAGAGACACACTAAGTGGGGGTAAGAAACTGACATGGTGCGGTGACAGGCACCGTATGGCTTGAACACTGAGGTCTTCTAGCTAGACATCCCTGGCACACCAAAAGAAGTTGACAAAAAAATCAAAATAAAATCTGCCAAAAAATGAAAGGGGGTCAGCTCTCTTCGACGGATCTGCGCTGGCTGGTGCAGAAAGAAAAGAACGGACATCAGCGCGCCACAGTGGCAGTTATATTGATGACGCGGACGTCACAAGGAGGACGAATACAATGCCGCCGACGTCACGCGGAGCCGACCGAAGCCACCTACCCGCGCACAATTGTGCTGCTAAAAAGAATCTTCCAGATCTAGACTGACGCCTGGAAGTTCAAAGGTAATTAATCTGCGGCTACTTGTCTCTATCAGAGGCTCACCCTAGCTCAGGTCCTGTCTGCAGTGGACCCGGGAGACTGGATGGACCGCGGGACTTGCAGGATGCCTATTTTCATATCCCCATCCTGCCTGCCCATCGTCGCTACCTGCTTCCTATTTCCACAAACCTTTAAGAACTACAAACAAAGACCTCTGGGTACCAGCTCTAACTACTGAAGAAAGTGAATAATTTCTCCTAGAATCCAACGTAATAACTTTTATTCAAGTTCTCTTACCCTCACATGCGGATGCAGGAAACATTCAGCTCCACAGCCTCCCAGAATCCACACTGTCTTCCCTTGTCAGATGCACCATCTCCAAACCTGCTGCATCATTTACAAAGCCAGCACAACTTACACTCCCACCTATCTGGCTGACGAGCTCACCAACTCTGGTGGCTCTAAGCACACCTGCAGCTAGGACCCCATCAGACTGGATACAAAGAAGTATCAAAGCAAGGCAGCAAGCTCTATGCACTCGGAATAAGGAACAACATCTCTGTATCTATCACAGCCCCCCCAACACGTCCCCAATTCAGTAAAGAGCATAAGGTCAACCTTTTGAAAGAACACTACATCATGATGCAGTGACAGTACAAAAAAAAGCTACCTCTCAAATCACTTTGACTGCATCCTTGCCCTTGAACTTGTACAGCTCTCTGCTGCCTTTGGCTAGGTCAGCGCTATACAAATACCACATATATACATACAAGGTGAGAATCATTCTAGGTTCATGTTGTGGAGTCCTGCTTTTCAAGTTTGCAAAGATTCATGAAGACCTAACATGACAAGTTTGAATATGTCATTGGCCAATGACATTAACTTATAGTTGCGTAATTCAATTAGTTAATGAAATGCTGTTTCCCTTGGACTCCATAACACTTTAACAGTTCCAAGTAAAGCTTGAAAGTACATCACATGACATGGAGAAGTATAGACCTGGAAGAGTTTATATAAATACATTGTGTTTTTTTCATAAAGAGGCAAACAACTTCAGAACTATATCGGTGATGACTATGTGGTGTGTCTCAAGTAAAGCTAAGTGACTGACAGTGTGAATGGTGGCTGACACGTCCAGCAGAACAAAGAGGCATGGGTTGCCACTGTAGGAAAATCCTCTTACCAAAGGTCTCCAGCCTCTTGGATTCTCTATCTAGTGGTGTGGTAGGGAACGCACCAGGTTTAACTTTGGACGTGGAGGTCTGGACAACCAGACTTTCCAAAGTGGTGTGCTGTGTGAGGAAAGCTAGGACCCCAGGAGCAGGGCAATGGCGGCTGGCAATCATCCTGTACATAGGAGCCACTGTGCACGGCATGGCCCATGCTCCAAGCAGGGCATAAGTGAGGACTTCATTAAAGGGGAGAAGTAGTTCTGTAGGGGCAACCCCAGTTTAAGCACCTCTGTCTTGATTGCCACAGACATCAGCGTAAGGTCCAGGTCCTCAGCCACCCGCCTCACCACAATGGCAAATTAAGCACCTTCCTTCACAGTCACACTAGGAGGAGAGACTAGGCCACTATCTGAAGAGGTGTCAAGACTACTGCCATCCACAAGCTCCTCATAACAGTTATCTTTGGGCTCTTCCACCGGGGTCGGGATAATCCTAAGGATTCTTAGATCTGCCCCAATCATATTCCCCACAGAGCCTATCAGTAAAAGGAGGCACTGTCTCTGACCCGGTTCCTTAGGGTTCATTGCGAGTCAGTCAGGGCAGGCCTTGGAGCCATGGCCCGGCTCCAGGCACCAAAGGCAAACTAGGTGGGGGTCTGTCACAGATATCGACCTGTGACAGGATGCACAGGGTTTAAACCCCACAGGGCTTTTGTTTTTTAGGGGACATCGCTATATCACACTGGGAGCTAAGCTGAAAAAGAAATTTGACAAAAGGTTGAAAAAGTAGTCCAAAAAATGGACTGAGGCAGCTCTCTAGATCCTCGCGCAAAGAAAAGAACTGATGCCAGCATGCTGTGTTCGAGACTATGTAGGCATTGCACATGTCACATCTGGCGCTATTGACGCCACCTACCAACACGTAGAGGTACTGCTCAAGATTTTCCGGATCCAATATGATGCTTGGGGAATATTCTAAGATAAGAAATCTGCGTTTAGAAGTCTCCAACAGTGCTTTAACAACCCGCGTCCCCCCCAAAAAAAACACCACTACCCTTCATAAATCATTTACAAGGAAGAAAGACAACAGTATCAATCTATTCTTCACAAAGGCAATGGAAACATTCTGCATTATGGATATCTTCCTTAAATTCTGAAGTATTGGAATATCTTTGCCAGTGTGTGTTATACAGAAACATATTTGCACAGCTATGTTTTATATTTCTGAGTAAGATCTTGTAATGAGAACAATACTTTATCTTATTTTTCCTTACAGCCAATCATAATTCAAATATATTACTATATATCTGCTGGATGGACTGTTAACAAATAAGTCCTTGCATTGTCTTCCTTCACTCCCGCTTGTATGGTCGGATCATAAAGCAGTAATGTTCTCACTCCCTGTTCAAAACCCGGTCAGGGATTCGGAAACACAAACAGCTGAAAAAGGTTCGACCCTGGAACAGGCTTGTCATTGAGGATTTTAACAGCTCCCTGTCACACAACCCTCCAGGTTTTTTTTAGAGAACCCGTGTGAGGCAGCTGACACTTTTGAGGCCTGGCTAAGGAGCTCTATAGACCAGGTGCTTCCAGTCAAAGCCTCAATTTGCCACAGATCAAGGCACTCAACCATGGTTTTCAGAGCAACTTAGAATGGAAAGACAAAAGTGTCGCTGTCTGGAAAGGAAGTGGAGATTTTCTAACGATACTAACAACAAGCTGGTCTATAAACAAGCCCTGCTTGATTATAAAAAGTTAGTACATGAGGAGAAAGCTTCTTATTTTACCACAGCCATAATAACTGCTAAAAACTCATCGAAGGAACTCTTTTCCACGGTGAAAAAGCTAGCCAACTGCCCTGAGGTGACCATTTTACCATCAAATCAAACATTCTGTAATTCCCTGGCCACGTTCTTTCAGGACAAAGTGAAAGCGGTCTATAGCGGGTTTTTGCAGAGTGCTGCCCCAGGGAAGTCGCTATCTTTAGGGTCTCCTGGTGATGTCACGGTGGAAATGGAAACTTCTCCGTTATCCGCTGATAATAATGACGCTCATGAACTTCTTTCCTTTCCTTTACTAACAACGGAGGAGGTCATTAAGCTCTTGATGTCTACCAAATCTGGGTCCCCCCTAGATCCCTGTCCACCTAAAATCTTTCATCTCCTGCCAGAGGTTTTTTCCTCACATTTGACTCTTATCTTTAATCAAATGTTTCTTTCCGGGATTTTTCCGGCTAATTGGAAATTGGCGTACGTTCTCCCCCTTTTAAAGAAAGCCAATCTGGATGGAACAGACCCTAATAATTATCGACCAATTTCCAGACTCCCCTTGCCCGCAAAGATGGTGGAGAAAGCCATGAACCCTGTCTTCTCGGATCATATGGAAAAGCATGCCTGTCTAGACACTTCCCAGTTTGGTTTTAGAAAGCAACACAGTACTGAACTGGCGTTGATCTCAGCTTCTGAAATGATTAGGCATACCGTTGATGCAGTAGGCAATGCAGCACTTGTGCTGCTTGACCTCTATGTGGCATTTGATACGGTTAATCACCAGAAACTACTGCAAGTCCTGGAGGGGATTGGTATTAAAGGAAAAGTGCTTGCTCTACTAAAATCATTTTTGTCAGGTCAGGAACAGTTTGAGGCTCTTGGTGAGTATAAGTCGCTGAATTTCACACTGCCATGTGGAGTACCACAGGGCTCGTCATTGAGCCCTACCCTTTTTAATATCCATGTTGCCCCACTGGCAAGGTTAATTAGATCCTTGGGTTTCGTATGCAGATGATACCCAGATTGTGGTTTCAGTGACAGGCTCTCCTGACGAAACAGCGGCACAGTTCCACACCTGTCTTTGCCAGGTGGGGGACTGGATGTCCGCTAACTGTTTGAAGCTGAATGCTAGTAAGACTGAAGTCTTACTTTTCAGCAACCATACCAACTTCTGGGCCCCCGCTTTGTGGCCCTCAGAGTTTGGTAGGCTCCCCAACCCAAATAATAAGGTCAAAAACTTGGGTGTCACGTTTGACTCTATGCTCTCCTTTGAAGGAAATGTTAATCAGGTCACTTCTGTCTCCTTCTATACTTTAAAAATCCTGAGAAGGATTCTCCCATTCATTCCAGTTGACTTGAGGAAATTAGTGGTTTCGACACTTGTTTTATCCAGAGCCGATTATTGTAACGGGGTCTTTATGAACCTCCGCAAAAATTGCCTCAATAAGTTGCAGATTGTGCAAAATGCTGCAGTGCGCCTTTTGTTGAATATCCCAAAACATAAATCGGCCTCTACGGCGCTCAAAAAGCTTCACTGGCTGCCAGTGAAAAGGCGGATTGAGTTTAAGGCTCTCTGCATTGCGTTCAAAGCCACTCACGATATTGGGCCAGCATTTTTAAAAAGAATTTGCAGCCTTATGTTCCTGCCCGCCAGCTCTGCTCGGCACACTCTCACAACTTGGTAGTTCCCAGGTTTAAAAGTGGGCCTGGGGGGGGGGAGGAGGAGATTTCTGGTCAGTACGACCAGACTTTGGAACACTCTTCCGGTGCGGCTTAAGGAAAAAACTCACTTGTTGCCATTTAGGAAGGCATTAAAGGCGTGGCTTTTTAATCTTTGAGGCTGTCGCTACTGGTCTTATCTGTTTTGTGCTGAGCTAGCGCCTTGATACCTTCGGGTGAATGTTTTGCGCTCTACAAGTCTCCTTTTCATTTAATTTCATTTCATTATAAAACACAACTCGTACAAAGACCATTTTAATACCAAGCTACAAAAAGAGAAAGCAGAAATGTAGATATTACCCTTCAGAAAGGAGAATGCACATTGCTCCTTTATGAAGCGTAGCCCCGCTCCTGTCCCATAAACTAGAACACTGTCAAGTTAGGACTGTTCATTTTCACAGAAGGACTGATACGGATCTAACTGACCAATTTCCAGATATGCTCCTGGTTAAAAAAAGAGATGAGGGTGAAGCATTTACACATTCAAAAACTCACAAGAATGTGATGAATAAGTTACACACCTACAGTAATGCTCTTTCTGAAAGATATACTACGCAACTGCAGATTCCTCACCATGTGATTCACTAATGCCAGAGTGATTCCCGAAAGTCCTGAAATAGCTCCTGTATACAGACAGCTCTTTGACAACTCCATCCTGCCTCAAGACAAAGCATATGTAGGCGTCACTTCTGTGCACCAACAACAATCGGCTCCCATTTTTTTCTAAGCCCCCAGATGCAGAGTGTGGCTGGCAAGAATGAGCTTATACTGGCGAAAACGGACTTGTAGCCTCATCATTCCGAAAAGCCCACCTCACATAATTGGGGAGGGGGGGTAATGGAATCTGCAATTATCCTCTTATAAGAGCACTGGAAAAGGTAAGTAATATTTTTCTGATTGATCATTCTAATTGTAGATTCCACACCTTGTGAATCAATACCAAGCAATGAAGCGTGGGCTCACACCTAGAAGCCCAGCAAGACGGAGCAAGCAAAATTACCCTTCCTGCAGACTTGAGAATTGATGCAGCATTACATAGTAAATGTATGGAAGATGCCCATGTGGTCGCCTGGCATTTGGCCCCAAACCAGAACTCTATTTTGTGTTGTAGTAGCAGGTTTTGGCCTCGTGGAAGGAGACCTAAAATCTTCAGGAAGATCTTTTTTGGCCAAGGAATAAGACAATTAAATGCAGAGGAAAGTCCATTGTGATAGTTTCTCGACTACCTTTCCCTCTTTTGTACCTTAAAAACTAACAAGTGGTTGATCACGAACACAGAAGTCTTCAGTCCAATGAATACAGAAGCTAAAGGCACACTGTGGGGGAAACAGGTGTGGTTTCAATCCTCTCTAGACGATATGGTGGAGAAAAAACACAGGGTGCATGATGGACTATCCCACATGGAAATGTGTGAACACTTTCGAGAGAAACAAGCATGGGTCCTAAGAACTAGCTAGCCAGCGAAACCTAGTCATGGAGGATGAACTGACAAAGCACTGCACATCGCATCAGTGAGTTGCAAAGTGATGGCAATGAGAAACAATCTATATGGTTAAGAACCTCAGAGAGCAGCTGTGGAAGGGCTCAAAGAGCGCACAACAGAAGAGTTAGACAAAATTAAGATCCCATTGAAGCACAATAAAGTGAGCTGGGGAAAACATATGTGAAAGCTCTTTAAGAAACATCACAATGGATGTCTTGAATTATGAGGGCTTATTAGGCAAACAAAGAAAGGCTTAAAGGGCCAATGGATAACCTTTAACAGTGCCCAAAGCAAAGCCTTGCCAGGCCAGGCCAAAGACAGTACAAGCAAAAGGCCTTCAGAGTTCCACCTAGAGGGGATCAACCTGCTTTTCCTCACACAAGGGAAACAAATTAAGTTCAGTGGCCTGAATAAACAAGTTACTCAAACTTAGTAACACTCTCATGTGGATATGCTACCTAATTGCAGAAGCCTAACGTTTTTTAATCCCCCAGGTGGTGGATTGGACCTAGAAACTTCTTTCAACAATTAGTGCTGATTGGTGCTGATTGGTGCTGCCGTCTGACTCCGCAGCAGCTTACCATGCCTCTGGAAGTGATGGTGCCTAGATACAGCTCTGCCCACCTCTATGCACTGACCTCCGCTGACCACAAAGCCTTCCGCACCCATAGACGTGTAGCGTCAAGTAACAGATTGAGAAACGAGAGTGTGCAGAAGCTACTATGGAACCTTATTTACACCTAGAAGTCAATTCCACAGAACAGGAAGCAGCGTGGGTGGGGAGGAATATGCAGTTAGATATAGTATCCACCAGAAAGAGCATTACTGCAGGTAAGTAACTTATTCTAATGGATACTTCTAACTGAAGATTTACTACCTTTTGAATAGGTATTTTAGCAATACCACCCAAAAGACGGAGTGCATTTCATACCAGAAAATTCTGAAGGACTAAGCTGGCAAAACGGTCTTCCCTTCAGATCCGCAAGTCAAAACAGTTATGTCTGTTGAAGGTGCAAACAGATGCCAATGTAGTCAACTGGAAATAGTGCTGGCCTTACCCAGGGTAGATGAGTCTGAAGACCCTCAGGAGGCTCCCTTTTAACCAGGGCATAGAATATACTTATACAGAGAAAAACTCCTCTTATTAAGGTCAGTTTCTGAACTGCACTTCCCCTTCATAGCCTGAAGGAACCCCTCAAAAAATTGATCCTCCACTCAGCGCTCCTAAGTTCCAGCAGGATGTGGCCAAAACAAAAACGCAGGCAAACAATCTATTGCCCGACATGGAAACCTACACAACTTTAGACAGAAAGGATGCTAGAATCTGAAGCACAAGCTTGTACAGTAAGTAGATGTGCATGGTATTGACGCTGACAGCACCTGCAGTTGACCGATGTGGCACATGGAAGTAATCGCACTAAGGAAGACAGTCATAAGGGTCAGTAACCTCAAAAAACAACTGTGCATGTTGTTGAAAAGCATGCACATTAATAAGGTAAGAACCAAATTAAGGTTCCACAGCAGCATAACAAAAGGCACAGGAGGAAATATCTAAGTCCATTTAAAAATGCATCACAACATGTGATGTAAACAGGGAGGGGTAATCAGGCAAATGTAAAAAGGCGGAGAGGGCCAACAAATAAGCTTTATTAGTGTCCACAGCAAGGCGTCGAAAGGCCAAGGACAAAACAAAAAAGTAGATCAGACAGTCTGCAGCAGACTGACCAAATGTGCCTCGCACAAGGACACAATTTTTGACTATTGTCCAGATGCAAAGATGATGCCCACCACTTCCTCAAGCAGATCGAATCCGCTCAGCTGGTTCTGCTCAATCTCCATGTATGTAGGAGCAGGTTATGGAGCCTTTCGAACCCAGCTTGGGGCGGTCAGGATCTGCTGAGCCGTGTCTCTCCTCACCAGTCTCCAGAACATGGGCAAGCAATGGACAGTACCACTGGAGGCAAAACGTGGTTTTTACCTACTCTTGAGGCGGAAACTCTGGAGTGGAAAAGGCACAATGAGTGTTCTTGGCAGTAGCATAAAGATCTACCCAAGGCACTCTCCACTAGTCAAACACATTACACTGCCACTCATGCTAGCCTGGGAGGAGGGGGGGGGAGAAAATCGGCCAAGCTTGTGTACCCTTGTGCTCAGGGTCCCTGATAGATTAGTTGACAATCATGGAAATTCCCTAAGGTCAGCTAGTGCCACAGCCGCGGTGTCTCCTGCTACAGCATACATGACTTCACACCGCAATGTATTATCAGTACAACATGGCGATTGTGCATTTAACTCTCACAGGATTGTCCTTGATGGAAGACAGACAGGCCTCGACAGCCAGACAGTTAGTTTGCAGCACCAGAAGACTGATTTTGTGCATCTGCTCCAGTGGACACCAGAGGCCCTTGATCTAAACCTGATGCAGGTGGCCTCCGCAGCCCAAACCGGATGCATCCTTTGCCACTGTGATCTCTGGATGGTAAAAGAGAACGGCATGCCACAAGTCAGACTGGAATCCTTCATGCACCATTAAATGCCCCAGGCTGCCTCGTCTGACACATGGATGTTATCCAAGAGGCACCCCCAGTGCGGAGCACACTGAAGGCAGATATTCCATTGCAGAGCCCACATATGCCAACAGGTATTAGCCATCAGCAAGATACACCAGTCCAGGAGTCCTAGGATCCTTAGACTCATCTGAGCTGGAACACAGGAACAAGCCCAAAACATTCAGATCATGTCCTGAATGTCCCAGGCTTGCTGCAAAGGCAGAAAACCTTTGAAAACCTCTGTGTCCAGAATAGTCCCTATAAAGGCACTGGCCGAAGGAGGGATTTCAGCTCATTAATGAAGAACCTTGAGGAAAATAGGAGCAAGATGGTCGTCCGTGATAGACTGTGATGAGCCCACCTTCATCCAGTCACTGAGGTGCGAGCATACGTTGTAGGAAGCTGGCTCTGTATATAGTATACCAAAGTAAGGTATAGTGTGCACAAAGTCCAGTGGATCCCCAAAGGTAGGCAAAGGCTAAAGTAGATAATACCTTACTCTCTATTTGTGGTAGTGTGGGTGAGTAGTAGGGCTTTATTTGAGGGTAGTGTTAAGCATTTATTGTACACACTCAAGCAAGAAATGATTTCACACACTCAAAGACTGAACTCTGACTAATTTGTTTTATATAAAAATATTATTTAGTTGTATTCTAATTCTAGAACCAAGCCAGGCCTGGTACAGGTAAGTGTAATAGTACTTTGCAAGAAGAATGCAGTTAAATACAGTTTGAATGCAGTTGATTGCGATTGGTGCAGAGCAAAGTGAAGAGTCGACTTGGCACACATCCCAGTGTGCCATGCCTACAACCCACTGCCCTGGCATAGGTCAGCCACCCCTCTAGCTGGGTGCACTATACCAGTGGTGAGGGTACAGGGGCATGAGGCCTGTACCCCTTCAGTGTCTAAACCTATTCTTAGACATTGTAAGTGCAGTAATGCCATTAAGAGTATATGGTGCTGGGAGTTTGTCATTACAAACTCCACAGCACCATAATGGTTTTACTGAAAACTGAGAAGTTTGGTATCAAACTTCTCAGCACATTAACCCACACTGATGCCAGTGTGGGATTTAATGAAAAATGCACTCAGACGGCATCTTAGAGATGCCCCCTGAAAAACGACCTAACTCTAGTGTCCTGGCTGAGTGGCTGCTCGCCAGCTGCCACCACCAGACATGTTTCTGGACCCCTGGGTCGAGAGCCTGCTGCTTTCAGGGGTCTTAAACAATGCATATCCTGGGACGAGTTGCAAAGCCTTTTCCCCCAGGATGGGCAGGGTCTACGAAGGGGAAGCTTCAAAGGCTTGACGCCTTTGTGAGCTACCCCAGCCCTTTGCTTCTTCCAGCAACTGGCTCCCACCGGTTCTGACCCCCACTTTGGGCCGGAGAATCGGCGGGAAAAACCAAGTGAGGAAGGGAGGTTTGCCCACCTCTGCCAACCCCACCCCTCAGGTGGGGGAGGCGAGGTGAAGCACAACTCCCAGTCCCCGCCATCTTGCAGATGGGGGGACCCAGCCAACCAGGGAAAGGCTTATGCCCCCCTCCCACTGGAGGGTGGCATAATAGGGGGGTGTACCCACCCCAGGGAAGGGACCCATTGGTCCCAACCTTTTACCACCTGTAACGCCCCTAAATCTAGTATTTTGGGGCACCCCTGAACCTTGCTTCCGCAGACAAGAAACCAGAAGAAGAAAAGAAGAAGAAGGACCGAACAGCCGTGCCAAAATAACAAGAGGAGGATGCCCACTGACTTTACCCCAGCCCTATCGGCCTGTCCCCACCTCGAACCTGCTCCAGCGAAATCCCGGTGTATCCTGCAGCCAGCAACCTCAGGAAACCCGGAGGACCTGCCTGCCTTCCATCCCAAAGACTCTGTCTCCCGTGAACACCGGATTTGTTCAACAACAGACTCCAGGTCCGCCAAAGTCCGCAAGTCTGCATCACTCTGCACCCGACGCCCACGGCCCGAGTTTGAGTGGCCCAACACCACGAGGAGGTCTCCCTGGCGATCTCGACCTGAGATCTGGTGATCTCTGACCTGCCTCGAATCTCCAAATGACGCCTGCAGTCTCTTTCTGGAGGATCCCACCGACCACGGCCGGAGCTGGTAAGAAATCCCAACGCCTAAAGAAACCCCTGCACCAGACGCCCCACGGCCTTAGGTGGCCCAACAGGCGGTGTCCCAGCATCCCCAGGCATCCCAACTTACCTCTCCAAGTGGAAGGGGGATGGGAGCAAATTGCTACACCTCCCAGCACAGATCCCCCTTTAGCATTATGATAAATGCAGTTCATTTTAAATGCTTACATGAGTTTTTTCTGAAGTGTTTCGCCAAAGTTGGTGCAGGTTATCCTCTCAATCTCTAGACAGGTGTTTCTGGACATTATCCTTCATCAGTAGAGATAAAAAACTAAATTTATCTGGGGTTGATGAGCACGCTGCCACAATCCTTTCAGGTCTCAGTACCTCTCACAGGCGCATCTCCAAAAGCTCGTCAGCTCAATGGCTCAAGGGAGCCTTTTCAAACAGAGGGGGATGGGAGCACACTGTTCACCCCTTAGCATTATGGTAAAGGCAGTTCATTTTAAATGCTTACTAAAGTGCTGGGAGGTGAAGCACCTGTGAGAGGTACTGAGACCTGAAAGGATTGTGGCAGCTTGCTCAGCAACCCCAGATAAATTTCGTTTTTTAGCTCTACTGATGAAGGATAATATCCAGAAACACGTGTCTAGAGATTGACAGCACTAACCCTTCAAGGTCTTGTTAAACCTTTCAACAAGACCATTGGTTTGTGGGTGATAGGGTGTAGTAAACATACTGCACTCCACACTCATTCCACGTTTGTTTGAGGTATGCAGACATGAAGTTTGACCCTCTGTCTGACACCACCTCCTTAGGAAACCCTACCCTGGGGAAGACACCAATGAGGGCCTTGCTAACTGCAGGAGCTGTAGTAGTCCTAAGGGGAATTGCTTCAGGATACCTGGTGGCATGATCCACTACCACCAGTATAAATTTGTTTCCTGAGGCTGTGGGAGGTTCAAGAGGACTCACTCTGTCCACACCTACCATTTCAAAGGGAACACCAACCACTGGTAGTGGAATTAAGGGGGCCTTTGGGTGCCCACCTGTGTTGCCACTGGCTTGACAGGTGATACAGGCGCTGACAAACTCCTTTACCTTCTGGGACATCTTGGGCCAGTGTCTAACTAGCCGTTCCCAAGTTTTGGTTTGGCCCAGATGTCCAGCTAGGGGGATGTCATGAGCCAAAGTTAGCAGGAACTCCCTGTACCCCTGAGGCACTACCACTCTCCTAGCGGCTCCAGGGTTGGGGTCTATGGCCTCCGTGTACAGTAGTCCCTCCTCCCAATAGACTCTGTGGGTCCCACTGACATCTTCCTTTTCCTGTGCAGCTGCTTGCTGCCTCAGGCTTCCAAGAGTTGGACTGGTCTGCTGTCCGAGGCCCAGCTTTTCACTAGTGGGTCCCCCTTGGCCTAGGTGCTCAACCTGGTAAGGGGCAAATTCCATGGGCTCAGTTCCCTCTGGGCTTGACAAGTCCTCTCCCTGAGGAGAGGGGTCCTGACTCTTCTGCTGTTCAGAATCTGGTTTCCCAGTCTTCTTACCTTTTCTCTTGGAAGGTTGGGACATTCTTTCAGGCTCCAACACTTCTTTTTCACCCTGTTTTCGGCTCTGTGCTCTAGTCTTGACACACACAATCTCAGGGATGTCCAGCATTGCTGCATGGGTTTTCAATTCTACCTCAGCCCATGCTGAGGTCTCCAGGTCTTATCCAAGCAGACAGGCAGCTGGAAGCTCTGGAGAGACCACTACCTGTTTCAGGCAAGTAACCCCTCCCCCCACCCCCAGTCTAATGTTACCATAGCCATGGTTAGTGGTAACACTGTCAGCGTTGGTGACTGGATAAGATTTTCCAATCAGGTATTGCTCTGGGGAAACCAGTGTGTCTCTCACCATGGGGACACTGGCACCTGTGTCCCTCAGGGCTTCTATCCTAGTTCAATTTATCCAGGGGTATTGAAAATACTTCTATAAGTTGGGAGGCCACACAGCTAAAGTGGCAAACTCAACTTCACCCTCAGTGACTAGAACTGCTTCAGTTTGAACCCTGATTTGCTCTGAGCATACTGTTGATCCCATCTGGAGACAGGCTACACCAGTAATAACTGGAGGAGGACTAGGGGGGTTCTTGTTAGGAAAAGTAGCATCTCCAGTTAAGTGTCTCAACTTCTTACAGTTGAAACACCAGGCCTTCTGGGGATCAAAGTTCTTCCCTTTGTACCTACCACTGGACTGGGAAGAGTTTTGGGACCCAACCCCCTGAGCAGGTTTTCTCGGGCCTTTAGAAGACTCTTGTTTTTTTCTTTGGGGTTCTCACCCCCTTTCCCCTGGGGAGGTTTGGTAACCCCTTTCTTTTGGTAACCCCCAGTGGATGTTTTTGTTACCCTAATCTTAACCCAGTGGTCTACCTTCTTTCCCAATTCTTGGAGAAAACGTAGACCTTGGTCTAACAGATGTTGACGCAACTTCTCATAAGTGCAACTACTCAAAATATGTTCTTTCATAAAAAAGATTGTAAAGTTCATTGAAATCATGCACATTATTTCCAGTTAACCATCCATCTAGTGTCCTAACGAGGTCAACCCGGGGTTGGTTTTGGGTTTTGTGAGGCCCCCGAATCTAATTCTATATTCCTCAGTTGTGAGCGCAAAGCCCTCAATCAGAGTGTTCATGAGGTCATAAGTTCCAGCATCTGCCCCTGCAGTTACCAGTGAACAGTTCCCAAAGGCGTGCTCCCCAGTGTGACTTCCTCACTTTTCTCATTTCACAAGCTTTCTCAAAAGCGGTGAACCATTTGGTGATGTCATCACCGTCCTCAAATTTGGGGACAATCCTTTTGCGGATTGTGGGATCATAAGATTTCTCTCTGTCCCCATTTATTAAGTTGCTGCCACCATTGATGGGAGCTAAGCCCATCTCTGCTCTTTCTTTTTCTAGAGCCAGGAGTCTGGTATGTAGGTCTGGTCTTTTGGTCAACCTCACTAAGAGGTTGGTCTCCTCATTGAGGCGGTCCTCATTGGACTAAGAAGCACCTAACCCACCTGTGTAGGACCTAGGTGCTGCGAGTTGTACTCTTGGAGCCAGGGGCACAGGGGCCTGTTCTCCCTAGGAAGTAAGGGGGTTGGAAGTTATCCTCATCCCCTCCATCCTCTTCCCCATCTGAGAGGTCTTCACCTTGCTCAGAGGGGTGGTCCCTGCCAACAGCTCATTGGAGCTTTTGTTTGGAGGGATGGGACCTTAAGTTTACATAAAGACCTTAACTCCCTAAATTCTAAGTGGAGATAAGGGATGAGGCGAGCTCCTCAACCATGTTCGCAATGTTATTGGTTATATTTTCACTAATAGCTGGGTTCTTGTTAAGAGACATTCTACAAAAAGATTCTAACCCTCTTAACCCTAACTATGGTGAGTTTGTCTGTTTCTAAAATACTAAAGGGACTTAACCAAGGTCCTAACAAGACTTTTAGTAATGTGGAAACATTTGTCAATTCAAAAAATGCAGAATTCTTAAGTCAATTTAGGAGTTCTGTTGTGTGATCAGGTGTTGACCAAGTCAGTCCAACAAATGCAAAGTGGTAGACCCCACCGCTGATCCACCAATGTAGGAAGCTGGCTCTCTATATACACTATACCAAAGTAAGGTATAGCGTGCACAGAGTCCAGTGGATCCCCAAAGGTAGGCAGAGGCTAAAGTAGATAATACCTTACTCTCTATTTGTGGTAGCCTGGGCTAGCAGTAAGGCTTTATCAGAGGGTAGTGTTAAGCATTTATTGTACACAATCAGGCAAGAAATGATTTCACACACTCAAAGACTGAACTCTGACCAATTTGTTTTGTATAAAAATATTATTTAGTTGTATTTTATTTCTAGAACCAAGCCAGGCCTGGTACAGGTAAGCGTAATAGTACTTTGGAAGAATAATGCAGTTAAATATAGTTTGAATGCAATTGGATTGGTTACAGGTAAGTCACTTGTTCATAAAACAGTTGGAATTACTATTGAGATTACTTTGTAAGTTACTTTTCAGATTACTTTTTAAGTTACTTTTTCTACTCCGTGTGATATGCCTAGATATCACACTGGGACATTTCCTAGATAAAAGATGAGTAAATCATTTTTTGTAAATATACAGTTTCTTATGTTTCATACAACTTTCCAACTCCACATTGGAACATTGTTCACAGAAAAGCAGTCAATGCAATTCTATGGGAAGAAATAAAGTTATCGGTTTAACAATAAGGACTTAGTTTTGGGAGTTGGTTTTCTGGGGTTAGAACAAGGGTTCCCCCAGAGTCAAGGATGCACTCTCAAAATACCCTCAGCAGCACTAGGGAGTCCAGGTGCAGAATGCTGAGGCCCAAAGTTATCCAACAGGGGATAGGGGGCCTCCGGTTGGTGGATGCTCACGGGCAGGCCACAAGGTTGAGGGAGCAAAGCTCCTTGACTTAAGCTCAGGGCTAAAGGGGGTTCAAGTAAGCACCCAAGGTGCACCCACAGCGGCACTAGGGCAGCCGGGTGCAGGGTGCTGTTTTGGTGTCGGGTGGCCTGTTACTTTCAATGGGGATTCTCTGGTTTGAACAAACACTGCAGGCTCGGGCACGAAGATCTTCTGGTGGCGACCACCGGTTGAAGAGGTAAGTTGGGATGTCATGGGATGCCGGGACACCATCGGTTGGGCCACTCAAGGCCGTGGGGCGTCGGGTGCAGGGGTGACTTTTAGCGTTGGATTATTTCTACTGGCTCCGGTCGCAGTCGGGACGTTTCTCCAGAAAGGGCCGGCAGGAGTCGTCGGGAGACTCAAGGGCGGTGAGGGATCACCAGATCACAGGTCAGGATCGCTGGGGAGACCTCCTCCTAGTGTTGGGCCACTCTAACTCAGACCGTGGGCTTCGGGAGCAGAGTGGTGCAGACTTGTGGATTTGGCCGAAGCCAGAGTCTGTAGGTGAGCATATCCAGTGCTCATGGGAGACAAAGTCTGGTTGAGGAAGGCAGGGCAGGGCAGGTCCTCTGGGTTCTGGGGGGCTGCAGGACACACCAGGATTTCGCTGGAGCAGGTCGAGACTGGGACAGGCCAGTAGGGCTGGGGCCAAGTCAGTTGGTATCCTCCTCTTCTTCCTTCAGCATGGCTCTTCGGTTCTTCTTCTTGTCTGAGGAGGCATAGATCAGGGTTTCCCCTAAATACTAAATTTAGGGGCGTTTCAGGTAGGTACAGGTTGGGACCAATGGGTTCCTTCCTTGAGGTGGGTACACCCCCTATTATGCCACCATGCAGTAGGAGGGGGGCATAAGCTTCGCTCTGGTTGGCTGGGTCCCCCCCATCTTCAAGATGGCAGGGACTGAGAGTTCTGCTTTGCCTCGACTCCTTCACCTGAGGGGTGGGGTTGGCAAAGGCGGGCTGACCTCTCCTCCTATTTTGGTTTTCCTGGCGATTCTCCCGCCCAAAATGGGGGTCAGAACCGGTGGCTAAGGCAGCTCACAAAGGCGGCAAGCCTCTAAAGCTTACCCTTCATGGACCCTGCCCAAACTGGGGGGAGGAGGCTTGGCACCTTGACCCAGGATGTGCTTTGTTTCAGGACCCCGAGAGCGGCAGGCTCTCGATCCAGGGTCCAGAAACATGTCTGGTGGTGGCAGCTGGCGAGCAGCCACTCAGCCAGGACACTAGTCAGATCATTTTTCAGGGGGCTTCTCTATGATGCCGTCTGAGTGCATTTTCCATTAAATCCCACACTGGCATCAGTGTGGATTTAATGTGCTGAGAAGTTTGATATCAAACTTCCCAGTTTTCAGTAAAGCCATTATGGAGCTGTGGAGTTCGTAATGACAAACTCCCAGACCATATATTCTTTATGACATTACTGCACTTACAATGTCTAAGAATGGACTTAGACACCTTAGGGCTACAGGGCTCATCCACCTGTACCCTCACCAGTGGCATAGTGCACCCAGCTAGAGGGGTGGCTGACCTATGCATAGGCAGTGAGTTGTAGGCATGGCGCACAGGGATGTCTGCCATATCGACTCTTCACTTTGTTCTGCACCAAAACACTCAGCCTGCAATGGCAGTGTGCAGGTGTAAAGGTACAGGGCCTCCAAGGGTGGCACAATAAGCGCTGAAGTCCACAGAGGCCTTCCCTGGTCACAGGCCCCTTGGTACCTATGGTACCTGTTACAAGGGACTTACAAGTGGCCAGGGAGGTGCCAATTTGTGAGTACAAGGTACAGTTTTAGGGAAAGAACATAGGCTCTGGGTACCTGGTTGGCAGGAACCCAGGGCACACCCAGTCAAAGTGCATTAACATTAGGCAAAAAGTGGGGGGCAACCATGCAAAAAAAGGGGCAGTTTCCTAAATACGTGCACTCCCAACCTTCAAAGGTGGGCCATTACCACCACTACTGCTACTGTTAATACTAAGGGTGGCTGAAGTAAGGAATTACACTACAGTGAGCTGAAAATGTTGATTCTCAACAACGAAGCGAAGAAAACCGCTCTGGGACTGCCAGATGGATACAGAGGGAGCAATCAAAAGTCAATAGATAATTTGTCCTTCCAAGGAAGATGTTCAAGAACCGAAAGGCCACAATTGATCTGAGACCACCATCCACATTGAAGTATACAAAAAGTGGGTGGGAAGCTTGAATTAATCTCAGCCACTGGTAATTACTCGGGCCACATCCCAGTCCATTTCAGAACATGAAGGGGACCCATTCACAATGAACAGGATTTTGAATGATCTCAATATACAAATGGATCCTAATGTGACCAGTGGTCTAAAGGCAAAATCCAAATGGACACTACAGTTGACGGCGGGCAACAATTTAGACATTTTTCACTAATTGGTACTCTTGGATCTTGACAAATACACTGACACACATGACATACACTCCAATAAGATCCATAATCTCACCAAAAGAGAGAGGGAGGCACTTCACCTACTGATGACAACAGCATCATGATTCGGGAGGCAGACAAGGGAGGAAATGTGGTTCTCATGAACAACTCAGATTACGAACTGGATATCATGTCACAACTCAATGATCACAAGTGTTATGAGAGTCTATCATCCAACCCCATGTGGGCCCTAACTGATCACATCAATCACAATCTCAAGAAATGGCATGACTATTGCTTACTGGACAGTAATGAATACACTTACCTCAGATTTTAACGTCCAACAATACCCTTGTATATACACATTGCCCAAGATACACAAAAACCTCCCATTTCCTCCTGGCAGACCTATAGTTTCGGGTATAGGGGGCCCCACAGAGAGACTATCGGAATACGTGGACACTTTCCTGCAGCCGCTGGTGAACAACTTACCTTCCTTTATAAGGGACATCAAACACATTCTAAGCATACAAACGGACATAACTTAGAAAGACAACATGATATTGGTGACACTTAATGTCACTGCACTATATACCAGCATCAAACATGATCTTGGACTACATGCTTTAAGACATATACTTAATTCAAGATGAACTAGCCTATGGGAACATACCGAAATGCTATTGGAGATGACCAAACTGATTTTAGACAATAACGTTTTCCTTTTCAAAGATCATTGAATCAGGCAGACCCAAGGGGTGGCTATGGGCTTGAAATTTTCCCACTCGTATGCCAACTTATTCATGGGTAGGCTGGAGGAGGAGTGGATTTGGAGCACGAGAGGTAGTGATCAGAATGACTATCTTATTCTGGGGCAGATACATCGATGACTGTTTGATGATATGGACAGGGACCACAGACAAACTACTCAAATTCTTCACCCATTTGAACAACAAGTCGAATATCTGATTCACTTTTCAATATAGTCAGAAGAACATCACATTTTTGGATGTGGAACTCTTTATATTGGACAATAAGAGTCAGAGCAGACTGTTTCGGAAACCTACAGCATGTAATGCTATTCTACATGCGTTGAGTGCACACCCTAGACATAATAATAATAACCAGCATTTGTAAAGCGCACAGCTACCTCAGGGGAGGTGTCCCGGCGCTGGGGGCCGTTGGGAAGATTAAGCGAGCTATTGCCCAGAGTCACATGGTGCTGGGCTAACCTGCCTCCGGCAATTAAACCGTGAGCCCCCATGTTCCGGAGTCAGCGCCCTGGCCGCTGCACCACACCTCTTCCCCCAGATTAATGCCATTCCCTTTGGTGAATTCATGCACGCCAAGCGTAATTGCAGCACTGAACAAGACTTTAGGAAGTGCCTGCAGGGTATGGAGTCTAGATTCAAAAGTAGAGGTTATAGTCATAGCACTGTTAAACGCTCTTAATAGGATCTCCAAGGTCAGTAGGTTGCACACTCTTAAGGATAAGACCAGAAAGGGCAGCACTGAAACTGTCTGCCTAATTATTGACTACTGCAAAAACAACAGTTGATGGACAGAATGCAGAACAATGTCATACATTCACCCCAGTACAGAGATCTGGCCTAAATCTATCGTTTTTTTGCTCACCATGCCATTCCAGTTTGAACACAGCCATATGCAAATCAGTCTTGACCCTGTGCCTCATGGGAACAGTCCAGCCCGAACTGCCAAGCCAGGTCCTCCCTGGACTGGAAACAAGCATCCTAGGACCGGTTTCGGGGTTTCACCCTCTTCAGCCAGGATAGCTTGATTCCAGTGGCATGGAGAACACGGGACCCACGTCTGGGCATACCCGTCCCACTCGGGGTGACAAATGCAAAAACAACAGTTGATGGACAGAATGCAGAACAATGTCATACATTCACCCCAGTACAGAGATGTGACATACCCTGAAACCGGTCCCAGGATGCTTGTTTCCGGTCCAGGGAGGACCTGGCCTGGCAGTTCGGTCTGGACTGTTCCCATGGGGCACAGGGTCAAGACTGATTTGCATATGGCTGGGTCCAAACTGGGGTGGCGTAGTGGGCAAAAGAACAATAGATTTAACCCAGATCTTTTGACTGGGGGAGAATGTTTGCATTGTCAGCATTCCGTCCATCATTTGTTTGCTGTAACACTTTTTGCCCTAAGTGGGATGGGTATACCCAGACGTGGGTCCCTTGCTCACTGCGCCACTGGATTCAAGCTAGCCTGGCTGAAGAAGGGTGACATACCCTGAAACCGGTCCCAGGATGCTTGTTTCCGGTCCAGGGAGGACCTGGCCTGGCAGTTCGGTCTGGACTGTTCCCATGGGGCACAGGGTCAAGACTGATTTGCATATGGCTGGGTCCAAACTGGGGTGGCGTAGTGGGCAAAAGAACAATGGATTTAACCCAGATCTTTTGACTGGGGGAGAATGTTTGCATTGTCAGCATTCCGGCCATCATTTGTTTGCTGTAACACTAATTATTGACTACAACATACTCACTAAGACTCTCACACGAAGCATGAAAAGACATTGGCATATACGCCTTGCAAAAAAGACATAAGAGGATTTTACATCATCCAGACCAGAAATAACATACCGTAGGGGCAGATGTTTGAAAAATCTTCTGAGTCCCAGTTACCAAAGAAGGGAGGGACAGGAGCATTGGCTCACATTACATACTTCGGGGTTTTTCAAATGTGGCCACTGCACAATGTGCAGATGGGTCATGGACAAAAAAAAACAATTCATTGGGCCCAACAACAACACTTCTAAGATTGAGGCCAACATCAACTGTTACACCAAATTAAAGGTGTATGCGATTGAATGTAAATGCAAACGGAGATACATTGGCAGTACCATCAGAGCCCTGAAGGACATGATTGGCGAACATATGAGGGCTGTAAAGCAGCGGGATACTAGATATCCCATAGACACGCACATGGCCGAATGTGCAGCTCAGGACACACACATAACATTCAACTTCTATGGCTTTGACTTTGTATCAAGAGACCCCAGAGGGGGGAATAGAGAACTGACACTTAGAAGGAAGGAAGCATTATGGATCATGAGACTAAGAAGTGTCGAAGAACGAGTTACTTACCTTCGGTAACGATGTATCTGGTAGAGACACAATCTAGCCGCAGATTCCTTAACTTAGAATATCCCTAGGCGTCAGACTGGATCTGGAGAATTTTTCTCAGTAACATCTCTGCGCGCCGGGGGACGGCGCCGCATGGCTCCGCCCTGACATCGTCCACGGACATGACGTCAGTGGAGCCAAATAAGTCCCTCCCGGCGCGCTGACGTCAGTTTTCTTCGGTGAAACTTTTCCGCGCCACAACGCAGAGCCACTACTAAAACTGGGAGTGTGGGAACAGTGTGCCAAAAAAGATGAAAAAACATTGAAACAATGACAGAAAGAATAGAATGGGGAGAAAATCACCATAATTGACAGTGAAAGAGCACTTTATACTGAAAGGAATTGAAGGAAAAGAGCAGAGTACCCGCTCTTAGAAAAACGAAAAACTATGCCCTCCTATGAGTCAAAACGGCATTTGAAATTAATGTCATGGCAAACGACAGGAAGTCGGCAACCAAAGGATGCAACCGTGAAGGGCTACAAGACCGGAACAACATGACTCACGATAATCGACCACAGGTCGGCAACAACAGGGAATGTACAACCATACCCCCTATAAGAGGCCTATGGACTGAGGCACAGTCAAATAGACCCCGAACCAATTGACTGTAGCAGAGTCAAAAGACCCCAATGGAGAAAAGACAGGGGATGGTGGGAGTGAGGGAAGAACAACATGAGTAAGCCCCATACTGGAAGGACCAGGGTGTAGGAGCGTAGAAGGACACATGAACCTACCACCCAATCACGATAATGGGTGGAGAAAACAGATAAAACAGAATGAGCCATCTGGCCGAGGAGGGAGGTGAAAGAGGCCACCCCGCAGAAAGACAAAAGCCCACTGAAAGGAGACGAGTGAGTAAACCCAACCTGAAAAGGTCCTCGCAGAGCGGGGAGGATGGGTGGGCTTTAAGGAATCTGCGGCTAGACTGGGTCTCTATCAGATACATCGTTACCGAAGGTAAGTAACTCGTTCATCTGATAGAGACATATAGCCGCAGATTCCTTAACTTAGAATAGATACCAAAGCCATACCCCATCGAAGGAGGGTCTGCGACTGAAACCCACCAAGTTCCAAAGAGAACTTAGTCGTCAACAAGTTGACTAAAACACGGTGGGGACAGCAATGCCAGCGTGGCCGACACCAGACCAGTAAGCCCTGTTAGGAGCAGAAAACCAAGGGGCGGCAAAGGCACCACAATCCGTCAAGGGACGGTACGAAACCTCTCTCGTCCAGACAGGGATGAAAGGAAGCACAGAACCAGAACGGTAGCGCTGAATGTGAGAGAGTTCAGAAACTTTTGCAAAAGAAGGTGAACTGAGCACAGAATCCGATGGATCCGCAAGAGATAAAGACCCAGAGAAGGGACAAGACGGCATGACAGAGTCAGAGCATACAGGCTGAGCATGCTCAACAGTGGATACCCAAAGAAGGACATGTGAGGGAACAGAGGTCATCATGCAGAGTATAAATAGAAACATGACTACCAGGAGATACATGTATGTGGAGGACAGGCGTACACATGAGCAGACAGTGTGTACTGGGAAAACAACACCACATATATGTAATGCCCAATGTAATGTAGCGTTAACAGCACGGATGTGCCAGCAGAGAGAGAGAAAGAGAGAGACGCATCACCAGGTAATCAACCAGCGAAGGGGACTCGGCAAGCCGGACATACACAGAAGGCGAGAGAGAGAGAGAGAGAGAGAGAGAGAGAGAGAGGGAGAGAAGGGGAGAGGGAGAAGGGGAGAGGGAGAAAGGGAGAAGGGGAGAGGGAGAAGGGGAGAGGGAGAGGGAGAGGAGGGAGAGAGAGAGATATATAGGTTGGGGCAAAATACCTCAGATACAGCAGCAAGGAAAACCTTGTATGCGTGACGTCTCGTTGTATGTAGACATAATATACATATAGACTTGTACACAGCTATGAAAAAAATTGAAAAGGGCTCGAAGAGCATGCCGTAGAAAAAGAAGGCCACACCATAGGTACCAACAGTACCGATGAGAAGCACAGCAGGACAGGACAATGTCCAGATACGCAAGGCAACATCAGCTACCTGTCGGAGAGGAACCCCGGTCCCCCGCGTGACAGACGGAGAGACTGACTACCACACGAACGAGGAATGAGTTAGTACTACACGTACATAGAGTAACAGGAAATTGTATAGAGATCCATATACAAAGACCGCACAATGACAGTGAGTATCCTGAAGAGAGCACTTCAACTGACAACAGTAGCAGTAGCCCGGAGCAGAAAGTATCTGAACTCCTGCGTGGCAATGAGCAGAGGAACCTGAACCCCTGCCTGGGAAGTGCGCAGGAAAGTAGGGCACAAGGCAACGTACAGCATTGACATGTCTGGCGGGGACTCCACCGCCCATAGACAAAGACCAAACAGGGTCTGAGCCACGAGAAAAGACCAAAGCACGTCTCCACCCCAAAAGGTTGAGAGTAGAAAAACAGCAAATTCAGAGGCGCAAGGGATAACGCAGGCACCCTGAGACAGTGAACATACTTTTTTATTTTATTTATTAGCATTTTATACAACAAAAAGCAAACACAACGCACAGTTAGTGCAAACAAACAGCCAGATAATGCTTGATTCGTCAATCTATCGACGTTGCATAATACCATCATGTGAATTACAATTGTATTCGTATACAGCTTTTCTCCTCCGCCGAGTTCCAGTAGCGGCATAGGTATAAACCAGTACAAAGGAATAGTCCGAGGAATACTACAATTGTTCCTTGCAGGGCACATCTCGCTCAGAAGTCTTACCACACCCTGTAATTCAGGACTCCAAGTGTCTCCGCCTGTGCAGCCACCCCCCATGTGTTGTCTCATATCCCAACCCGAACTCCCTCCCAGCTACTCCCGTGGCACTGCAGTCTCCATTTGCTCCTGACGCTCCCGGGCCCAGGCTACAAGTGGTTCCCAAATATCCTTAGGGCGTGATGCTGAAGGCATCAGTTCCCAAAATGTGGTCAATTGAGAATGTCCAAAGGTCACATCCCTTATCCAATCAACTTTAGACGGAACCCTCCTGCTTCCCCAATGGATGGCAACCCGTCTTTTAGCAAAAAGGAGTAGCAGTGCATGTAATTTCCTGACCTTCACAGGCGAGTCCCTCACATACCCAAGCAATCTCAGTAGAGGGTTAGGATCCCCCTCCAATCCAGTAATTTGGTGTATTATATTAAAGACACTAATCCAATATGGTCCCAGCCGCGGACAGTTCCATGCAATATGCAAGAACCCCGCAGGTGCGATACCACATCTCCAACAACTGTCGTCATCTTTTAATCCTATGTGATGCAGACCAGTGGCGTCCTGTAATATCTGTGTAGGAATATAAAGTGAATTAAACGGAGCTTATAGTTAGGGGAAAGGGCCGTTAGCTGGCTGCAACAATGCAGCCATTGGTCTTCCGTGATTGGGATCTGGAGATCCTCATTCCACGCCGCGAAGGCTCAGGGTTTCAAGATTGGTGCCGTCGCACAAGTTACTAACTTGTGTAACGATATATCTGTAAGAGACAGTAGTTAGTGACAGATTCCTTACCTTAGAATATTCCCAGGCGTCAGGCCGGATCCGGAAAGTTTTTGCGTAGCAGTACCCTTGCGCGTCGGTAGGCGGCGTCGTGCGGCTCCGCGTCCGTCGTCGGCATCGTGATCGCCGGGATGACGTCGCGGGCAGTACTCAGACGCCGCCCCTGCGCGCTGGCGTCAGTTCTGTACACGACTTTCCGCACCAGGAACGCAGAGCCATGCAAGAAGCTGACATAGGTGTCTGAAAAATACTAGGGCCCTGAAAAGGATGTCCTTAACCCTAGAAATCAGTTCGCAGAACGGGGGAGGATGGGTGGGGCGGTAAGGAATCTGTCACTAACTACTGTCTCTTACAGATATATCGTTACACTAGTTAGTAACTTGTGCATCTGAAAGAGACACGTTAGTGACAGATTCCTTACCTTAGAATAGATACCCCAGCAATACCAACCCCGGTGGTGGGTCTGCGAACAAAGATCAGACAGGGAAGTCCCGGAGGACAGAACGGCCAAAGAAGCCGTCCCTCCGGACCTGGCTGTCAAGACAGTAATGCTTGGTAAACGTGTGCAGCGAGGCCCACGTAGCTGCCTGACATATCTTGCAGCGGAACACCGCGGCCTAAATCTGTGGTAGCAGCTGTTGCCCTGGTGGAATGGGCCCGCCGCCCAACAGGAGGCTCCTTCTTAGCCAAAGAATAGCAGGCTTTGATACACAAGGTGAACCAGCGGGAGATGGTTCTCTTGTGCACCGCCCGACCTTTTTTGGCACCCACGTAGCCAACAAAGAGTTGGTCATCCACCCGGAAGTGTTGTGTGCGGTTGATATAAAAGGAAAGCGCACGTTTTGGGTCCAGACGGTGGAGCCTCTCTTCCTCTCTGGAAGGATGCGGAGGCGGAAAGAAGGTGGGCAAAGTGATGGTCTGCCCAATATGGAAGGCAGTAACCACCTTTGGGAAGAAGGACGGACGCGTCCTAAGAACAACCTTGTCTGGATGGACAGACAGAAAGGGAGGTTTGCATGATAGAGCCTGGAGCTCACTCACCCGCCGAGCGGAGGTGATGGCCACCAGAAAGGCTGTCTTCAAAGTAAGAAGACGAAGAGGACAGTTATGTAGAGGCTCAAAGGGAGCGCACATTAAAAAGGTAAGAACCAAGTTCAAGTCCCACTGAGGCATCACAAACGGAACAGGAGGGAAGAGGTGTGTAATGCCTTTTAGGAACCTGTTAACAACAGGGGACTTAAAAAGAGAGGGCTGATCAGGGAGCCTGAGGAAGGCCGAGATTGCAGAAAGATAGCCCTTGATGGTACCCAGGGCAGAACCCTGTTGGGCCAGAGAAAGAAGGAACAGAAGAACCTCAGAAAGAGGGGCAGAGAGGGATTCACAGCCTTTGCTGTGCACCATGCCACAAACTTGTTCCACCTGCAGGCGTATACCACCTTAGTGGAGGGACGCCTGGCTGCCAGAATCACATCACAAACTTCGGGAGGCAAGTCGAAAGGAATCAACTGCCGCCGCTCGATCTCCACGCAAGCAGGTGGAGACTGGACAGGTTCGGGTGGAGGACCGTCCCCTGCTGCTGCGACAGAAGATCCTCCCGAAGAGGCAGACGGATCGGGGGATCGACGCTCATACTGAGTAGCTCGGGATACCAAACTCTTCGAGCCCAGTCCGGAGCCACAAGGATGACTTGGGCCCGGTCGCGCCGAATCTTCTTCAACACTCTGGGTAGAAGTGGTATAGGCGGAAAAGCGTACAACAGACTGCAACTCCACTCGCAACGAAAAGCGTCGCCGAGCGAGTGCCGCCTTGGAAATTCCAACGCGCAGAACTGATGACATTGCGCGTTCTCGTCGGTGGCGAATAGATCTAACCAAGGCTCTCCCCACTGTAGAAAGAGTCCTTGCGCCACTTCCGAGTGAAGACGCCATTCGTGATCCATCATGCACCTGCGGCTGAGTTCGTCCGCCCTGGCGTTCAGGGAACCTGCCAGGTGTTGAACCATCAGGAATATGCCCTGATGTTCCAGCCATGTCCAGAGGCGCAGAGCCTCCTGACATAGGGTCCCACGACACCACCCCGCCTTGTTTGTTGCAGTACCACATGGCGGTGGTGTTGTCTGTGAACACCTGCACTACCTTCCCCTTGACAGAGGGAAGGAATGCCTTGAGTGCAAGTCGGATCGCCCGGAGCTCCAGAAGGTTGATATGGAGCCGGGACTCCGCCGGAGACCAGAGGCCTCTGATGTCCGCCTCTCCCATGTGACCGCCCCATCCCAGAAGGGACGCGTCCGTCACGACTGTGTGCTCTGGCTGGGGAAGGGAGAGCGATCTGCCCATGACCCATTGCCGGTTCGAGAGCCACCACTGCAACTGTTTTGCAGTCCCCTCCGAGATCTGGACTTGATCGGACAGGTTGCCCATGTGCTGTGCCCACTGGAAGTTCAGGTCCCACTGCAGAGCCCGCATGATCGACCAGCAGGATGCAGGAGGCCATGAGGCCCAGCAGCCTCAGGGTCATCCGTACCGAAACCCAGGATAGAGGCTGAAAGATCGGAATCATAGCCTGAATATCCCGGACTCGCCGTTCGGGAGGATAGAGCCCGAAACTGCGTCGTGTCCAGAACTGCTCCGATGAAAGGAGCTGTGGAGAAGGAATCAGGTGCGACTTTGGCACATTGATGGAGAACCCCAGCGAGTGCAGGAGTTTGGCCGTAGTCTGGAGGTGGGAGACGACTGCCTGGGACGAGCCCGCCTTCAGCAGCCAGTCGTCGAGGTAGGGGAAGACTGGAACCCCTGCCCGGCGCAGATGAGCTGCGACCACCGCCATCACTTTCGTGAACACCCGAGGGGCACTTGTGAGGCCAAAGGGAGCACGGTGAATTGAAAATGCTCGAGGCCCACCATGAACCGCAGGTAACGCCGGTGGGCCGGCAGGACGGGGATGTGGAAATAAGCGTCCTGCAAGTCCAACGCTACCATCCAGTCTCCAGGGTCGAGGGCAGTCAAGACCTGAGCTAAGGTGAGCATCTTGAACTTCTCCTTCCGGAGGAAGCGATTGACGTTCCGGAGGTCCAAGATAGGACGCATGTCCACCTTGTCCTTTTTGGGCACCAGAAAGTAGTGGGAGTAGCAACCACGTCCTACTTCTGGGGTCGGAACGCGCTCGATGGCCCTCTTGGCCAAGAGGGCCGCAACTTCCTTCTGAAGAAGCACCAAGTGATCCCCTGACATGCCGTGGAATGGAGGTGGCATGGCTGGGGGGGTGGTCTCGAAGGGGAGGGTGTAGCCCCTTCGGACAATGTCCAAGACCCACCTGTCCGAGGTGATGGCACGCCAGTGGTGAAGGTGATGGCGGACCCTGCCCCCTACTGGCGTGCTGTGCACCTGAAAGGAAGGACTAGGAGGGCTTGGAGGCCGCGGACGGGGCGGGGTTGGTGGCCTGACCCGCACGCTGGTTGCCCGATCCGCCACGGCGGAAGCCACGTCCTCGGCCACGTGAAGACGTTTGCTGCGCGGGCCGGTGGCTGGGCAGCGGACGTGACTGGGCGCCCATCCCGTGGCCACGAAAAGGGCGAAAAGCAGAGGTTAGCGGAGGGCGTACAGCAGAAAGGCCCAGGGACTTGGCAGTAGCCCTTGAGTCCTTAAAGCGCTCCAGCGCATGGTCTGCTTTGGAACCAAAAAGACCGACTCCATCAAAGGGCATGACCGTGAGTGTATTCTGGACATCACCCGAGAAACCAGTTGTTCTCAGCAAGGCGTGGCAACGCGGCGCCATCCTCGTTGCAAGCGATCTGCCCAGCGAGTCGGCGGTATCAAGGCCACAACGGATGGTGTACTTTGCCGCATCCCTTCCTTCCGCAATGGTGCGGGAAAGCAGTGTCTGGACCTCCTCAGGACACTGGGGCAAAACGAGCGCCACCGAATCCCACAGAGAGTGGGAGTATCGGCCCAAAAGGCAAGCGGTGTTGACAGACCGCAAGCCAGCACTGGAGGAAGAAAAGGCCTTCTTCCCAAATTGGTCCAGGCGTTTGGATTCCCTATCCGGAGGGGCGGTAGGGAAGGCGGTTTAGGAGGCAGAGGCTTGGACAACCAAGCTCTCGGGGGTGGGATGTTGAGAGAGAAACAAGGGGTTGCCCGGAGCAGGGCGATGGCGTCGGGCCACGTTCCTATCCACAGGAGCCCCTGTGGCGGGCTTGGACCAGGTGCCCAAAAGAACGTCAGACAGTGCATCATTAAACGGCAGCAATGGCTCCGAGGATGTAGCTGCCGGCTGAAGCACTTCCGTCAGGAGGTTAGTCCTGACAGCCACTGTAGACAACTGGAGGTGTAAGGCTTCAGCTGCTCTACGCAACACCGTTGCGAAATTTGCTCCCTCCTCCGTAGCCACGGAAGGAGGAGACAGCATGCCAGTGTCAGGAGAAGTGTCCAGACCACTGGCATCCCCAAGTTCCTCTGCCCAGTCCTGATCATACTCACACTGCTGTGTGAGAGGGTCTTCCGACCCCTCCCAGCTCTCCTGGTCCTCCTCCGACAGAAAATAAGGAGGAGGGGGACGTCAGGGACCCAAGGTCTCATTGGCGCCGGCGTCGGGCGGCGTCGGTCCGATGCCGCGTCCGGATCCGGAGAGAACCGGGAAGCGACGCCGCCCCGGAGCCCCGGACGGCGTCAGGAACGGCACCGGGGACATCGGCGGAGGCGTGGTTAGGTCAACCGGCGTCGATGGGGGTTGCGGTACCACCGGAGCCGGGATCGAGGCCGGGGCCGAAGCCGGGGGCGAGGCTGGTGAGACAGGCGGCGCCGGGACCGGAGTCGTCGGCGGCGCCGGGGCAACCCCATCAGGGCCGGCGGGGCTTGAAGGCGCACCGAAGGGGCCTTGAGGCCCGAAGAGGCGGGCCAGGGCTGACAGGAATTTCTGTATCTCGTCCAGGAAGGACGGGTAATGCGGGGGCGGCTCCACAGGCACCTCCGGAGCCGCGGGGATGGTGCCGACAGGGGCCTCAGCCGAGGCGAAGTCTTAGAGCGATGGTGCTTCTTAGACTTTTTGTGCTTCGACTTACCCGAGTAGTGCGAAGACTTGGACTCAGAGGACTCCGCGATCGGCCCCTCGACCTCTCGCATGACCGGGGCTTGGTGCGGCGCGGAGCCGACTGCCGGACCTCGAGTAGCTTTCGAGACCGCTCTTGCAAAGCCTTCGGGTGTAAGGCCCGGCAGTTGGAACACAACTTCGTGTCGTGGTCGCGGCCGAGACAGTAGAGACACTCTAAGTGCGGGTCTGTGATCGACATCATTCGACCACAGGCGTCGCATGGCTTGAAGCCGGGCATCCCTACCGACACCTCGGAGCCTAGAAACAGTGAAAAAAATCACCAAAATGTTAGTCAAAAAATGACTAGGGCACTGCTCTTCCCGGATCTGCGCTTACTGGCGCGGAAAAAAGAAGAACTGACGTCAGCTCGCAGGGTCGGCGTCTAAGTACTGCCCGCGACGTCATCCCGGCGATCACGACGCCGACGACGGACGCGGAGCCGCATGACGCCGCCTACCGACGCGCAAGGGTACTGCTACGCAAAAACTTTCCGGATCCAGCCTGACGCCTGGGGATATTCTAAGGTAAGGAATCTGTCACTAACTTGTCTCTTTCAGATGTCTGCATAGGATTATATATTCTAGTAATGAGACGACGTGGGGAGGCTACTGTGAGAATGTTTTCTAAAGCACTCAGGGTGGGCGGTGCATCCGGGAATGTATCATGCAACGACCGGCATGCCAACTTAAGTTTATGATATGCAAATGATTCAGCGAAAAACGCTGGTCGGTTGTCCCCCGCCGTCGGAGGGGGTCGAAACGACCCCTCTGGATAGAGGTCCCCAAGGGTAGCTAAATCCATTTTCCGCGCCAGATCCCTGCCTATTCCATCACCCGAAGGAAACAGCTGCGGATTATTTACTAGAGGTATTGCAGGGGCATATAAAATGGTCGCGCCAGCCCTCCCTCACAGTGCATGCCAGGCCCAGCGCAGGGTCTCCACTGTATCCACGTCCTCCCTAGGGCGTTTGTATGTTCCATATAAGGCGACTTTTAGGGGAAGAGGCACTGCCACGTCCGCCTCCACAGCCACATGGGGCTGAAAGGGAGTGGGGTGTATCCAATAATGTAAGAACTGGGCTTGCGCACTCCAAGCATACAATTGCATGTCCGGTGCCCCTAGACCCCCCTGCCGCAGAGGAAGCGTCAGAAGCTCCCAGGAGATCCTGGCCTGTCCACCTGCCCACACCAGAGAGATAAGCAGGGATCGTAGGGTCTTAAAAAACGCTCGCGTAAGGACAAGGGGAACATTAACAAATAAATAAAGAAATTTCGGCAAGACCACCATCTTAATCAATGCGATCCGGCCGGCCAAAGAGAGTGGGAGTCCAGCCCATGCGGTAATTTTCCCTTCCAGCCAGGTCACGGCACGCCCATAATTCATATTCCACAACACTTGCATATCCCTACTAATCCATATGCCAAGATATTTGACTGGTTCCGTCGTCCATTGAAGAGGGAACTCAGAAGGCGTCTGTATAGTAGTATTCGTCAAGGGGAAAATGACGGACTTGGCCCAGTTGATCGAGATGCCCGAAAGGCCACCAAATTTTATAAATTCCCTCAATATCGGATCCAAATTTGACGCTGGATTAGAGACATATAGGGTGACATCGTCTGCATATAATGAAATAAGAAGACTACGGGCAGTAAATCCAATTCCCTTAGCCGTATGGTGTTGCCTAATACGTGCTGCAAGAGGCTCCATCGCAATCGCGAAGAGCAGTGGGGACAATGGACAACCCTGACTCGTTTCTCGCGAAATGGTAAAGGGCTCTGAGAGGAGACCATTCACCCGCACTCGTGCCAACGGCTTCGTGTAGAATAGCCGCACTAAATTTACAAAAAGTGGGCTAAAGCCCATACGACCTAGGATGGCAAACAGATACTGCCACTCCAGTGTATCAAACGCCTCCGTGGCGTCTAAGAAGACAGCGGCTGCTTGCCCCTCAGGGTGCAAATAGTGTAATACTGAAAACAAAGTTCTGAGATTTTGTGAGGTAGACCTCCCAGGGATAAACCCGGACTGGTCCGGACGGGCGACCAACGGAAGTAGTGGCTGCAGCCTATTGGCAATTAGTTTCGCCAAAATCTTAACATCCACATTGATCAAGGAGAGCGACCTATAGGAGTCCAACTCGTCCTCAGGTTTCCCAGGTTTTAAAAAGGTAATTATTATCGCCTCACGCATGGAAAGCGGAAGAATACCAGATTCAACGGATTCCACAAATACTTCATGCAATCGGGGCGCGAGTTCCTCTACATACGTTTTATAAAAAGCGGTAGTTAAACCGTCTGACCCAGGAGTTTTGTTCAGCGGTAAGCCCTTAATAACCTTAGTTATGTCATCCACTGTAAAGGGGGAATCAAGGTAGTCCCTGTGGCCTTTACTCAGCCAAAGCAACTCCAGGGAGTCAAGAAACGTCACCAGGTCGTCGGGGGCGGCACATTGTGTAGTTTCATATAGCCTTTGGTAGAAGCCTGAGAACTCATCGAGGATCGCGCTCTGACCTCTAATTCCTGACATGGTGGCAGTTTTTAGTTCAGTAAAGGCAGTAGACCGTGGGGCTCGGAGCATTACCAACGTTTTCCCGGGCCTGTCCCCCTCCCCATACCTCCTAGCCTGTGCATGTTTCCCCAAGAATCGCACTTCCCTACTAGCCTCTTCTTCAAATTCAAGCAACTTCTCCTTCATCGACGCCAAGATGGTAGGGTCACCGGAGGAGTAAAATCGAGTTTCCAATTCCCTAAGTTGCTTCTCAAGCTGAAGCCAGAGATCCCGGATGGCCTTCAACACCCCCGCCTGTCGGGCTATACAGTTCCCCCTCACCACAGTTTTAAAGGCTTCCCACAACGTAACCGCAGAGTTCACTGACCCTACATTAAGGGAAAAGTAATCATTTATATCTCCCCTAATTTCTTCCTTAAAGGCTTCATCTAAGAGTGCATCCTGCGGCAGCCTCCAGGTGTACATCCGCGGAATGGAGTGTGGCAGCTCCAAACGCAGGAGGCAGGGTGCATGATCTGATAGAGATCGAGGTAAATGCAGGACGTCCCTCGTCCATGTAACCACATCTCGAGAAACCACCCAATAGTCTAAACGTGACCACGCCTTATGGTATTCCGAAATGCATGTACCTTCCTTAACAGTTGGGTGTAAATGTCTCCAAATGTCTACTAAATCGCCATCAGCCAATATAGCCTGCAGTGCCCCTCCAGCTAGTGGATGCAGAGCCCTTGATACCCCTTTCCTGTCAAGTTCATCATCCAGAATGGCATTGAAATCGCCCCCCCAAATAATGGTATCACAATTGGTCGCTTTCACCCTAGCCCACACCCTTTGAAAAAACTCAGGGGAGTCCGCGTTGGGGCCATACACTGCGACCAACACCAAAGGGATACCCCCTAAGGCACCCTGAACTATAACATACCTACCCTCGGGGTCTAGGTGTGTTTCGCAAGCCTTCCAGTCTAGCCCCCTCCGTATCAGCACAGCCACACCCCTGGAATAGTTTGAGTAAACGGAGGAATAGACTGATCCCCACCTGTTGTGTTTCAATCGCGTTTTAGAGGGAACATGGAGATGTGTCTCCTGCAACATGCAAATATCAATATGGTGCCTAACCAAGTAGGAGTGCACTAACCTGGCCTTTCTACCATCATTTAACCCGCGAATATTCCAAGTTAGAACGTTTAAAACAGGCATATGAAGAGCAGACCATCACAATGCGACAAGGCAGGAGGAGCATAACACATGAGCAAGTACAATTTCACATGGCATATGTCGTGAAGATTAAAAAGCATGACTGGCAATCGAAGGAACAATACCACCCCTCCACCCCCACCCACTCCAACCCCCCAAACAGGTTGCAGAATTCCCATCCCAAACATACCAAAAACTTTCAATAACTGGTGGGAGCTCTCCCAAGGGGGCGCAGTACCACCGGCATACTCCCCCGATTACTCAGGGTGGCCGAGAAACAAATGTCGGTGAGACTCACCGATCGTCTCGCAACTGGAAATAGCAAACCCTCAATTCTCTGAAGAACGCATAGGGGGTGTGCAGCCACCCCATAGGGTGCAAACACACCGAGTGTCAGGTAGCCCCGTGAACCTCCCCAAGTTCCACCTGCAGTCTCGCTATTCTCGGGCCCCACATGCCCACAACCGCACACCACATGTTAGCGCCCAGTTAAAACGTTTACATATGTAATCCCCAACCTCCCAGAGCCAATAAGTAGAATTCAGGCCATGACTTTAGAGTTCGCCATGACTTAACCCAAAAGTACAGCAGGCCTTTGGTTATGTTCAATCGGTGTCACTAAGACCGCCTTGCTCAGTAGCGGATTCTTTGGGAGGTCGTTTAGATGTCTTCCCTCCGACATGCTTGGCGAACTTGAGGGCAGATTTAGCGTCTGTGAAGAAATGGGCAGTACCATCATACGTGACCTTAAGCCTGGCAGGATAGAGAAGGGCATATGGAATCTGGGCCTGCAGAAGGAGACGTTTAGCCTGCAGGAACTCCCGTCTCGCCGCCTGCACAGCCGGGGTAAAGTCTGGATAAAATGAGATGTTGTTGCCCCCATAAGTTATCGTCCCCTTACCATGGGCCAGGCGTAGGACAGCATCTCGATCTTGGTAATTCAGGACCTTAGCCAATATGGGCCTGGGGGTAGCGCCCACCGGTGGCTTCGGGCCCAGAGTGCGGTGCGCCCTCTCCACAGCAAAGACCGAAGAGAGATTGGGGTCAAATAGTTCATGTAGCATATCCGCCACGTACGTCTCCATCTTGTTAATGGCCGTCGTCTCTGGTATTCCCGTAATTCAGAGGTTATTACGGCAGGACCGGGCCTCCAAATCTTCATTTTTGGCTCTAATGATTCCGAGTATTTTGTCCATTTGGAGGAGTTGTTCTTTCGTCTCCACTTGGAAGTCGTGAAAGTCCGATGCTCGGTTTTCCAGCACATCCAGCCGGGTTTCGTGCGTCCCCACCTGTGTTTTAACTGCATCCAGCTGGGATGTCAAGGTGTCGAGTTTGGTGTCAATGTTTCGCAGACTAGACCTCATTTCGAGCATTAAGGTGCGTAAATCCTCCCCTTGATCATCCATCTGGTGGTCCGGTTGCCGCTCTGCCCCCACCTCCGAATCATGCTCCGTTTGCCGTGTGTTCCTTCTGTGATCGAAGGACAGCTTCGGTTGCTTTGCGTCCGGTTTTCCCATGTCTTAGCCAGAGGTGTGGGACCGACTCGTATGATCAACCAGTCCGGTGCGGGTCCAGTAGGGAGTGATACTGCCCGTGTACCTCCCGAATCCCTGCCTGCTCAGCAGGCCACCTCCGGACTGTAGCCCAGTCGTACAATGCACAGTCAATGGGAGTCGCCAATGCAATCCGATGACAATCAGTAGTTCCCACCTCAATAGGACACCGCACCACCCCTGGTGTCAATGTACGTAGCGTCCCAGCTGCAGCGAGTGGACTGCGGGGGATCTGCACATCACAGTCAGCACCCCTCTTCTAGGTGCGGCAAATGTGGACAATTGGACCAAAGCCACGTACGCCAGCACCGATAGCTTGGCCGCCCGCAATGTCCAAAATACCGCCACCAAGGCCTCAGCCTATGTATCTCTACCCGGCTCGGGGCTCAGCATGCAGCACAGGCCATCCACTAGGCCTCAGTGTTCATTCCCAAGCAATGCGCTCCGTATCTCCTACCAGAACAGTACTCCGGCTGTAGTGGCGTATCCCCAGGTATGCGCTCGTCTCCTGCTCCGTGTGCGCCGTCCCGGGGTATTTACCGCTGCATGTCCCCGGCCCCACGGGATCACCGCACAAGCTCCGCTCCTCGTCGTCCAGCCAGTCGTGTCGGGCCACACCCCGGTGTCTCTTTTCTATACCGCAGGGAACATCCCTCACCTGGCAGCGCTATATGGGCAATCCACCACTCTCTGAGGCAGCGCACCGAGTCCCAGGCTTATGTGGAGACAGGCGCGGCCCGCTAAAGTCTCGGCGCCGCGGGCTCAATTTCCGGCCGGGGTATAGATAATTGGGGGAGTTTTGGCCTCACGGGATCACCTCTCACACTCCTGCTCCCAGCAGCACCGTGTGGGCAGTCCTCCCCTCTTCGGGACAATCAGTCGTGTCTACTGCTGCGTGAGATCAATCGCGGCCTGCCGCAGCTTCGGCGCCGCGGCCTCGATTTTCACCCTAGCCGGCCTCGCACAGACTTTACCAGCGGGACACTCCGGGCCGCCGTAGATCTAGACTCACCGCCTCGCCGCACGGGCACGGTCAACGCTGCAAGAGGGATCGATAGGCGCCGCACACCTTGCACCATGTTATTTGATATATGTAGCACAGTGAGTGCTCACCGATTTAACGGATGCATTCAGGATCTCGTCTCGGCCGGCGGAGCTCGCCTACTCAGCGGCCATTTCGCAGCTCGGCTCGGCCACGCCCCATCGAGACAGTGAACATACTTGGGTGTACCCACATGACGTGCCCGCATAGAACACGTAAGAACTGTGCCGGAACGGAACAACATGCCCCCAAGGGGCACTTGCTGACGGCAATGACAGCCAACGTAGACAAAAAGAGCATAGCAAAGCTGAAAGAACATGCCGGGGCGAGCCGGTCGTGGCAGAAACCCAACAACACCTCGAAGAAGTCAGCATCCACCGATGTAGGGGAGTGCTACGGACCAACCGCAGACCACTAGGCAGAAGCACTAGAAGAAAGCGACGCCAACCTGTGGGCCGCACCAAGGGGGGGGGGGGGGGTCCCCACAATAGCAGGAAAAGACCACAGTCAGATCCGTAGGACAACCCCGCCTAAGAAGACTCTGCAGTAGCCTACGAAGCTTCCCGGCAAGGAAGGACAGCTATACAATAGCCAACGGATACCCCACATAGGGTAAGTCTCATCCCCATAACCTCTTGAGACAAACTCATAGACAGAGGATGTGAAAGGAAAAGCAGAACCAGCTGGTCAGCTGCACTAAATAAGGGCAAAAACGGCGGAGTAGCCGCACAGACCGTCTGGGAATTAATGTCATAAACCCATTGACGGATACCAGAACAAACCGAGACAACACTGCATATGAAAGTAAAAGTCAGCAGAAAGACTAGAAAATACAAAGTCATGGAAGCTCAGACATGAGACGGTGGACCGCTGAGTCAGCATGACTGTCAAAAAGGGCAACCCCATCAAAAGGCAGATCCCTAAGACGCTCCTGAACATTTTCAGGGAAACTGCCATCGCGCAGCCAAGCATGGCGACGCAGAGCAACTGACCTGGCCATCGCCCGACCCACAGAGTCAGTGGTGTCTATGCCTGATCTAATGGAAAACTGTGCCATTTCCCGGCCATTATGCAACAGACAATCCAGGTCAGCACGGGCACCCTCTGGAAGAGATGGAAGAAGAAGCACGACTGAGTCCCAAAGAGCAAAAGTAGCCCGGGCAAATACGCAAGACGTGTTTAGAGCACGGAGGCCCGAACTGATGGACGCAAAGATATGACGGCCACACGACTCCAACCAGCGAGACTCCCTAGTGGGAGGAAGCAGCGGGGGAGGAGAGGAAGGTAGCGAGGCTGAAGCCGCCTGGACTACCAGTCCTTGAGCCCTAGGATGGAGGAACAAACTGACAGGGTCATCTGGAGCCGGGGGATGACGATGCGTTATAGCCCGATCCACTGGGTCCCCGGATGAGGGCCGCGCCCATGTCCCAAGAAGGGTGTCAAACAACGACCCGCCAAAAGGCAGCAAGGGCTCCACCTCGACGGCATCCTGGTGGAGTAGATCCAATAAAGGATCAGAAGGCAAAGAGACTGAGGGAGGCTGCATGTGTAAAATATCTGCAGCCCTGCGTACAGCCCTCGCAAACGCCGCACTAGCCTCCGTGGCCATTCTAGGTGGCGACAATAAACCATCTGTAGGGGACGGTTGGAGGCTAACCCGTCCACCAGACAGTAGAGGCGCAGTAGCCCGAGGTCGATCAAAGGACCTTTGTCCTATGGGCACCTGCTCCGAAGAGCACCGCAACAACCCTGGGTGCGGGGAACCTTCAGGGGCCTCATCCTCTCCTAACAGAGGAACAGCAGGGGCCGGCACCGGCGTCGACCGACGTCGAGACGGCGTGATGTCGATGACTACCGAAGGTGACTCGTCCACCCGGCGTCGGACCGGAGTCGACTCAACCTCCACTGAGATGGGGAACTGCGGAGAAGAACGGTGTCGACTGAGTCAAGCACCGTGCTGCAGCCGCATCCGGTGTCGGCGCAGGGAGCGTCACAGGGCTATGCGGAGACGTCACAGGAGGGCTTGACGTCTGACCTGGATGCCCCTCCGGGCCGTGTCCAGACGTCGCAGCGACTCCGGAACCAGAGTCAGGGCACTCGATCTGCGCCGAGGGCGAACCCGCTGGCGAAAACACGACCTGAGTCCCAACCCACTCTGTGGGGTCCGAAGGTGCGCCAGGGAGAGGAGGTGACCCAAAGATGGACTGAAGAGCCTGAGAATAGGCTTCCATCTGGGCTCGAGTCGCCCCAACACCAGGAAATGGTGGGTAGGGAGGGGCCGACTCCTGGGCGCCCATGTCCGGTAAAGACCGGGAGCAGCATGCCCCGCCGTCACGTTTATGTGAGGCCGACGACCTCCGTGACTTGTGTTTGCGCGTACCTGTGTCAGGCGAACGACGTCCGTGGGAACGACTCCGTGACCGGACCCGAACAGGAGCCCCAGCTCGAGATGGAGACCGGCGACGCGAAGACTCCGATAGGGACATCCGGGCGGTCAGCAACTTCATCTGATGCTCCCGCAGAGACTGCGGCTTCAGCTTCCGGCAGGCGTCGCACTCCTCGCAGTCGTGGTGCTCTCCCAGGCACCACATACAGATCACGTGCGGATCCATCACCGACATCTGCCGCGTACAGGTCTCACACGACTTGAAGCCCGAAGGCATCGCACACTGTTCCCGGACGCTGAAGGCGTGGAGAAGGCCTGAAAACAAAACAGGCCAGAGGAACTGCTACTCCTGGATCCGCGTTGGGACGCAGAAAAGAAGGAAACTGACGTCAGCGCGCCGGGAGGGACTTATATGGCTTCACTGACGTCATGTCCGTGGACGACGTCAGGGCAGAGCCATGCGGCGCCGTCCCCCGGCGCGCAGAGGTGCTGCTGAGAAAAATTCTCCGGATCCAGTCTGACGCCTGGGGATATTCTAAGTTAAGGAAACTGCGGCTAGATGTCTCTATCAGATTCGGGTCTTAACACCAATCACGAATTACAATACTTCCTTGGGGATTGACAACACAGCTTTGCATATACTCTTGCTATGGGAAGGGCTGATGATTGGCTTGGCCTAAACGAATGCACCACAAATGAACCCACAAGTTAAACATAATGCACTCTTTTGAACACCTATCTGATTCGTGCTGGGCGCGTTGTACACACCAAGATCTCGGTATGTTACAACTGAACGAAATAACAGATCCTCTATACGTTGCAAACTATTTATTGTCTTGAAACTGTAATTTTGGCACAATATGAAAATTTGCATGGGGTTTGTACACGTAACAATGGGTCACCTAATGACCATAAAAATAGAGGACACATGCAGACGTTGTGTGAAGCTTCCAACTGTCTGCATTTACCAAGAATTTGTTCTGTGCCACCTGTCATATTCTTTTGAAATAGGAACAATTCCTTACTGTGGATATATCTCTGTGCTATACTGGTCATATTCTCAGATATTTAAATCTTGATAATGTTTACATGTATATGTATTCAGCAGTTTAAAACTGAACTCTTCGTTGTACCAAGAACTTATCTCAAGTTTTGTAGGTTCTGCCTGTCACAGTGATTACATCATCCTGCCTTTTGATTCGCAATACTGTTTGCTGTATATCATATGCCTGCAAACTAGTGTCAGGAACTGAACTTTGTAATGTAGTAAATGATACGGTTGCGGGCTCAGCCTGCAACATCACTTATCGGAGGTAGGGGCATTCTATACTCTTATTTTTATTATAATCTTTAATTTCCCTTGTGTTGCCAACAGCTTGATAGTTATTCGGAACACTACGCAAAATTGACATTCAAATTATAGGGCGATTACACTTTCGCAATGACAGAATTCCACTGACCTTTCCATCGGTTGCCGACAATTTCAATTTACATTGATTATTACAAATCACGCTCCGATTTAGGTACTTGGTACATATTAAATGACAGAAGACGAATGCAGACATCTGACAAGACAAGTCAGATAGCTTCACCGTTCCAAAATGGCAAGAGCCTGCCATTAACAATTTGGACATTCTTCTGGAGTCTGCTTTTACTTTCAGCAGCCCCTTTACTCCGATAAGGGATAACCGGTCGCACTGTCCTCACACTCGGCGTATTTGCGGATGGTGGGAACGTGTGTAGCTTGGAGTCTTGCCAGTAAGTGGATTTTCTTTCTATGTATAGGAGTCTCTGGAGACGGTACTCTAAATTTCTTTTGCGGAGACGATATCTGTGTACCATGACATCCTCTCGTTCTTTATTTATAGGATCAGGCATTGGGATGAATCCCTCCGTATTTGGAGACTTACACTAAGATGACGAAACAAGCTTAATATATTATCTGTAAATGGAGAGAGACTGGGATGACTTTCGGGTCGGAAGTATCACCGAAGTAAAGGTATGCCAGGCCCTATTAATATTAACCTTGCTGTAAGCATGCGACCGAATTTGTGAGTTGACTTTGTTCACACAGTGACGTACATTATCTCTTAATTGCAGGACTTCTGAAAGTAACTCAATAGGTATCGTATTTGGAATGTATTTCTTCCATTTCTTCCCCGGTTTAGGGGAGCACCTGATACACACTTATTATTAAATCAGTTTGTGGCAACATAAGGGTAATTTTGCCTTTCTCATCTCCGTCTTTATCAATGTTTCCTGTCATCATTTATCTACAAAAGGAATGAGTTGTTTTGCCAGAAAATTGGCAAAGCATGAAAGGTGATCACCAACTGTTTCATCATATTATTAATGTCCATATATACTAATTAATAGCTAGCGCGCCAATACACCCCTGGGTTTCCACAAGTGCACTATAAGCTTTGAACGTTCTCTGTTCCAATAACACTGAGTCACTAAGAGGTGCTCATACATGTATGAATTAGAGTCACACATACCACAACCTATGTATTTCTATACTCTCTTAGCCCTGAAGAAGTCGCTGGATCATTTCCCTATAAGGCGACAAAACACGTGTTGGCTAAGGTTGCAAGAGATTCATTGGGCTGTAAAGAGGCATCGTCCACGGAAGAAAAGAAACTACAGAACCAAAGAAGACGACTGTTGATTTATATTACTGTCACTTAACTATACACTGAGCGTGTGCAGGGGATTACTGTTTACACATCCCAGTCCATTCTTTTTTGCCCAAAATGTCACCTCAGACTAGACCCAGCCATATACAAATCAACATTGATCCTGCTCCAGTAGAAACATTGAAGCCCAAACCACGAAGCCAGGTCCTCCCTTGAACCAGAACAGAAGCAACCCAAGACTGGTTTCGCCCTAGTTGGGGCTCATTGGTCAGGTGCAGCTTGGGCAAAGTGAGCAGGTGATCCACTTCTGGGTATACTAGTCGCAGAATTGCACATGCATCTGGGGAGGACGGTGGGTGCATGTTAATCTACAGCACTACATGCTACTAAGAGATGCTTTCAGGGTAAGAAGATTTTTCCATTTGTAGTATGTGTGGCTGTAGATACACATGCTTAGTATTGACTGTATAGCAGTACCCTGCAGACCGCAGTGGCTAGCGCAAGGATGATGCAAATTTGTGGAATAATATCTGGAAAAAATGCTTGGCCATCTAAGGCTTGTTGCCCGGCCAATATATCCACACAATAATGTGTGGAGTTGACCATGGGGCTGCTTTGCAAATATGAGCTAAAGGGATGTTGCAGAGGAAGGAAATAGCAACCCCTTTTTTGCTAGTAGTGTGTGCACGAGGGGGAGAGTGAAGTACTGTTTTGGTCTTCATATGGCAAGTTTAAATACATTTGACAATCCACCTGGCTATGCCAGTTTTGGAAATGGCCTGCCCCTTTTGAGGTTTAACAAACAAGAAACACTCGGTCAGATTTGCGTAATGGATTGGTCCTGTCTATGTTTTTACAAAAGAGAACTTTTGACATCTTAAGTGTGTAATGCTCTTTCTGCTACAGAACTGGTCTGTGGGAAGAACACTGGGAATTCTATGGTTCGATTAAGATGGAAAGGTGATACTTTCTTAGGAAGGAATTTAGAGTTGGTCCTGTGGCCCACCCTATACTTGTGGACCGATATCAAGGGTTCTTGTATGGTAAGGGCCTGCAGCCCACTAATGACCCTAAGGGAGGTGATGGAAATTGGGAAGGCTACTTTCCACTAAAGGAATTAGAAATGGCATGAGTGCAAAGGCTCAAATGGTGGGAGGCCCATAAGTCTGGTAACGATGATGAGGTTCCAGACGGCAGCTGGAGGTGCTCCAGGGGGTATTGGGGCAGGTAGGATCCTTTTTAGTCCATCAATAAATACTTTGACCACTGGTATTCTAGACAAAGACGTATGCTGCCTGTTTTCCATGTAATGTGAGAGTGCGTTAGGTGGAGGTGGATGGATATGTAGGCTAACCCCACCTCCACCTTTTGCAAGTAGAGAAGGTAAGGGAACTATCTGTTGTACTATGGGATTTAAAGGGTCTGATTTATTAGCAATGCAAAAATGGGCAAACCTCTTGGCTGAATAACAAGCATGAGTCGTAGGCCGCCTGGCGTCTTTAAGGCTGGACATACATTTCTTGGGTTGCAGAGGTACAGAAACTCAAACTTCAGATCGCAATCGCAAGATTGAGTTTGTCTGGGTACAGGTTTCTGATCTGACACTGACTCTGTGTGAGTAGATCTGGTCTGAGAGGAAGCCTCTCGTGGGGGCTGACTGATAGTTCTAGAAGAGTGGAGAGCCAGGGCTGCCTGGTCCATGTCAGAGCAACTAGAATGATGGGGAATGTTTGCCTGAGCTTCCCGACTAGGAGTAGAAGCAGCGGGAGAGGTGGAATAGTGTAGGCAAATATCCCATTGCCCATGGACTGTGGGTTTGGATATCTGCCAGCAAAGCTTGGGCATTTTGCATTTTCTACAATGGCGAACAGGTCTACTTCCGGAGTGCCCCACCGTTGGAAATGTGTGAAGGACCTGGGGATGGAGCTCCCACTCGTGGACTTGATGATGTGCCCTGCTGAGTCTGCAAAATTGTTGCCTACCACCCGTAGATGAATGTTGTGGTGGATTTGCCAGTGCCATATGCTGTGAGTTAATTGAGAGATCTGAGGTGAATGTGTGCCTCTGTGCTTCTGTATGCAATACATAGGTATCATGTTGTCCGTTTTGATTAGGACTACTTTCCCTCGAATCACTTTGAAAAAAAACTTGGAGGGCCAGATGTACATTAAAGCATTCCAAGTAGTTGATATGGCAACCTTGGTAGTGAAAGGACTACTGTACTTGGAATGCATGGTGATAAAGATTTGCGACCCAGCCCATGAGAGATGCATCCGTAGTATTGGTAACATGTGGAATTGAGTCTGTGAAGGGCCTGCCGCGCACAATATTGGTGGGTCACCACCATAGTGGAGAGTGGTGCGCCTTGGCCTGAATCAACACTAGTTTGTCTCAGTAAACCTGTACTTGTGACCATTACATTGCCAGACACTCCAGCAAAGGCCCCATGTACAGCTTAGCATAGGGGACAACTGTGATGCAAGATGACAACATTACCAGAAGGCCCATGATTGTGCACACAGGAGACGATTTGGCTGAACAAGAGGTAGCAGGTGCTGAAATGATAGCCCTTTTCTTTGTTGGGATACAATTTGGTTGTGAAAGTGTTGAGTATGGAGCCTAGAAAAGGCTGCAGTTGGAAGGGCTGGAGGTGGGATTAGGTGACTTCAACATGTGAAGCAAGGACACAGTTCTCAGTGTAAACGTGAAGCACTGTGGCCTGCTGCTGCTCTTGATCAGCCAATTGTCGAGGCATGGGGATAAGTGAATGCCCTTGCGCCAAAGAAGCACTGCTACCACTGTCAGACACTTTGTGAGTCCTATTGGTGACTAGGATTGGTAGTGATGACTGCTTATCATAAAACAAAAGTACTGCAGGGTGGATGAGGATGTAAAAGTAGGCATCTTTGAGATAGTGTGTCATATAAACCTAATTTTTGGAGGAGGGGAATCATCCCCTGGAGTGTTGTCATCCAGATATGTTCTGAGACGATGTACCGATTAACAGGCCCGAGGAAGCCGCCAGTCAGGATGAAGAAGTATGAGTTCAGTCCTGTCCTTTGATGTTTGGGGGGTATTGCCTCTATTGCCCCTTTTTGTAGAAGTTCATGCAACTCTTCTTAAGAGAGAAGTGTTTTGTGCTGAGCTTGTGGGTGTAGGAGGAATGTTGGGAGGGGTGGAATGTAGTTCAAGGCAGTAGCCGTGCTGTATGATGCCTAGCACCGATTTGTCTGAGGTGATAGGTGATCGGGAGGGATAGATGGTAGGTCACTGTTTTTCAGGGGCAGGCCCCTTGCTGGAGCCTTAACTCTACCTGGGTGATTGCCTATGTAAACCCCCCTACTATATCATCTGCTACCCTAATAGTAGAAAACCTGCAATGTAATACTTTTTGTCAGGAAATGTATGTAGGGGAAGTGGGTTTTGCCCCTGCCATAAACTGCTACCTGCGAAAGGAGCCCCTGAAACCTGTGCCCTGCACAAGGCCCATAGATTATGCCATCTCCGTATTCCTTCTTTATCTTTTAAAGCATCTCATCAACCTGTGGCCCAAAGATATGTTCCCCGTTGAACGGGAGGTTGGTAAGATGCTGCTGTACCTTGGGTTTGAACCTGGTGATACCGAATCAGACGTGGCATTGGGGTATAACGCTGGTGTTTGCCTCCATGGAGGCTGTGTCAGCAGTAGCCAATGCATGTTGGAGAGAATATTGCCCTCTGACACTCCCCCTACCCCCCCATTATTCCGATACTGCTCTGGGAGGTGTTTGAGGAGATCCTCCATCTCCTCCAAATGAGACCTATAATAAAAGGATTTGAAAGTAACTAAATTGGCTATTTACCAGTAGGTAGCTGCTCCTACAACCACCCTCTTGCCCGCCGCGTCTATGCTCTTGCTCTCCTTATCTGGAGGGGAGAAATCTAGGGTGGCCTGGGCAGAGGCATGCTTGCCAGCTGTGCGTATTGCCAGGGAGTCAGATGGGACCTGCCGCCTAGTATACATGGGGCCGGGTTTAAACTTTTTCCCTGGCTTGGGGGTAACAAGCCTGGTTTCAAGGGGCTCTTTAAACTTTTCAGGGGCAGATTTCAACATCCTCTTTAGCCTTGGGAGGAAATGAACTGAGTGCTTTGATTTGGAGAGAGCCTCCATAAGAAAGTCGTCCTCCTCTCGGAAAATGTGCAAATTCCCCTTGTGGTAGGTGGCTGCATGCTGGATTACCTTGTAGTAGACAGATGCGTCGTCTGGAGGGGTAGCCCTCATAAGGTATGGGTCCAGGTCAGGGTCTCCATATAATCTTCTCAGGGATCGTCAGCAGGTCCCTCCTAACTGGTTGGTCACGGGGATCAAAGGGCTCGTAAGGGCTGCCCTGTGGAGATGGTGAATAAGGTGCCCCCTGTGGGGAGCCTGATAGAGGCAGGGGTGAAAGGATGAGTGGAGGGTGTTCGGGTGGAAGTGGTTGAGTATTTCTTGGATGCTGAGTGGGGTTGGGCATCCAAGAAGGCCTTCCAGTCGATACAGTCTTCGGCGCAGATGGGGTGGTGGCTGGGCCAGACTTTTTCCAGAGCCAATGAAGATTCTGCGCCAGCATTGTGGTATGGGCATTGTCTGTCTTGTTAGGAGTCCCTTACTCTCTAGAGAACAGTGCTTTGCCTCGGTACAGAGAACCATCTTGAGTTTTTCAAGTACTGGAGTATTCACAGTTCTGGCGATGGCCTGCATCTAAAGGTTGGGCTTCGGCACCTGGACTGGTCGTAGTCTGATTCATTAAGCGGTTCTAAAGCACATTGGTATCTGGCTTCATCCTCTGGGCATCAAAGGGGCCTTCTTTCCCAAAGATGTCCAGGGGTGCCCAAGAGGTCCTAATGCTGCGTGGTGGGCACCCAGAGACGCTCCTTTGGGTAACGGAGGGTTTTCTTAGACCAAAGCACGAGGGGCAGCTGGCATTGTGGTGGTTGTGGGAGTGGCATATTTAACAGACCTCGTGCTGGTCGGTCCTTGGGTATTTATTAGCGTGGCATTGTAGACAATACTGGAAAGGTGTTCATTCCATCACCTGTGCACATCCTCTGAGAAAACAACACATGCAGAAGTATCTCCAGCTCCCTATGGGGACTAAGCCCCGATACCACTCAACAGTGATCACCTTTCCAGCATGTAATGGCTTCTCAATGATAAGGATTATGTTACTTACCCTGGAAGCATCTATTTTTTTAATTTAGTGCTGTAGATACACATGCTATGCATACTCTTGCCATCTAGTGTTGGGTCCGGATGTGTGTAAGTTGTTTTTCAGTGAAGAAGTATTTCGAGTCATGAGGTAGATGGACTCCTTCTCTTAGTGATAATGTGCATGGACATCAACTCCATTGTTAGATTTTTTCCCACAGGCGGGTGAGAATGGAGTGAAAAGTAAGTGTAAGTAAAGAGATGTCCATACATATGAAAAGGTAAAGGAACTGCAACGGCCACAGGTGTCCGGGGAGGAGGGTGGGCACATATGAATCTACAGTACTACATTCCAAGAGCAGATTCTTACAGGGTAAGTAACAATCCGTTCGAAGCATGTGTGGCTGTAGATACACATGCTTTGCATAAACTGTATAGCAGTGCCCTCCAAAAGCGGTGCTAAACTGTGGGAGTTGCAGTTGTTTGAGTGTACGTAGCACCGCCTGACATACATTAGCTTGTTGGCGTGCTAGAACATCCACACAATAATGGTTAGTGGAAGTGTGTGGTGAAGACCATGTAGCTGCTTTACATATGTCAGCTAGAGGGATATTGTCCAGGAAAGCCATAGAAGTCCCTATTTTGCGAGTAGAGTGCGCTCTAGGGGGTGTAGGTAAAGTCCTTTTGGTTTTAACGTAACATGTCTTAATGCAATTAACTATCCACCTGGCAATGCCTGATTTGGATATGGGCTTTCCTTTATGAGGGGACAAAAAAGCAACAAAGAACAGTTTGGTGTGTGCGAAAGTCTTTGGTTCTGTCAATATAGTTCATAGGGGCTCTCTTAACATCTAATGTATGGACAGCCCTTTCCGCAATGGAGTCTCGTTGAGGAAAGAACTCGGGTAACTCAACTGATTATGTTGGAAAGAAAAAACCAGCTTTTGAAGGAATTCTGGTTTGGTGTGAAGGACCACCCTATCTCTGTGGAGCTGGAAGAAAGGCTGTTCTAAGGTTAGTGCCTGGAGCTCACTAACACGTCTGAGTGAAGTGATGGCAATTAAAAAAGGGACCTTCCAAGATAGAAATTGAAGTGAGCAGTTATGTAGTGGTTCAAATGGTGGGCCTATAAGTCTTGTTAGAACAATGTTAAGATTCCAGGTAGGTGCAGGTGGAACGGGGTGGAATAACTCTCGTAAGACCTTCCAAAAAGGTTTTGATGACTGGTACTTTGAACGAAGACAGGTGTTGTCTATTTTCCAGATAGGCAGCCACTGCAGTCAGTTGTAACCATATGGATATGAATGCAAGGCCAGAGAGCTGTAAATGCAGAAGGTAACAATGTTTGGTATTGTAGCATTAAATGGATTGATACTCTTATTATGACAGTAATAGACAAATCTTTTCCATTTAGCTGCATAGCATGCTCTAGTAATAGGCCTGCGAGCTTCTTTGAGAATGGTCATACATGAAGGAGAGAGAATAAGATAACCGAATGTTATGACCGTAAGAGTCAAATTGCTAGGTTGAGTTCTGTGGGATTTGGGTGCCTGATTTCTCCATGGTTCTGAGTGAGAAGGTCTGAATGGAGGGGAAGCTTCTCGTGGGTCACTACTGATAGTTCTAGTAGTGTTGTGAACCAGGGCTCTCTGGCCCATGTGGAAGCCACTTGTATGAGTGTGAAGATGTTTGCCTGAGCTTCTGAACCAGAAACAGAAGACGAAAGAGAGGCGGAAAAGCATAGGCAAATATCTCCGACCAATTCATCCATAGAGCATTGCCCTTGGATAGTGGGTGTGGGAACCTGGAGGTGAAGTTAGTGCATTTTGCATTGTCCGCGGCTGCGAATATATCTATTTGTGGAAATTCCCACTTGTGGAAGTAAGAGAGAAGGACTTGGGAATGGAGTTCCGGCTCATAGACTTGTTGTTGCATCTTGCTGAGGAGGTTGGTAAAATCGCTGTCTGTTTTCAGGATGTGTTCCGCTAACAGACGAATGTTGTGATGTACAGCCCAACACCAAATGGTCTGAGATATGTGTGATAAATGTAGAGAATATGTACCCCCCTGTTTTGTACATAGTACACGGTTGTCATATTGTCCGCCCAGACTAAGACAACCTTGCCGAACAGGTGAGGCAGGAAAGCTTTCAATTCTAGGTGAATAGCTTGAAGCTCTAGGTAGTTGATGTGGAGACCCTGGTGTTTGGTGTCCGAGAGACCCTGGACTGTGAGATTCTGTAAGTGTGCACCCCAGCCTGTCAGTGATACGTCTGTTGTCAGGATGATGTGGGGAACAGGGTTGAGGAAAGACCGCCCTTTTAACAGGCTGTTTGTGTTCCACCACTGCAGAGCGCGATGAATATGGCTGCCTATCAACACTATATCCTCTAATTGACCCTGTGACTGAGACCACTGTTGCGCTAGACATTCCTGTAGCGGATGCATTTGTAGCAGTGCAAGTGGCACTATGGCGATTCATGATACCATCATACCATCATACCAAGTAGGCACATGACAGTTCTGACTGTCAACTGTTGATTGGCTTGGAAACGAGGAAGTAGCATTTGGAAATTTTGGATTCTTGCTGTATTGGGATAGGCTAATCCAACCTGTGTGTTTAGGATAGCCCCCAGATACGGTTGAAACTGTGAAGGCTGAAGATAAGATTTTAGTTGATGAAGAAGGTCTCTGGTATTTTGAGTGTGCTGTTGGCACAGGGAAAGAGTGCTGGCTTTGATAAACCAGTTGTCGAGATATGGAAAGACATGGATGTTTTGTCTGCATAAATGTGCTGCTACCAATGCTAGGCATTCAGTGAATATTCTAGATGCAGTAGTTGCTCCGAACGGGAGGATTTTGAATTGGTAATGTTTGCCTGCTATCACAAATCTTAGGTATGTACCTACATGGGATCACGTCTTGGAGAGTGACCATGTGGAAATGCTCTGACAGGATGTAACGATTTAAGGTCCGTAGATCTAAGACTGGCCATAAGGATCAGTCCTATTTGAGGATTAGGAAGTACAGGGAACATACTCCTGACCCCTGATGTTGTAGAGGGACGGGTTCTATAGCTTCATTCAGCAAGAGAGCTGAAACTTCCTGTTTGAGTAGTGTTTGGTGTTCCAGAGAGAGCCTGTGAGTGCGAGGTAGAATGTTTGGCGGTGTGGTAATAAGCTCCAGACAATAACCATGTTGGATAATGTCCAACACCCACTGGTCTGATGTTATTGAGTGCCATGTGGGTAGAAAATCCTGTAATCGTCCCCCGACAGGTGTTGAGTGTGCAGGGGGAAGGAGAATTAAGTCCCTGTTTTGTGGTGGGTGTGGCACCAAGTGGGGAAGCACCTTTGCCTCTACCTTTGGCATTGTGTCCACCTGTAGGAGCCTATAGTAACCTTGGGGGGAGGAGTGGTGACCCTGACCACGTTGATAAGAAGGTAGAGGCATCGGAGGAGGAGGTTTTCAAACCCGCTCGGTAGGTGGAACGGCGAAAGGAGCCACGAGGCGTAGGCATCTGAAGTGCACCCATAGACTTGGCAGTCTCCGTATACTCAATTTTTTCGAGGTCCAGGTCACCCTGGGGACCGAAAAGATGTTCTTTGTCGAAAGGGACATTTAATAGGCTTTGTTGTACTTCTGGCTTAAAGCCAGATATGCAAAGCCAGGCATGGTGCAGCAGCAAGATGCAGGTATTGATCTCCCTAGCAGCAGTATCTGCTGGATCTAAGGCACAATGGATGGAGGTGCTGGAGATGAGCCTGTCTTCGGAGATAAGCTCCTGACCTCTTTTCTTGTGCTCCTCTGAGAGATACTGGAGGAGTTCCTCCATTTCGTCCCAGTGGGCATGGCCATACCTTGCAAGCAAACCTGTCGAATTGACAATACGCCAATGGTTGGCGGATTGAGCTCCCACCCTTTTACCAGAGACGTCAATGAGTTTGCTTTCCTTGTCAGGAGGTGGTGCATCACTGGCAGCTTGGGAATCAGCTTGCTTGCGAGCGTTGGTAACAAGCGATGTAGATGGGGGTCGGATGGAGAGGCTTTATATTTTTTATCCACCCAAGGAGTGTTGATTCTAGCTCTTGCAGCGTCTTTAAAAATATCCTCCACATGACGTAGCATACCCTTAAGCATAGGGAGGTACTGGGTTGCCCTCTGTGTGGTAGATAGTGTCTAAAAAAGGAAATCCAACTCAAGAGGTTCCTTGTGTAACTGGAGATCATGATATGTAGCAGCACTACCAATGAGCTCCTGGTGTGAGGTGGAATCATCAGGAGGAGATGGCCGAGCAGGGTATAAGTCAGGATCAGTGTCTTCTTGAGGGTCAATATCATAGACGGTCCAAGGGTTAGTAGGCAGTGGTGTTATACTGAACGTGTCATCCCTTGCCCTATGTCCACCTGTGAAAGAGTGTGGGGACCCATGAGGTGTGATGTCCAAGTGATCTTCCGGAGTGTGTGGCGGAAAGGGTGAATCTGGTGGAGGTGGTGGAAGGAAGGGCAGGGGTGGTGGCTATGGTGGAGATGGTGGAGGAGGCAGTAAAGGACTGGTGGCCTTGGTCAGTGACGCAGATGGACCTTGCACCGAAGGTCGACTGGGCACCGAGGTAGTTGATGTTGATGACTTCGGCTGGTGTTTCGGCACAGAGGGCTGGCATCCAAATTAGTCTTTCGGTGCCGACCATGGCATGAAGGTACCACCGTCCATCGAGTCAGTGGAACTTCTTCCATCTCTAAGTCGATATCGGAGCTGCCCTTAATGGAGAACGCTTCTTACTCTGCCAAGGAGGCCTTGTGGAGTTCTTTCTCAACATTTTGATGGCCGAAGATGTTGGGAGTGTCTTTGATATCTCTGTGCTGCATTTCTCTCCGACATGCCTGACGGTCTCGGAGAGTCTTCTTCTAACGGAAAGAGCATCAGGCCTCGCAATCCTCCTCCCTGTGTTCTGGTGACAAGCACAGGTTATAGACCTTATGGAGATCAGTCCGGGAGTATTTGACGTGGCAACTTGGGCAGAAATGGAAAGGAGTCTGTTCCATCACCAGCTGGGCATTCTCTGTTGAACATGGGGAAGATCGAAATGTAGGCCCCAAAGGGTGAGGCCCTTGAGGGCCGCGGGTAAAGAGTGCTGATTCGACGAGCGATAAAGTTTTGTATACTTTGATACGTAAGATGGAGTAAGCGATCAAAAGGGTGAGTGTGGAGCACGACCCGAAAAACCACTCTAACGGTCTCGACCCGGAGTGCAGGCACACGCCCCAATCCAGACGGCGGAAAGAAAACAAACTAACAATGGAGTCAATGCCTAAGAGCATTATCTCCAAGAGGAGGAGTCACTCTACCTCGTGACTCGAAAGACTTCTTGGAAGAAAAACAACTTGCACACATCCAAGACAAACACTAGATGGAGGACTATACTAAGCATGTGTACTTACACAGCCACACATGCTACACATATATACACATAAATAGTGCTTATCACAGATCTTGTAGATTCTCACTGATGACACTTATTGCCTATACATCTTTCAATATCACTGATCTAGGTTATATGTTTAGCAAGAACATAAAAAGCTGGAACCCATCCAAAAGAATATAGACAAGTGACGCACAAGTGAAAAGGCTAGTTGCTCCCACATCTCCTTTTGGTGCAATGTATATGTGAGGACCCCAAAGTTTGTGCTCCTCACATGGTTTACCAGTGCCAGCTGCTCACACTGCCAAAAAAAAGCCAGTTTCACAAATGCCCCACCTATGGAGATTCCTCAAACTGTCCTGCAGTGTTACCTCTACACACTGTTCACCAGCTCAAGCTGCTGAAACATCCAACCTGCGCTACCTTCTTGCATGACACACAAGCAACCAGTCATTCCATTGTTAACAGTGTTAGCACTTCACAATGCACATCATTGCTTCTCATACTTTTGTGTGCAAGAATCCTGCTCTGCCAGCTGGTCGGGGAGATTAGACTCCAAAAACTGTCACCTCCGTCTTGTCTGCTAAGGAGCCTGCCAGTCTGACACCTTTAAGTGAAAGCTGCCAACACTTCAGGGCTCTCTCGTTCGGTCCCTGCCCCTTTTAAGATTAATCTTCTCAGTGCCTATTTCCTCTGCCCTCCCCTCATTTTGGAACATTCCCATTCCACCAGTCCTGATTACCCTTCTACTATAACAATATATTTCACTTATGTGTTCTTTGTTATGCCCCTTATCCATCCTGCTTGCCTCGGATCTCTTCCTGTGCTTCTGCCTTTCTCCACGTTCCTTTACTTTGCATCTCTGGCTCTTCTAGCTCATACCCTCTACTCTCTTACTCTCAAACATGATCTCGCCTGTAACCAAGCTTCCACTTCATGGTCACAGGAGTAGTTCATGCCACAGATATTAATAAGAGTAAGTGCAAGGTGAGGGCTGCAATCATTGACCCTTTCTAAAATGTAATTTTTGTATGTCTAGAAAGGACAAATCGAGCCAGATACCACTAGGGTGAGAAAGCCAACATTGCTAAATAAGTACTCACAAGTCCTCTGGCTCAGATGATGATGATTATAATAGCTTCTAATAATTGCAAGCATTTGAGTTCAGATCCAAGTGCTATGCTCTAGCAGTTTGCTTTATGACCAGCTTTGTGGGTCTGCTTTTATGGAATGTGAAAGCGTCCCCCTAAGGGAGACGTCCCCTCAGTGCACAGCTTTATTCTCCAGATGAGTGGAGTAATCCCATTTAAAACACTTTAAACCATATGTGTTCTGTCAATTGAATTTATTCTTTTTTCTTCATAAATTATTTTGTCAATATTAAACAAGTGAACTTCATGTTAGTTCCACAAACAGAAATTTTGCATTGGTTTGCATGAAAGTTGGGGTCCCAATTGGTCAATCCCAATGCATTTTGGGCTCAATGGGCCCTTCGTCAGGGAAACGTTCAAGACCTGTGAGAGTGAAGCACGAAAAATAGATGGTTTACCATCACTGGGTTAACCAGATATATGTGTTAATAGAAATAGGGGAGATAGTGCAAAGTCCCATACATGCACATGACAACTAGCTTTATCCAACTGGACCACAAGTGTGGTGAAAATGGTAAAATAGAGTGAAGGGAAAGTTATCCCGTAATGGTGTGTTAAAGTGAAGAGTGCATGTTACAATAAATGTAATGGTAGTGACAACTCAACATGCTGTTAGGCTTCATGGTGTGCCCCGTGGGGGCGAATAAGACCCAAGCGGTCTGCAATATAATAACACAAGTAGAAGACTAGTAACTTCTGGCAAAAAGTCCCCGTGCTGGCGGCGGGCAGAGAAATAGATAAAGTGTAGTGGAGCGCGAGTACAATTAAAATATGCAGCGGAGAGAAAACGTGCTGCGTGCATGAGACACGGTTAACGGTAGTGTGGGTAAAGGCAAGAGATGAAAGGCGCCGTTCTGAAGAGTGCGCAATATGCGTATTTAGACCCTGAGCGGTCTGCGGTGCCACATGCAGGTTAAAGTTAACGGTGAAATATAATAGAGTGAAATGCGAGTACTTCTGAAATAGTGTTGGTGAAACATGCAGCGAGAAAACAAGCGTGCTGGAGAGCTTATTGACGCCGGTATAAATAAAGGCAAAAAATGAACTGCGGCGTTCTGGGAAACCCGAGTTTAGACCTATACGGTCTGTAGTGCCACATGGAAATATACGTGTTCAGACCCGAGCGGTCTGTGGTGCCACATGCAGGCTGGAGTTAACGGTAAAAAATATTCTAATGAAGTGCGAGAAATAATGTCGGTGAAGCATACAGAGAGACACAAGCGTGTTCCGTATTAGAGAGCTTGTTAACGCTGGTGTAAATAAAGAACTGCGGCATTCTGGAGAATCCAAGTTTAGACCCGAACGGTCTGTGGTGCCACATGCAAATGGAAGTTGAGGCAAAAAATGAAAGAACGAGTTCATACCTTGTGGTTAGTTACCTCGGATTCCAAAAGGATCCATAGTCGAAGACGGTGTGCTCGGTAGACACCAGAGTTTAAAAGCGTGCCGGTCGAGCCACTACCAAAGAAGTAAAGATAGAAAGCAGACTGGTGTGGAGTGTTAGGAAGCCGGAAATGAGCGCCATCTTGAAATGTTAAATTTTTTAAAAGTGTGAATCATTAAAGCAAATGGTCTCGAGCATAAAATAAAATAAGAACAAATAATAGGAGAAATGAGTGAAAATAAGCAAATGTAAAAGGATTGACTAAAATACAACGAGGAATATTGAGAATGGGTGAAGGAAAAAACAACAAGAAAAATAGAGAATGGGTATAGTAGAAAACAACAACATACGCTAACGATATGGTAAACAGAGAAACATGTCAAGACCATCCAGGGGAACATGGATGGGAGATCCGAAAATCTGTGGTCAAATGCGTGTAAACGAAGGTTAAAATAAAGCGAAACGAATACAAATAAAGTTCAGAAATAACATGAGAAGAGTCTAATTGCCTGATGTAGTAGCCAGTCTGAGAGTTGACTGGAAGCTGGAGGTAGGAAAGAAAAAAAACGGTGTACAAGACATTTAGCGAATAACAGCTATCACCATGGTTATGGTATCCAAATTCTCCACCTCCAGTACAGCGTTAAAGAAATTAATTTTGAAACACTGGCCAATGCTGCGCACTGAACCTGATTTCAACGGTATATTCAACCAGCAACCATTGTTTGCATATGAGAGGAGTAAAAACATCAAGGATATCATCTCCACCGGAAAACCTTCATCAGAATTTAAACAGAATGGAACCATACCATGCTACAACCGCAACAACTGCAATAATGTCATTTCAGGCAACTCCGTCACTCATCCGCGAAGAGGTCACACCATTAAACTACGAACCACAGCAACATGTGACAGTATGAATGTCATTTATATGCTCAACTGTCCATGCAGTTTAGCCTATATAGGCAAGACAGAATGAAAAATCAAAGTGAGAATAAATGAACATAAAAGCAATATACGGACACACAACCAAAAATCAAGTGTAGCTACACACTTTTAGGCCCATAACCACAGTGTGAGCCAATTGCGCTTTTTGGTTTTGGACTCCATCACACCCAGAGAGGGCACGCACATCACCAAGTCTCTTTTACAAAGAGAAATTTTTTGGATTAAACTGTTGGACACTCTGCACCCTAATGGACTGAATGACCGTATGGAGTACAGTTGCTTTTTATAATCTGACTTCGTTCTCTCAGTTTCTTTATTGTCTTTACATGTTTTTTATTGCCCTTACATGCTTCCATCCTCTCTTATAGTTACAACTTTTTTTCGTCATTGGTTATTCGCTAAATGTCTTGTACACCGTTTTTTTTCTTTCCTACCTCCAGCTTCCAGTAAGTAAGTCCGTTTTTTATATATAGCGCAGCTACTCACCCTTACGGGTCTCAAGGCGCTGGGGGCCGTTGTGGAAATTAAGTGAGCTATTGCCCAGAGTCACATGGTGCTGAGCTGAGCTGCCGCCGGGGATCGAACCGTGAAACCTGTGCTCCGAAGTCAGCTGCCCTGGCCGCTGCACCACACCTCTCCACAGTCAACTCTCAGACTGGCTACTACATCAGGCAATTAGACTCTTCTCATGTTATTTCTGAATTTTATTTTAACCTTCGTTTACACGCATTTGACCACAGATTTTCGGTTCTCCCATCCATGTTCCCCTGGATGGTCTTGACGCACAAGTTACTAACTTGTGTAACGATATATCTGTAAGAGACAGTAGTTAGTGACAGATTCCTTACCTTAGAATATCCCCAGGCGTCAGGCTGGATCCGGAAAGTTTTTGCGTAGCAGTACACTTGCGCGTCGGTAGGCGGCGTCGTGCGGCTCCGCGTCCGTCGTCGGCGTCATGATCGCCGGGATGACGTCGCGGGCAGTACTTAGACGCCGCCCCTGCGCGCTGACGTCAGTTCTGTACACGACTTTCCGCGCCAGGAACGCAGAGCCATGCAAGAAGCTGACACAGGTGTCTGAAAAATACTAGTGCCCTGAAAGGGATGTCCTTAACCCTAGAAATCAGTTCGCAGAACGGGGAGGATGGGTGGGGCGGTAAGGAATCTGTCACTAACTACTGTCTCTTACAGATATATCGTTACACAAGTTAGTAACTTGTGCATCTGAAAGAGACACGTTAGTGACAGATTCCTTACCTTAGAATAGATACCCCAGCAATACCAACCCCGGTGGTGGGTCTGCGAACAAAGATCAGACAAGGAAGTCCTGGAGGACAGAACGGCCAAAGAAGCCGTCCCTCCGGACCCGACTGTCAAGGCAGTAATGCTTTGTAAACGTGTGCAGCGAGGCCCACGTAGCTGCCTGACATATATCCTGCAGCGGAACACCGCGGCCCAAGGCCCAACAGGAGGCTCCTTCTTAGCCAAAGAATAGCAGGTCTTGATGCACAAAGTAACCCAGCGGGAGATGGTTCGTTTGTGCACCGCCCAACCTTTTTTGGCGCCCACGTAGCCAACAAAGAGCTGGTCATCCACCCGGAAGTGTTTTGTGCGGTCGATATAGAAGGAGAGCGCACGTTTTGGGTCCAGACGGTGGAGCCTCTCTTCCTCTCTGGAAGGATGCGGAGGCGGAAAGAAGGTAGGCAAAGTGATGGTCTGCCCAATGTGGAAGGCAGTAACCACCTTTGGCAAGAAGGACGGACGAGTCCGAAGAACAACCTTGTCTGGATGAACAGACAGAAAGGGAGGTTTGCAAGATAGAGCCTGGAGCTCACTCACCCGCCGAGCGGAGGTGATGGCCACCAGAAAGGCTGTCTTCAGAGTCAGAAGACGAAGAGGACAGTTATGTAGAGGCTCAAAGGGAGCGCACATTAAAAAGGTAAGAACCAAGTTCAAGTCCCACTGAGGCATTACAAACGGAACAGGAGGGAAGAGGTGTGTAATACCTTTTAAGAACCTGTTAACAACAGGGGACTTGAAAAGGGAGGGCTGATCAGGGAGCCTGAGGAAGGCCGAGATAGCACAAAGATAACCCTTGATGGTACCCAGGGCAGAACCCTGTTGGGCCAGAGAAAGAAGGAACAGAAGGACCTCAGAAAGAGGGGCAGAAAGGGGATTCACAGCTTTTGCTGTGCACCATGCCACAAATTTGTTCCACCTGCAGGCGTATACCACCTTAGTGGAGGGACGCCTGGCTGCCAGAATCACATCACAAACTTCGGGAGGCAAGTCGAAAGGAATCAACTGCCGCCGCTCAATCTCCACGCAAGCAGGTGTAGACTGGACAGGTTCAGGTGGAGGACCGTCCCCTGCTGCTGCGACAGAAGATCCTCCCGAAGAGGCAGACGGATCGGGGATCCACGCTCATACTGAGTAGCTCGGGATACCAAACTCTTCGAGCCCAGTCCGGAGCCACAAGAATAACTTGGGCCCGGTCGTGCCGAATCTTCTTCAACACTCTGGGTAGAAGTGGTATAGGCGGAAAGGCGTACAATAGACCGCAACTCCACTCGTGACGAAAAGAGTCGCCGAGCGAGTGCCGCCTTGGAAATTCCAACGCGCAGAACTGATGACATTGCGCGTTCTCTTCGGTGGCGAATAGATCTAACCAAGGCTCTCCCCACTGTAGAAAGAGTCCTTGCGCCACCTCCGAGTGAAGACGCCATTCGTGATCCATCATGCACCTGCGGCTGAGTTCGTCCGCCCTGGCGTTCAGGGAACCTGCCAGGTGTTGAACCATCAGGAACATGCCCTGATGTTCCAGCCATGTCCAGAGGCGCAGAGCCTCCTGACAGAGGGTCCACGACCCCACCCCGCCCTGTTTGTTGCAGTACCACATGGCGGTGGTGTTGTCGGTGAACACCTGCACTACCTTCCCTTTGACAGAGGGAAGGAATGCCTTGAGTGCAAGTCGGATCGCCCGTAGCTCCAGAAGGTTGATATGGAGCCGGGACTCCGCCGGAGACCAGAGGCCTCTGATCTCCGCCTCTCCCATGTGACCGCCCCATCCCAGAAGGGACGCGTCCGTCACAACTGTGAGCTCTGGCTGGGGAAGGGAGAGGGATCTGCCCATGACCCATTGCCGGTTCGAGAGCCACCACTGCAACTGTTTTGCAGTCCCCTCCGAGATCTGGACGTGATCGGACAGGTTGCCCTGGTGCTGCGCGCACTGGAACTTCAGGTCCCACTGCAGAGCCCGCATATGCCATCTGGCATGATTGACCAGCAGGATGCAGGAGGCCATGAGACCCAGCAGCCTCAGGGTCATCCGTACCGAAACCCAGGATAAAGGCTGAAAGATCGGAATCATAGCCTGAATATCCCGGACTCGCCGTTCGGGAGGATAGGCCCGAAACTGCGTCGTGTCCAGAACTGCTCCGATGAAAAGGAGCTGTGGAGAAGGAATCAGATGTGACTTCGGCACATTGATGGAGAACCCCAGCGAGTGCAGGAGTTCGGCCGTAGTCTGGAGGTGGGAGACGACTGCCTGGGACGAGCCCGCCTTCAGCAGCCAGTCGTCGAGGTAGGGGAAGACTGAAACCCCTGCCCGGCGCAGATGAGCTGCGACCACCGCCATCACTTTCGTGAACACCCGAGGGGCACTGGTAAGGCCAAAGGGGAGCACGGTGAACTGAAAATGCTCGAGGCCTACCGTGAACCGAAGGTAACGCCGGTGGGCCGGCAGGACGGGGATGTGGAAATGGGCGTCCTGCAAGTCCAACGCTACCAACCAGTCTCCAGGGTGTAGGGCAGTCAAGACCTGAGCTAGGGTGAGCATCTTGAACTTCTCCTTCCGGAGGAAGCGATTGACGTTCCGGAGGTCCAAGTTAGGACGCATGTCCTCCTTGTCCTTTTTGGGCACCAGAAAGTAGTGGGAGTAGCAACCACGCCCTACTTCTGGGGTCGGAACATGCTCGATGGCCCTCTTGGCCAAGAGGGCCGTGACTTCCTTCTGTAGAAGCACCAAGTGATCCCCTGACATGCGGTGGAATTGAGGTGGCATGGCTGGGGGGTGGTCTCGAAGGGGAGGGAGTAGCCCCTTCGGACAATGTCCAAGACCCACCTGTCCGAGGTGATGGGACGCCAGTGGTGAAGGTGATGGCGGACCCTGCCCCCTACTGGCGTGCTGTGCACCTGAAAGGAGGGACTAGGAGGGCTTGGAGGCCGCGGACGGGTTGGAGGTGGTGGCCTGACCCGCACGCTGGTTGCCCGAACCGCCACGGCAGTATCCACGTCCTCGGCCACGCGAAGACGCCTGCTGCGCGGGCCGGTGGCTGGGCTGCTGACGTGACTGGGCGCCCCTTCCGTGGCCACGATAGGGGCGAAAAGCAGAAGGTAGCGGAGGGCGTGTAGCAGAAAGGCCCAGGGACTTGGCAGTAGCCCGTGAGTCCTTAAAGCGCTCCAACGCATGGTCTGCTTTGGAACCAAAAAGACAGACTCCATCAAAGGGCATGTCCATGAGAGTATTCTGGACATCCCCTGAAAAACCAGTGGTTCTCAGCCAGGCGTGGCGACGCAGCGCCACCGTCGTTGCAATAGATCTGCCCAGCGAGTCGGCGGTATCAAGGCCACATCGTATGGTGTATTTGGCCGCATCCCTTCCTTCCGCAATGGCGCGGGAAAGCAGTGTCTGGACCTCCTCAGAACACTGGGGCAAAACAGTCGCCACCGAATCCCACAAGGAGTGGGTATATCGGCCCAAAAGACAAGCGGTGTTGATGGACCGCAAGCCAGCACTGGAGGAAGAAAAACCCTTCTTCCCAAATTGATCCAGGCGTTTGGATTCCCTATCCGGAGGGGCGGTAGGGAAGGCGGTTTGGGAAGCGGAGGCTTGGACAACCAAGCTCTCAGGAGTGGGGTGGACAGAGAGAAACAGGGGGTCGCCCGGAGCTGGGCGATGGCGTCGGGACACGTTCCTATCCACAGGAGCCCCTGTGTTGGGCTTGGACCAGGCGCCCAAAAGAACGTCAATAAGTGCATCGTTAAACGGCAGCACATTCTCCAAGGAGGAGGCCGCCGGCTGAAGCACTTCTGTCAAGAGATTAGTCTTGACCGTCACCGTAGGGAGTCGGAGATGTAAGGCTCCAGCCGCCCTACGCAACACCGTTGCAAAATTGGCTCCCTCCTCCGTAGCCACGGGAGGAGACAGCATGCCAGTGTCAGGGGAAGTATCTAGACCACTGGCATCCCCTAGTTCCTCTGCCCAGTCCTCATCATACTGACACTGCTGTGCCAGAGGGTCCTCAGACCCCTCCCAGTCCTCCTGGTCCTCCTCCGGTTCAAAATAAGGAGGAGGAGGGACATTTGGGACCCAAGGTCCCATCGGCGCCGGAACCGGCGTCGAGCTACGTCGGTCCGGCTCCATATCCGGAGCCGGAGAGTACATGGGGACGCCGCCGCCCGGAGCCCCGGGCGGCGTCAAGAACGGCACCGGAGACATCGGCGCCGGCGGAGGCGTGGTCAGGTCGACCGGCGTCGATGGGGGTTGCGGTACCACCGGAGCCGGGATCGAGGCCGGGGCCTGAGCCGGGATCGAGGCTGGAGGCACGAGCGACACCGGGACCGGAGTCGGCGGCGACGCCGGGGCAACCCCATCAGGGCCCGCGGGGCCCGAAGGCGCACCGGAGGGACCTTGAGGCCCGAAGAGGCGGGCCATGGCCGACAGGAATTCCTGTACTTGGGCCGGATCCGCCCCCGAACCCGGGAAGGACGGGTATTGCGGGGGCGACTCCACAGGCATGTCCGGGGCGGCGGGGACGGTGCCGGGAGGGGCCTCAGCCGAGTCGCGAGACCGGCGAGGCGAAGTCCTAGAGCGATGATGCTTTTTGGACTTCTTGTGCTTAGACTTACCGGACGACGAAGACTTGGATCCCGACGACCGGTGAGGACTCCGCGACCGACGCCTCGACCTCTCACGCGACCGGGGCTTGGAATGGCGCGGAGCCGACTGCCGGGCCTCGAGGAGCTTTCGAGACCGCTCTCGCAAAGCTTTCGGGTTGAGGGCCCGGCAGTCGGAACACGACTTCGTGTCGTGGCCTCGGCCGAGGCAGAAGAGACACTCCAGATGCAGGTCTGTGATGGACATCATCCGAGCACAGGCGTCGCAACGTTTAAAGCCGGGCATCCCTACAACACCTTGGAGTCGATTCGAAGAAACAGTGAAAAAATTCACCAAAAAAGTTAGTCAAAAAATGACTAGGGCACTGCTCTTCCCGGATCTGCGCTTGCTGGCGCGGAAAAAGAAGAACTGACGTCAGCGCGCAGGGGCGGCGTCTAAGTACTGCCCGCGACGTCATCCCGGCGATCACGACGCCGACGACGGACGCGGAGCCGCACGACGCCGCCTACCGACGCGCAAGGGTACTGCTACGCAAAAACTTTCCGGATCCAGCCTGACGCCTGGGGATATTCTAAGGTAAGGAATCTGTCACTAACGTGTCTCTTTCAGATATGGCTCTCTGTTTACCATATCGCTAGCGTATCTTGTTGTTTTCTACTATACCCATTCTCTATTTTGCTTGTTATTTTTTCCTTCACCCATTCTCAATATTCCTCGTTGCATTTTAGTCAATCCTTTTACATTTGCTTATTTTCACTAATTTCTCCTATTTGTTTTTTTTTTATTTTATGCTTGAGACCATTTGCTTTAATGATTCACACTATTAAAAAATTTTAACATTTCAAGATGGCGCTCATTTCCGGCTTCCTAACACTCCACACCAGTCTGCTTTCTCTCTTTACTTCTTTGGTAGTGGCTCGACCGGCACGCTTTTAAACTCGGGTGTCTACCGAGCACACTGTCTTCGACTATGGATCCTTTTGGAATCCGTGGTAACTAACCACAAGGTATGAACTCGTTCTTTAATTTTTTGCCTCAACTTCCATTTGCATGTGGCACCACAGACCGTTCGGGTCTAAACTCGGATTCTCCAGAATGCCGCAGTTCTTTATTTACATCTAACACGCAACACGCTTGTGTCTCGCTGTATGCTTCACCAACATTATTTCTCGCACTTCATTGGAATATTTTTTACCGTTTACTCCAGCCTGCATGTGGCACCACAGACCACTCGGGTCTGAACACATATATTTCCATGTGGCACTACAGACCGTATAGGTCTAAACTCGGGTTTCTAAGAGCGCCGCAGTTCATTTTTTGCCTTTATTTATACCAGCGTCAATAAGCTCTCCAGCACGCAGCATGCTTGTTTTCTCGCTGCATGTTTGACCAACACCATTTCAAATGTACTTCCGTTTCACTCTATTATTTTTCACCGTTAACTTTAACCTGCATGTGGCACCGCAGACCACTCGGGGTCTAAATACGCATATTGCGCACTCTTCAGAACGGCGCCGTGCATCCCTTGCCTTTACCCAGACTACCGTTAACCGTGTCTCATGCACGCAGCACGTTTTCTCTCCGCTGCATATTTTAATTGTACTTGCGCTCCACTACACTATTTATTTCTCTGCCCGCCGCCAGCACGGGGACTTTTTGCCAGAAGTTACTAGTCTTCTACTTGTGTTATTATATTGCAGACCGCTTGGGTCTTATTCGCCCCCACGGGGCACACCATGAAGCCTAACAGCATGTTGAGTTGTCACTACCATTACATTTATTGTAACATGCACTCTTCACTTTAACACACCATTACGGGATAACTTTCCCTTCACTCTATTTTAATAATTTTCACCACACTTGTGGTCCAGCTGGATAAAGCTAGTTGTCATGTGCATGTATGGGACTTTGACTATCTCCCCTATTTCTATTAACACATATATCTGGTTAACCCAGTGACGGTAAACCAGCTATTTTTCGTGCTTCACTCTCACAGATCTTGAACGTTTCCCCTGACGAAGGGCCCATTGAGCCCGAAATGCATTGGGATTGACCAATTGGGACCCCAACTTTCATGCAAACCAATGCAACATTTCTGTTTTGTGGAACTAACATGAAGATAACTTGTTTAATATTGACAAAAGAATTTATGAAGAAAAAAGAATAAATTCAATTGACAGAACACATATGGTTTAAAGTGTTTTAAATGGGATTACTCCACTCATCTGGAGAATAAAGCTGCGCACTGAGGGGACATCTCCCCTAGGGGGATGCTTTCACGATACATGAGGACACTCGTGGACCAGTGAGCGATACCCAATCTGCACGCAGAACTTTTCAATCTATTGAACTTAACCTGTACTTTTTGAACATTCGGTGTGCATGTACCACCCTTGATAATTTTGACTGCTTTTATGGAACAACATTTTCCAGATTGCAACTGAACTTTGTATTTATGGTCAGACATGCCATCAAAATATAGACTTACTTGTGTTTAATGACAATTAACGAAACTAAAAGACAATGTCTTTTTCCATAAAGGAGACTTTAAGAAAAACTGAATGCTGCACTGAACTGCAGCATTCCAGGGGTACAAAATGGGTTTTTGACCGCTTCTTTGCACAACAAACGGATTATACAGTTTCCAACATTAAGACAAATCCATACACCACCAGTGGAACAAGGATAGTTTCACAACACCACAATAATTTAAGACTGCTTACTTTGGTTAAAATTGTTTGAGATATTAATTCAAGAAAATGAAAAGCTGAAACAAAACAGATTGTTCAACAATTGATTTAAGGTGAAAAAGGAGTTAACAAAAGGCAAACAAAATGAACTAATCTGGGTGTGAAATGTGACACACTTCCTGGTCATCCTTACCTTATAAACCTCGCTAAAGCCTCCTCTTCCCAGAAGATGCAGCAGCAGATACCTATCATTTAGTGTAGGGTGGTCTTTAAATCTGTATACAAAAAAAAACAAACGTTAATGCATGGTACAGTGTAAAAATAAAAAACCCAACACCACAAGTCCATTCGCTACCTAGCTGTAGTAGCCCCACAACATATCAAACACGTTGGTACAGAGAAAGATAGCACCAGCAGTCAAGACATTTTTGGAACACTCACTTTGGCAGATTCTGCCCTTTTTCAGAAAATATAGGAAGTGAGGAAGAAAAGTTAAACACAAAAACCCAGGTAAATGAAAGCAGACAATCAGTCTACAAAGACTACGTTGCTATTAAACATTTTCCTTTTCAATTTTCATATTTGTTTTCTAAAGAGGCAGGCCCTTTCTAAGGAAATATTGTAATTCTAGTTCTGCTGCATAGGAACCATACCTGAAGTCACGAACTTAAAATATTTTGTTGCCATGCAGGGACCGCAGAACATGTCTTATCAAAAAATGTAGTCTATGCATTATTTTGGAGGTGAAAGCTGTCATTTTCCAAATGCAGGCCTATCCTCCCATCAACTAAACAGGCCATTTTTCTAGATTTTATTTCAATCCATCAATATAAATTACAATAAATATATAAATACTCAAACTCAAATAGAAATACGTGAAAGTAAAAACAGCCTAAGTTGAATGTACACAAAAATAATTTTTTTTTAAAACACACTGCTCCTGAAAGTAGAAGCAGATTCCACCTCCAAGGCATGCTTTGCACTGGCAGTTGCCTCACAGGTTGAACTCTTTTGTAACAGGATATGTACATTTCTCAAATTAAATGAAGCATAATTTGCCTTTGAGACAGAGTCTGCTGAAGTAAGAAAGTTGTTTATGCGGTTTAAGATTCCTGGGATTGTAAGGGTTTTTAAATATTGCAATACAATGCAGGAGGAAAAACGTTTGTAGCTTATAGCGCTGTAGAATTCACATACTAAACACAATCCTGCAATCTGGTGTTGGGATCAGAATTACAACTTGTTTTTCTTCGATGAAGGAGCTTAGTTTCGAGGTGACGCGTGACACCTCCCCAGAAAATCACAATGCACCAAGACACAGACTCAATCCTAGATTGTTTTCCCCTCTAAGGGTAGGTGTGAGGAAATGGGGTGTAAATATAAGGTGTGGTTGTGCGACATCACCGTGTAATACACTTACCAACCCCTTTCAGACCAGTAGGTTTCATTTGTGAAACCTTCAGCTCAACCCTGGGTAGCTGTGGCTCTGAGCAGCAAAGCTTACACAAAGGAACAAGTGTAAAGCATATAAAACAGCACCACAATAAGTGAAGAAGAAATCAACAAGAAACTCAATAAATCTGACACCTATTTATGAAAATAGGCTGTATTCTTAGACACCACCTAGAAAAAGATCCACCGGAAGGCTCTAGAGATATAGACTTTACAAGGTACAGTAAATCAATGCAGTTTACTCAACAGCGAACAAGCATTGGCACATTCAACGAATTTGACACTTAGAAACCTTTTCACCAAAAAGTTGGGCTAGTTGTATTACGGACTCTTACAGTCACTTTAGGCGACCTAATCCAGGCTGGTCTTAAAAAGGTACGATTTACTCACTATTCTCAGACCACTTGGCCATTTAAGACAATTTGATTTTTCAATTTTCTTTTAATGTTAATTCTTTATCCCACAGTAATATGATCCGGGAGGTTTTGTAGTAAAGTAACACGCCATCTCTGTAGAACTAGTTGAGTTTTTACGATACTCCCATATTCTTCGTACCGCATGGGTATATTTTCCAGCCTAAAGATGGTTTACTTTCACACCTTATTTCATAGGGTTTCAAATGAGCTATTTACGCCGTTATTTGGGATGAAGTAAAGAATCGCCCACTTATACATACAGGTGAGCCTTTACACGAAACCACTGCTAAGCATTTTATACATAGCAATATTCGTTCTAACTTATTGCTTCTACAATATAGGCTATTTTCCTAGTGAGACAAGTTCACTTACATACCTACAATGCAACCTTTGTCATATTTTGACAATCATTAATTTGTGAAGACTGATACACTCAGCCAAACTATGGTGAACCACAGATTTGTATATATTGGACAGGATGGGGCTCCCCCTCTTGACCCACAATCATGGAGTTGTCAAGAACTTGGAGGTCAAGTTAGACAGCCCCCTGTCCTTCCAGCAACAAGTCAACTCTGTGGTGGGATCCTGTTTTGGCCTACTACTTATACTGAAAAAGAATCTTCACTTCCTCTCTTAGGAAATCAGTTATTCAGGCACTCATCACATCCAGTTTGGACTATGCAAATGTTTTATACTTGGGTTTGCCTGCCTACCTGATTAACAGACTCCAGATGGTAGAGAACACAGCAGCGTGCCTACTCCTCAACCTCCTGTTGAGAACGCATAGGTCTCCTCACCTCCATTCTCTTCACCGGCTCCCTATCAGGAAGCGCATTCTGTCCAAAGCTCTTCAAACCAGGTCTGTCTATCTGGTTTCCAGAATTAGATCCCATCTTCCCATTACGAAGCTGCGTTCCTCAAACAGGTCTCTCGCGATGGTTCCCAAGATCCGGCGCCCTACAGTGGGCTGGCACGCCTGGAAAAAGCTCCCTCAAGATCTTCACTCAGTTGAATCAGTCTCTATTTTTAAATAGAGGCTGAAAACATGGCTTTTTGTTCAAAACTAAGTGGCCCTACCTATGAGCTTAGCGCCGGGACACTCCCAGGAGTAGCTGCGCACTTTATAAATCTCGCCTCATCACAGGCATGCAGGAAAACTAGAAGACTTATGTACAAGTGTTGCAATATTTTCCCTTTTGATGCACTGCATGAGCACTATTTTCAAATATAACCTATGGAGCATCTATTTGACTTCAATGTTTGACTCATGTACCTGTTTGATCATTCGGATTGATATCTATTTTGTACTCTTTAAATTCATTTCAATTTTAGTATTTGAACTGTTTAGACCTCCATGTTGTACCTTATTCCAAAGAAGAAACTGAGTTCTAAAGTTGACATTGGGACAAACTAAATCATTAATACTTTACCTATCCAACAGAATATATTTTGTTTGTATAGCATACTCCAGTTGGGAGCCAGCCAGGGGCATCAACAAGGTCCTCAGAATCAGTTACCTCCACAGATGAAGCAGTCTCCACGCAGGTCAAGGCACATTATCCATTTTACAATGGATTTCTATGGAAGTGGTCCTGATATAAGCTATGAAGTATGCTGAAGATGCTCAACAATGCAGTAGATGCAATGTAGTCGACAGGGGTCTTCCTCCTCGGTCCACGAAGAGGGTGAGGCGGTCCTGGTCAAAGGGTTGACATCCCTTGTAGTCCTCTCAGTGCTGGTAAAGGTCCAATCACAACTGGTCTACCAGTTGTACAATATCGCAGTCTGTCCCAAATCATTCCCTGGGCGACCAAGCTGTACTCCAAAGACTCTACTGGTCTCAGGAAACTTAGGTGCAACTTTGAGCATCTGGTCCTGGGGTCTGGTGCTGCACGGCTGTGGTCTGAAGATTCTAGACTAGCAATTTGCCCCAGTAGGCTTCTCAGGTGTTGTGGCTTTGTGCTGCGTGCGAACAAGAGCTCAGCCAACTGACCCTTGGAGTCTCCTTGCTTTGGCTGGACCCGGGAGACTACTTCTCCATGAGCAGGACACAGCAGGAACAGTTCCTCTTCTTAGCTAGCTCCGAGGTTCAGCACCTGCAGTGCCCGCCTGTTCAGCCTCTCTTTGCCAGCTCCACGGTACAGCAGCAAAAACAACAATTGATGGACAGAATGCAGAACAATGTCATACATTCACCCCAGTACAAAGATCTGGGCCTAAATCCATCGTTTTTTTGCTCACCATGCCATTCCAGTTTGGACCCAGCCATATGCAAATCAGTCTTGACCCTGCGCCCAATGGGAACAGTCCAGCCCGAACTGCCAGGCCAGGTCCTCCCTGGACTGGAAACAAGCATCCTAGGAACGGCATGGTGAGCAAAAGAATGATGGATTTAACCCAGATCTATTGACTGGGGGTGAATGTTTTGATTTGTTCTGCATTCCGTCCATCAATTGTGTGTCTTTTGCTTTCTCGCCCTAAGTGTGCCAGGTATGCCCAGACGTGGGTCCTGGGCTCACTGTGCCATGGGAATCAAGCTATCCTGGCTGAAGAGGGGTGAAACCCCGAAACCGGTCCTAGGATGCTTGTTTCCAGTCCAGGGAGGACCTGGCTTGGCAGTTCGGGCTGGACTGTTCCCATGAGGCACAGGGTCAAGACTGATTTGCATATGGCCAGGTCTAAACTGGGGTGGCATGATGAGTAAAAGAATGATGGATTTAACCCAGATCTCTTGACTGGGGGTGAATGTTTTGATTTGTTCTGCATTCTGTCCATCAATTGTGTGTCTTTTGCTTTCTCACCCCAAGGTACAGCAGGGCAGTCTTTCTGAACAGTCCTTCTTCCAGTCCAGTAGAGATCTGAGTTCTGGGTGCCAGGGAGGCCCTATGAATGATCAGAAAATGCCCTCAGGGAAGGATGTGGTTGGTAGCCAATGGGCTTCTAGGTTCCTGCCATCCCGATGACCACTTCCTGGGAAGTGTGGCACCTGGCTATCCGAAAATGCCCTATTCTGATCACTCCCAACATGGCAGAACCCCTCTCTGTATCCAGAGCTCCCTAGCCCAACACAGAAGTGTGGTTACCAAGGGGGGCTACAGGTCCCTGAAAAACAAGATTGTCAAAAGGTTTTCCCTCTCCTTCCCGGGTGCCAGCTAGTCTGCCAAAACAATGAGACTGTTCTTCTCCCAAGTGTTCCCCCAGTTACGCTTCAACTTTGAGGCTCGCCTTTTGGGCCATCACCCGTGTGGCTTCCTTCAGGAAGGAGTTAACACCTCTCTCTAGTGCAGGCCCCTATTGTCTCCTTTTCTGTGAGTCATTAGCATGTCTCCCTAGGTGGACAGAAAGCTGTATCGGGCTCAAGCTCCTTGTGTAACAGTTAATAGCAAAGGAGACTGAAGGCAACAAAGTGGCAACTTTGTAAAAGTTGCACACAGTTACGTGTTACATTAATTTCGAAATGAGAATCAAGTCGGGCTTAATGTAACGAGTTGTTTGATACCTTGGAGTATCAACTTTGGTCACAGTGTTCAGAAGTTAGCACAGCAGAGAGGTCATCGTGTAACCCTGTACCTGCCAATGGGGCGACAGTGTCTCCACAATAAAAAAAGACTGTCGAGTTTTTACAGCCAGAACATGTAAAATACATGTTCTGCCTGTGGAATATGCTGCACCCTGCCTTAGGCCTGCTACAGGGGTGACTTACACATATTACAGAGGAAGGTTTAGCTTTACCATTGGTTTAAATGGTAAAGTCTAGCTAGCAGTTATAAACTGCTCTTTCAGTCTGCAATGAAGGACTGGGAGACTCAGTTTACCTGTGACACAACCAGTGCTGCAATCCCTGGTGTGATTCTATAACTTACATGTCCTGGGTACCATAGACTAGGACTTACGGCTAAGTTAGCCTATGCCAATTGGATACAGCTAATGTAACATACAGGTTTTGGGGTCAGGGCACTGGCATTGAGGTCTGGTTCGCAGGCCTCAGTGAGCACTCAGTTGAAAATCCAGCAGCAAAAACTTGGAGGTGACCATACGAAAGGATGATGTTACCCTGTAAGTATCTTTTCTTGGCATGTAGAACTGTAGATTCACATGCTTTGCATACTCTTCCATCTAGTGTTGGGTACGGATGTTTGCAAGTTGTTTTTCTTCAAAGAAGTCTTTTCCAGTGGATCAATAGCCACCACTGCAGATCTCTTGCAGTCTCTTCCAAAAATCTGAACTGGGTCAGAGAGACTCCCCTTATGTTGCACCCACTGGGACTTTGAATCCCACTGCAGAGCCAGCATATGCCACCTGGCATGTTTCACCGGCAGGATGCAGGTGGCAATCAGACCCAGTAGCATCAGAGTCGGTCTCATGAGATACAGGCTTGAGGATGAAACATCTGGATCATAACCCAAATGTCCAGGACTCTCTACGTCAGAGGGTAGGCACGAAACTTCACCACGTCCAGAATGGCTCTGATGAAAGGGAGCGTTTGGGAAGGAGTCGGGTGTGACTTCGGCATTCTGATAGTAAACCCCAACAATGACTATGTTACTTTCCCTGTAAGCATCTATTCGTAGCGTGTAGTGCTGCAGATTCACATGCTATTCACATTCCTGCCATCTAGTGTTGGGCCTGGATTCTGCAATCTGTTTTTCTCAAGGAAGTCTTTATGGTCGATGTCGTGCATTGTATCTCCTCCTCGAGGCATTGCACATTTTCAAAGGCTCCTTTGTTAGATTGTAATGTTTTTCCTTGCCATACAGCAAGTGAGGATATAGTCTGCTAAGTTAGCGTTTGCTGTTGAGCATGCTTAAATTTATTGTGTATATGTGCCACCATCTAATACCTGCCAGAGAGGCAGGAGGGTGCATGTGAATCTGCAGCACTACTCGCTACAAATAGATGCTTACAGAGTAAGAAACATACTCCATTTGTAGCATATGTTGGCTGCAGATACACATGCTATGCATAGACTGTAAAGCAGTACTCCTCTCGTGGTGGCTTTAGGAATCGAGTGGTGTATTTGCCTGAAATAATGTGAGTAGAACTGTTTGTCCCACTAGAGCTTGTTGTCTGGCTTGTACATCCACACAATAGTGTTTGGTAAAAGTGTGTGGGTTTTATCCATGTTTGCTTTACAAATGTGTGTTAGCGGGATATTACCCAAGAAAGCAATTGATGCTTATTCTTCCCTTGTGGAATTAGCCCTTAGCGTTGTGGGTTGTGTTTGTTATGCTTTGATGTAGCAAATTTGTATGCATTTAACTATCCATCTAGTGTTTCCCACATTTGAGATGGTATTACCTTTCCTTGGATTTTAAAAAGCTACAAATAGTTGTGCTTTTCTAAATGTTTTTGTTCTTTCCACATAGTACATAATGGTGCGTTTAACATCTAGTGTAACGCCCTTTCTGCAACTATTCCTGGGTTTGGAAAGAAAAGCGGTAAATTCAATGTCTGATTTAAGTAGAAAGGCGGTATAACTTTTGGCAGAAACTTTGAGTTTGTGCACAGGCGACTCTTGTGTTGGAATAGTTGGAAATAAGGTTCCTTAATAGTTAGTGCATGTATTTTGCTCACTCTTCTTAGTGATGTAATTGCAACAAGGAAAGCCCCTTTCCATGTAGTTCACATTTATGTAAAGGTTCAAATAGTGTGGACATTAATCGGGTGAGCATAATGTTTGAGTTCCAGGATTGCACAAGAGGTGTACATGGTGGAATGACTCTTGAATTCCTCCATGAATGCTTTAATGACAGATATGCAAAAAAGCAATTGTTGTTTTCTGTTTTGTAGGTATGCAACAGTTGCTGCTAAATGCAGCTTTATAGATGTGTATGCTAAATGTGATTATTGAAGATGTAGCAAGTAACACACCAGTTGTTGGCAATGAAAGATTTATGTTGTTTGTAGCACAATGGTGAACAAATTGCTTCCATTTTGCTGCAGAATACACTCATGTTGTTGTTCTTCTGGCTTCCTTTAAAATGCCCATACATGCTGGAGGTAATTGGAGGTACCCAAATTCTACACCATGAGGAGCCAGATTGCAAGACTGAGCTGTTGAACTTTGGGGTGCCTGACTCTGCCCCCACTGTGAGTGAGAAGATCTGGAATGTTCGGAAGCTTCTCGTGATGTAGCAGGGCGAGCTCCAGTAACATTGTGCACCATGGTTGTCGTGCCCATGTTGGAATTAGGAGTATAATCTTTAGTGATGTTTGTCTGAGTTTCCTGACCACATAAGGAATGAGTGAGAGAGGTGGAAAAGTGTATTCAAGTATCCCTGACCAGCTTATCCATAGAGCATTGCCTTTGGATTGTGGATGTGGGTGCCTGGATGCAAAGCTTTGGCATTTCGCTTTTTCTACGTCTGTGCGTAGCAGAACATTCTTCCCTGTTATGTTGGGTAGAAATGCCTTGAGAGCCATTTGTATAGCTAGTAGCTCTAGAACATTGATGTGAAAAGTTCGTTGTTGAGCAAACCAGTGCCCTTGTACTGAAATGTCCTCAATGTGAGCACCCCCACTCATAAGTGATGCAGCAGTTGTGATTTTCACCTGCAGGATTGGGTCCTTAAAGGCTCTTCTCATTTGTGTGTTCCATTACTGTAGTGCCTAATGGACCTCGGGTGAAACCAACACTAGATCCTCCATGTTGCCGCACACTTGTGACCGTTGTGATGCTAAGCACTCATGTAGGGGTCTCATATATAGTCTGGCATATGGAATTATTGCAATGCAAGAAGCCATCATACAAAGAGATTTTCAACAGTAAATGGGAAACCCAATTAACCCTTGACGGCTTGGGCAAGCAAATATTAGCGGGTAAATGAGCCTACAAGGGATTTGTTGGACCAAATGTTTATATAATTGCTGCATTCAATGTTGACAAACTATCAAAGTAGCTTGCAATTCAATTTTTCAAAGTCAATTTCAATTATTTACATATAAAGAAATCAAAGAAAGATTTATCACACGTGTGTATGTATTCAAGGATTGAATTTTATATTCATCAAATTTTATGAATTAAAAAAGGGTACAAAATCATACAAAGCACAAAGCAACCAGAAGTTACAATCATATATATCCTTCTTCGTTACAATTGTGAACACCTTTTCACAGATAGTTCTGAGGCAATGTGACTAGATTCTACAGACAACTTTGCCTTTAATACAATGATACATGAAATCGGTGTGATTGTCGACGTTTCGGTCTAAAACTGTTTGCATCCACTAGACCATTTTCAGGACTTTAAAAATACAGATGAATGACCCTTCAAAAATGATGGAAGTAATTATTGGTATTCTAATCCAGACCAAAATGAAGTTGCAAAAATGCCTACCACTTATCCAGCAATCAATGTTCGATATTGCTTAGAGTGAAGACCAAGATATATTCATCAATATGCAATCTGGTCAAAGACAGGTTGCGTCGGCGTCTTTTTAGACGCCGACTCCTGAGCGAGAGCGACTGACTGTTATTTGCGTCGTGTGAATACAGATTCACCTGCCCGCAACTTGCCGCCACTTGCCTGACATCACCAGGGGGGACTCCAGCCCCCACGAAGCACCGTGCCCGGGAGGCGCACGCGTCACTCCTCAAGCGCCCGGAGGCGCTCATAAGCAGCACGGGCTTCCCGCTGCGCGGGAGCCCGCAACTTGCCCGTCATTGGCAGGAAGAGGCAGGGCAGGGCCACCCCTCTTCCACCCGCTGCCTGGCAGTCGACCTGTCACACGGACCCGTTCCGGACCTCTGGACTTTAAGGTACTGATTATCTGCCCATAGTTATTGCTCCCTATTTTGGCGGATTGGCTCTGCTGAACTTTCTGATTTTAAGCGTCTTGTACTGTTTTACCCTGTCAAGTGCTTATAAGCTAAGTCTTACTCTGATGTTAAATGTGAATCTGGCATAGCTTTGGAAGCATTAGTAGCCATTATTGGTCTGGTTGCATAATCAAGAAACATGGGAAAAAGAAAGTCTATGGAAGGAAGCGGGGAAGGGGGTGGGGGCACTGCATCAGGACGGGGTAACAAAGGGAAAAAGGCTAGGAGGCTACACAAGCACGCAGGCAGTAATTGTGTTTTAGACCGTATTGACACCTTAATTAGCGAGTGTGAGGATATATTAGAGACAACGCCTAATGCGCAAATTGCCCGAGACAAATCCCCCTCTAGATTAACCCAACCCATTAATGGAAGCTCAAATAGTCATCCCTCTATCCCTGCTATGTTTCGCAAATCACACAAAAAAAGGCCAGTTACTCTTAATGAAGAGGGAGAACGTGACAACGGGAGTAGCCCACCCGACCACTAGCACGTCTGGGTTAAACCCTCAACATATAGATCCTACAATCGTATGCTCAAATAGATTTCTGCCTGTCGGATCGGACTAATGCAGACAGGGAAGAAAGGCCTCAGATTGCTCAGTCACCACAGTTACCGGCAGCTAATAATAAATAAGTAGTGCCAGGGACTAAACCAGAGTATCAGGCCATGATCCAACTAGTTAATGAGCTACGGCAGGAAGTAGGGTCTATGAGAACTATGATTGAGGATTTAATCATCATGGTCAAGCTCCTATCACCAGAAGATCTATCCCGTAGAGGGAGAGTAAACACGATGGCAAGTAATCATCCAGTGCGCTGTCAGGCCATCAATTCCGAAATCTCATCAGTCGCCCCTGCTACGGGCACTAATGCTAACTCCAATGGCCCACCCTTTTCTTTTGGTAAGGCTAGGACCCACAAATTAAAGACGCCATCACTGATGTCTACGCGCTTACCATACCCTATTGTAAGCAACCCCAATAATCCTCATAGGGCAACATCAGTGAGGGACCAGACACCGTACAGCAGAAATACTCCCCCCCCTCAAATTCAACATCCTCAGTGTAGTTCCCAAACCAGGTTGCCAGAACAGAATACCTCCGTCCCGCCCAGTAACCATAGAATCTTTATGGTGAACGTGCCCAAGTATGACACCAATAAAGGCACAGAGAATGCGGATTCCCTGACTAATAAAGCCATTCACTGGATACGGCATGTCAGGGGATGCCGTTCAGTGATAAGGGAAGACATAGTTAAGGCTCGCAGGCTCATCTCTCCAGCCCACCAGTTTGACTGTATTGAGTTTACCTTGACCAGGGCAGATCTAGCTGAAAACCTTTTTGCCTTGGAGTTTCGAACCAGTTCCCCAGGACTGTCTTCCATTCAGTTTAGACGATTCCCTCTGAGTAGCCAGATTACACAACCCCAAGGCAGTTGCTTACCAGCCAGCTGGGAAGTTCCACTTTGGACACCAATGACTGACTCATGAGAGTACTGCTCCAAAAGCAAAAGAGATCCCCTATAGCCAGTTCGTTCATCAGGGGTAGCCCTCCTAGTACCAAGCTGTTTAATACTGGTCCGGCCCGGTCCCTAAAGACCACATCTGTTTCTCCATCTTTGTTAGATGGCGCGTTGGAGGCGGGTTGTATACCTTCCATTAGATCTAGTAGGCTATTTGCACCTTGCCCAACTCCCCTAAGGGATTCCCTGTTGTCCTGGAACATCGCAGGTTCGAAGATTATTTCTCCTGAGTGGCACGCTTTTATAGAGTGCTATGACATCTGCCTCTTTCAGGAATCCTGGGCAGAGGTTCCCCACTTCTGCCCAGGCTACTTAAATTATTACATCCCAGCCACCAGAGGAGCAAAAGGGCGTCCATCAGGGGGTTTGACAATTTGGGTGCGGCAGGAATTAGGCTTTAACATCAAGGTGCTCTCGACCCAGAGTTACGATATTCAGGCGATTAGATTGACCCTGGGCTCACAAGGGAACGTAGACATTTATAATGTCTACGTGAGAGGAACCAGAGGGAAGAAGTCGGAAGTTTTAGCGGCTCTCGACGATCTTTTTGACCTATATTCAGAGGAATCCAATGTCATAGTAGCAGGCGATTTTAACTCGCCATTTGAGCCCCTTGTAAATGAGGAGTGTTATTTTGCAGAAGAGGAAGATGCCAAGTGGGGCATCCCAAAGCTGGAGCTTGAACCTATAAAAAAGTGGACAGATGTGGCCATCCAAATTAATTCTATCTGCTTGGAAAAGGGTTTGAGGGCAGCAAATGGAAGATCGCCATCAGATAGACTCGGGGCTAACATTCAATAATGGGCATAGTGCCAGTCGAATAGATTACATACTAATTAGCTTGAAACTATGGCACGCCCTTAGAGACATGATTGTCAGGGACCGGCTTGAAAGTGATCATAACCCTGTGTGTGACCATGAAACTAACAAGACCCAAGGTACATGCTCAAGTAGGAAATGAACTGTCCTCATGTGATATCGTCCCCACTAATGATATGAGGCGCTTAAAATGGGTGAAGATGCTAGAGATGCCCGAACTCCTAGCTAGTATCAATGAGGATATGGATTGTGCCATAATTGAGCTTGAGGCTAGTGCAGCAAATATATCGGCTCTCGAGCATTCCATTTATATCCATAATACATTTTTTGCACTGTTGCGTACTTACTTTATTAAACAGGGCAAGTCTAAAAAGGCTATATACCAGAAAGCTGGACATTGGTTTAACAAGGAATGTAGAGAGGCACGTGTAGCACTGGGGATAGCTATTAAAGCAGGTGATCCAGTAGCAGTACGAGCAGCTAGGCATAACTATAGGAGTACCCAGATAAAGGCCAAGAAAATCTGGGATGACAAAAGATGGCAGGACCTTAGAGAGGCTTGCGCCTCGAGAAACTCCAAGCATTTCTGGATATAATAAAATGGGACCGAGGAGGGCAACCCCAACAGCCACAAAATTATGTATCACAGGAAGATTGGGTTAATCATTTTAAACCTCAATACGCCCTGGGTTTATCTGAGGAAGACCAGTGCGTGATCACTCATTTGTTTTATCAAGACGAGGCCTTCAGCAGGGCTGATGTCGATGTAGCACTTGGATCACTATCGGTCGGGAAAGCACCTGGCCCATACGGTATCCCTGGGGACGTATTTCTTTACGATAAGGCAAGATGGTGTCGGTATATTTTACTGTTGGCTAATGCTATTGCCCAGGTTGCGCCAGTCCCGGACTCATGGAAAGGGGCCGAAATAATACCGGTTTTTAAAAAAGGAGATAAATCGCACCCAGGAAATTACAGGCTCATTAGCCTAATAGATTCCTTGCAGAAGGTAATGGGGAGGCTAGTGCTCAACAAAGTCCAAGAATGGATCGAAGAACATAGTATTTTATCCCCACTGCAAGCAGGCTTCCGGGCTTTTACCAGCACCATTGACCAGGTGTTTCGGTTTGTCTTGTTATATTGGAAAACGGTGGTTCTGGGCAAGGGCAGCTTGTATGCTGCCTTTGTTGACCTTAAGTCCGCGTTCGATCTTGTTCCCCTTACCAAATTATGGGTGACTCTGCAAGAAATGGGGATGCCATCCGAATTACTAACCCTCATCATTAGACTGCACGAGAATAACAATGCTAAAATCCGATGGGGCTTGCAGGGCAATGTCACTAGTCCATTTCCAATTGAGAGAGGCATGCGCCAAGGCTGTGTGTTGGCACCCACGTTATTCTCTTTGTTCATCAATGGAATAGTGAACTGTATGGGATCTATTGCCACTGACGCCCCAACATTAGCAGGTGAAAAAATCCCTATATTGATGTTCGTAGACGACACATTAATTATTTCCAAGACCCCGAGTGGTCTCCAAAGAGCTCTGTCAATCTTCGAGGAGTTCTGCTCCAAACGAGGCTTGGAAGTTAATGTGTCGAAAACGAAACTCATGTCTTTTAACCCGCACAGAGTATTCAAAGGGGGTATACAAATGAATGAGCGTCTGCTAGAGCAAGTCAATGAGTTTACCTACCTAGGGGTCAATATTCAGGACGACTTGAAATGGAACCATCAAATCGATCTGGCAACCTTAAAGCACCGGCAACTGTCGGGAGTGCTATATTCTGAATATAACACCTCATTCTCAAAGCCAATCAGCCCGGTACTCGAGATATATAATACGAAAGTCATCAGCTCACCCTTTTATGGGTCAGTGCTATAGGGTTGTGAGAACCTATCTAAGCTCACTATAGTAGAAAATAGGTTCTTAAGAAAAATAACTAATCTCCCACAGAGTACCCCAATGCGCCCACTATTGTATGACCTGGGTAGGAAATCAGTTGCAGATACAGCAAAACTACGCCCTCTTTTATACTGGCGGAGAATTTGGACCACCCCAGTATTGGCAGCGTACGCTGCTGGCTTTCAGGACATATAAAGGGCAGATAATTTTCATCAAATAAAATGGCTACGGGAGGTCGGAGACACCTTATCAAGCATTGGCATGATAGAGTTGTGGAATGATCCAACAAGTTCCCCTTTCCCACGAAAAAGATTTTAAAAGAAAAATATTGGGAAATGGTTATGTATAATACATTGAGAAACAGTGGGTCGTCTTCTCTAACTGGAGCTTTCCTGGAAATTAAATTAATTCCCAGTTTAGAGCCATATTGGGATCTAATTACAAAACCGTATGACCGGAAGCTATATTTTCAGTTCAGGGTGGGCTCATTGCCATTAAGAGCTTTCACTGCTAGATGGGCTAAATCTGGTGACAATATGTGCCCGGTATGCCAGGCTAGCAAAGAATCGTTGGGCCACCTATTGTTTGCCTGTGTAGGATATGTCGTCCCACGTCGTGCCTGGTTGGCACCAATCTGCAAACTATTAGGAACCAGAAGGTGCAACGAAGCAGAAAGAATTCTACGTACTGACACGTCTACTCCCATTGTTATAGCGCTAGCAAAATTTTTGGGGTGGTCGGGCCTTAAGATCATGTTCCCTTCGTTCTAATTGAGGTTGAATTATATTTTGTGTATCGGCAAATGAACGAGGAGAGATATAATCTTTCCAGCAAACGCATTAGATAACAGGTAAATCCAAGTGTCTGTACTAACCAATTGTGGCCCGATATTTGTAACCCCCTTTTAAAATGGAACTTAAAAATGCTGATGATTTTTATCATTCGAGTTTTTAATGGTTTTTTAACTGTTTTTATCCTAACAGTTTTTTAGATGTGGTTTGATTAATCTTCCTATTCTGGCTTTGTATCGCATTCTAATCGGTGTTTTTATGAAATATTTTTGTATTGTGCTTTTATGACTAATTTGTCGAATAAAGCTGGATTGGATTGGTAGCTGTGGCATATCCAATTGCTGACTGTCTTTTTGATGACTGGTTATGGTGCATTGTAGCCTTCAAAAACGTTGCCTTCTTCCTCTTCTAACACCTTTGCTGCTTCGAACGTTCCGCGCCAGTGCGGAACGTTCTATTAAGCGGGCGGGGCCGACGCACGCAGCAAAAGGGTTAAGGCTTGCTTTGTAATCCCATTGCCTGCTTCTCTGGCACTATTTTTGTGGCTGAGGAAGGCATATTTGTCATTGTTATGGTTGGAGCCAGGGTTTTCTTCACCATCGAAGAGTGACCATGTTCCTTTGTTCCGCCAGAACCGATGATTTTCTGGATTCCAAATGGCTCGACGCAGAGTGTTTTTTCGGATCTGAATGGTTATCCGGCATCGAAGCGGGGTGCTTCATCGGCGTTGATGCGTGACTCGAGGTCGAAGGCTGTTCCGGCACTGATGTGGGCCTGGTGTCAGCTCCCTCCTTTTCTGTATGCCTGGTCTCCCGACTGAGATTGAGAACCTTCTCGTCCTGTGTCGGCTCCAAGGCATGCTCTTGATGTCGACCAGAGCCCGAGGGCCGGGTTGCAAACATGGCAAAGAGGGGGAAGGCTATTTAAGATTTACTTCAATTGGGGTGGGTCAATTGTACTCACAGCACTTGGAGTCTTCATTCTGGGTTACGCCGCAGGTACCAGAGCCTGGTCCGTAGCTTCCTCAACCTGCACATCTAACTCTACTCCCCCACTGAACTCATTGGAGGTGACATAGTGTGGGATTGGAATGACGTACTCCTAAGTGGGTGTGATATCGACGTTCAACTTACACTTGCTGTGGGCTTCATCTTGAGAGAACTCTGCCTCCACTGCCAACTCCATGGTGTGAACTAATCTCTGATCGCGTCTGCTTCTGAGTGTTTAATTGTTTTTGAACAAGTTAGACGCGGCACAGTCCTGCACTTTGTGCTCCAGCAACAGGCACAGGTTGCAGACGCCGTGAGTGTCGGAGTTGGCGTACTTCACCCCGCACCAGGGCACTTTCCAAATAAGCTGTCCTTTAGTCTCCATTCCTCAGAGACTACCATTCTCAAAGGGTGTGGAAAACAAAAAATTAAAGTATTCTAAAAGGCTCCAACTGCAGCAGGAGCCGTGTCTCTGTCTTCGCTGTCGATTCGGTAGCCGTTAGGCGATCGTAGGACACTTGGTAGACCAAACCTTCAGAGCTCTGACGCAGCCCGTCTGATCCCGATGGTATTAAAAATAATCTAACAAAGGAGCAGTTGAACATGCAAATGCCTTGAGGAGAAGGAGATACAACGCACGACGTTGACCATAAAGACTTCCTCGAGAAAAACAAATTGCAGAGTCCGGGTACAACACTAGATGACAGGAGTGGGCAAAGCAAGTGAATCTGCAGCCAACATATGCTATGAATATGAAGTTTTGCTGTAGTCTGGAGGAGGGTGACGACTGCATAGGGCGAGTCCGCCTTTAACAGCCAATTGTCAAAATGGGGAAAGATAATTGGCTGTTTTTTCAGCTAAATTTGAGATTTGCAGGGGATTCTGGGTAGGAAAACATTTGGGGATCCACGCAAGCCATACCTCCCTGGACTTCACCAGGCTGTCTATTTTTCAGAAATGTCTGGGTTTGGTAGGTTTGCCTAGATGGCCGCCGAGCCCAGGGTCAAAATCCCAGATGCCTACCCTTGCAAAACCAGGTCGTTTTGTGATTGGTAATTTTGATGTCTCCACAATACATTTTGGGCCCTTCCCTGTTGCGGGTACTTGGCCCACTACACACAAGTGAGGTACCATTTTTATCGGGAGACTTTGGGGAATGCGGGGTGGGGAGAAGTTTGTGGATCCACGCAGATTTCAGAACTTTCCATCACAGAAATGTGAGGAAAATGTTTTTATGTTTTTTTTATTTTTACAAAGTTTGAGGTTTGCAAGGGATTCTGGGTAACAGAACCTGGTGAGAGCCACACAAGTCACCACATCCTGGATTCCCCTGGGTGTCTAGTTTACAAAAATGTATAGGTTTGCTAGGTTTTCCTAGGTAGCGGCTGTGCTAGGGTTCAAAATCCACAGCTAGGCACATTGCAAAAAAAGGGTCAGTTTTCACTGGAAAAATGTGATGTGACCATGTTGCGTTTTGTGCCGATTCCTCTTGCGGGCACTAGGCCTACCCACACAAGTGAAGTACCATTTTTATGTGGAGACTTTGGGGAATGTGGGGTGTGTAGAAGTTTGTGGATCCATGCAGATTTCAGAATTTTCCATCCCAGAAATGTGAGGAAAATGTGTTTTTTTGACAAAGTTTGATGTTTGCGACGGATTCTGGTTAACAGAACCTGGTAGGAGCCACACAAGTCACCCCACCCTAGATTCCCCTGGGTGTCTAGTTTTAAAAAATTTACAGGTTTGCTAGGTTTCCCCATGTGCCGGCTGAGCTAGGGTCCAAAATCCACAGCTAGGCAAATTGAGAATAAAGGGTCAGTTTTCACTAGAAAAATGTGATATGTCCATGTTGCGTTTCAGGCCGTTTCCTGTTGCAGGCACTAAGCCTACCCACACAAGTGAGGCACCATTTTTATCAGGAGACTTAGGGGAACACAGAATTGTAGAACAACTGTTATTACCTATTGACTTTCTATGCATTTCTGCCTTCCAAATGTAAGACTATGTGTAAAAAAAGTCAATATTGAAAAATGTCCTCTAATTCACATGCTAGTATGGGTACCCATAATTTCGGAGATGTGCAACTGCTTCTAATCTCTATATTTTGTTCCCATTTCGGAAATACAAAGGCGTCCTTGATACCTATTTTTCACTCTTTATATTTTACCAAATGAATTGCTATAAACCCGGTACACAATGAAAACCCATTGCACAGCACAATTCAGTTATTGGCTCTGGGTACATCGGGTTCTTTGTGAACCTACAAGTCCTATGCATCATCACAACCAGAAGGGTCCAGCGGACATAACGGTATATTGCTTTAAGAAAAATCTGCCTTAGTTAGAAGTTACAGGTTAAAACGTTGGCACAAGCAACTATTTTTTTCAACTCAATTTCAATTTTTTAATTCAACTGTTAGTTTCTATAGGAAAACCTTGAAGGATCTACAAAAATGACCCCTTGCTAAATTCAGAATTTTGCCTACTTTTCTGAAATGTATAGCTTTCCGGGATCCATTATTGCTTTCACACCCATTTCTACCACTAACTGGAAGGAGGATGAAAGCACAAAAATAGTAAAAATAGGCTATGTCCCAGTAAAATCCCAAAACTGTGTATAACATTTTTGTTTTATGACTAAAGTCTGCCTGTCCCTGAAAGCTTGGAAGATGGTGATTTCAGCACCACAAATCCTTTATTGATACCATTTGCAAGGAAAAAACAGACACTTTCCTCTGCAGCACTTTTTCCCCATTTAAAATAATAAATAAAAATGTTGCTGTATTTTGGCTAATTTCTGGCCCCCCTCTAGGGGAATCCACAAACCCTGGGTACCTTTATAATTTTCAGGATGTTGGAAGAAAGGGACGCAAATTTGGAGTGGATACCTTCTGTGGACAAAAAGCTACAGGGGCCTAAGCGCAAACTACCCCAAAAACAGGCTTAGCACGGGGTGGAGAAGGCCTAGCAGCAAAATGGTTAAAACCAAGTTTTTAATACAGTCTGCACAATCATAGCTTGGTACGAAGCCGATATATTCAATCAGTAATTATTAGTAACATCTTTTTAAATATCTACAGCAGGAATGTTACCCAAGAAAGCCATGGTGACTCCCTTTGTTTGTGTACAGTATGCCCTAGGAGGTATGTGAGTACATGTTTAGACTTTGCATAGCAAGTTTGGATGCATTTAGCCACCCACCTTGCAATGCCTGCATTGGAAATAGACTAACCTTTATAAGGCATAGCAAAGCCCAGGAAAAGTTGATTGGTCTTCTGAAAAGGTTTAGTCCCATCAATATAATATATGAGCGCCCATTTATCATCTAAACTGTGCAATGCTCTTTCGGCTGAAGAATCAGGTTGTGGAAAGAATAGAGGCTGCTCGATTCTCTGATTTACATGACATGGTGATACTACCTTAAGTAAGAAAATGCAACACCTGCCTTGTGTAGGTGAATTATGTATGAACAGATGTCTTGAACAGAAACCTTAAAGGGGTGTGGTAATGCAGAAATGGACAAATCTTTTCCATTTGGCAGCATAACATGCACCAGTTGTAGGCCTAAGTCACTCACACTAGATGGGCATACACTCCTCTGGGAGGTGTAACTATCCAATTTCTAAGACCTCAGTAGGCAGATGGCAGGGTCAAGCTGCCTGCGATATGGGTGTCTGATTAGACCCTGTTGCGGAGTGGGATGGTCCGGCCCTACTGGGGGGACGGTAGTGGGGGGGCCAGGGGGGAGGGGGTCTTGTGCAGGCTGATAAACATCTCCAACAGAATTGAGTACAAGAGTTGTCTGGCCCAAGTTGGGGTCAGCAGGATGGGGGTCAAGGAGACCTGCCTCATTTTCTCAACACATATGGAATAAGCAGGAGAAGTGGAAAAGTGTAGGCAAGTATTACTGACCAGTTCATCCATAGGGTATTGCCAATGGACTGTGGTTCCTGAGGTGCTGGCATTTTTCATTTCCTGGGGAGGGGAATATGTAGATGAGTGTGGCCCTCCACTGGCAAAAGTACCTGTGAGAGAGGTGCTCTGCCATAAAATGTACATTGTGATGAATTGCCCAATGCCAAATTTGCAGAGCTAATACTGAAAGGAGGAGGATGCGGGACTGTGTGCCCATCTGCTTCTAAACGGAATACATCGCTGTCATGTTGTTCATGCGTACAAGTGCCAACTTGTGTCGGTGTATAGAGCAGAAACTTTAAGGGACAGAAAAATGTCCATGAGCTCCAGATAACTGATGTGCCTCCCACACTGAAGTGGGGATCCAGGTGCCATGAATATTATATTGGCTAGATGTGCGCCTCACCCTAAGACTGATACATCAATAGTAATTGTCACCTGCGGTAGAGGGTTTACAAAAGGCCTGCATAGCAACAGGTTGTTGCTGTTCCACCACTGCTGAGTATGCTGGCCGTTATCCACACTAGATCTTCCCATTGACCTGCCGCATACGGCCACACTGTTAAATTATGCTGTCTTTTTGGCAATTACTGTGAAACCTAGGCGGTGGAGCAATTTAGAGCTGTCTGAGCGTGTTCTATAGATTGCTGCCTGGTGCTGCTTTTGATCAACCTATCACCGTATGGGATTATGCAAATGCTTGCTCTGCGTAGATGAGTGGCCACCACTGCCACTTTGTGAAGACTCTTGGGGTTGTGGTGACGCCAAAGGGTAGTAATGTGAACAGGTGATGCTTGTCCACTTATCACTAACCATAGGTACTTGTGACGAACAGGATGGATAGGAGGTGTGGAAATATGCATCCTTGAGATCTAACGAATTTATGAAGTCTCCCTGACGGAGGAGTGGGATGACATCCTGTAGTCAATCAATCAATAATACTTTTATTTGATTTCATTAAAATCATAAAAGGGTGGAACAAGCCACCGAGGTACATAGGCATCAAGCAATCATTTGATAAAAACAAGGAATAAAAACACGACAAAATGCATATCCTCAAGGAATGATCAACTGGTTCGATAGAAAATGTATAAAAATGTAAGCAATGCGATAGAAAAAATGTGCAAGTAATTCAGTTTAAAAATATTCAGATCAGTTCTCCATTTTTGTCCAATTCTTTTGCCGCAACGTTCCAGAGTTTTATGGCTCTACAGGACAGTTGGATCGACGAGCCTCCAAGGCATTTTATAACTGCCGCTCTGCAAGTCCTTATTTGTTCTCTCCTTAATATTTCCAGAAGGACAGTTTTTCGAATTTCTAGTAATGATGGACAGATGCATAAAAGATGTAATAGTGACTCGTCACCTTGTCCGCAGAGACGGCATTCCTTTGTCAACCAAGTCTGTTTCCATTTTCGGGTAAGATCTTTCGTGGGGAATGACCCCAGGCTCAATAGCATCTAATTTTGCTTTTTTTGGTGTGAAAAGTGTTCGGACAAGTACGGATGGGGTTTCAGCGTTTTATAAGATTGTATCACCGCCCATGCGTGTTGATTTTTTGCGAAGGCAGTTTTGTCCATTGACAGTGAGATCAGTTTTATTGCATTGTTCACTATGTTTTTAAATCCAGAGTAAGTAGTGATTGTAAGCCAGGCCTCCTCCAACTGTAGTGCCGAAAGCGATTCTTTTAGGACTGTAAAAATGGATTTGTTTAGCCTGGCTTGATTTTCAATTTCCTGCCAACAATAATGGGCTAAGGTGTTATCTTCTGCTGCCCTCATCCTCCAGTAATATTTAGCCAATGCTCCTTGTCTTGCTGGTATCTGGTTTTTTAGACCATATTCTAATCGTATTTGTGCCTGTGAGATGTGTCGAGGAATTAAAAACAAGTTCTTAAAGAGGCTAGATTGAGCTGTGTTTAGGACTATTGCGTCCTTTGTGTTCAACATTTCCAACCCGTATGATATGGAAGGCAAGAATTTTGCTGCAATTACCTTAAGCAGGTGACATGTTGAACAACCTTTGAGCTTTTTCTGTAAGATTTTAAATGCAAAGAGCAGTTGTTTGGCTTTTGTTTTTCCGTGGTGAAGATGTTGCTTAAAATTGAGGTTGCGATCTAATTGGAACCCCAGGTATTTGTACGAATCCACCCGGGACAGTGGTTTCTCGTTTAGCTTCCAGATGAATTTGCTTTTTTTCCTTTGTTTTGTGACATTTAGAGAAACACATGACCTTCGTTTTTTGATGATTGATTATTAATTGAGCAGAGGTGGTGTATGCTCCTAGCTGGGCAATCAATTCGCTGCAGGCCTATGGGTGTTTGAGCTAGGAGGACAATATCGTCCGCATATTGGAGGCTTGTTATTGGCGTTTTACCCAGTTTTGGGGGGTCAGCTTGAATTGAGCTAAGGTTCTTCTCTAGGTCGGCTGTATAGATGTTAAATAAGGAGGGGGCCAGCACGCACCCCTGTTTTAGTCCATTGATTGTTGGAATTTTGTTTGTTATACTACGCCCGTCTCCTTTCCTTATTTGGACTCAGGTATGTGAAGAGAGATTGATAATTGCATCCAGGAGTTTGGTTGGGGCAGCCCAGCTTTTCATTTTAGCCCATAGCTTAGCTCTCGGTACTTTATCGAATGCTGCTTTGAGATCTACAAAGCAAGCGTACAGAGTGCTAGATTTTGCGCAGGCTTGGTTGGCTAAAAGGGTGACCGCAGAAATGTTCGTGAGGGTGCCCATCCCTGCCCGGAATCCAGTTTGAGTATTTGGTATCAAGTTTGTTTGGCTGACCCAGTCCTCCAAGTCTACCAACAGATTTGATGCATACATTTTCGCCTCAACATCAATGAGTGCTATCAATCTGTAATTGGACGGGTCAGAGCGTGCACCCGTTTTGTATATTGGGTGTAGGATGCTGCCTCGCCAGGAATCAGGAATCGTGCTGGTCTCTAAAATGTGTGTAAAAAGAGGAGTGAGGCGGCCAGACCAAAATGGTGGATCTTGTCGGAATAAAGCATTTGGCAAACCGTTGGGCCCTGGTGCTCCCTCGGATCTTAATTTTTTTATGATTTTCGATACCTGCTCTTGTGAACTCCACGGGGAGAGTTCCTGTGATTCTGAACTGGTTTTATCTTGGACTGTTGGTTCACAGTTGTCCTCCTTCCCTGTTGATTTTCCGGGATTTGTGATGTCTTGCTCACCTGGGAGTGGAATTGCGTTGTATGTGACTTCAATATGGGCTCTCCATGTGTCCTCCATTATATCCGAGTTGTAGTGTCGGTTCTTGCCATTTGATAGCTGGTTGATGGTTTCCCAGAAAAGTTTGGAATCTCTTTGTTTGCTGGCATGGAGGAGTTTCTTGGCCGCCTTAATGTCCTTTTTTAGGTCTTTTTTTATTCTGTGCTATTGACATGAGGATTTCCTGGGAAGGTTCTGAGCCCCGAGTTCGCAGTAGTCTTAAGTGTTTGTTCAATTGTTTTTTTTTTTGTCCTTAGGTTGTTAGTGTACCAAGCTGCCCCTGTTGGTCTACCTACTTTGTGATCATTGCCCTGTCTGGAGAATTTTTTGTTTAGTTCACAGATGAATGACTCCCAGGCCGTTATTCGCAGCGGTTCGACTTCGAATACCTCCAGTAGTCTGGTGCATGTCCCCATGATGTCACCTATGCGGTCCTTATTCCAGGTGAGACGTTTTAAGTTGTAACATTAAGTTGATAGAGACATCGCGTTGTCTTGGCCTGATCTTTCAATAGTTGTGAGCAATGTGAAAGTTTGAGGATGATGGTCGCTTTCTGCCCTTTCTTTTATTTGGAATCGCGAAATAAGAGGAAGAAGGTCGTGGTCCGTGAATGTGTAATGGATAATTGAACCTGTTTTGTGTATTACTCTTGTGAGTGCTGCAGGGCTGTCTGCCCTCGTCCATTGAGCGCGCACATTAGGAGGTCGTCCAGATGAGCCGCACATCTCTGGCCATGTGTGTCACGTCGTTTTGTGGCCTGTGTGCAGCCTGGTGTATTTTTTTTCTTCTGCCATGTAGTAGGTTCATATTGAAGTCTCCGGACAGTATTGTGTTGGCTTGTGGGTAAACGAGTTTTAATGTTACTAGTGTTGCTATTAGTTTCTCGATTCTTAGCCCCTTTGTTTAGACGCAGGGTGGATATAAATGTTCAATATTAGCAGGCTGATAGAGGGCGAAGCGTCTAGTTTAATGCATACCATCTAAGAGGAATCGAGATCTATAACAGAAACTTGCCATAGGATGTCTGTCGAAATAAAAATAGAAAGGCCGCCTTTTGCTCTCCCGTGCTTTTTGTCTCTCTTGGCCGGGTTCAAATATTCCTTGTAGCCTACTATTGATGAGTGGTTTGTCTGCCATGTTTCTTGGAGAAGAAGTATGTCATACTGTAGAATAAATTCCACGAAGTCGGCTTCTTCTAGTTTTGTGTTTAGGCCGTTCACATTCCAGGAACAGATCTTGCATCCCTGGATCGGTTTAGTGACCTTGCTCGGTTTTGTTCATGCCATTCCGTGGATGATTGGAGAAGTAGTCGTCTGTCGGGTACCGGAGGACTTGGCTGCTTCGGGATGAGCGAAGGTGATGGTAATTTTCCTTGCATATTGACCAGTGCCGTTTATTAAACTGTGTTCGTCCGGGCCTTTGACACCTTTTAAAATGCCCTCTGTCTGATTGAATTGTTGTAGCGGGCTTGGGTAACAGGGGTAGTCGGCCTTTTTTAGCTCAATGCCCTATTTGGTGAATATCGCCTTCTGCCGCCAGATCTGCTCGATAAAGGAGTTATCGGACAATGTAGCTGTTGTAATTTCTTGTCCGATAAGGTTGGGATTGGGTTTGAACTCTATGCTTTCCAAATCGCTGGTGTTGATGTGGCTCAGAAAAGGAAGAGCTTTGAATAATTTTAGTAGTGCGCTTCTGTTAAGAATATCATGTGTTCCCCTCGAGACGTAAAGGGGAATCAAGTCTATCTTGTGGCTCTTGTTTAAAGGATCAAATCGTAGTTCCTTGTCTGAGCTCCTTTCAGTAGCTGTATTGACCATAGTAAGCTCCAGGTGGTTTGAAGGCAGGTTCGGGTGATCTTGTGTGTTATTTTGTAGATTGATTTCGAGATTCATTGCAGGGTTGACCTCGTTGCCTCCCGAGCAGTGTCTATTTGTTGTTTCAGTGTTGCGCCTCTCTTCTCTGGCGATTAGCTTGGTCATAATCGCCTCCTGAGGCCAAAATGTACTGATTTCGGTCATTTTGCACCTTGATGTTAATGTGGTATTCTTGGGTAGTCTGAGTTATTGAATTGTTTTTCTCTCACCTGTCAGAGGGCTTGAATATGCTGTATATTTTTGCTAATGGAGATTTTTCCGTGGTATGTTGGTTCTGGCTGCTTGAGGCGATGGACGGGTTAGTAGGTGGAATAGTGTGCTCCTCAGTGCTTGCTGCGTCCGTAATAGTTTGTTTAGCGTTGTCTTTACTTTTGTTCCTGTCATGCGCAGTCAGAGCAATAGTTATATTTGACCCCTGTGCAATTAGTTTGCTTTTCCTAGCTTTTCTCAAGCGTTTTCTCTCCCGCTTGGTTAATGAAGTTGATGCTTGTATTTGACTTGCTGGTAATTGCAAACATTAGACGGTGGACGATGTGTCTAGTACACCTATATTGCCAGGATCACTTGGTGATTTGAGTGTGGATGGACTTGCCTGTGCTGGGGCTTTGTCAATCCCCATTTCTCTTGAGTTTTGCCCCCTGGGAGTCCTAGGGCAAGCCTGATCCTCTCACCTTAATACGTCTTTTTCATGCTTAATTGTCATTGCGGTCTTAAATGAGGCATCCCTTGTTGCCCCCAAAAATGACCGGGTTGGTGTGCTGTTTCCAATAAAAAGGAATGATAGGTCGAGATTATCTTGCTTGTGAGCATTTATTTTGGCAAGACCCGGCTGATCTGGGAGTGATGAGGCTGCCAAAAAAGCGTATCGCCAAAAGGGCTGAGGATGTTTATATTCTTCTGATGTGTTGGATCATCCTCCTTTTTTTTCCAAGTGGTGATTGTTGTTGCTGCTGCTTTTGCTGTGTATCTGGGGGAGCCGAATGACTGTGAATTAATGCCTCAATGACTTGGAGGTTATATCTTTGGCAGGTTTCCGGAGAATGAGGGACTTTAGTTGTTAAAGACTTTCGAGCCTGGGACTTCTCTGTTTAAAGCGTACTGAGCATCTAATCCCATATCCTGGTGTCCTTTCCTTTTATTCTTACAGCTATTACAACTGTCATAAGGAAAGTTCTTGTTGAGCTCGCTTTGAAAGTCTGTGATGTTGTTGCTTGAATTGATGTGTTTTGGGACCTTGGGATCATTGCGGTCCTGTTTTTTCTCAGTGGAGATTTTACTGCATAGAAGTTGCTCCTTGCTCCTCACGGGCTCCTCACGGACCTCTCACGTGACCTCTCACATGACCGGATAGCCAACACTGCTCCTGTAGTCATCAAGTAAAAAACGATGTACCGATTGACCAGTCTCAGGTTTATGGGGAAGAGTAAGCCATCTTTCTTTAGTATAGTAAGAAAACTCTCTCTCTGAGTTGGTGAAAGGGCACTGGCTGTATGGTGACCTTTTGGAGGAGCGCTGTCACACCTTGTAAGAGAATGAGGTGGTCTTGACTGAGGTTGTGACATGTAGTTTGTTGGTTGGGATGAAATTTAATTCTAGGCAATAGCCCTGATGAACGACATCTAATACCCACTGATCTGAAGATTTCCATCCAGCAAGGTTGGAAATTTGTTTTTCTTTCACATTCTTCCTCCCCGGACAAGAGTTTGATATCTTGAGTGGGGTTGGGTTGGATGGCGAGTCAGTGCTTGGGAGCGGGGGCTCCTTTTCTGGAGCTTCTTCTTCCCCTGCCATTGTTCCCTCTATAACCTCCCCAGGTGTAACCTCTACCTGCTTGAATTCATGAAAAGCCTGCTGCTACAGGGCTGAGTTAGTCGAAGAGCCAAGTCTTCAGGTCTTTGTTAAACTCTTGCAGGGTGGGTGAAGTGCGGAGATGAAGGCCGTGGTGTGTGAAGACATGTTTGAAATGTTTTTTCTCTCTGTGACTAGGTCCTCACTGCTCTTCCTGTAGGCCTCAGGAAGGCGTTGTACCAGGGCCTTTATTTTCTTGCAATGATTCCTGTCATATCTTGAGAACAAACCTACTGAGCAGCTGGTAGTTGCACCACTGAAACCCTTTTACCAGCAGCATTGATATGCCTGTTTTCTCTTTCTGGAGGGTGCATAGCCAGCTGCTTGAGTGGATGCCCGCATTCTTGCTGTATGTGCCACAAGTGAATCAGGGGGTACTTGGACTTGAATGTAGAGGCGGTCGTTGATGAGATGCCTTAAACTTCCCCTCTAAAACCTAATTTTGCTCAAACAAGATCCTTAAAGTTCTCTGGAGTGCTCTTGAGCATGACCTTGAACATTGGTAGAAACTTAATTATGTGTTCAGTCTTAGAAAGGGTCTCTACTAAGAAGTCATTGTCAACCTAAATAGCATTAATCTCAACCATATGGTGACAAGCTTCCCTCTGAATAACTGCACGATACGCAGTATTGTCAGGGGAGATAGCTTGGTGGGTCATCATTATATTTGTCCCCAGCTACTGCCCCTGAAGGTTGATCCAATGGGTCTCCCTCCCCAAAATGGCTCACAGTGTCAGAGGAACAGTGGATTGATCCCTCTGGAGACTCTGGTGGAGGTAGTGGAGGATAGGCGTGTGGAGGAGGAGGTGGAGGAGGAGATAGTGGGAGGGGTGGAAGTGGTGGGGAGAGGGGTGGAAGCAGTGGGGAGGAAGCGGTGGGGAGAGAGGAGGAAGCGGTGGGGAGAGGGGAGGAAGCGGTGGGGAGAGGATGATGTGGGGGGGGGAGGATATGGTCGGGGGAGAGGGGTGGAAGTGGTGGGAGGCGGTGGGGATGGTGGAGGTTTGTCAATGGGTATACATAGCAATGGAGGTGGGCTAGGGAAGGACAACACAAACAGCAACACCTTAGGCAGATGGGCATGCAGTGGGTCAATGTGCTTGTCTGAACACCAAGCCACAAATTTGTCATAACGTTGGTGTATACGGACTTTGTTGAGGGTTGCCTGTAGGAAGCGGGCTTTCTATGTAGTATACCAAAATGAGGTACACTATGTAGAAAGGCCAGGCGACCCTTATTGGCTTACAGGGCATAAATTAATAATGCCAAGTGCTCTATCTGTGGTAGTGTATACGAATCAGAGGGTAATGTTTAGCATTTGCTGTATACTAAGTCAATCAATGAGACACAGATAAGAAGAAACTTGAGACCAATTTAAAAAAATAACAGAAATATATATATATAGTTATTTCTTAACACCAAAGAACTTCATAATTGGCTGAGTACTTTTCAAGTTATCAATTTTTACAGTTAAGTAAAAATGCCCCACAAATGCTTTCCTATGGAGAAGGAAACATACTGCATATAGGTACTTGTAATCGTATCTCGGGGGTCCTATTTAGGTCTTAAGGTGGTGGGGGTCAAGGTCACAAGATCCACCAGTAGTTCGAGTTTACCTGCCGTGGAGTGGGGTGCGGAGGTGTTGGATGGATTGGAAGCCTTGAGTGCCACCTAGAAACAGGGTGCAAAGGGGGACTTGGGGACAAATTGAAAAGCTCCCAAAACGGAAAACGGAAGTGGGTGGAGGCAGTTCAAGATGATCTTGGGAAAAGAGGGGCACAGTCTCTGTGTTCGTGGACCCGGGCCGGAGAATTCAGGTGTAGAGGTTTTGGTTGGCTGGGCCCATTCGTCAAAGGCACTCACACTCCTTGCTTAGACCTGCAAAGACAAAACAGGACAGCTGGGCCACTCTCGGTGCTGGCAGCTGCAATGCGGACGTCCCTGGACAGTCTTTGCAGGGTTGGAGTCCGGACTAGACTTCAAACAGCTTTGGTTGCAGAAAGGGGTCAGGAACCACGAGTATTGGTGCAGGGCAACTCCTGAAGAGGGGGGGGGGTTCCTGGCGTCTCCAAACTTGGTGGTGAGACGGATCTGACCTCTGTGAGCACTGTGACCTTCTCCTGGGCGGCTGCTGCGTCGGTGGACCCGGTGTTGTTGCGACTGTCGGGAGAAGGCAGGCAGGGTTTGGAATGAAAGTCCACAGTTCTCGCTTCTTCTTCAGCTCTTCTTTGTCCTTTTGTCTGGTGAATCTGAGATCTTGTTGTCAGGGGGCCACCTAAATACTGATTTTAGGGGCATTAAGTGGAGCAAAGGGTAGTAGCCAATGAGGTACTTACACTTGGGGTCACCACCCCCTATATAACCACTTCTTGTGGGGAGTGGGCATAACCTGTCCCAGAATTCCAAATTCCACCAAAATCAAGGTGGTCGAATCCTCCCTTCGTGCAGCACATCATGCAGTCCACCTTAGGGGTGTGACTAGCCTGGTGGAGGCAACACGCCTACTTGCATATCTAATTTTAGGCCTGTCCTGGTGCCAGATGGGCCTCTGAGCAGGGGGTGGCTGGCATCTCCAAGGTCTGGAGGAAATCAGGGCCGCATATCAAAGGCAGCAGAGGCTTTGAAGCCTCTGGCCTTGGTATGCAGATTTACTATCCATCCTGCTGGAGGTGTAAACTCCTACTGCCTGGACTGGCATAGTTTCTGACCTCTGAGAGCACGGGCTCTCACCTCTAGGGAGTCAGAAACTCCTCTGTGGGGAGGCAGGCCGAATGATACCAGTTAGCCAGCACCCTAAGAGTCTTGTAGGATTTCAAGGGGCTCCTCTAAGGTGCCCTCTGGGTGCATATCTTACTAAAACCACTACTGCCATCAGTATGGATTTATTAAGACAAGGTGTTTGATACCAAACGAACAAGTTACTTACCTTCAGTAACTATATATCTGTAAGAGACAGATTAGTTATAGATTCCTTACCTTAGAATTACCCCCCAGGCGTCAGACTGGATCCGGAGAATTTTTCGTCAGCAGTACCCCTGCTCGTCGAAAGGTAGCGTCGGTCGGCTCCGCGTTCATCGTTGGCGTTGTGGTCGCTGGGATGACGTCGCGGTAGCTACTTAGACGCCGCCCTCGCACGCTGACGTCAGTTCTTTTACACGACATTCCACACCAGAAGCGCAGAGCCATGCAAGACACTGACCACTGGTGCACACAACTAGGGCCCGGAAAAGGGATTCCCTGACCCTAGAAGTCAATTCGCAGAACGGGAAGGATGGGTGGGGCGGTAAGGAATCTATAACTAATCTATGTCTCTTACAGATATATTGTTACGGAAGGTAAGTAACTTGTTCAGCTGAAAGAGACAATTAGTTATAGATTCCTTACCTTAGAATAGATACCCCAGCAATACCAACCCCAGAGGTGCGTCTGCGAACTAAGTTCACACCAGAAAGTCCAGGAGAACAGAACAGCCAAAGAAGCCGTCTCTCCGGACTTGGCTGTCCAGGCAGTAGTGTTTGGTGAACGTGTGCAGAGATGCCCACGTAGCTGCCGGACAGATGTCATTGAGGGGGACTCCCCATCCCAAAGCAGTGGTCGCTGCCGTCGCCATGGTGGAATGGGCGCGCAGTCCCACTGGAGGTTCATTCTTTGCCAAAGAATAGCAAGCTTTAATGCACAAAATGACCCACCTAGAGATGGTCCGTTTGTGCACTGCCCGACTTTTCTTGGCACCCACGTAGCCAACTAAGAGCTGGTCATCCACCCGGAATTGTTTGGTGCAATCCAATTAAAATGAAAGCGCATGTTTTGGATCCAGACGGTGGTGCCGCTCTTCCTCCTTAGAAGGATGCGGAGGAGGAAAGAAGGTAGGCAAAGTGATGGTTTAACCAATGTGGAAAGAAGTAACCACCTTTGGAAGAAAGGAAGGCCTGGTTCTAAGGATGACCTTGCCCGGATGAACAGCCAGAAAAGGAGGTTTTGAAGAAAGGGCTTGCAGCTCACTCACCCTGCGAGCAGTGGTGATGGAACCAGAAAAGCAGTCTTTACAGTAAGAAGTCTGAGAGGACAGTTATGAAGCGGCACAAAGGGAGCGCACATAAGGTAGGTAAGAACCAAGTTCAAGTCCCACTGAGGCATTACGAAGGGAACAGGAGGAAAAAGATGAGTAATGAACTTAAGGAAGCGATTTACAACAGGGGACTTAAAAAAGAGAAGGTTGATCAGGAAGCCTAAGAAAGACTGAAATGGCTGAGAGATAGCCCTTAAGAGTGCCCAGAGCAGAGACCTGCTAGGCCAAAGAAAGGAGGAACAAGAGAACCTCAGAAAGAGGGGCAGAAAGGGGATCCACAGCCTTTGCTGTGCACCATGCCACAAATTTGTTCCATCTGCAGGCGTATACCGTCTTAGTGGAGGGATGCCTGGCTGCCAAGATAACATCACAGACTTCGGGAGGAAGGTCAAAGGCTGTCAACTGTTGCCGCTATATCTCCACGCAAGGAGGTGGAGGCTGGACAGGTTCGGGTGGAGGACCGTCCCCTGCTGCTGCGACAGAAGATCCTCCCGAACAGGCAGTCGGATTGGAGTATCGATGGCCATGTGTAACAGCTCGGGATACCAGAGTCTTCGTGCCCAATCCGGAGCCACAAGGATGACTTGGGCCCGGTCGCGCTTGATCTTCTTCAGCACTCTGGGCAGAAGTGGTATAGGCGGAAAGGCGTACAGAAGACCGCAACTCCACTCGCGGCGAAAAGCGTCGCCTAGCGAGTGCCGCCTTGGAAATTCCAACTCGCAGAATTGCTGACATTGCGCGTTCTCTTCGGTGGCGAATAGATATAACCAAGGCTCTCCCCACTACTGAAAGAGACCTTGTGCCACCTCCAAGTGAAGACGCCATTCGTGATCCATCATGCACCTGCGGCTGAGTTTGTCCGCCCTGGTGTTCAGTGAACCTGCCAGGTGTTGACCCACCAGGGAAATGCCCTGATGTTCCAGCCATGTCCTGAGACGGAGGGACTCTTGACATAGGCTCCACGATCCCACCCCGCCCTGTTTGTTGCAGTACCACATGGCGGTGATGTTGTCTGTGAACACCTGCACTGCTCTTCCCTGGACAGAGGGAAGAAATGCCTTGAGTGCAAGACGAATCGCCCGGAGCTGCAGCAGGTTGATGTGGAGCTCGGACTCCGCCGGAGACCAGAGGCCTCTGATCTCCGCCTCTCCCATGTGGCCGCCCCACCCTAGAAGTGATGCATCCGTCACCACCGTGTACTCCGGTTGGGGAAGGGAGAGGGATCTGGCGTTGACCCAATCCCAGTTCATTAGCCACCACTGCAATTGGCGTGCAGTGCCCTCCGAGATCTGGACGCAATCGGACAGGTTCCTCTGATGCTGTGCCCACTGGAACTTCAGATCCCACTGCAGAGCCTGCATATGCCATCTGGCATGATCCACCGGCAGGATGCAGGAGGCCATCAGACCCAGCAGCCGCAGGGTCACCCTGGCCGAAACCCGGGATAGAGGCTGAAAGATCGGAATCATCGCCCTAATATCCCAGACTCGCTGCTCGGGAGGATAGACCCGAAACTGCATCGTGTCCAGAACCGCTCCGATGAAGATGAGCACCTGAGAGGGAATCAGGTGTGACTTCGGCACGTTTATAGTGAACCCCAGCGAGTGCAGGAGGTCCGCCGTAGTCTGGAGGTGGGAGACGACTGCCTGGGGCGAGCCCGCCTACAACAGCCAGTCGTCGAGATAGGGGAAGACTGGAACCCCTGATCTGCGCAGATGAGCTGCGACCACCGCCATCACTTTCGTGAACACCCGAGGGGCGCTGGTAAGGCCAAAGGGGAGCACGGTAAACTGAAAGTGCTCATGGCCCACCGTGAACCACAGGTAACGCCGGTGGGCCGGCAGGACAGGGATGTGAAAATAAGCGTCCTGCAAGTCCAACACTACCATCCAGTCTCCAGGGTCGAGGGCAGACAGGACCTGAGCTAGCGTCAACATTTTTAACTTCTCCTTCCAGGGGAAGCGGTTGACGTTCCTGAGATCCAAGATAGGACGCAGGCCTTTGTCCTTCTTGGGCACCAGAAAATAGTGGGAATAGCAACCACGACCTACTTCTGGGGCAGGAACTCGCTCGATGGCTCCCTTGGCCAAGAGTGCCGAAACTTCCTGTTGGAGAAGGGCCAGATGATCCTCCGGTATGCGATGGTGCTGAGGTGGCATGGATGGAGCGGTAGTCTCAAAGGGGAGGGAGTAGCCCCTTCGGACTATCTGCAAAACCTACCTGTCCGACGTGATGGTGCACCAGTGGGGGAGGTGATGGTGAATCCTGCTGCCCACTGGCGATTGGTGGCCCTGAAAGGTCGGACTAGAAGGGTTTGGAGGCTGCTGCAGAGGGGGCTGTGGTGGACTGGCCCGCTCGCTGGCCCACGGCGGTGGTTCCCACGTCCCCGGCCACGCAGGTTCTGAACAGCTTGCGCCGGCCTGTGGCTCTGGGCGGAACGTGGTGGGGCACCCCTTCCGTAGCCACGAAGGGGGCGAAAAGCAGACTGTGCAGGGCAGGTGGTGGAGAGGCCAAGGACTTGGCCGTAGCCCGAGAGTCCTTAAAGCGCTCTAGCGACGGCCATCAAAGGGCATGTCCATAAGGGTAGCTTGGACATCCCCTGAAAAACCAGTCGACCTCAGACAGAGGTAGCGTCGAAGGGCTACCGAGGTTGAAATCGTCCTGCCTAGCGAGTCGGCGGTGTCCAGTCCACAGCGAATGGTAAACTTGGCTGCGTCTCTCCCCTCGGCAACTGCATGGGAGAGTTCGGCCCAGGCCTCCTCCGGGCACTGGGGTAGCACCTGCGTCACAGTATCCCACATGGAGTGGGTGTAACGGCCCAACAGACATGCAGTGTTTACCGACCGCAGTCCGAAGCTGCAGGAAGAAAACATCTTCTTCCCAAGGTGATCTAGCTTTTTGGATTCCCTATCAGGTGGTGCGTTAGGGAATGCGCCATTGGACGTGGAGGCTTGGACCACCAAGCTCTCAGGGGAGGGGTGTTGAGAGAGGAAAGAGGGGTCGTCCGGAGCCGGCCGGTGGCGTCGGGCGATCATCCTATCCACAGGAGCCCCCGTGTTGGGCCTGGACCAGGTGCCCAAATGGATGTCAGTGAGGGCTTCGTTGAGCAGCAGCAGGGGCTCCGAAGAGCTCGCAGCCGGTTAAAGCACCTCTGTCAGGAGGTTAGTCCTGACCGCCACTGTAGGCAGCTCGAGGTTGAGAGCCTCGGCCGCCCTACGCAACACCACTGCGTAAGAAGCTCCCTCCTCCGTAGCCACGGTAGGAGGAGACAACATGCCAAGGTCTGGGTAAGTATCCAGTCTACTGGCATCCCCAACTCCTCTCGCCAGTCCGGATCATATTCTAACTGGTCAGTTAAAGGGTCTCCAGACCCCTCCCAGTCCTCCTCACCCTCCTCTGGTTGCCAATCTGGCCTAAAAGAACCAGTGTGGAACAAGGACACAAAAGTACCCGTCGGCACCGGAACCGACGTCGGTCCGGCTCCGTGTCCACGTCGGGTGGAGGCCGGGGTCAACGCCGGCTGGGGACACAACCGGTGTCAGCTGCGGACGTGGTGCCGGTGGAATCGGCGCCAGGGGAAGTGTGGTCAGGTCGACCGGCACCGATCCAGGCCTGGATCCAAGGGGACCCTGCGGTGCCGGGGCTGAAGCCGCTGGCGTCGAAGGACCAGGGCCCCCAGCCGAGTCCGCGGGGCCCGAAGGCGCGCCGGTGGAGTCGGGCTGCCCAAAGATAGCATGCATTGCTTCGTAGAAACTCCGAAGCTGGGTAGGGGTCGCACCGGGTCCCGGGAAGGGAGGGAAACTCGGAGTCGACCCAGCGGGCTCCGGACGCGGAGCCGCGGGAGGGGCACCACCCGCATCCCTCGTCTTGTCAGCCGACAGACGGGGAGAAGTCGAAGAGCGACGATGCTTCTTCGACTTCTTCTTGTGTTTCGACTTACCTGAGGAGTGCGAAGACTTGGAAGAGGACTGGTGGTGGTGGCTCTGCGACCGGTCCCTCGACCGGGACCTTGAGCGGCGCGGAACGGACTGCCGGGCCTTGAGAAGCTTTCGGGACCGCTCCCGCAAAGAATTTGGATTCATGGTCAGGTAGTCGGAACACGACTTGGAGTCGTGGTCTGGTTCCAGACAGAACAGGCACATGCGGTGCGGATCGGTCACCGACATCAACCGTCGGCAGGAACCGCAAGCCTTGAAACCGGGCATCCCTGACGTGCACCAGGAGTTGAAGACTCAAAAACGCCGTCCACAAAAACGGAGTCAGCAAAAAGTCAGTCAAAAAGTGACTGGAGGTACTGCTCTCTCCAGATCTGCGCTGGCTGGCGCGGAAAAAGAAAGAACTGACGTCAGCGCACGAGGGCGGCGTCTAAGTAGCTACTGCGACGTCATCCCGGGGACCACGACGCCAACGACGAACGCAGAGCCGACCGACACCACCTTTCGACGCGCAGAGGTACTGCTGACGAACATTCTCTGGATCCAGTCCGACGCCTGGGGGTAATTCTAAGGTAAGGAATCTAGAACTAATTGTCTCTTTCAGATACCATAGGTTTCAGTGAAGCCATCATGTTGCTGGGAACTCATAATGACCAGTGCCTAGTACTTATACTTAAGATGGCTTCCCTGTTTATTTGTACTATCTAGCAATTGACTAAACAGTAAAGGCGCATATCTGCTCGTGCAGATATCTGCTCACATGTAATATAATGAACCCTGCCTTAGGGCTATAAGGCCTGCTGTAGGAGTGACTTACATATATTGCATGCAGTGTCTGTGGGCATGGCACACAGGGTGTGTCACATGTCGTGCTTTCTCATTTGTCTGCACCATTTCATGAAGTCTGTAACAGCAGTCTGCATGAGTTTGGTGGTGGGTCCCGTAGGGTGGCTTAATACACGCTGCAGCCCTTAGGGACCCTCTTTAGTACCCATGCCCTAGGTACCAGAGGCACCATTTACTAGGGTCTTACAGAGGTACTAAAGTTCTTGCCAATTGGGGAACAATTGAGTAGTTACCTTGTTTTAGAGAAAGAGCACTGGGGACCTGGTTAGCAGGAACTCATTGCACCTTGGCTGCCACAAGGCTTGTGGGAGATGCAGCCGTGAAAGGATGGAGGTGCACGTGAGCCCCAATGACCTAGCGGTGGCCCTACTATCTTTAAAACACTCGAGGGCCGAACACGCCTTATTGCCAAAAAGGTGAGTGCCTTCAAAGGGCATGTCCACAAGGGATGCCTAGATGTCAAGCAAAAAGCCAGTTGTTCTCAGCCAGGTGCAACATTGAAGGCACCACTGTGGAAGCAATGGCTCTGCCCAGTGAGTTGGTCGTATCCAATCTGCATGTGATTGTGAACTTCGCTACATCCCTCTCATCAGCAATAGTCTAAGAGAGTATGGCTTGGGCCTCCTCCATGGGTAGCACTTGCACAATCGAATCCCATACAGTATGGGAATACGCATGCGTTTTTCACTGACTGCAGTGCATGGATAGTGGAAGAGAAAATCCTCTTTCCAAAAGTATCCAGCCTCTTGGATTCCCTATCCGGTGGTTTGGTAGGGAACGCACCACGGTTAATTTTGGACATGGAGGCCTGGACCAACAGGCTCTCAGAGGTGGGATGCTGAGTTCCCAGGAGCGGTGCGACGGCGGCTGGTGATGGTCCTGTGCACAGGAGTGCCTGGGCAGGGCTTGGCCCAGGCACCAAGCATGACATCAGTGAGGGCTTCAATAAAGGGGAGTAGGGGTCCTGAGAGGGTGGGAGGGGAGGGTGGGACACCCCAGGTTGAAGCACCTTTGTCAAAACATTGGTCTTGGCCTCTACCATGGGCATCAGGTCCAAGACTTCAGCAACCCTCCGGACCACAATTGCAAAGGAGGCCCCTTGCTCCGTAGCCACTGTGGGAGGAGAGAGGAGGCCAGTGTCTGTCAAGGTTTCCAGACCAGCGGCATCAGCCAGGTCCTCATACCAGTTGTTGTTGGCCATGGACTCACCTAGGGGGTCAGAATAAGATAAGGATCCTCAGATACCCTCCATTCATGTTCCTCAGAGGGTCCTTAAGAAAAATAGGGCTCCATCTCCAAACCAGGCCGAGTGGGCCTGGTCTGCGCCAGAACAGACATTGTGCAACACTGGTAGGACTCAGTATTAGAATCGGGAATCCCGATGGGTTTGGTGCCACGATGGTCATCAGTGCCACTGGGAATGGCGCCACTGAAAAGGTGCGCGGAGGAGGTTGTGAAGACGCGGCTGGGGCCAATCCGGATTGACCAATGGATCCTGATGGCCCGACTGGCAGCGAGTGTGCCAGCGGAAACCCAGTCAAGTCCCTCCTGGACTCATGGGGCCCAGAGGCGATCCAGAGGTGTCCGGCCGCCCAAAAATGAGACTTATGGCTTCATAAAATTCATGAAATTGGATGGGGGTTGCTCCGGGAAGCTCGTAGTGGACCCAGGCTCAGGCTCCACAGGGACGACCTGGGAGCAGGGCCTGTTGTTCCCGCACCTCGTTTAAAGAAATTGACAGGTGCAGAAAAGTCAAAAGAACGCTTCTCGACTTGTTAGACTTCATCTTATAGGCCTTAACTGAGTAAGTCCAAGATTGCGACGATGATCAGTGTAAGCAACTCTGCCCGCGATCCAGGGATCTCCCTCGCAAACGGGACATGTGCAGTTGTGTATCGAGCAGCCGGAAGCTTCATGGCCTGCTCACAGATAGCCTTCAGATTCATTGTGTTACGATCCGGGCAGGCCTTGGAGTTGTGGTCCCGCACCAGGTGCCACAAGCACACCAAGTGGGGGGACTGTCACAGACATTTGCCTGTGACAGGCACCACAACGTTTATTGGGAGACGTGCTCCAAAAAAGATGGGTGAAAAAGCACACTAGTCGTTGAGGTTGAAAAACGATTGAAAAAGTCAGTCAAAAAACAAAGTAGGGGAGCTCGATACAGATTTGCGATGATGGCGTGAAAAAGAAGGAAGAGGTCAGCGCACTGTGGTGGCGTCTATAGAGGTGGCACGGGTGACGACACGAAGCCATGTGGAGCAGGACAGTATGCGGAGCTGAATGAGGACACCTACCAGCGCGCAAGGAGACTGCTAAAATTTTCTAGATCCACCCTCACGCCTGGGGAATATCCTAAGCTGAGGAATCTGTGGCTAGAAGTGTCTATCAGATATTAGGGGATGTTAAATTTTAATTAACATTTTAAACGAAGTGTGACTTTGTTATTTTATGTGTTTTAAGGCAGAATCTAATACGTAATTTTAACCCCTCGCACTGTAAGGAGCTGTGTTAAAGCTCCGGTGGGACTGGGACTAACGATCGGGAGAGCCTTAGGTCAGCGCTCTAGATTCTTAACGCTGACACGCTCCCCTGGCCTTAAAAAGAGCCGATCACACGACCGCGCAGCGGGCACGCCTAAGGCAAGCCCGTCTGCGCCCGACCGGGTCCAGGGGACAGAACCACTGCCCGTTTTACTGGGAAAAACATCTTCTACACCAAGGATCAACTTATCTCCTTTAGAGAAGCACCAAGAAGTAAGTGCCTACATACTATGTCCCCAAATAGTCTTATTAGATGTTGCCAAACTTGTGGTTTTAAATTTTGTCACACGCTTGAAATACCCACAGTTCACAGTAATACTGAAATTATTAAAATGTTTTTATTGAACTGTCGCTCATTAGCTAAACATTCGATGGAAATCCACCTCTTACTGGAAGAGGAAAGCCCGGACGTTCTCTTTTTAACAGAGACATGGTTAAATAACGAGGCTGACCCTATGATTGTCCAAGCACTCCCCCCAGGTTATGGAATTCTGAGGTTGGATCGAGATATAGGCAGAGGGGGTGGACTAGCCATCATGTATAAGAATAAATTCAACTGTCGTTCCACTAATAATCCCCTACCACACTGTGAAAGTATATATTTTACCTTAAGCATTTCGCATGTTAGGACCTTCTCAGGGATTTTCATTTATCGACCCCCAGGTGCCTTAGGTAATTTCTGTAAAGATCTCCCTGATATTGTGGCTAATTTAGCCAGTTCCCTTCCGAATCTGACCCTTCTAGGGGACTTTAATCTACATTTCGATGATATCTTGTCCCCACCTAGAGTGGAACTTGTAGAAGGTCTGGAATCACTCCAACTGAATCAATTAGTTAAAGGACCTACTCATTGTAAAGGCCATCTACTGGACCCGATTTTCTCAAATATCTCTGATCTTTTGGTTAAGGATCCTATTCCAGTTCCTTGGACCGACCATTTTTTAATCCCATTTTCCTGGACAGTACAGAATGTAATTGTTAAGACCGAGAAAACTAAAAAATTGGTGCGGATCTGGTCGAAATTGTCCATAAAATTCTGGGTGACTAATTTGGAACAGACCGTTCCCAATTTTGAAACCAACCCCATTACCGCGAATGAAAATTTAATTAACTGGTTAGAGTCATCACTTGATAATATTTTACCAAAAAAACAGATCAACAATAAAACTGGACCTAATCAAAACACATGGTATACACCCAAACTCAGGGAACTTAGACAATCCAGCAAAAAATTGGAAAGAATATGGAGGAGACTCCCCTCTGCAACTAATAAAAGTAACTATCGAGAGGCCTTAAAGATCTATAAAACAGAAATAAAGGCAGCTAAAGCTCTCTACTATGAGGAAAAAATTACCTTGGCGGCGAACTGTCCACGGGAAATTTTCCGAATTGCTAAATCTCTTCTTACCCCCCCCTGTGCCTTTTACTACCTTCACAGACATCCCCAACCGGTGCAACGAAATGGCAGAATTTTTTTCCAATAAAATACAAGCCATTTACAACTCTTTTCCCCAAGTGACGGCCCCATATATCTCATTGCTACCTGATGAGACAGCCCAAGAGGGAGACCAGTTACTGGAGGTCATTCCCCCCTTGGACCTGCCCTCCTTCCAAGGACTCCTCAGTCAGCTCAAGTCTGGAGCACCGTCAGACGTCGCTCCCCCCAACATCCTAAACTTGATCTCTGAAACAGTATCCCCGGTGGTTCTAAACGTGATAAATGCTTCCTTAGTAACTGGAATAGTGCCTTCTCAATGGAAACAAACAAAAACAATGGTTCTGTCGGGTTCAGCAACTATTTCTTATGAGTACGCTTAGTGTAGATATATTATTCTATAGTCTGTAAACATTCGTATCTCTGCTATCTAGACAAATGGAACACCCAACTACTAATAAAATACGTGACACAAATTGCTGCCTACTATCTTGTTTTTTTATTTTATATAAATTAAATCATTCATATAGATTTACACCTTTATAAACAAGGCTGTCAATACAAAGTGAGGTTAAGTGATCAAGTGACATAGGTGCTCAGTGCTAGTGTTTAGTGCGCAATATATACAGAGTGGTTAAAATATATACATTGGAAAAGGTAGGCCAGAATATTTAGACAAAAAACAATAACTCTGCTATATATTAATTATTCTTTTACACGCAGAGCCTTAGTCAATCTGGACCATGCGAGGTCGTCGACGTTTCAACCCAAACTATGCTCCAATTAGGTAGTCAAGGCGGGTCTTCATCAGGACAAAAACAGGGTAGGGGGTAACAGCCCACAAACAACCGAGAGTGATTCCTGGTTAATCTTTCATCTTGTGGAGCCTGGTGGTAAAATCATCAACAATTGACCCAGGCGCTGTAAATCAAGGAGAACGTCAAAGCGGTGAGTCTAAACGACTTGAATGGGGCAGCAAAGGAGGATTCAGAGCTGCTAAGCGGAAACAGGCATGTGTCCTGTACAATCGCAGCCTTCCATCAGCCTACCTTTTCCAATGTATATATTTTAACCACTGAGCACCTATGTCACTTGATCACTTAACCTCACTTTGTATTGACAGCCTTGTTTATAAAGGTGTAAATATATATGAATGATTTAATTTATATAAAATAAAAAAACAAGATAGTAGACAGCAATTTGTGTCACGTATTTTATTAGTAGTTGGGTGTTCCATTTGTCTAGATAGCGGAGATACGAATGTTTACAGACTATAGAATAATATATCTACACTAAGCGTACTCATAAGAAATAGTTGCTGAACCCGACAGAACCATTGTTTTTGTTTATTTATCCATACCCAGGTTCTGAGGGACACAGGGTCGCCCCATTATTGTTTAACTTCTCAATGGAAACAGGCCATGGTTAGAGCACTCTTAAAAAAAACTAACCTTGACCCTGAAGTACTCTCCAACTACCGCCCTATCTCTATTACCAGGGATTGGGAAATTGGTTGAGAAGCATGTTAATCGCACTCTCTCTTCCTTCCTTGAAGACAACTCTCGTCTCCATCCTTCACAGAATGGATTTAGACCACAGCATGGTACAGAAACTGCACTATTGATAGCAGTGGAAGAACTACGGAAAATCTTAGATGGAGGAGGCTGCGCTGCGCTCATTCTGTTGGACCTCAGCGCAGCCTTCGACACGGTAAACCACCAGCTGTTGATTCAAAGACTGAGGAGGATAGGAGTAGCAGGAACAGCATTAAAATGGCTGCAGTCCTTATTAGAGGATAGATCTTTCGTTGTTTTCGAAGAAGGAATTACCTCCAAACAAATGCCCCTTGGATGTGGGGTTCCTCAGGGCTCTTCCCTGAGCCCCACTCTATTTAATATATATATATGAGTTCGTTAGCAGACATAGTTACACCGTTCGGCATTCAAATTGTCACCTATGCAGATGACACCCAGTTGGTTGTTGCTCTCAATCAACAGGAAAACACAGGCTCTAAATTAGCCTTATGCCTTGAAAAGGTGTCAAGCTGGATGGACGACTCTTATTTAAAGCTGAATGGAGCTAAAACTGAGCTCATGCTTTTGGGCAATTCCACCTTGTTGAGTATAGATTCCTTCTGGCCTAGCTGTTTGGGGACACCCCCCTCCCCAAAGCCCCTCATCAAGAGTCTAGGTGTATGGTTAGACCAAAAACTGGACTTTAAAGAGCAAGCTGGTAAGGTGGCAGCTTGTTGCTTTGGGATTCTTAGAATGCTAAGAAAGATCCTCCCTCTGCTACCCTCCTCGGCTAGAAAGCTACTGGTTCAAGCTTTGATTTTATCTCGTCTGGACTATGCTAATGCCCTTTATCTAGGAGCACCACTCACTACAATAAAAAAATTACAGATAGTCCAAAACTGCGCTGCACGTTTGCTTTTGAACACTCCCAAACGCCTATCAGCCAAGTCGGCACTGGCATCACTCCATTGGCTGCCCATACAGGAAAGAGTCCAGTTTAAGGCTCTATGTATTATGCATAAAGCATTTTCAGGCAAAGGCCCTCCCACTATCAGAGGCATTATCCAACCTTACCGCCCCAAGAGATCTTTAAGATCAGACAATAAACAACTGGCAGTAGTCCTAAAAATAAAAAGAACTCGAAGCGGAGGACGTCGTTTTTCATTTAATGCCGCAAAGTTGTGGAATCATCTACCTACCGTTATCCGCCTGCAATCCAACCATTCAATTTTCCGAAAGCAACTTAAAATGCATCTGTTTCCTTAGGACTGCTTGTAGTGGGAACCGCAACGCTACTAGCGCTGGGATGCTCTCGAGTAGCCATGCGCTTTAGAAATGCCTTTCCATTCCATTCCATAAAAGCCTTTGAATCAACAGATATACTGTACATTTGACCTCTCCTCAATGTGCTCAACTTGAGCAGACCTTGGTATAAATATTACGCCTTAGATATGCAAGTTCTCTAATGTACTTTACAGATACATAGGAGTTCCACATGACACATCCAGAACCTCAACAAACTCCCACTCATTTATGACTAGAAGCATTCTACTGCCTTAGTGTTTCACAACTGTTGGTATCAACTATATATACCTTAGGGCTTTTTCCAGTACTGGCAGACTACTATTTTGTCTGTCAGCAAAAACTGGACAATATGGGTCAAATAATTACTCCTCAGTCTCTGACTGCTTAGCTCCTCATAGACTGCTAATTTTCAAGGGGATGTGGGCGCACAGCTGTTTTAGCAACTCTAAGTGGATTGGTATTAAGTTTAGACATAGCTTGTTAATCTTTTCCCGAGACTAGGCCATATTTCTCTTTCTCCTGGATAAGTGCTCAAATGGAATGACAAGGGTCCTTTAATGACGCTGCCACATCATTCACAACCACTATTTTCTATTCTTCCAAGCCAATACCTCTCATCTGTTTGCTCAGTTTGAGGCTACCACTCTCTAGCAGTTAGTTAATTTGCCTCAAACATGTCTAAAAATCGGGGTCCTATTCTACTTTTCTTCAAACCATCTCCCAAGAATGATCAACTCAACCTGCCAAAGGCTTTCTGTGCATCTAAAGAATTTAGCTCCACCTTCAGTTTTTTTCCTATTAAACTTTTAAAAATGTGATTTAGCTTCCTACCCAGAGAAAAGCCTGACTTGTCTTCACAGATTAGCTTGGAGCGGGGCTCCTAAAAGTAATTTGCTCAGACCTTCAAGTAACCACTGGAATACAGACTGCGGCACATCAAGGCGCTACTTGAGGACCTTTATCTTCTTGATTTAGCTATAACATCAGCATCCCTAATTCAGGATTTTGCAGTCTATGTGCCATGAATGGAGCAGTACAAATCAGAGTCCCTGTCGAGGCTCTCGTGTATGTCTTATAGAAGTCCCAAGCTAGTCCATCAGGCACTAGGCATTGCTGCTTTTAATTGCTCTGAGAAACTTGTCAGATTTTATCAGGTCGAGCTATTTTTAGCACCTATTGGTCCTTTCTGGTGAATGAACATAATCTGGAAAGAACAGGTGTTCTGTTCATTTAGAAAGTAAATGAGCAATAAAGATGTATTTAAATCTTGTTATTATCTTGAAACATTTGCTGTCTGTTCAAGGACAGAGGTTAAATGTCAGTTAGGCCTTTTACAAATTGCTGCTTGGAAAATGGTAGTTTATCTTTCTTTCTCTTACTACAGTTAGAGGTTTTTGTCAAGTGAGCTGTCTGACAATTATTGTGTAACAAAAGGCTGTAAGATGTCAATTTATTTTCTAAAACAACATTTAAATAGCTTGTAAAAGAATAGTACAAATATTTCAAAATATATCAGGAATCACTTTTTTTGTGATTGAGAAGTGTGATGCAAACAAAGATTTAAATAGAAGCAAAACAAATTAGAACACTTTACTTGGTGATGTGCAAATGACATATTTAGAGAAACTCAATTTCCAAACTTTGTTTATACACTATATAGTTTTAGCAGTAAAACCGAATGTCAGTGGGAAATTTTGTGCCCTTTTCAAAATAAAATCTGCTGATTGCAAATGACAGTGTACTACCACTTCATGTTATAGTTATGCATTTATTAGAAGTGATAGGTTTTAAACATGATTTGAGAAACATGCCTGCTCCTGCCCTGATGACAATGCTGTTAATGAACTAAGAGGCAAATCAGGGGTCAAGTTTATCCTATGTGTAGTTAGATTTGTATTATATATGGAGCAAAAGTTTAGCCTATTAAATCCAACAAAAGAGTTTATACAGCAGACATGCTGAAATCGCATATTTGAAGATGCTCTGAAATGTGATAATGACGAAAATGGCGGCTTAGTGAATGAAAATATTTGCCCAGGATCACATCATTTGAAACCAGTTTATGAGTCAAGAGCAATACAATTAGGTCAAGTAGATTATTTAAGTCACTATACCTGTAGGTCTAGTAAAGGTTTTATCAGTTTTCGATGCCTGTGTCTTTTAAAGTTGGCTTTTCTAGGGCATCGATGTTGCTCCATTTTCAGTAGACTACAGGGTCCAGGTATTCTCCATGAAACCCCATTTGTTCCTTAAGAGTTATGTTACATACCCTGGAAGCATCGGTTCGTGGCATGTAGTGCTGTAGATTCACATGCTCTGCATACTCCTGCCATCAAGTATTGGGTCCGGAGTTGTGCAAGTTGTTTTTCTTCGAAGAAGCCTTTTGAGTAACGAGGTTGAGTGAAACCTTTCTGTGATATTGCGCATGGGCATCGAACTCCATTGTTAGATTGTTTTCCCACAGGCGGGTGAGAAAGGAGTGGAAGGTATGTGTAAGAAAAGCAATGTCCATGGTAAATGTAAATATATAATGTAATTACAATGGCCACAGGCGTCCGGGGAGGAGGGAGGGCTCATGTGAATCTACAGCACTACATGCCACGAACAGATGCTTACAGGGTAAGTAACATAATCCATTCGATGGTACGTGTGGCTGTAGATACACATGCTCTGCACAGACTATAAAGCAGTCCCTCCTTAGAAGCAGTGGTTAGCCTGTGAGAGTTGCAGAAGTCTGAGAAAGGGTGCATAGCACTGCCTGACCCCCACTGGCATGTTGGCATGCTAAAACATTCACACAGTAATGCTTGGTGAAGGTGTGTGGTGTAGACCATGTAGCTGCCTTACAAATGCCAGCAATGGAAATGTTTCGAGAAAGGCAATAGTGGCTCCCTTTTTACGAGTGGAGTGTGCTCTGGGAGAAACAGGTAAAGGTATTTTGGCCTTAATGTAGCAAGTTTAAGTACATCTGACTATCCATCTGGCTATGCCTGATTTGGATATTGGGTTGCCTTATGAGGTAGAGAAAAGGCTACAAAGAGCTGTTTTGTGTTCCTGAAAGTTTCTAGTTTTATCCATGTAGAACATAAGTGCTCTTTTGACATCTAAAGTATATAGAGTTCCTTCCGCAATGGAATCTGGCTGAGGGAAAAAAACTGGGAGCTCAATGAACTGACTGAGGGGAAATTGTGAGACTAGTCATATTCAATTCTATTGCATAGTTAATAAAAACCTTTACAAACAGTAAAAAGCATAAAGATATATGACTTTCTAAATAAAACCATATAGTCAAGGCATGGCTAAATACCAGCAGAGAAGTTTCAAGCTGAGTCTTCTTTTGCTAAATGAATAGGAGACAAGCCGAGCACGTAGCAAAACAAACCTTCGCACATAGGGTTAGAGCAATGTGCAAGATACGCAGAACACAGACCTGTTGCAGGACAGGCCTGCAGAAAGCATGCTGTGAATATTCCGCTGCACTATATTTAAAAAGTATTTAAAACAACAGTCAGTGCATAAAAAGAATCCGACTTTTACGCAAAGACTTACAAACAATGTGCAAATTATGCAAAACACAGTCTTATTATGGAGCGACAGATCGCCAATCAATGCTAAAATAAAAACAGGTAACAAACTTGTCTTGCTCAGGCTGGCCTTATGCAGTCCAAACAGTACATTTTAGAGCAGATTTGTGCTGAGAGTAGTGGTAAAATATTCTAACATAAGAAACAAAAAAGGGAGATACCCTAATATTATTAATAGGGACAGGGTGAGTATGGATAGAAACATAAAAGTCCCTACACAAATAACTATTATACTTAAGTATTTATACCCAAAATCAGTGTCAAAGAGAGAGACTCAACGAACCATATATTTATACAATTAATTAAACAACAGATATTCAGTGCAACACAGAGAATGAATAACAAACTAAATATAAAATCAATATAAGATTTATTCAATGATAATATACAAATAAAATCATAATACGTCATTCAAAGTTAAAACATTTCATTATTAAAATACACAGTTACAGGATCATTAGAAAACAGGAAAGTCTTTCCTGTTTTCTAATGATCCTGTAACTGTGTATTTTAATAATGAAATGTTTTTAACTTTGAATGACGTATTATGATTTTATTTGTATATTATCATTGAATAAATCTTATATTGATTTTATATTTAGTTTGTTATTCATTCTCTGTGTTGCACTGAATATCTGTTTAATTAATTGTATAAATATATGGTTCGTTGAGTCTCTCTCTTTGACACTGATTTTGGGTATAAATACTTAAGTATAATAGTTATTTGTGTAGGGACTTTTTATGTTTCTATAAAATATTCTAACAAGCATTTGCAATGCAATAGGTCTCGCATTACTGATAGATTGAGGTAATGGCGTTGCAAAAATAATGCAACGCCAATAGCTCATACTTTCAGTAATGAAAGACCTAGTGCATTGCAAATGATTGCATAGTGAGCCAGGAACCAGCATTGTATGTCTCAGTGCAGTCCCGCAAGCTGCTCCTAGAGCTCCCTAGTGAGCAATGCACCAGCACAGCATGTCTAGGTGCAGAACCTCAAGTTGTCCCTAGAGGTCCCTACTGAGCAAGGCACCAGCACTGCTTGTCTAGGTGCAGCACCTCAAGCTGCTCCTAGTGAGCATCATAAACTTTGAAAATATGGTAAATCCACCCTACCCATAATGCATTGCATGCAAGACAGTACCATGAGTACATTCAAATAGACATGTCCATATATACAATTAGTAGCTTCGAAATGTGACAAAAGAACTATATTAATTCCGGATTAGCTTAGGTTGTACTCTATGTGAAGCTGATGAAGGGAAGTTTATAGAAGGTCTAATATAAATGTGAGATGTGCTAGCGAGTAAAGTAACCACTGCCAATCTTGATTAGGACCAAGTGAGTCTCCCGTCTGAAGGCCTTTAAGAAAATAGTCCCTTGAGGCTGTAAATAAAACCTAGGGCGCAACACCACATGCAATAGGGGGTGTCCTCATGGGAGGTTAAAAAAAAGAGACAAGGTAGTACTAAGGAGGGACTACAAAGCCTAATGACCAATGTAAAGCCACTATTTACAAAGGACAGGAGCCAATTAAAAAGATGGACAGGAAGTAGGTGGAGCTTGTTGCACATATCCTGAATACAGCATGTCTCGCGACCTAAAAATAAACCTGGGAATGCCAATGTGAAGAAAAGAGTTAGAACCAGTTGAATATGCCAGGTCTGAACAGTCAGTGAGAGTGTGGTGGTTGTGTTAATATAGATGCTGTCTTCTGAGTTTAGTGGTGAGCCTGGACACTGGGATGAGTTGTTGGGGAAGGGCCATTGTTTATGCTGCAACAGCCTTTAATAAGGTAATGTGTATTTGTAAAGCGCACGTTCACCCAAGGGCATCTTGGCGCCGAATAACAGATGTTTGTTACCAACTCAATGGCACTCATTTTATCGACCTCAGAAGGATGAAAGGCTGAGTGGACCTGCTGGGATTTCAACCTGTGACCATGAAGTAGAACACCGGCCCCTACATTGAAAGTATTAGTCCACCAGATCAGACTTGAACATTGGAACACTCCCGCAATCTTGCAGAGTATAATAGCAAGCAATGGCTGCTGTGCCATGATGCAGGTACCACCTCCTCTGAGCATCATGAAACAAACCGGGGCCTGCAGCAAGGCTGCCCCCAGCAGACCTGGGATCAATGCCGGACGGCAGTGAGCATTTCCCCAGGAGGCTGAAGGATACTCCTTAATGGGATGGGGAAGCACTGTAGAGTTCCCTGTATATCTCAGTTTTCAGGCAACAATAAAAGTGCAGAGAAAACTCGTGATTAATGTACCTGCTGGAGAGCGGCGGGAGTGTTGTCCAAGGCAGCTTTGACTCATCTAAGGTAGCGCAGAGGGTTAACATGCCTTCTGCAAAGAACATTTACTACGCAGACCACAGTACAGCATTTTATGTGCATAGCTCAGTGGGTTACTGCTTTTGTCACAAATCATTTTGTTACTGTGCAGTTCATAAATTACAATCATAATCTAGGCTAGAAAGTGTTGCTAAAAAGGGTTTGGGTAGAAACATATTAGGCTGAACCCTAACTGGTGTGTGGATGGCCTGCGAGTCCTACACCTTGTAGTCTGTCTTTTTGTAACATTTTATACACATTTCATGGTGTACGATGTAAAATGCTCCGACACCCTACACTGGTATGCGATGGCATCATTGCAGAGCCCCAGTAAAGAGTGCAGTACCCTGGTGCATTGTAGGGTCATTTACTATGCTACAAAAGCCAATATAACAGACGAAATTATGTGTTGTAGAACGCAGTTTTGTGACACTCCTCCCCCATTGTTTGGGACGGAGCACCCCGACTTTAGTGGGCAGACTTGCGTGCCCCGTATGGGGGACTGGCCTGAATTTGCCACGACTCCTTTGAGTTTCCAGTCAGGCCCTTGGGCTGCGCCCCTTTCATTCCATGTCACGGATCCCTGCAGCTGGTCCCCAGATATGTCCCCACTGCAGCCCGGGGCAGGAATGCTGCTCCCCCAGACCTGAAGTACCAGTGCGACCAGATGCCTGCCCCGCGAGCCTGCGCCGAGCCAGTCACGTAGAACCACTCGGCGCCGTAAATCACTTCAAAAGGGAAAGATCGATGGCTCAATCATTCTCAGGTAATGCGGTGAGAATCTGGAACTCGCTTCCGCCATTGCTCCGTGCCACCACCTTCATCCAGATCTTCAAAGCTGACCTCAAATCTCTTCCCTTCCAAAGACACTTTCAGAACTAATACCCTTATTCTCAGACCCCACTAGGAAGTTCGTTCATCATTGTAAATTTGTAATATTTTCTTGTACATTCCCCACCCTTGCTTGCTGTGTTGGATATTGCGTTATTGCCTTCTATGGTTTTACCCTACCTCTTCTAGTCTCCTGTTTATTTTTGTAACGTTCTATTTTGTAACATTTCTCTCATGTAACGTAACTGGTTCTATTGTACAGCGCTCTGACACCTTCGGGTAAAGTCCGCGCTATATAAAAATGCATTAAATGAATAAATAAAATAAAAAACTTAACGCGTGAGCAACAGCAAAACAGCGTTCAGGGGAGGCCCAAAAAACGAGAACCGAGTGCTGGAAGGGGGTGCGCCCCCAGCATTCAGACCAGGGATTTCATAATTAGGCCTCGACCGTCCACCTACCCCACCAAACCATGCCCCCTCATGCCCAATCCGGTTAAAGCAAGTTTGCAGGTGGGACTGGGCACTGCACTACGCCCATCTCGGCAGGTGATAAACTGCCCAGCCCTCCCTTCAAATGGAGGGGAGGGGGGGGGGGGCAATATGCGAAAACCATATATATCAATAGCGCCAAGTGAGCGGGTGTGACTACACCTTTTAGGAGAAACAAAGGCTCTCATTCAAAACCATCACCCACAGAGCCCCCCAAAAGGGGACCACGTTAAATATGGAAACCACCCATTAATTTTACGAGTTTTTATCAAGTGGCCTGGAGAAAAGTTCACACCGCTCTGCGGGCTCCAAAATACAATAAAAGGATGACCACGAACAGCATCAAGCCCAGCTACGTCACCACGCCGTACACAGAACAGGTGCGCGGGTTTAGTGTAAAACCACTCTACACCCTCAGAAATGGGCATCTCCATTTCACACCTAGAACAGAGCCGACTCTGGGGTGTGTGCCCCAAACAGTGACAAAACTACGTTAGACCTCCAACCACCTCCCCCGCCCCCAATCGCGCAGAGTCTGCTGCCCAACCCCAGTAACTCACAACCGGTTAGATACTATTTTGTATTTATAGCCGACTCCCGTCATGGCCTCGTAGCGCTAGATATCAGCATATCTTATCCACTACATTAAAACAGAATGTTTTTAACTCCACAAACGAGATGAGCCGTTTATTCTTCGGTGGGGATTAGTGGATCTCCCGGTTTAAGTAGGATCCCGGAGGCCTTTTGTAGTGACCAGTGTTCTACTGCATTCACCTCGCTGCTTCAAGGAGCTACGCTACGCTCCTGCACCCAGGCCGCCGCTCGCCATCTTAAACACGCCCCAGCCTACCCGGCCGATGGGTAGCTACCGCCTCGAGTACCTCCGCAGGAGAGCACCGAGGGTGTTCTCTCACTTCGACCCCCCAGGACCTACCGTACCTTCTTGGAGGTGGAGGCCCAATGGAATACTGGTCACTAGTCTACGTGATATTACCCCCCACCCACTGAAGGGCCCCTAAAATGTCTGCTCGGAGGACCGCAGAAAGTATTTTGGCTGCTTGAGGACCCCCAATTATAAACTCGGCTGAAGGGAGGAGGTCCTTCAGGCTGGCGCCCCCCCACACCCCCAACCTTGACAAGCGGGAAGGAATAGGCGCCTGTTCCAGTGCTCCGAAGGGACGTAGCGCTTAAAGTAACAAAAGGACAGTGAGAAGTAGCAATCAAAGGTAGGTCACAAGACAAACGAGCAACATTATGAAGACGTTACAGAAACGTGAGCCATGCAGGAACAAGCGAGGCGACTCCCTTTAAAATACTCGAAGCGCTGTAGTGGGCACGCGAGAACAAATGTTCCGTTAACGGGCATGGAAAGATGGGGGGCTCGTATACATGCACCATCATCTTTCACCCTCCACGAAAACCCTGCGGTCCCAGCGAAGTCAAATATAACAGAACAATTAACTTTCACTCAGAGGGGACTGCTTTTAAAGCACAAGTTACTAACTTGTGTAACGATATATCTGTAAGAGACAGTAGTTAGTGACAGATTCCTTACCTTAGAATATCCCCAGGCGTCAGGCTGGATCCGGAAAGATTTTGCGTAGCAGTACCCTTGCGCGTCGGTAGGCGGCGTCGTGCGGCTCCGCGTCAGTCGTCGGCGTCGGGACCGCCGGGATGACGTCGCGGGCAGTACTTAGACGCCGCCCCTGCGCGCTGACGTCAGTTCTGTACACGACTTTCCGCGCCAGGAATGCAGAGCCATGCAAGAAGCTGACATAGGTGTCTGAAAAATACTAGGGCCCTGAAAGGGATGTCCTTAACCCTAGAAATCAGTTCGCAGAACGGGGAGGATGGGTGGGGCGGTAAGGAATCTGTCACTAACTACTGTCTCTTACAGATATATCGTTACACAAGTTAGTAACTTGTGCATCTGAAAGAGACACGTTAGTGACAGATTCCTTACCTTAGAATAGATACCCCAGCAATACCAACCCCGGTGGTGGGTCTGCGAACAGAATCAGACAAGGAAGTCCCGGAGGACAGAACGGCCAAAGAAGCCGTCCCTCCGGACCTGACTGTCAAGGCAGTAATGTTTGGTAAACGTGTGCAGCGTGGCCCACGTAGCTGCCAGACATATATCCTGTAACGGAACACCGCGGCCTAAAGCCGTGGTAGCCGCCGTAGCCCTGGTGGAATGGGCACGCAGCCCAACAGGAGGCTCCTTCTTAGCCAAAGAATAGCAGGCTTTGATACACAAAGTGACCCAGCGGGAGATGGTCCTTTTGTGTACCGCCCGACCTTTTTTGGCGCCCACGTAGTCAACAAAGAGCTGATCATCCACCCGGAACTGTTGTGTGCGGTTGATGTAAAAGGAAAGCGCACGTTTTGGGTCCAGACGGTGGAGCTTCTCTTCCTCTCTGGAAGGATGCGGAGGCGGAAAGAAGGTGGGCAAAGTGATGGTCTGCCCAATGTGGAAGGCAGTAACCACCTTTGGCAAGAAGGACGGACGCGTCCTAAGAACAACCTTGTCTGGATGAACAGACAGAAAGGGGGTTTGCATGAAAGAGCCTGGAGCTCACTCACCCGCCGAGCGGAGGTGATGGCCATCAGAAAGGCTGTCTTCAGAGTAAGAAGACGAAGAGGACAGTTATGTAGAGGCTCAAAGGAGCGCACATTAAGAAGGTAAGAACCAAGTTCAAGTCCCACTGAGGCATTACAAACGGAACAGGAGGAAAGAGGTGTGTAATACCTTTAAGAAACCTGTTAACCACAGGGGACTTGAAAAGGGAGGGCTGATCAGGAAGCCTGAGGAAGGCCGATATCGCACAAAGATAGCCCTTGATGGTACCCAGGGCAGAACCCTGTTGGGCCAGAGAAAGAAGGAACAGAAGAACCTCCGAAAGAGGGGCAGAAAGGGATTCACAGCCTTTGCTGTGCACCATGCCACAAACTTGTTCCACCTGCAGGCGTATACCACCTTAGTGGAGGGACGCCTGGCTGCCAGAATCACATCACAAACTTCGGGAGGCAAGTCGAAAGGAATCAACTGCCGCCGCTCAATCTCCACGCAAGCAGGTGTAGACTGGACAGGTTCGGGTGGAGGACAGTCACCTGCTGCTGCGACAGAAGATCCTCCCGAAGAGGCAGACGGATCGGCGCTCATACTGAGAAGCTCGGGATACCAAACTCTTCGAGCCCAGTCCGGAGCCACAAGAATGACTTGGGCCCGGTCGCGCCAAATCTTCTTCAACACTCTGGGTAGAAGTGGTATAGGCGGAAATGCGTACAACAGACCGCAACTCCACTCGCGACGAAAAGCGTCGCCGAGCGAGTGCCGCCTTGGAAATTCCAACGCGCAGAACTGCTGACATTGCGCGTTCTCTTCGGTGGCGAACAGATCTAACCAAGGCTCTCCCCACTGCTGAAAGAGACCTTGCGCCACCTCCGAGTGAAGACGCCATTCGTGATCCATCATGCACCTGCGGCTGAGTTCGTCCGCTCTGGCGTTCAGGGAACCTGCCAGGTGTTGAACCATCAGGAATATGCCCTGATGTTCCAGCCATGTCCAGAGGCGCAGAGCCTCCTGACATAGGGTCCACGACCCCACCCCGCCCTGTTTGTTGCAGTACCACATGGCGGTGGTGTTGTCTGTGAACACCTGCACTACCGTCCCTTTGAAAGAGGGAAGGAATGCCTTGAGTGCAAGTCGGATCGCCCGGACCTCCAGAAGGTTGATTTGGAGCCGGGACTCCGCCGGAGACCAGAGGCCTCTGATCTCCGCCTCTCCCATGTGACCGCCCCATCCCAGAAGGGACGCGTCCGTCACAACTGTGTGCTCTGGCTGGGGAAGGGAGAGGGATCTGCCCATGACCCATTGCCGGTTCGAAAGCCACCACTGCAACTGTTTTGCAGTCCCCTCCGAGATCTGGACGTGATCGGACAGGTTGCCCTGGTGCTGCGCCCACTGGAACTTCAGGTCCCACTGCAGAGCCCGCATATGCCATCTGGCATGATCGACCAGCAGGATGCAGGAGGCCATGAGGCCCAGCAGCCTCAGGGTCATCCGTACCGAAACCCAGGGTAAAGGCCGAAAGATCGGAATCATAGCCTGAATATCCCGGACTCGCCGTTCGGGAGGATAAACCCGAAACTGCGTTGTGTCCAGAACTGCTCCGATGAAAAGGAGCTGTGGAGAAGGAATGAGGTGCGACTTCGGCACGTTGATGGAGAACCCCAGCGAGTGCAGGAGTTCGGCCGTTGTCTGGAGGTGGGAGACGACTGCCTGGGACGAGCTCGCCTTCAGCAGCCAGTCGTCGAGGTAGGGGAAGACTGGAAACGCTGCCCGGCGCAGATGGGCTGCGACCACCGCCATCACTTTCGTGAACACCCGAGGGGCGCTGGTAAGGCCAAAAGGGAGCACGGTGAACTGAAAATGCTCGAGGCCTACCGTGAACCGCAGGTAACGCCGGTGGGCCGGCAGGACAGGGATGTGGAAATATGCGTCCTGCAAGTCCAACGCTACCATCCAGTCTCCAGGGTCGAGAGCAGTCAAGACCTGAGCTAGGGTGAGCATCTTGAACTTCTCCTTCCGGAGGAAGCGATTGACGTTCCGGAGGTCCAAGATATGACGCATGTCCTCCTTGTCCTTTTGGGCACCAGAAAGTAGTGGGAGTAGCAACCACGTCCTACTTCTGGGGTCGGAACGCGCTCGATGGCCCTCTTGGCCAAGAGGGCCGCAACTTCCTTTTGAAGAAGCACCAAGTGATCCCCTGACATGCGGTGGAATTGAGGTGGCAAGGCTGGGGGGATGGTCACGAAGGGGAGGGAGTAGCCCCTTCGGACAATGTCCAAGACCCACCTGTCCGAGGTGATGGCACGCCAGTGGTGAAGGTGATGGCGGACCCTGCCCCCTACTGGCGTGCTGTGCACCTGAAAGGAAGGACTAGGAGGGCTTGGAGGCCGCGGACGGGGCGGGGTGTGTGGCCTGACCCGCACGCTGGTTGCTTGACCCGCCACGGCGGGAGCCACGTCCTCGGCCACGCGAAGACACTTGCTGCGCGTGCCGATGGCCGGGCAACGGACGTGACTGGGCGCCCCTTCCGTGTCCACGAAAGGGGCGAAAAGCAGATGGCTGCGGAGGGCGTACAGCAGAAAGGCCCAGGGACTTAGCCGTAGCCCGCGAGTCCTTAAAACGCTCCAGCGCATGGTCTGCCTTGTTCCCAAAAAGACCGACCCCATCAAAGGGCATGTCCATAAGAGTGTGGTTCTCAGCCAGGCGTGACGGCGCAGCGCCACTGTCGTCGCAAGCGATCTGCCCAGCGAGTCGGCGGTATCAAGGCCACATCTAATGGTGTACTTTGCCGCATCTCTACCCACAGCGATGACGCGGGTAAGCAGTGTCTGGACCTCCTCAGAACACTGGGGCAGAACTTGCACCACCGAGTCCCACAAGGAGTGGGAATATCGGCCCAAGAGGCAAGTGGTATTGACGGACCGCAAGCCAGCACTGGAGGAAGAAAAGACCTTCTTCCCAAATTGATCCAGGCGTTTGGATTCCCTATCCGGGGGAGCGGTAGGGAAGGCGCTTTGGGAGCAGAGGCTTGGACCACCAAGCTCTCAGGGGTGGGGTGTTGGGAGAGGATCAGGGGGTCGCCCGGAGCAGGGCGATGGCGTCGGGCCACGTTCCTATCCACAGGAGCCCCTGTGGTGGGCTTGGACCAGGTGCCCAAAAGAACGTCGGAAAGCGCCTCGTTAAACGGCAGCAGTGGCTCCGAGGAGGTAGCTGCCGGCTGAAGCACTTCCGTCAGGATGTTAGTCCTGACAGCCACTGTAGGCAACTGGAGGTGTAAGGCCCCAGCTGCTCTACGCAACACCGTTGCAAAGTTAGCTCCCTCCTCCGTTGCCACGGAAGGAGGAGACAGCATGCCAGGGTCAGGGGAGGTGTCCAAACCACTGGCATCCCCAAGCTCCTCAGCCCAGTCCTGATCAAACTCACACTGCTGTGTGAGACGGTCATCAGACCCCTCCCAGTCCTCTACGTCCTCCAATTCAGGTTCAAAATATGAAGGAGGGACATGCGGGACCCAAGGTCCCATCGGCGTCGGAGCCGGCGTCGAGCGACGCCGGTCCGGCACCATGTCCGGGTCCGGAGAGAACCGGGGAACGACGCCGCCCGGAGCCCCGGGCGGCGTCGGGAACGGCACCGGAGACATCGGCGCCGGCGGAGCTGTAGTTAGGTCAACCGGCGTCGATGGGGGTTGCGGCGATACAAAAGGGGATGATGGACGGAACGTTTGAGCCAATCAAACACTCACCCCCAGTCAACTGATCTGGGTTTAATCCATCATCATTCTTTAGCTCACTCCACCACCCCAGTTCAGACATGGCCATATGCAAATCAGTCTGACCCTGTGCCTCATGGGAACAGTCCAGCACGAACTGCCAAGCCATGTCTTCCCTGGACCGGAAACAAGCATCCTAGGACCGGTTTCTGGCATTCCAGCCGTCATCAGCCAGGCTTGCTTGAATCCAGTGGCAAAGTGAGCAAGGGACCCACGTCTGGGCATACCCCCACCAACTTAGGGCGAACAAAGCGATACAAAGGGGATGATGGACGGAACGTTTGAGCCAATCAAACACTAACCCCCAGTCAACTGATCTGGGTTTAATCCATCATCATTCTTTAGCTCACTCCACCACCCCAGTTCAGACATGGCCATATGCAAATCAGTCTGACCCTGTGCCTCATGGGAACAGTCCAGCACGAACTGCCAAGCCATGTCTTCCCTGGACCGGAAACAAGCATCCTAGGACCGGTTTCTGGCATTCCAGCCGTCATCAGCCAGGCTTGCTTGAATCCAGTGGCAAAGTGAGCAAGGGACCCACGTCTGGGCATACCCCCACCAACTTAGGGCGAACAAAGCGATACAAAGGGGATGATGGACGGAACGTTTGAGCCAATCAAACACTCACCCCCAGTCAACTGATCTGGGTTTAATCCATCATCATTCTTTAGCTCACTCCACCACCCCAGTTCAGACATGGCCATATGCAAATCAGTCTGACCCTGTGCCTCATGGGAACAGTCCAGCACGAACTGCCAAGCCATGTCTTCCCTGGACCGGAAACAAGCATCCTAGGACCGGTTTCTGGCATTCCAGCCGTCATCAGCCAGGCTTGCTTGAATCCAGTGGCAAAGTGAGCAAGGGACCCACGTCTGGGCATACCCCCACCAACTTAGGGCGAACAAAGCGATACAAAGGGGATGATGGACGGAACGTTTGAGCCAATCAAACACTCACCCCCAGTCAACTGATCTGGGTTTAATCCATCATCATTCTTTAGCTCACTCCACCACCCCAGTTCAGACATGGCCATATGCAAATCAGTCTGACCCTGTGCCTCATGGGAACAGTCCAGCACGAACTGCCAAGCCATGTCTTCCCTGGACCGGAAACAAGCATCCTAGGACCGGTTTCTGGCATTCCAGCCGTCATCAGCCAGGCTTGCTTGAATCCAGTGGCAAAGTGAGCAAGGGACCCACGTCTGGGCATACCCCCACCAACTTAGGGCGAACAAAGCGATACAAAGGGGATGATGGACGGAACGTTTGAGCCAATCAAACACTCACCCCAGTCAACTGATCTGGGTTTAATCCATCATCATTCTTTAGCTCACTCCCACCACCCCAGTTCAGACATGGCCATATGCAAATCAGTCTGACCCTGTGCCTCATGGGAACAGTCCAGCACGAACTGCCAAGCCATGTCTTCCTGGACCGGAAACAAGCATCCTAGGACCGGTTTCTGGCATTCCAGCCGTCATCAGCCAGGCTTGCTTGAATCCAGTGGCAAAGTGAGCAAGGGACCCACGTCTGGGCATACCCCACCAACTTAGGGCGAACAAAGCGATACAAAAGGGGATGATGGACGGAACGTTTGAGCCAATCAAACACTCACCCCCAGTCAACTGATCTGGGTTTAATCCATCATCATTCTTTAGCTCACTCCACCACCCCAGTTCAGACATGGCCATATGCAAATCAGTCTGACCCTGTGCCTCATGGGAACAGTCCAGCACGAACTGCCAAGCCATGTCTTCCCTGGACCGGAAACAAGCATCCTAGGACCGGTTTCTGGCATTCCAGCCGTCATCAGCCAGGCTTGCTTGAATCCAGTGGCAAAGTGAGCAAGGGACCCACGTCTGGGCATACCCCCACCAACTTAGGGCGAACAAAGCGATACAAAAGGGGATGATGGACGGAACGTTTGAGCCAATCAAACACTCACCCCCAGTCAACTGATCTGGGTTTAATCCATCATCATTCTTTAGCTCACTCCACCACCCCAGTTCAGACATGGCCATATGCAAATCAGTCTGACCCTGTGCCTCATGGGAACAGTCCAGCACGAACTGCCAAGCCATGTCTTCCCTGGACCGGAAACAAGCATCCTAGGACCGGTTTCTGGCATTCCAGCCGTCATCAGCCAGGCTTGCTTGAATCCAGTGGCAAAGTGAGCAAGGGACCCACGTCTGGGCATACCCCCACCAACTTAGGGCGAACAAAGCGATACAAAAGGGGATGATGGACGGAACGTTTGAGCCAATCAAACACTCACCCCCAGTCAACTGATCTGGGTTTAATCCATCATCATTCTTTAGCTCACTCCACCACCCCAGTTCAGACATGGCCATATGCAAATCAGTCTGACCCTGTGCCTCATGGGAACAGTCCAGCACGAACTGCCAAGCCATGTCTTCCCTGGACCGGAAACAAGCATCCTAGGACCGGTTTCTGGCATTCCAGCCGTCATCAGCCAGGCTTGCTTGAATCCAGTGGCAAAGTGAGCAAGGGACCCACGTCTGGGCATACCCCCACCAACTTAGGGCGAACAAAGCGATACAAAAGGGGATGATGGACGGAACGTTTGAGCCAATCAAACACTCACCCCCAGTCAACTGATCTGGGTTTAATCCATCATCATTCTTTAGCTCACTCCACCACCCCAGTTCAGACATGGCCATATGCAAATCAGTCTGACCCTGTGCCTCATGGGAACAGTCCAGCACGAACTGCCAAGCCATGTCTTCCCTGGACCGGAAACAAGCATCCTAGGACCGGTTTCTGGCATTCCAGCCGTCATCAGCCAGGCTTGCTTGAATCCAGTGGCAAAGTGAGCAAGGGACCCACGTCTGGGCATACCCCCACCAACTTAGGGCGAACAAAGCGATACAAAAGGGGATGATGGACGGAACGTTTGAGCCAATCAAACACTCACCCCCAGTCAACTGATCTGGGTTTAATCCATCATCATTCTTTAGCTCACTCCACCACCCCAGTTCAGACATGGCCATATGCAAATCAGTCTGACCCTGTGCCTCATGGGAACAGTCCAGCACGAACTGCCAAGCCATGTCTTCCCTGGACCGGAAACAAGCATCCTAGGACCGGTTTCTGGCATTCCAGCCGTCATCAGCCAGGCTTGCTTGAATCCAGTGGCAAAGTGAGCAAGGGACCCACGTCTGGGCATACCCCCACCAACTTAGGGCGAACAAAGCGATACAAAGGGGATGATGGACGGAACGTTTGAGCCAATCAAACACTCACCCCCAGTCAACTGATCTGGGTTTAATCCATCATCATTCTTTAGCTCACTCCACCACCCCAGTTCAGACATGGCCATATGCAAATCAGTCTGACCCTGTGCCTCATGGGAACAGTCCAGCACGAACTGCCAAGCCATGTCTTCCCTGGACCGGAAACAAGCATCCTAGGACCGGTTTCTGGCATTCCAGCCGTCATCAGCCAGGCTTGCTTGAATCCAGTGGCAAAGTGAGCAAGGGACCCACGTCTGGGCATACCCCCACCAACTTAGGGCGAACAAAGCGATACAAAAGGGGATGATGGACGGAACGTTTGAGCCAATCAAACACTCACCCCCAGTCAACTGATCTGGGTTTAATCCATCATCATTCTTTAGCTCACTCCACCACCCCAGTTCAGACATGGCCATATGCAAATCAGTCTGACCCTGTGCCTCATGGGAACAGTCCAGCACGAACTGCCAAGCCATGTCTTCCCTGGACCGGAAACAAGCATCCTAGGACCGGTTTCTGGCATTCCAGCCGTCATCAGCCAGGCTTGCTTGAATCCAGTGGCAAAGTGAGCAAGGGACCCACGTCTGGGCATACCCCCACCAACTTAGGGCGAACAAAGCGATACAAAGGGGATGATGGACGGAGCGTTTGAGCCAATCAAACACTCACCCCCAGTCAACTGATCTGGGTTTAATCCATCATCATTCTTTAGCTCACTCCACCACCCCAGTTCAGACATGGCCATATGCAAATCAGTCTGACCCTGTGCCTCATGGGAACAGTCCAGCACGGAACTGCCAAGCCATGTCTTCCCTGGACCGGAAACAAGCATCCTAGGACCGGTTTCTGGCATTCCAGCCGTCATCAGCCAGGCTTGCTTGAATCCAGTGGCAAAGTGAGCAAGGGACCCACGTCTGGGCATACCCCCACCAACTTAGGGCGAACAAAGCGATACAAAAGGGGATGATGGACGGAACGTTTGAGCCAATCAAACACTCACCCCCAGTCAACTGATCTGGGTTTAATCCATCATCATTCTTTAGCTCACTCCACCACCCCAGTTCAGACATGGCCATATGCAAATCAGTCTGACCCTGTGCCTCATGGGAACAGTCCAGCACGAACTGCCAAGCCATGTCTTCCCTGGACCGGAAACAAGCATCCTAGGACCGGTTTCTGGCATTCCAGCCGTCATCAGCCAGGCTTGCTTGAATCCAGTGGCAAAGTGAGCAAGGGACCCACGTCTGGGCATACCCCCACCAACTCAGGGCTGAACAAAGCGATACAAAAGGGGATGATGGACGGAACGCTTGAGCCAATCAAACACTCACCCCCAGTCAACTGATCTGGGTTTAATCCATCATCATTCTTTAGCTCACTCCACCACCCCAGTTCAGACATGGCCATATGCAAATCAGTCTGACCCTGTGCCTCATGGGAACAGTCCAGCACGAACTGCCAAGCCATGTCTTCCCTGGACCGGAAACAAGCATCCTAGGACCGGTTTCTGGCATTCCAGCCGTCATCAGCCAGGCTTGCTTGAATCCAGTGGCAAAGTGAGCAAGGGACCCACGTCTGGGCATACCCCCACCAACTTAGGGCGAACAAAGCGATACAAAGGGGATGATGGACGGAACGTTTGAGCCAATCAAACACTCACCCCAGTCAACTGATCTGGGTTTAATCCATCATCATTCTTTAGCTCACTCCACCACCCCAGTTCAGACATGGCCATATGCAAATCAGTCTGACCCTGTGCCTCATGGGAACAGTCCAGCCACGAACTGCCAAGCCATGTCTTCCTGGACCGGAAACAAGCATCCTAGGACCGGTTTCTGGCATTCCAGCCGTCATCAGCCAGGCTTGCTTGAATCCAGTGGCAAAGTGAGCAAGGGACCCACGTCTGGGCATACCCCCACCAACTTAGGGCGAACAAAGCGATACAAAAGGGGATGATGGACGGAACGTTTGAGCCAATCAAACACTCACCCCCAGTCAACTGATCTGGGTTTAATCCATCATCATTCTTTAGCTCACTCCACCACCCCAGTTCAGACATGGCCATATGCAAATCAGTCTGACCCTGTGCCTCATGGGAACAGTCCAGCACGAACTGCCAAGCCATGTCTTCCCTGGACCGGAAACAAGCATCCTAGGACCGGTTTCTGGCATTCCAGCCGTCATCAGCCAGGCTTGCTTGAATCCAGTGGCAAAGTGAGCAAGGGACCCACGTCTGGGCATACCTCCACCAACTTAGGGCTGAACAAAGCGATACAAAGGGGATGATGGACGGAACGTTTGAGCCAATCAAACACTCACCCCCAGTCAACTGATCTGGGTTTAATCCATCATCATTCTTTAGCTCACTCCACCACCCCAGTTCAGACATGGCCATATGCAAATCAGTCTGACCCTGTGCCTCATGGGAACAGTCCAGCACGAACTGCCAAGCCATGTCTTCCTGGACCGGAAACAAGCATCCTAGGACCGGTTTCTGGCATTCCAGCCGTCATCAGCCAGGCTTGCTTGAATCCAGTGGCAAAGTGAGCAAGGAACCCACGTCTGGGCATACCCCCACCAACTTAGGGCGAACAAAGCGATACAAAGGGGATGATGGACGGAACGTTTGAGCCAATCAAACACTCACCCCCAGTCAACTGATCTGGGTTTAATCCATCATCATTCTTTAGCTCACTCCACCACCCCAGTTCAGACATGGCCATATGCAAATCAGTCTGACCCTGTGCCTCATGGGAACAGTCCAGCACGAACTGCCAAGCCATGTCTTCCCTGGACCGGAAACAAGCATCCTAGGACCGGTTTCTGGCATTCCAGCCGTCATCAGCCAGGCTTGCTTGAATCCAGTGGCAAAGTGAGCAAGGGACCCACGTCTGGGCATACCCCCACCAACTTAGGGCGAACAAAGCGATACAAAAGGGGATGATGGACGGAACGTTTGAGCCAATCAAACACTCACCCCCAGTCAACTGATCTGGGTTTTATCCATCATCATTCTTTAGCTCACTCCACCACCCCAGTTCAGACATGGCCATATGCAAATCAGTCTGACCCTGTGCCTCATGGGAACAGTCCAGCACGAACTGCCAAGCCATGTCTTCCCTGGACTCAAGCAAGCCTGGCTGATGACGGCTGGAATGCCAGAAACCGGTCCTAGGATGCTTGTTTCCGGGCCATGTCTGAACTGGGGTGGTGGAGTGAGCTAAAGAATGATGATGGATTAAACCCAGATCAGTTGACTGGGGTGAGTGTTTGATTGGCTCAAACGCTCCGTCCATCATCCCCTTTGTATCGCTTTGTTCGCCCCTAAGTTGGCGGGGGTATGCCCAGACGTGGGTCCCTTGCTCACTTTGCCACTGGATTCAAGCAAGCCTGGCTGATGACGGCTGGAATGCCAGAAACCGGTCCTAGGATGCTTGTTTCCGGTCCAGGAAGACATGGCTTGGCAGTTCGGGCTGGACTGTTCCCATGAGGCACAGGGTCAGACTGATTTGCATATGGCCATGTCTGAACTGGGGTGGTGGAGTGAGCTAAAGAATGATGATGGATTAAACCCAGATCAGTTGACTGGGGGTGAGTGTTTGATTGGCTCAAACGTTCCGTCCATCATCCCCTTTGTATCGCTTTGTTCGCCTCTAAGTTGGCGGGGTATGCCCAGACGTGTCCCTTGCTCACTTTGCCACTGGATTCAAGCAAGCCTGGCTGATGACGGCTGGAATGCCAGAAACCGGTCCTAGGATGCTTGTTTCCGGTCCAGGGAAGACATGGCTTGGCAGTTCGGGCTGGACTGTTCCCATGAGGCACAGGGTCAGACTGATTTGCATATGGCCATGTCTGAACTGGGGTGGTGGAGTGAGCTAAAGAATGATGATGGATTAAACCCAGATCAGTTGACTGGGGTGAGTGTTTGATTGGCTCAAACGTTCCATCCATCATCCCCTTTTGTATCGCTTGTTCGCCTCTAAGTTGGCGGGGTATGCCCAGACGTGGGTCCCTTGCTCACTTTGCCACTGGATTCAAGCAAGCCTGGCTGATGACGGCTGGAATGCCAGAAACCGGTCCTAGGATGCTTGTTTCGGTCCAGGAAGACATGGCTTGGCAGTTCGGGCTGGACTGTTCCATGAGGCACAGGGTCAGACTGATTTGCATATGGCCATGTCTGAACTGGGGTGGTGGAGTGAGCTAAAGAATGATGATGGATTAAACCCAGATCAGTTGACTGAGGGTGAGTGTTTGATTGGCTCAAACGTTCCGTCCATCATCCCCTTTGTATCGCTTTGTTCGCCCTAAGTTGGCGGTATGCCCAGACGTGGGTCCCTTGCTCACTTTGCCACTGGATTCAAGCAAGCCTGGCTGATGACGGCTGGAATGCCAGAAACCGGTCCTAGGATGCTTGTTTCCGGTCCAGGGAAGACATGGCTTGGCAGTTCGGGCTGGACTGTTCCCATGAGGCACAGGGTCAGACTGATTTGCATATGGCCATGTCTGAACTGGGGTGGTGGAGTGAGCTAAAGAATGATGATGGATTAAACCCAGATCAGTTGACTGGGGTGAGTGTTTGATTGGCTCAAACGTTCCGTCCATCATCCCCTTTGTATCGCTTTGTTCGCCTCTAAGTTGGCGGGGGTATGCCCAGACGTGGGTCCCTTGCTCACTTTGCCACTGGATTCAAGCAAGCCTGGCTGATGACGGCTGGAATGCCAGAAACCGGTCCTAGGATGCTTGTTTCCGGTCCAGGGAAGACATGGCTTGGCAGTTCGGGCTGGACTGTTCCCATGAGGCACAGGGTCAGACTGATTTGCATATGGCCATGTCTGAACTGGGGTGGTGGAGTGAGCTAAAGAATGATGATGGATTAAACCCAGATCAGTTGACTGGGGTGAGTGTTAGATTGGCTCAAACGTTCAGTCCATCATCCCCTTTTGTATCGCTTGTTCGCCCTAAGTTGGCGGGGGTATGCCCAGACGTGGGTCCCTTGCTCACTTTGCCACTGGATTCAAGCAAGCCTGGCTGATGACGGCTGGAATGCCAGAAACCGGTCCTAGGATGCTTGTTTCCGGTCCAGGGAAGACATGGCTTGGCAGTTCGGGCTGGACTGTTCCCATGAGGCACAGGGTCAGACTGATTTGCATATGGCCATGTCTGAACTGGGGTGGTGGAGTGAGCTAAAGAATGATGATGGATTAAACCCAGATCAGTTGACTGGGGGTGAGTGTTTGATTGGCTCAAACGCTCCGCCCATCATCCCCTTTTGTATCGCTTGTTCGCCCTAAGTTGGCGGGGTATGCCCAGACGTGGGTCCCTTGCTCACTTTGCCACTGGATTCAAGCAAGCCTGGCTGATGACGGCTGGAATGCCAGAAACCGGTCCTAGGATGCTTGTTTCCGGTCCAGGGAAGACATGGCTTGGCAGTTCGGGCTGGACTGTTCCCATGAGGCACAGGGTCAGACTGATTTGCATATGGCCATGTCTGAACTGGGGTGGTGGAGTGAGCTAAAGAATGATGATGGATTAAACCCAGATCAGTTGACTGGGAGTGAGTGTTTGATTGGCTCAAACGTTCCGTCCATCATCCCCTTTGTATCGCTTTGTTCGCCCTAAGTTGGCGGGGTATGCCCAGACGTGGGTCCCTTGCTCACTTTGCCACTGGATTCAAGCAAGCCTGGCTGATGACGGCTGGAATGCCAGAAACCGGTCCTAGGATGCTTGTTTCCGGTCCAGGGAAGACATGGCTTGGCAGTTCGGGCTGGACTGTTCCCATGAGGCACAGGGTCAGACTGATTTGCATATGGCCATGTCTGAACTGGGGTGGTGGAGTGAGCTAAAGAATGATGATGGATTAAACCCAGATCAGTTGACTGGGGGTGAGTGTTTGATTGGCTCAAACGTTCCGTCCATCATCCCCTTTTGTATCGCTTGTTCGCCCTAAGTTGGCGGGGGTATGCCCAGACGTGGGTCCCTTGCTCACTTTGCCACTGGATTCAAGCAAGCCTGGCTGATGACGGCTGGAATGCCAGAAACCGGTCCTAGGATGCTTGTTTCCGGTCCAGGAAGACATGGCTTGGCAGTTCGGGCTGGACTGTTCCCATGAGGCACAGGGTCAGACTGATTTGCATATGGCCATGTCTGAACTGGGGTGGTGGAGTGAGCTAAAGAATGATGATGGATTAAACCCAGATCAGTTGACTGGGGGTGAGTGTTTGATTGGCTCAAACGTTCCGTCCATCATCCCCTTTTGTATCGCTTTGTTCGCCCTAAGTTGGCGGGGTATGCCCAGACGTGGGTCCCTTGCTCACTTTGCCACTGGATTCAAGCAAGCCTGGCTGATGACGGCTGGAATGCCAGAAACCGGTCCTAGGATGCTTGTTTCCGGTCCAGGGAAGACATGGCTTGGCAGTTCGGGCTGGACTGTTCCCATGAGGCACAGGGTCAGACTGATTTGCATATGGCCATGTCTGAACTGGGGTGGTGGAGTGAGCTAAAGAATGATGATGGATTAAACCCAGATCAGTTGACTGGGGGTGAGTGTTTGATTGGCTCAAACGTTCCGTCCATCATCCCCTTTGTATCGCTTTGTTCGCCCTGTTGGCGGGGTATGCCCAGACGTGGGTCCCTTGCTCACTTTGCCACTGGATTCAAGCAAGCCTGGCTGATGACGGCTGGAATGCCAGAAACCGGTCCTAGGATGCTTGTTTCCGGTCCAGGGAAGACATGGCTTGGCAGTTCGGGCTGGACTGTTCCCATGAGGCACAGGGTCAGACTGATTTGCATATGGCCATGTCTGAACTGGGGTGGTGGAGTGAGCTAAAGAATGATGATGGATTAAACCCAGATCAGTTGACTGGGGGTGAGTGTTTGATTGGCTCAAACGTTCCGTCCATCATCCCCTTTTGTATCGATGGGGGTTGCGGCAGCACCAGAGCCGGGATAGAGGCCGGGGCCGAAGCCGAGGCTGGTGTTGGTGTTACAGGCGGCGCCGGGACCGGAGTCGCCGGCGGCACCGGGGAAACCCCATCAGGGCCCGCGGGGCCCGAAGGCGCACCGGGGGGACCTTGAGGCCCGAAGAGGCGGGCCATGGCCGACAGGAATTCCTTTATCTCGGCCGGAGTCGCCCCCGAACCCGGGAAGGACGGGTAATGCAGGGGCGGCTCCACAGGCACTCCCGGAGCCGCGGGTACGGTGCCGATAGGAGCCTCAGCCGAGTCGCGAGACCGGCGAGGCGAAGTCGTCGAGCGATGACGCTTCTTAGACTTTTTATGCTTCGACTTACCGGAGGAGTGCGAAGACTTGGACCCCGACGACCGATGAGGACTCCGCGACCGGCCCCTCGACCTCTCACGTGACCGGGGCTTGGTGTGGCGCGGAGCCGACTGCCGGACCTCGAGGAGCTTTCGAGACCGCTCTCGCAAAGCCTTCGGGTGCAAGGCCCGGCAGTCGGGGCACGACTTCGTGTCGTGGTCGCGGCCGAGGCAGTAGACACACTCTAAGTGCGGGTCTGTTATCGACATCATGCGACCACAGACGTCGCAGTGCTTGAAGCCGGGCATCCCTACCGACACCTTCGGAGTCGAGAGACTCGTGTAGAAAAACAGTGAAAAATCACCAAAAAGTTAGTCAAAAAAGATGACTAGGGTACTGCTCTTCCCGGATCTGCGCTTACTGGCGCGGAAAAAGAAGAACTGACGTCAGCGCGCAGGGGCGGCGAATAAGTACTGCCCGCGACGTCATCCCGGCGGTCACGACGCCGACGACGGACGCGGAGTCGCACGACGCCGCCTACCGACGCGCAAGGGTACTGCTACGCAAAAACTTTCCAGATCCAGCCTGACGCCTGGGGATATTCTAAGGTAAGGAATCTGTCACTAACGTGTCTCTTTCAGATATAGAATACACCTCGAATGAAAAGAAATTTAAGATAAACTGATGCTTCGGGTGAGGGGGGCTTTCTTTTGAACTCACTGTAGTCAGTTCGCTCAAAACTAAAATAACAAGTGGTGCGCGCACGCGCGCCACAGCTAAGCATGTGATTTCAATTATCACACCCGTGTCTGGGCACGATAATTGAAACCACATGGCCTATTGGTGTCTATTACGCGCACCAAGCGCGTAATAGACACCAATAGGCCATGGGCGGAGCAATGCGCCCGCCTTTGGCCAATTACGTGCAGTCTTTTATACAAAGACGCACAAAAAGGCCAATGGGGGAGCACAAAAGGAATCGCACACGCACGAGCGTGTGCGATTCCTAGGTCAGTGCTGAATCCCCGTTTTTCACCTACTAAATGTCTCGCGCTGCGCGAGCACTGCTGCGCAGTACAACGCTAGGCGCGAGACCTAAAAACGTGGGGTGAAGCCCGACTCTGGAAAGTAGAGCAGCAGATTTGATCATTTTAAAACTGTTATGAGCAGCAGCGTGAGTGCTAAAGTGCAGCGTGCAATAAAAACTAATTACATGGCTGAACCCAGCCCATGTTGACAATGATGTACTGACCACTGTATGATTAATCTTAAGCTAAGTGTTATGCATGCAGCAATAGGAGATGCAAAGGAACAAGAATTAAAGCATTTAAGAGCGTGTTTCCACAGTACTAGTGGGGTTGACAAAGTCCAGTTTAGTCGCAGCGATCTGGAGAAACGTAACAGTTTTGGCGTTTAGTAGTGGATTAGATGGATTCGGGCTGGCGATGACTGGCTGCCGGCAAGTGCGTACTCATAGCCGAATAAAATCGGCACGGAGAAAAGCTCTCCTTTGCTGCAGCAGTTGGGGGCAGATACATAAAATATGGATTAAAGTTTCTTTTTCTTATCCACATAAATGGCAGCTTGTGTCGTGAATAGCTGTGCGGTGGCAGGTTGGAAGATAAGCACAGAAATTTCACTCGCCCACTCTTAAAGCCACAAACCTTGCCTTAATCCATATGGGGTTAGCACAGCTAATGTAGTTCTGCTGCTTGGTGGAAGAATGAATTTATAACTGACCATGCATGGGAGCGCCTGCTTAAGGCTGTCAAGTCCTCCAGTTTTGACAATTTTTTGGGTCGTGAGTGATGTTAGTTTCTTAAAAACCTGGTAGGAGAGGTGTTTACTCCAGGCCTCAGACAGTGAGAATTCCACGAGTTTGTCTCAAGATGTTGCCCATATGATGATCTTGTGTCGGACACTCAAATTCGCACAAGATTAAACCATGCATGGAGTCGGGTGATGTCGACCTGAGCCTGTGGCAGAAGCTGAGAAAGCAGCTGCCTCTGGCCCAGTGCTGTTTTATGATGTTATACTCTAGTCTCATTTGCGCCGGTGACGCGCTTTTTGGAAGGCGAAGAGTGGCTTTGTAGATTCTGGTAACCAGCTTGTCTGCTGACCCAGCTAGTCTGCTGAGGGTCATTTCACTCCCGTAAGTTAGTGTTGGGATAATTTTTGCTTTCATCACCTGGAGGAGAGGGGATCAAGGCTAGGGCCTTGTAGCTTCAGAGCGATGGCTGAGAAAGCAAACATTAAACTGGAGTCCTTGTTGTTTATGGAGAGTGGAGCGCAAATGAGGAGGGAATGACCATTTGCCATCTAGAAGGATACCCAGGTATTTTAGTCCTTGCTGTGATGGAGGCAGATGCCCTTAAGCTGTCACCCGTTTACCAGATTTGGTTTTAGGCTGAATGAGACAGTCTTAGTCTTTGCTTGATTAATTTCCAACATGATCTTAACAGTGTAGACATGTAGGGTGGATAGTAGCCGTTGAAGGCCGATCTTTGTCTGACTAAGTAGCACCGGATTGTTTGCGTATAGCAAATGTGTCAGGGTTTGACCTCCTAGTTTGGGCGGGTGGTTGTTTGTTTCGTCAAGGTGCTTTGAAATGTCGGCTATGTAGAAGTTAAAAAGCAAAGGGGACAGCACACAGCCTTGCTCAGCCCAGAATTTGCAGCGATCCTCCTTGAAATACAGCAGCCTTCACCTAGTTTGGTCTACACCCAAGTATTGGTATATAGCTACACTATTGCTCTCAACAAAGCTCTTGGTAGACCCCAACCCTACAGTTTACACCAAAGAAACCCTCTTGGTAGGCTATCAAAAGAGGCTTTGAAGTCCACGAAGTAGAAATAAAGTGAGACTACCATAGGTAGCAATTTAAGATTGGTACGAAGTACCACTATGTCTCTATGCATTTGGAAGACAGGTTTTTCTAAGGTTAAAATCTGGAGCTCACCAACACGCCTGAGTGAGGTAATGGCAACTAAGAATGCCACTTTCCATGCAAGAAACTGAAGGGGGCATGAGTGAAGAGGATCAAAAGGAAGCTAGTTAGAACTATGTTAACATTCCAGGAGGGTGCCGGAGGAACCAGAGCTGGAATAACTTGTTTGAGTCCTTACATGAATGCCTTGATGACTGGAATTTTGAATAGTGAGAGATGCTGTCTATTTTGGAGATAGGCAGCCATTGCAGCGAAGTGTAACCGTATGGAAGTGCAAGCTAAATTTGCATTCTGTAAATGAAGCAGGTAGCAGAGAATATTCTGCACCATGGCTTTCATAAGATCAACTTGTTTGGGTTGGCGGTAGCAAACAAAACGTTTCCGTTTTGCTGTATATCAGGCTCTAGTGTGGCTCAGCATGCTTCCTTGAGAATGGCCATATATTCTGGTGGTTAGTCAAGGTAGGCAAACTCTATGGCATTTGTGGCCAAATTGCTAGATTGAGCGTTTTGGGGTCTGGGCGTCTGATCTGTCATTGATTCCAAGTAAGAAGTTCCACCCTGTTGGGGAGCTTCTCGTGAGGAACTACTGAGAGATCTAGCAGTGTTGTGAACCAGGACTGACATGTCCAAGTGGGAGCTACAAGGATCATGGTGAGAGATATTTGCCTGAGCTTCCGAACCAGACATGGAATGAGAGGGAGAGGTTGAAAAGCGTAGGCAAATATCCCTTACCACAGTGCAATGCCCTTGGAGGCGAAGTTTGGGCATTTTGTGTTTTCTGCTTGTTATTGTTCCACCACTGCAGAGAACAGTGAGTGTGGTGGTCTATCAGCACTAGATCTTCAAGGTAACCATGTGACTGAGACCACTGGCAAGCTCAATATTGCTGCAGAGGACGCATATGTAACCTTGCATGGGGAACTATGGCAATGCAAGAAGCCATCATTCCTAGTAGACACATGATAGTCCTTATTGTGAGTGTCTGGTACTGAGGCAGAGTTACCTGAAAGTTCTGATTTTGAGTGGGATTGCGATAGTCTTGGAAGCTGGCTCTCTATATAGTGCACCAAAATGAGGTACACTTTGCAGAGAGTCCAGGCAAATCCCAATGGAACTATAGAGACACAAATGACACCCTAAATGCTTTCTTTTGTGGTAGTGTGGAAGAGCAGTTAGGCATATCCGAGGTAAGTGCTAAGCATTTAACTAACTAACTCACTAACACACACACACACTAACACACACACACTAACACACACACACACTAACACACACACACACTAACACACACACACACACACACACACACACACACACACACACACACACACACACACACACACACACACACACACACACACACACACACACACACACACACACACACACACACACACACACACTAAAGAAGTCCAACACCAATTTATAAAAACATACTTTTATATAAATATAGATACTAAAATCATCTGAACAAGGGAAGTACTTTTCGAGTTAGGAATTTTTACAGTTTTCAAACGACACGGTGCATTTTCTGGATCGGCAATGTTATCCTATGGAGGAAAAACATGTATTGCCACTTAGCAGCGACTTATGGGTTTGTACTTCAGGACTTAAGGTGAGTATGGGTCAAGGTCCAGGGCCACACCAACAGGGCACCTCGGGAGGCTCTAGGGCGTCCGGGTGCAGAGGTGTGTCACAGCATCAGGTGTCCCATTCACTTCAATGGCGGAACGGTCCAGTCACAAAGAGGCTGCAAGCTGGGACTGGGGGGCCAGTCTGGGGGAACCCACATGGGGGCTCGACCCTTGAGATCCTCGGGCACACAGGGACACCCTTGGTCCACTTCTCCACAGGCTGTTAGTCTCTGGTGCAGTGATGTCTTTTGAGGTCTGATTCTGGTGCAGGAGTCTCTTGCGGTTGGGAGGGAGCCCTGCAGAAAAAGGCTGCAGGCGGCAAGTGGAAGTCCAGTCTGTGCAAACCCAAGTGTGGGCTTAGCTCTTGTGGTGCTGCACCTCCCTTGGTCTATTTGATGGCCGATAAGCGTGTTGGGAATAAGGCTGAAACCGCTGCTGAAACTGCGGTCGAGAGAGAGATTGGCCTTTACAACTGCCTCGCAAGGACTTAAATTTCCTCTGCTACAAGCTGCCGAGCGATTTGGCTGTGTCAGTATCTGACTTGATTAACTGGAGTGCATCATCGATGTGCTTACCAAAAACACATTCTCTGTCGAACGGCATGTCCAACACCTTAGCCTGCACATCAGGACGGAAAGTGGAGGCCTTTAGCCATCCCTGGCGTCTCAACACTGCTGCTCAAGCCATCTGCCTGAAGGCAGTGGACGAGATGTCCATGGCGACATCAATCATCTCGGAAGAGGCCTTTTCTCCTTCCGACAGGATGTATTTCGCCTCCCTTTTATTGTCCTCAGGAAGATACTCCAACAGAGACGAGATTTCGGACCACATCTTGCGGTGGTATCTCCCTAGGATGGTCATGGCTTTGGAGGCTCTGATGGAAGTAGCCGCCAGGTGAGAAAATCTTTTGCCTATGTTGTCGATTCGGTGACCTTCTTTATCCCGTGGGGCCGTGCATGGTGATGCAGGATTCTTGGCCCTTCTCTGAGCAGCCTACATGATGACTGAAGCTGGCCGAGGGTGGCCAATAAGACGTGGGGGAATTTTCAGGGCCCTATATTTTTATCAAGCTTTGGTACGACAGCGGAAATGGATGCTGGTGTCTATCAGTTTGAGGCCCTCCTGCAACAAGAAATCTACAATGGGGATAGCCAAGTGGTGTTTTGTGTCCCAGGTTTAAAATCATACAGAAAACACTCAGCCTGCTTAGCTAACAAAGGTAGGTTGAAGCGTTTTGAAGCTCTCTCTATAAGGTCGTGGAAACCGCTAATATCCGCAGGCGGCAAATCAGCTACTGGTGGAGTAGGAAATGGTGACATTGGGGCAATATAGTCGTCTCATTCATCAGGAGTATCAAGATCCGTGTGAGGCTCACCCTCCTCCAATTGCTGATCATCACGGTCTTGTAGATTATCTGGGATGGAAATAACAGGTGTTATAACCTTTTCCTTTAGCTGTCTTGGCGTGCCTTGTGGCGATGAAAGGGACTTCCTGAGGAGGTGTAGGCCACTGAGCGGAGTCGGCATCCAGGAAACGTGTATAGTAGTCATTTAACATGAGACGCAAGTCAGTAACTAAGGATATAGGGACATTGACAGAGGGTTCCCGGAGGTGATGGTGCTCCCCCTCCTTGCTCCTCATTAGGGTAATGGTCCTGAAAGGTATCTAAGAGCTGATCAGAAGGGGAATCCCCATAAGCGAAGGAGTAGTAGCCCTGCAGTTAAACAGAAGGACTGTCATCTGCATCATCATCCTCATCTGACATTTGACCTTCAATTGGGAAGGGCTGTATACAGGGCCGAATAGGCCTTCATCTTCGGACCCCTGGAAATCCAGGAGGCAAGCTGAAGGCAAAGGAGAGATCTTAGATAAATCTTGAAGCAATGGTTTTGGTATTAGAATACTTTTTCCTCTCGTTGAGGATTCCAACGGCATGGCCGAATGCAATGCAGATGGCGCAGCATGAGGATTCTTCGTCGACGGGGCAGCTGGAGGCGGAGAAGCAATAATCCAACAATTTCTCACTTGTATTTGAATTTTACTCTGGCAAATGGCAATTTTTTCCAGAATGGGTTTGACAGGAGACATGGAAGCCAATGTTTTTGAGACTTTCGACTCCGAAGGTTTTAGTATAGAGGGATTTGACTTGAAAGCGTGATGCATGGTCGGCGCCGAAAGAGGTGGGGCCAGCTGCTGAATCAGTTTACGGTCCGAAGAGGTCGATACCTAAGCTTGGCCTGGGAAGTAATCTTTGGTGCCGGGCCCAAGGGCGGGGCGTCCGAAACAGTTTTTGGGATCTAACCATGGCCAGAAGGCAGAGGTGGTCCGGAGACCTCCAATAGTGGGAGTGATGAAATGTTTTTGATGGATTGTATGGAGGAGCAGGGGCTGAGGTCACAGTACTCATGTGGTGACCGGAGGGGAGTTCCTGCATCTCCATATCTACCTCCATGGCGGAGCCGGAGCTTTCATCGATGGAGAAAGACTCCTCTTCTTCAATGGGTTGCTACTCTTGGGCATGTTTCTTGTTGAAAAGGGCAGGAGTGTCGTCTGTGCCCTTTTGAGACATTTCCAGATGACAATCCCTTCAATCCCGAAGGGTTTTCTTGCACTAAAACAACTTATTTTGCATGGCAAAGCGGGAAAAATCTGAAGGGTGTACGTTGCATTAGAAACACATCCTCGATAGAGCCAGGACACGCGGGGAGGTAGGCCCGAGACAGGCAGCTCCGTGAAAGGCGGTCGGTTGAAGCCAAAACCCATGAAATACCAGAGCAGCGCAGAAGTGGAAAAGCGCGATTGAAACCAATACTGTCTAAGACAGTAAAGAAACAGAACAATCGTACCGAACGGAGTCAAAACACAGAGCAGAGGTACACACGTCCGAACCTGACAGTGAAGCGAAAACAATCTAACAATGGAGTCGATGCCCACGTGCAATATCACTGAGAGGAGGAGTCACTTGACCTCGTGACTCGAAGGACTTTGAAGAAAAACAACTTGCACAACTCTGTACCCAACACTAGATGGCAGGAGTACGCAGAGCATGTGTATCTACAGCTACACATGCCATTGAACGCTAAGTTTAGACTTGATTAGGGTCCTGTCAGGCTTTATGTTGATCACTATTGCGATACTTTTGCCTCTTATCTCTGCTTTCAAGGTGTCCCAAATCATTTAAGACTATGTAGTCTGAAAGAGCACCTGTATGCCTGCTAATTCTACAATACAATGTTTAAATCAGTCTTTGGTGAAATGTGGCTCCAACCTTTTCACCACTATGTTATGGCTTGCTGCCGAGATCAGTGGAGATGGCATTTGACTGGTCACATGACTTTTAAACATATTTTACATTTTTCTTTTGAATGTGTAGCTTGTTCTCCAGTTTACTGCTTCATAAAGTCAGGCAGAATAGTGGTATTCCTCGCCCAACTGACATTTCTCAATTTTGTTGCATCCAGATCCGCATAAGTCACATGGGCTGGGCACATCCTAAAGTCAAGCAGACACAATCTCAACTACGTTGTATACGTACATCAGTTTATCTGCAGGAATCAATTACCACAGAATATTGTACTGGGGGCAGATGGTGGAAGGGGGCAAGGCACTCTCTTGGTAGACCTGGCAGGAATTGACTAATGGAACGCTTTCCTGGTTTAAGTTCTCCCAGACATCAGCTTGGCTCAGAAATCAGGGGTGGATTGATGCTGAGTTAAACTCTATGGAAAAGGATCTTAAGTATCCGAAACCAAGAAAGGAGGTATCATGCTGGTATGGACATAGAGCAGATTGGAGACGATTGGAGACTTGGGCGACGATGGGGGTAACTACAGTGGGGTCATGGTACGAATAGGGTACTATATTGTCCTTTGACGCATTCAGCGAGAGGTACGACATACCAAGAGGAGACTTCCTATTGCATTCGGCATTAACAGCAGCAATACGGCAACACTGGAGAAGTGGGTTCCGGTTGGCTGAGCCGCCTCTAGCTGAAGGGTGCCAATATTTGGTGTCAGCGGCAGGGACATTTAAGGTGGTCAATCAATCACAGAATTTGTAGAGCGCACTACTTACCCGCGAGGGTCTCAAGGCGCTGGGGAGAGGGAAGGGGAGGGGGGGGTGCTGCTACTGGTCGAACAGCCAGGTCTTGAGTAGCCTCCTGAAGGTCAGCAGGTCTTGGGTCTGTCGTAGGCTTAGTGGAAGGGTGTTCCAGGTCTTGGCGGCGAGGTGTGAGAAGGATCTGCCGCCGGTGGTTGTTCTTCGAATGCGAGGGACGGTGGCGAGGAGAGGTCGGCGGAGCGGAGCTGGCGGTTGGGGACGTAGAAGAAGAGTCGTCTGTTGAGGTAGGCTGGGCCAGTTTTGTGGAGTGCCTTGTGTGCGTGGATGAGGAGTTTGAAGGTGATCCTCCTGTCGACGGGGAGCCAGTGCAGGTTCCTCAAGTGGGGGGTGATGTGGCTGTGGCGTGGTACGTCGAGGATCAGTCGTGCGGAGGCGTTTTGTATGCGTAGCAGTCGCTTGATGAGCTTGGCCGGGGCTCCCGCGTAGAGGGCATTCCCATAGTCCAGTCTGCTACTGACGAGGGCCTGGGTGACTGTTCTTCTTGTGTCTGTCGGGATCCACCTGTAGATCTTGCGAAGCATGCGGAGGGTGTTGAAGCAGGAGGAGGAGACTGCGTTGACTTGCTTGGCCATGGAGAGCGTTGAGTCGAGGATGACTCCCAGGTTGCGTGCGTGGTCGGTGGGTGCCGGGGCTGCTTCCAGCGTCGTTGGCCACCAGGAGTCGTCCCAGGCTGAGGGGTTGGAGCCGAGGATGAGGACCTCCGTTTTGTCCGTGTTCAGCTTTAGTCGGCTGATCTTCATCCAATCGGCGACGGCCTTCATTCCTTCGTGGAGATTGGCTTTGGCGGCGAGGGGGTCCTTGGTGAGGGAGAGGATCAGTTGAGTGTCGTCGGCGTAGGAGATAATGTTGAGGTCGTGTTGTCTGGCGATGCGTGCGAGCGGGGCCATGTAGATGTTGAACAGTGTTGGGCTGAGGGACGATCCCTGGGGTACGCCGCAGATGATCTCGGAGGCTTCGGATCGGAAAGGTGGGAGGCGGACTCTCTGGGTTCTGCCGTCGAGGAAGGAGGTGGTCCATTCCAGGGCCTTGTCTCGGCCTTGTATAGGAGACTAAGTAGGTCGACACTCCGGCCCTTACTGAGCTACAGTAGAGATGGGAGGAGGACCTGGGGGAACCTATGGAGGAGAAGACCTGGGGGGAACTGACGGAGCGAGTCAGCAAGGTCACTAGAAATGCTTGATTCAAACTGGTGAAATTCTTCGTATTCCATAGGGCGTACCTTATCCCAGGGCGTATTAATAAGTATTTCAATACAACAACTGCTGCCTGTCCTAGATGTGGGGAACAGGGAGCAGAATTTTTTCATATGTTGTGGAGCTGCCCGGAGTGAGGGAGGTGACTGAAATTCTGGCGACAGTGACGGAAAAGGAGGTGAGCACGAATCCGAGATACTGCCTGTTGCACGGATTCCCCCACACCTCTAGGAATAAGGTCACAAGTAAATTTCAAGACCTGGGTCTTGTGCCTGCAAAGAGAGACATCACTAGTCATTGGAAGGCAAGAGGAGGCCCCCACACGGATAGATGGAAGAAAGAGTTGGAGCGTTGGGCAGGATATGAGGGGGGCAGTACGGCTCAGGGAGGCCAGACGTAATGGTAGCGAGAAGGCACTTGAGGCAGATAGGGCATGGGAGGCGCTGCTAACGCAATTCAAGCAACCAGAGGAAGCCACGATTGAAGGGCATCAGGAAAGTCAACAAGAGTCTGCACCATAAAATAGACCGATAGAAAGGGGTGGGACGGAATGGAGACGGAAGGGGTGGGAATACCACCCAGCTAATAGGAGCCCGAAAGAAGAGTAGAGATTAAGTCTTCTGAGCTGAGGACCCCAGTGAGGGGACCTGAGGGGGGCATTAGTGTAGGCAATACTAGACACGCCTGGCGGGGGGAGGGGGGGAGGGAGAGCGAGAGGCTGCTTACTAATTGGAGGTAAGCAGAGAGTTTGCATGCCAATTGAGCCAATATGTTGCATTCCAGCCGCTGAAATCGTTGGAAGAGTGCTGACATGGACTCTGAGAATGGACATATAAACATTGGACTATGAATACGAGGGAGAAGCCCTCAATCAGAAAAAGAGGGGTACAGAGAATTGATGATTGGCATAAGTAAACGTTATGTATGGCAAGGGTATGATTATTTGTTGTATTGCGCATAGCAGGATCAATGAACAAGTTACTTACCTTCGGTAACGATATATCTGTAAGAAACATTAGTAGTGATAGATTCCTTACCTTAGAATATCCCCAGGCGTCAGTCTGGATCCGGAAAGTTTGTCAGCAGTACCCCTGCGTGTCGGAAGGTGGCGTTGTGCGGCTCCGTGTCCGTCGTAGGCGTCGTGATCGCCGGGCTGACGTCGCGGCAGCTACTTAGACGCCGCCCTCGTGCGCTGACGTCAGTTCTGTACACGACTTTCCGCGCCAGGAACGCAGAGCCCTCAAGCTACTGACCACTGGTGCATTGAAACTAGAGCCCTGAAAGGGATGACCTTAACCCTAGAAATCAGTTCGCAGAACGGGGAGGATGGGTGGGGCTGTAAGGAATCTATCACTACTAATGTTTCTTACAGATATATCGTTACCGAAGGTAAGTAACGAATAGTTTCTTACCTGTCGGTATAGTTTTGCAGCTTGAAGACTTTCTGGATTCACTATGCTGTGCATTATTCCGCGGTCTAGTGGTTGGGTCTGGAATCGTAGTCTTTTTTCTGTTTTTTTTCGTGTAGCCCAGGTGGGCGTCGACGCCCCACCATTTGGTGTCCTCCCGTGACGTCGGCGCGCTTCCTCCGGAAGCTCCCACCCTTGGGCGCCATCTTCGGATTCTTTTTTTCTTGTCTTGTGCTTGTTTTGTTTATCCTTTTACCCTTTTAAAGGTGTTTTCCATTTGTTAGTTCCATCTTCCTCCTGTCTCATCTTTCTGGCGGAGGCGGGTGGGTTCGCTAGTGAATCCAGAAAGTCTTCAAGCTGCAAAACTATACCGACAGGTAAGAAACTATTCGTTTTGCAGCGTGAATCTTTCTGGATTCACTATGCTGTGCATAGATTTTGTAGCGGTTTGCTATATTTGTGGCGGCTGGGTGGAAGATGAGCGTTGGTTGTTGAATATATGTTGAAGCACTTTTTGACCTACTTGTGCTTCCTTGTTCATCTGTATATCCACGCAGTAGTGCTTAGTGAATGTGTGCACTGAAGCCCATGTTGCCGCCAGGCAAATGTCTTGGATAGGTGTGTTTGCTAGGAAGGCTATTGTTGCTCCCTTTTTCCTGGTTGAGTGAGCCTGAGCTGCTCCCTGTAGCTCTTGGCCTGCCTGTTTGTGGCAGTATTGAATTGTTTGTGCGATCCATCGTGCAATGGTATTTTTCGTCACTGGTCTGCCCAGGAAACTGCTTGCGAAGGACACAAAGAACTGCTTTGTTTTTCTACAATCCTTAGTCCTTTCGATGTAATGCATTACTGCTCTCCTGGCATCCAGAGTGTGCAGTGCCCTTTCAGCGCTGGTGGATGGTTTCTGGAAGAAACTGGGAATTTGTATAGTTTGGTTTATATGGAACCTGGACACCACCTTTGGCATGAAGTGTGGGTCCGTCCTCATTACCACCCTGTCATTGTGAATCTGAATGTAGGGTTCTTGTAGTGTGAGTGCCTGCAACTCGCTCACCCTACGTAGCGAGGTAATCGCTACCAGAAAGGCCGTCTTTATTGTGAGCATATGTAGCGATGCCTTGTGGATGGGTTCGAACGGTGCTTTCATAAGCTGTGTTAGAACTACATTGAGGTTCCATGCAGGCGGTGGCATCCTCTTTGGCGGTGCTATTCTTTTGGCTCCTTCTAGGAATCTTTTTACTACTTGAGATGTAAAGAAGCTTTTCCCTGTTTCTCCTCTTGTATAGGCTACTATTGCTGCCAGGTGCACTCTTAGAGAATTGCAGCTTAGGTTACTTTTTAGTAAGTGTGTTAAGTATTTTAGCACAGTTGATTCTTTAGTGATTCTCCTGTGGAGCTTTTTGTTGATGCACCATTCAGTGAATCTCTTCCACTTTGCTGCATAGCATTTCCGTGTGGTGGGTCTCCTCGCTTCTCGCAGCACTGCCAGCGTGCTTTGTGGAAGCTTGAGGTGAGCGAACTCTAAATCCTCAGGAGCCACGCTGCTAGGCTGAGGCTCTCTGGTTCTGGATGGAGTACCCTGCCGTTTTGTAGCGAGAGCAGGTCTTTCCTTCTTGGGAACTTGTGTGGTGGTCCCTGTGCCATCTCCACGATCTGCGAGAACCAGGACTGCCTGGCCCACTGTGGTGCTACCAGAATTAGTGTCATGTTGCTTGTTCTGCACTTGCTGAGCACTTTGTGTATCAGCGGTATCGGTGGAAAAGCATAGGCAAATGTCTTTGACCAGCTCATCCATAGGGCATTTCCTTGGGATTGATGGCCTGGCTGCCTGGATGCGAAGTATTGGCATTTTGCATTCTGGTGTGTTGCAAACAGGTCTAGTTGTGGGGTCCCCACTTCTTGAATAGTTTTTGCGTCTCCTGCGCGTTGAGCTCCCACTCGTGTGAGATTGACGTCTGTCTGCTCAGTCTGTCTGCTTCCACATTGTCCTTCCCTGGCAGATGTATTGCCAGGAGGTCTATTTGTAATGGAATTGCCCATTTCCATATTTGTTGCGCTAGGTCTGAGAGCGCCACTGAGTGTGTTCCTCCCTGCTTGTTGATGTAGAACATCGTTGTGGTGTTGTCTGTTTGTACTAACACCCTTTGGCCGTACAGCTGTTTCTGGAACGCTTTTAGGGCAAGGAACACGGTCTTGAGTTCTAGGTAGTTGATGTGTTTGACAGCATCTGTTTGTGTCCATAACCCCCTTACCTTGAGCAGTTTCATGTGTGCTCCCCACCCCATCTGGGATGCGTCTGTTGTGATGGTCACTGTTGGAGTTGGTGGTGTGAATGGGTTTCCCCTTGTTATGTTGCCCCTGTTCCACCATGCTATCTCTTCCTGCACTGCGTGCGTTACAACCACTAGATCTTCCCAACTCCCTGTTGACTGTGACCATTGCTGTTGCAGCCATTCCTGGAATGGTCTCATGTGTAGCCGAATATTGGGGACTAAATGTATGCAGGATGCCATCATGCCCATGAGCTTGCTCACTGTCCTCACTGTCAGACGTTCCCCTTCAGGTAGCGGCGAGTCTCCTTCAGTAGTGCGAGGATCCTTTTCTCGCTGGGGAACATCCTCCCCTGAATGGTGTCGATCTTCGCACCCAGGAAGATCTTCACTTGTTCTGGTTCCAGCGATGACTTCTCCTTGTGTATGGAAAAGCCTAGTTTTGTCAGCGTTTGTGTGACTTGCTGAGTATGTAGTTTGCATTGGTTGTAGGAGTTCGCTTTTACCAACCAGTCGTCTAGGTAGGGGTATACGTGTATCCCCTGTCTTCGCAGATGTGCTGCTACGGCAGCTAGGCATTTGGTGAATACTCTTGGCGCTGATTTGAGGCCGAAGGCTAGGGCCGTGAACTGGTAGTGCGTCATGCTGATGGTGAATCTGAGCAGACGCTTGTGCCCTTGGTTTATGGGGATGTGTAGGTAGGCATCCTTGAGGTCTATTGTGGACATAAAATCCCCGTGCCTTATTTGAGGTATGACCTCTTGTAAGGACGTCATCTTGAACTTTTGAGTTTTGATGTATTTGTTTAGGAACCGTAGGTCCAGTATGGGCCTTAACGTTTCGTCTACTTTTGGTACGAGGAAGTAGTTGGAGTACACTCCTGTGCCCTTTTCTCTGTACGGCACCTTTTCTATAGCCTGTTTGTGGAGGAGTTCTTGTGCTTCCTGCCACAATAGTGACAGCTCTTTTGTTGAATGTTTTTTGTTTGTTGGCCTCTTGTTTGGTGGCCTCTTTACGAGTTCTATGCAGTAGCCGAACTATATGATGTTGAGTATCCACTTGTCGGTTATCTTCTCCCACTCCTGGGAGAAGTGTTTTAGTCTTCCTCCTACGGGCGTTGTATGATGGTAAATTTGTAAATTTTGTCTGTGTCTTTTGTTGTGCCGCGGCACTAGCGATGTTGGGAGTGCGGGCACGTGTTGTAGTGTGGAGTCACTTGGAGGCGGGCTGCTGGCCGCCTCTTCTTGTATTGTCTCGTCCGTTTGGTCGGCTACGAAAGGACTGGCCCCTCTGTTGGTTCTGCCAGCCTTGTTGCTGCTGACCCTGTTGTGCCTGGCTGCTTCCCTGAAATGTTTGCTGGAAGGCCTGGTGCGATGTTCCTGGCTGGTTTCCACCTCTGCCGTTTGGTCTTCGTGAGGGGGTACCCCTTCTCATACCCCTGAACTGTAGTGCTCCCATGGACCTTGCAGTTTCGTTATCTTTTTGAGCTGCGTCAGCGTCTCGTCCACGGGCGTGCCGAACAGCTTTTCCCCGTTGAAGGGCAACTTCAGGATGTTGTTTTGTACCTCCGGCTTGAACCCGGAGATCCTGAGCCAGGCATGTCTCCCTCTCTGTCACCCCGATCATCATCAGCCTGCTTGATGTATCAGCTGCGTCTAGGGCCGACTTTAGGCAGGTGTTGGCCATGTTCTTCCCCTCCTCCACCAGGTGTGCCGCTCTCTGCTGGTTTTCTGTGGGGAGCAGTTTGAGCAACTGCCCAACTTCTTCCCAGTGCTGGTAGGCGTGCCTATTTATAAGGGCGTTGGAGTTGGCAATGCGCCAATGTATTGCCGCATTCCTTTCAATTTTCCTCCCTGTGAGGTCTATCCTCTTGCTCTCCTTGTCTGGGGGCGGACCGGAGTTTGTGGGAACGTTGGCCCTCTTCCTGGCTGTTGCTGTTATTATTGAATCAGCTGGCACAGATCCCTGGATATATGGTGGATCCTTTGAAGAGTGTTTATATTTTTCTCAGTTCTGGGTGTGACCGATCTGCAGGTAGATGGCTCCTTGAAAGCTTCCCTGCCTTGGTCTAGCACACTAGGGAGCATAGGAAGGAATTGGCTCCTAGTTTGTGTTGGTAGCAGTGTTTCCAGGAGAAAACAGGCTTTAGGCTTTTCCTCCTCCATTTCCACTCTATAGGTGGCTGCCGCGTTCCTGACGACCATGTTGTACACTCCTATGTCGTCCGGCAGCGAGGCCTCGACGGATACGTCTCCACGGCCTCCTCCGGGTCTTCGGCGTCGAGATCCTGCCATTCCAGGTCTTGAGCCTCCGAGGGTGTCGAGCCGAAGTGCGTCTGCTGGTCGTCATCACCCTCCGTATAATCGTACAGGACCTCTTCGTCCTGTTGTTCCGACGGTTCGGGAGTTTTCGGCGGCTCGGTGCTGTCGAACTCCTCTTGCGTTTCCGCTTCGACGACCGTCGAGGGCTTCGAAGGGATGGTGTATCTACTCATCCGGTCGTCGAAGTCCTTCTTTTGGATGATACTGGCCATTTCGGCCTCGAGCCTTTCTTCTTCCTCTCCATCTCTGCCGCTTGATCGGCGTCGAGAGTTTCGGCAGTTCTCTTCGAGGTCGTAGTTGACGTCGGAGGTGCCTTCTGCTCTTTCCCCTTCGGCGTCGAGTGCGGTTTCTCGGAACCGTGCTTCGACGACCTGGGTGTGTCAAGAGCTTTCGCCGACCGGGAGTCCTTTTCGAAGGATCCGCTGGGCTGTTTGTCCCTGGATGCAGCTTCGGTCGTCGAGTGCTTCGACGCCGGTGCTCCTTTCGAGGACTTTGGCTCGGATTTTCGAGAGTCTGTCGGGGTTCTTTGGGTCGACGTGTCTCTTACCTCCTTCCTGGAAGTGTTATCGGTCTCTACGACCGTGCAGTCCTCTGGTCCTTCGGCGATGTTGTCCTCTTCCCCACTGGAGAGGCCCAGGTCCCGCAGCGACGGAGGTGGCCCTTGGCCCTGCATGCTGTAGTTTGCTCTCCTCTGTCTGTCCCTCACCCTGAGGGTCTTGGCGGCGAATGCTGCGCAGGCGTTGCAGTCGTCGCTTCGATGGTCGATCGGTAGGCAGAGGTTGCAGACTGGATGTTGGTCTTTCTGTGCGAACTTGTGGTGGCAGTTACGACAGAACTTGAATGGTGTCTTGTCCTTTCCCGCGCTCAGGGAGCCCCTGTGTGCGCATTCTCCGTTGGACGTCGAAGTTTCTTCTACCTCTCACCAGCTTCGTCGTCCCGGTAGTATGTTCTTTGTCTTGTGATGAAGATCTCCAATTTTTCTCGGTTCTTTCTGCTTTCCTCTTACTTCTTCTCTCCTCTTCCAACTCTGGAGCTCTTCACGACGATCCAGACCCAATGGCGGAAAAAAGAATCTGAAGATGGCGCCCAAGGGTGGGAGCTTCCGGAGGAAGCGCGCCGACGTCACGGGAGGACACCAAATGGTGGGCGTCGACGCCCACCTGGGCTACACAAAAAAAAAAAAAAACTACGATTCCGGACCCAACCACTAGACCGCGGAATAATGCACAGCATAGTGAATCCAGAAAGATTCACGCTGCAAAACTTGTTCATCTGAAAGAAACACGTAGTGATAGATTCCTTACCTTAGAATAGATACCCCAGCAATACCAACCCCGGTGGTGGGTCTGCGAACCAAGATCACACCAGAAAGTCACGGAGAACGGAACGGCCAAAGAAGCCGTCTCTCCGGACTTGGCTGTCAAGGCAATAATGCTTAGAAAAAGTGTGCAGCAAGGCCCACGTGGCTGCCTGACAGATGTCTTGCAGGGGGACACCACGTCCCAATGCAGTAGTAGCCGCTGTTGCCCTGGTAGAATGTAATGTAATTTGAACTTATATAGCGCAAAACTGCCACCCTACGGGTATCCTGGCGCTGCGACTCACCCTGTTGTCAGTGTGCATACAGCTAGCATATTCGCCGATTAGGAGGAGCTCGTTTAACTAATCCCTAGGAAATAGCCATGTCTTTAAACTTTTCCTAAATGGGAGCAGAGATTTAATTTGTCTGATATTCAAGGGAAGAGCATTCCAGAGTCGTGAGGCTGCTACAGCGAATGCTCTTCCGCCTGTCCTGGTCTTCTTAAATCTAGTGGTGGTTACCAGATTTGCGCTCGATGAACGGAGATTTCTCCCAGGAGTGTACCAGGTAAATTTCTCCTGCATAGACATCGGACCCAGACCATGTACTGCCCTAAACACAATACATAGGGATTTGAATTGAACTCTCTTATTGATGGGTAGCCAGTGAAGATCCTTTAAAGCTAAAGTCGTTGAGGACCTGCGCTGCCTATTTAACGCCAATTTGGCTGCTATGGACTGGATCCTCTGTAGCTTCAGTAACACTGATTGTGGTGCTCCCAAATACAAAGAGTTACAATAATCCAACCTGCTCAATATTATACTCCTCACTACTAGAGATCTAGTAGCAATGGGTAGTAGTGGGAGGATCTGGCGTAGTGCTTTTATCAAGGAGAAACAGGTACCAACTGTTTTGTTGACTTGTGACTCAAGTTGAAGATTATCATCCATTAAAACCCCCAGGTTACGCACTGTTCTAGCTGGAATCAGTGGTTTATCCGTAGGGGTGAGTCTAAACTCGGAGGGGACAGGCCGAGCAATTTTGGCCGTGGAGCAATATACTATCTCCGTTTTGTCTCCATTAAATTGTAGGGAGTTTTTCCTGAGCCAATTGGAGGTATTGTACATGCACTCCTGGAATTTATCTAGGGATACTGCGTGATTTCCTTCCAGAGAGAACACCAATTGTGTGTCATCTGCATAATTGACTAGATCAATGCCAAAGGACTTGATAATTGGGATCAGAGGGCGCAAATAGATATTAAACAAGATTGGGCTTATAGCTGAGCCCTGTGGCACCCCATGTCGCACAAGGGTCTTTGGGGATGTAAATGGTGGGATAGTTACCGCCTGCTGCCTGCCCGTCAGATATGATTGCAGCCACTTCAGTGCCCGTCCTTTTACTCCGATGTCCTCTAGTCTTTTCAGCAGGATACTGTGATTCACTGTATCAAATGCTGCCGACATATCCAATAGTACTAATATGGACGCATTACCATTGTCGGCTCGCATTCTCAGGTTATCAAGTACCGTCACTAGGGCCGTTTCTGTTCCATGCCCTGGTCTGAACCCAAATTGGGCGTTGTCTAACAGATGGTTTTCTTCTAAATAAAGGGACAGGGATTTGCTAACTGCCCGCTCCAGAATTTTTACTGGGTACGGCAGAAGGAAATTGGTCTGAAACTCGATGGGCATTTAGGATCAAGTGACGGTTTCTTGAGCAGCGGGGTCACCACTGCCTGCTTCCAGACTTCTGGAACAATTCCCTTTTCTAGTGATTGGCAGCAAATCTGCCGCAACCAGGGGAATAGTTCTAACTGAAACTCTTTCCATATCCCCTGCGGAAGGGGATCCAAAGGGGAACCAGAAGATACACTTTGGGCTAGGTTGTTAAATATATCCTCAGTGGGACTTTGAAAGCACTCTAGAGCAGGCGGCTGATGGCTGTTGAATGCCTCTGCCTGTTGCTCTACTATTAGTATCGTAGGTGGTTCCTTTTCCTCATCCAGGCTGCTATTGTTGTTGGAGTTTAAGCCACCAACAATCTTATTGATCTTTTCATCAAAGTAGATAGCGATGTCATCGCAGAGTTTTTGTGTAGCATTAACCTTATTACCCATACATACTGGATTAGATAGGTCCTTTATAATGTTAAAGAGCATTTTTGTACTATTAGGTGCCTGCAAGATGGTTTTGGCATAGTACTCTGCTTTGGACCTAGAGATAGCTTCCTTATATGAGGCCTGCAGCAGTTTCAGCTTTTTTTTGTCTACTTCCCCATACGACCTCCTCCATTTCCTTTCAGCCTGTTTGCGTTGTTTACGCATCAATTTTAGCTCTTCGCTATACCAAGGAGCTGAGGGTTTCTTTCTATTCTTTAGCCTTTTTACTGGAGCAATCTGATCTAGGGTATGGTTTATTTGTTCACAGTAGATTTGATAATTTTCTTCCACTGATCAACTGGATACAAATAAATTCTGTTCTAGGAATGTCGGATATTGTCTATTTTTTTGTAGCTTAGCCCATTCTCTTCCCTTGCGGAAGGTTACTGATTGAATTGGAGTGTTGACTGGACTGGGCAGCGTTATCCTAAAATGACCCACCGGAGGCTCCTTCTTAGCCAGAGAATAGCAGGCTTTTATACACAAGACGATCCAGCGGGAGATAGTCCTCTTGTGTACAGCCCGGCCTTTCTTGGCGCCTACGTAGCCAACAAAGAGCTGGTCATCCACCCGGAACTGTTGTGTGCGGTTGAGGTAAAATGAGATCGCACGTTTTGGGGCTAGACGGTGGAGCCTCTCTTCCTCTCTGGAAGGGTGCGGAGGCGGAAAGAAAGTGGGCAAGGCGATAGATTGCCCAATATGGAAGGCAGTGACAACCTTTGGCAAGAAGGATGGACGTGTGCGTAGCACAACCTTGTCCGGATGAACAGATAGAAGAGGAGGTTTACAGGAAAGAGCCTGGAGCTCACTCACGCACCTAGCGGAGGTGATGGCAACCAGGAAAGCAGTCTTCAAAGTCAAGAGACGAAGAGGACAGTTGTGAAGCGGCTCAAAGGGAGCGCACATCAAATAAGTAAGAACCAGGTTCAAGTCCCACTGTGGCATCACAAACGGATTAGGAGGGAAAAGGTGAGTAATGCCTTTGAGGAATCTATTCACGACAAGGGACTTGAAAAGAGAGGGCTGATCAGGTAGCCTGGGAAAGGCCGAAATTGCAGAAAGGTAGCCCTTGATAGTGCCCAGAGCAGAGCCCTGCGGGGCCAAAGAAAGAAGGAACAGTAGGACCTCAGAAAGAGGGGAAGAAAGGGGATGCACAGCCTTTGCTGTGCACCATGCCACAAATTTGTTCCACCTGCAGGCGTATACCAATTTAGTGGAGGGACGCCTGGCTGCCAGAATGACATCAGAGACTTCAGGAGGCAAGTCAAATGGAATCAGCGGTCGCCGCTCAATCTCCACGCAAGGAGGTGAAGGCTGGCCAGGTTCGGGTGGAGAACCGTCCCCTGCTGCTGCGACAGAAGATCCTCCCGAAGAGGCAGTCGGATCGGGGGATCCACGCTCATACTGAGTAGCTCGGGATACCAAACTCTTCGAGCCCAGTCCGGAGCAACAAGAATAACTTGGGCCCGGTCGCGTCTGATTTTCTTCAGCACTCTGGGTAGAAGTGGTATAGGCGGAAAGGCGTACAAGAGACCGCAACTCCACTCGCGACGAAAAGCGTTGCCGAGCGAGTGCTGCCTTGGAAATTCCAACGCGCAGAACTGCTGACATTGCGCGTTCTCTTCGGTGACTAATAGATCTAACCAAGGCTTTCCCCACTGTTGAAAGAGACCTTGCGCCACGTCCGAGTGAAGGCGCCATTCGTGATCCATCATGCACCTGCGGCTGAGTTCGTCCGCCCTGGCGTTCAGTGAACCCGCCAGGTGTTGAACCACCAGGGAAATGCCCTGATGTTCCAGCCATGTCCAGAGGCGCAGAGCCTCCTCACATAGGGTCCACGACCCCACCCCGCCCTGTTTGTTGCAGTACCACATGGCGGTGGTGTTGTCGGTGAACACCTGCACTACTCTCCCCTTGACAGAGGGGAGGAATGCCTTGAGTGCAAGTCGGATCGCCCGAAGCTTCAGAAGGTTGATATGGAGCTTGGACTCCGCCTGAGACCAGAGGCCTCTGATCTCCGCCTCTCCCATGTGGCCGCCCCATCCCAGGAGGGACGCGTCCGTCACCACTGTGTGCTCCGGTTGGGGAAGAGAGAGGGATTTGCCGGTGACCCAATGTTGGTCCGTGAGCCACCACTGCAAGAGTTGTGCAGTGACCTCCGAGATCTGGACGTATTCGGACAGGTTTCCCTGATGCTGCGCCCACTGGAACTTCAGGTCCCACTGCAGAGCCCGCATATGCCACCTGGCATGATTGATCAGCAGGATGCAGGAGGCCATGAGGCCCAGCAGCCTCAGGGTCATCCTGACCGAAACCCAGGATAAGGGCTGAAAGATCGGAATCATAGCCCGAATATCCCGGACTCGCTGTTCGGGAGGATAAACCCGAAACTGCGCCGTGTCCAGAACTGCTCCGATGAAGAGGAGCTTCTGAGAGGGGATCAGGTGTGACTTCGGCACGTTGATGGAGAACCCCAGCAAATGCAGGAGGTCGGCCGTAGTCTGGAGGTGGGAGCCGACTGCCTGGGGCGAGCCCGCCTTCAACAACCAGTCGTTGAGATAGGGGAAGACTGAAACCCCTGATCTGCGCAGATGAGCTGCGACCACCGCCATCACTTTCGTGAACACCCGAGGGGCGCTGGTAAGGCCGAAAGGAAGCACGGTGAACTGAAAATGCTCGTGGCCTACCGTGAACCGAAGGTAACGCCGGTGGGCCGGCAGAATGGGAATATGAAAGTAAGCGTCCTGCAAGTCCAACGCTACCAGCCAGTCTTGTGGGTCTAGGGCAGACAAGACCTGAGCAAGTGTGAGCTTCTTGAAATTCTCCTTCCGGAGGAAGAGATTAACGTCCCGAAGGTCCAAGATAGGACGCAGGCCCTTGCCCTTCTTTGGAATCAGAAAGTAGTGGGAATAACAACCACAACCTACTTCTGTCGTCGGAACGCACTCTATGGCCCCCTTGGCCAAAAGGGCCGCAACTTCCTGCTGGAGAAGTGCCAAGTGATCCCCCGACACGCGGAGGTACTGAGGTGGCATGGATGGAGGGGTAGTCTCGAAGGGGAGGGAGTAGCCCCTTCGGACTATTTGCAAAACCCACCTGTCCGACGTGATGGTGCGCCAGTGGGGGAGGTGATGGCGAAGCCTGCCACCCACTGGCGTTTGATGGGCCTGAAATGTCGGACTAGGAAGGTTTGGAGGCAGTCGTGGCGGGGGTGGAGTTGGACTGACCCGGCCGCTGGCCCCCTGAACCGCCGCGGCGGTTCCCACGTCCGCGGCCGCGCGTGGACTGTTGCGCCGGCCTGTGGCTCTGTTGCGAACGTGGTGGGTTGCCCCTTCCGCGAACACGAAAGGAGCAAAAGGCAGAAGGCTGAGGAGGGCGCGTGGCCGAAAGGCCCAAGGACTTAGACGTAGCCCGTGAGTCCTTAAAGCGCTCCAAAGCACTGTCTGCCTTGTTGCCAAAGAGGCGAATGCCATCGAAGGGCATGTCCATTAAAGTGTTTTGGACATCCACCGAAAAGCCAGTTGTCCAGGAACGCCACTGTCGTGGAAATCGCCCTGCCTAGCGAGTCAGCGGTGTCAAGGCCACAACGGATTGTAAACTTGGCTGCATCTCTCCCCTCAGCAATAGCCTGGGAGAGTGCCGTCCGGGCCTCCTCCGGACAGCTAGGCAGCACCTGCGCTACCTTATCCCACAAGGAGTGCGAATAACGGCCCAAGAGGCATGCGGTGTTCACAGACCGCAGCCCTAGGCTGGCGGAAGAAAAAATCTCCTTTCCGTACTGTTGCAGCCTCTTGGATTCCCTATCCGGGGGTGCGGAAGGGAATGCGCTTGGGGAAGCAGAGGCTTGGACAACCAAGCTCTCAGGGGTGGGGTGTTGGGAAAGGAAAAAGGGGTCGCCCGGGGCCGGGCGAACGCGTCGGGCCACGTTCCTGTCTACAGGAGCCCCTGTGCTGGGCTTGGACCAGGAGCCCAGAAGGACGTCAGAAAGTGCTTCATTAAAGGGCAACAGTGGCTCCGCAGAGGAAACTGCTGGCTGAAGCACTTCTGTCAGGAGGTTAGTCCTGACGGCCTCAGTAGGTAGCTGAAGGTGGAGTGCCTCAGCAGCATTACGCAACACCACAGAAAAACTAGCGCCCTCCTCCGTAGCCACGGTAGGAGGAGACATCATGCCAAGGTCTGGAGAGGTGTCCAGACCACTGGCGTCCCCCAGCTCCTCAGCCCAGTCCGGGTCATACTCACATTGAGCTGTGAGAGGGTCTTCAGACCCCTCCCAGTCCTCCCCTTCCTCCTCTTGCTGTTGTACAGGCCGAAAAGGAGGAGGATGGATATAGGGAAACAGATTCCCAAACGGCGTCGGAATCGGCACCGTATCCACGTCGGGGCTGCAACCGGGGCCGACGTCGTCCGGCGCGCCGGGCAACGTCCAACGTGGTGCCGGTGGTGTCGGTGGAGGTGTGACTAGGTCAACCGGCGTCGACCAGGATCCACGACGGAATCCATGGGAGTCCTGCGGCGCCGAGGCCGTAGCCACCGGCGTCAAAGGGCGAGGACTCCCAGTCGGGCCTGCGGGGCCCGAAGGCGCACCGGAGGGGCCCGACAGCCCAAATAGGCGAGCCATAGTGGACAGGAATTCCTGTCCCTGGGCCGGAGTCGCCGATGAACCCGGGAAAGGCGGGTAGGTCACCGACGACTACGTAGGCTCCGCCGGAGCCGCGGGGGTGGCACCACTCAAACCCTCAGCCGAGTCGCGCGACCGGCGAGGAGAAGTCGAAGAACGAGGACGTTTCTTCGACTTCTTTTTGTGCTTCGCCTTACCTGACCCCGAGTGCGAAGACTTCGATTCGGACGACTTCCGATGTGGGCGGCTCCGCGACAGGTCCCTCGACGTCCCTCTGGACCGGGACCTCTGACGGCACGAAGCAGACTGCCGGGCTTCAAGCAGCTTTCGGGACCGCTCCCGCAAAGTCTTCGGCGCCATGGCCCGGCAGTCGGGGCACGACTTGGGGTCGTGGTCGCGCCCCAGGCAGAAGAGACACGCGGTGCGGGTCCGTCACTGACATCATGCAATGACAGTCCTTGCAAGATTTAAACCCGGGCATCCCTGACTGCACCAGGAGTCGTATCGACTCAAAAAAGCTGAGACAAAAATCTCCAAAAACTCAGTCAAAAAATGACTGGGGGTACCGCTCTCTCCGGATCGGCGCTTGCTGGCGCGGAAAAAGAAAGAACTGACGTCAGCACGCGAGGGCGGCGTCTAAGTAGCTGCCGCGACGTCATCCCGGCGATCACGACATGTACGACGGACGCGGAGCCGCACAACGCCACCTTCCGACGCGCAGGGGTACTGCTGACGAAAACTTTCCGGATCCAGACTGACGCCTGGGGATATTCTAAGGTAAGGAATCTATCACTACGTGTTTCTTTCAGATATGTTTTTATGAACAAATGCTCAATAAAGTTTGTTTAAAAATAAAAAAAAATCATGCTGGTATGGACATATGGTGGCAGCCGTGGAAGTAAGTATGCGACCCCGTAATCTGGTCTGGGTAGGATACTTGAGAAGTGCAGAGTTGGAAGAGTTATGGCAAGTATCGATAAGCATGCTTTATTCTGTGATTAAATCTGCGGCACTAACGAGAAACCAGTTCTTCACTTTACACAGAGTCTACTGGACCCAGGTGAAGCTGGCCAAGAAATTAGGAGATGGGGAATTTAAATCCAAGTGATGTGGAGCTTGAGAGGAGGATAATGTCCACGTTTGCTAGCTGCCCCGCTCTGGAAGACTTCTGGAGGACTGTGGGTAAGACAATTTCTGACATCCTGGATCTGGATGTGGAGGTAACGCCCACTTTGATCTTGTTTGGTATGGTGCACCAAGGATCTGATTCTGGGGGTTCATCGAAATTTCCAAACCCTGTTGATATTTTATTTGATTCTTCTGGCACCTAGGGAGATATGTAAAGCGTGGTACCAACCTTTACCCCCAACTTGGCAGGAGTGGTGGAACTCATTGAGATACTTTGGGAAATTGGACAGTAAGATTAGTCAGAATGGGAGTAGGGCAGAATCTGGGTCATTTTGGAATCTGTTGGGACTCAATGGAAGACCATGATGTCCGATGATTATACCTCTTGGTCAGCTTTAGATGTATGGTGCTAGGTGGTGCCTAGGCTCAGAAATTGACTGAGAATGGATCCCATGTAAGTATGAGGGGCAGATGGATCAGAGGGAGCTTGCTTATCCTAGGTGATATGAGGACAAATAAAAAAATTTAAAAAAGGAGTCCATTACCACGCTGCTTTGCTTTTACACCCCACTTGGGCCTCTTCTAAAGAGGGGATAAACAATGGAACAAACACAAGGCATTATCCTCCTTATACATAGGCCCTCATGGTTATTTCCCAGTTTATCATAAGCAGTACAGCAGGACAATTAGGAACTGCGAGGCTCTTGCCCAGAGCATGGCATCCTGCTCTACACAAGTACATTGTAAAGGACTGCTCCTGAGAATGAATTGTGCTTTTTGTTTCAAACTGTGGTGTTTGTGGAGATTTGAAGAACAACCATACGATTGTGAATATTTTTTTTTTTAATTGTGCTGAGGTGTGTGAAAAATCACTCTAATGTGTGTTGGTAGAGTAAATCAGGATTATCATCTGTTGCTGTTTTCCTTACAAGTGCCCATTTTCCTGAACCAATTCAAGGCCAACAAGGTAGCAAACAGTGAGCCACATGACATTGGTGTTTCTAGTGCTTTGCGCCACCATCTATGCCTTAGGCTCCCTCCCTCCTGACTGCCATCCTGGTCTTATCACTCTTGCCTTACAACTGAACCTTTAGTCACATTACCAGAGTGCCCAGGCAAGCGTGAAGATGCTGAATCCTCAGCATCCGACTTCCTGTGTCGACTTCTCTGTTACAGTGTTAAAAGGACCTAGGGCCAGAACCTCTCCATTCTGCATTGACCATGGTCCTGTCACCACCCATTTTCACTTAACTTTAGATCTTACTTCAACCTCTTCTCCTGACCACAAAGCTCGAGTGTTTGCAATTAAGAAAATACACGTTTGGCTTGATGCTAAAGACAACAAAAAGACAAGTGATCCCATGCCTCATTACATCTCCAGGAGCTGGGCTGTTATTGCGTCAAAGTGGGCAACATAAAGCTATTGGTCGGCTTCACAGTGCCTCAAGGGGTTGAAAGTATATCGCTCCTGGGAAGATTACATTTAGTACTTAGTGATCACTTAGGAGTGTTTACAGGCTTACAAGACTTACTACACTTGTTTCTATATGACTGTATAACAACATCCAAGAAGACAGGCCTTTGCGGTTTCCAATTGGATCTCAGAGTACTGCGTACTGGGGGTCAGCCTCTGTCACTACTTGGTTAATGTGGAAGGTCACATACACTTGGTTGCTTAAGAGTGCTTACTTTGTGTTGGAGTACAGCTACATCAGGTAAAGCTCAGCTAGCACAGACCCTTGTGGACCTACTAATGGATGGTATGTATTAACTATAGGGTGACCACTACTAAAATGGAGGGCATGCATGCTGACAAGTTACTTACCTTCGGTAACGATATATCTGTAAGAAACATAGGTTAGTTATAGATTCCTTACCTTAGAATTACCCCTGGGTGTCAGACTGGATCCGGAAAGTTTTTTTCGTCAGCAGTACCCCTGCGCGTCGAAAGGTGGCGTCAGTCGACTCCGCGTTCGTCGTTGGCGTCGTGGTCGCCGGGATGACGTCGCGGTATCTACATAGACGCGCGGTGTCAGTTCTGTACACGACTTTCCACGCCAGAAGCGCAGAGCCATGCAAGACACTGACCACTGGTGCACAAAACTAGGGCCCTGAAAGGAAGTCCTTAACCCTTGAAGTCAGTTCGCAGAACGGGGAGGATGGGTGGGGTGGTAAGGAATCTATGTTTCTTACAGATATATCGTTACCGAAGGTAAGTAACTTCTTCATCTGAAAGAAACAGTTAGTTATAGATTCCTTACCTTAGAATAGATACCCCAGCAATACCAACCCTGGAGGTGGGTCTGCGAACTAAGTTCACACCAGAAAGTCCAGGAGAACAGAAGGGCCAAAGAAGCCGTCTCTCGGGACTTAGCTGTCCAGGCATTAGTGTTTGGTGAACGTGTGCAGAGATGCCCACGTAGCTGCCGGACAGATGTCATTAAGGGGGACTCCCCGTCCCAAAGCAGTGGTAGCTGCCGTCGCCCTGGTGGAATGGGCACGCAGTCCCACTGGAGGCTCCTTCTTTGCCAAAGAATAGCAAGTTTTGATGCACAAAACGACCCACCTGGAGATGGTCCATTTGTGCACGGCCCGACCTTTCTTGGCGCCCACGTAGCCAACAAAAAGCTGGTCATCCACCCGGAATTGTTTGGTGTGATCCAAATAGAAGGAAAGCGCACGTTTTGGATCCAGACGGTGGAGCCTCTCTTCCTCCTTTGAAGGATGCGGAGGCGGAAAGAAGGTGGGCAAAGTGATGGTTTGGCCAATGTGGAAAGAAGTAACCACCTTGGGAAGAAAGGAAGGTCTAGTTCTGAGGACGACCTTGTCCGGATGAACAGCCAGAAAGGGAGGATTGGAAGAAAGAGCTTATAGCTCACTCACCCTGCGCGCAGAGGTAATGGCCACCAGAAAGGCAGTTTTCAAAGTAAGAAGCCTGAGAGGACTGTTATGTAGCGGCTCAAAGGAAGCACACATAAGATATGTAAGAACCAAGTTCAAGTCCCACTGGGGCATTACCAAGGGAACAGGAGGAAAAAGATGAGTAATGCCCTTAAGGAAACGATTTACAACAGGGGACTTGAAAAGAGAAGGCTGATCAGGAAGTTTAAGGAAGGCTGAAATGGCCGAGAGGTAGCCCTTTAGAGTGCCCAGAGCAGAGCCCTGCTTGGCCAAAGAAGGGAGGAACAAGAGAACCTCAGAAAGAGGGGCGGAAAGGGGATCCACAGCCTTTGCTGTGCACCATGCCACAAATTTGTTCCATCTGCAGGCGTATACCGTCTTAGTGGAGGGACGCCTGGCTGCCAAGATAACATCACAGACTTCGGGAGGCAGGTCAAACGACGCCAACTGCCGCCGCTCAATCTCCACGCAAGGAGGTGGAGGCTGGACAGGTTCGGGTGGAGGACCGTCCCCTGCTGCTGCGACAGAAGATCCTCCCGCAGAGGCAGTCTGATCGGAGGATCGATGGCCATGTATAGCAGCTCGGTATACCAAACTCTTCGTGCCCAATCCGGAGCCACAAGAATGACTTGGGCACTGTCGTGCTTGATCTTCTTCAGCTCTCTGGACAGAAGTGGTGCAGGCGGAAAGGCGTATAGAAGACCGCAACTCCACTCTCGACGAAAAGCGTCGCCTAGCGAGTGCCGCCTTGGCAATTCCAACGTGCAGAATTGCTGACATTGCGCGTTCTCTTTGGTGGCGAATAGATCTAACCAAGGCTCTCCCCACTGTCGAAAGAGACCTTGCACCACCTCCGAGTGAAGACGCCATTTGTGATCCATCATGCACCTGCGGCTGAGTTTGTCCGCCCTGGCTTTCAGGGAACCTGCCAGGTGTTGAACCACCAGGGATATGCCCTGATGTTCCAGCCATGTCCAGAGGCGGAGGGCCCCTTTACATAGGGTCCATGACCCCACCCCGCCTTGTTTGTTGCAGTACCACATGGTGGTGGTGTTGTCCGTGAACAACTGCACTACTTTCCCCGGACAGAGGGAAGGAATGCTTTGAGTGCAAGACGAATCGCCCGAAGCTCCAGAAGGTTGATGTGGAGCCCGGACTCCGCCAGAGACCAGAGGCCTCTGATCTACGCCTCCCCCATGTGACCACCCCAACCCAGGAGTAATGCATCGGTCACCACAGTGAACTCTGGTTGGGGAAGGGAGATGGATCTGCCGTCGGCCTAATCCTGATTCGTTAGCCACCACTGCAATTGGTGTGCAGTGCCCTCCGAGATCTGGAAGCAATCGGACAGGTTTCCCTGATATTGTGCCCACTGGAACTTCAGGTCCCACTGCAGAGCCGGCATATGCCATCTGGCATGGTCCACCAGCAGGATGCAGGAGGCCACTAGGCCCAGTAGCCTGAGGGTCATCCTAACCGAAACCTGGGATAGAGGCTGAAAGATCGGAATCATAGCCCGAATTTCCCGGACACGCTGTTCGGGAGGATAGACCCGAAACTGCGTCGTGTCCAGATGAAGAGGAGTTTCTGAAAGGGAGTCAGGTGACACTGCGGCATCTTGATGGAGAACCCCAGCTAACGCAGGAGGTCGGCCGTAGTCTGGAGGTGGGAGACGACAGCCTGGGGCGAGCCCGCCTTCAACAACCAGTCGTCGAGATAGGGGAAGACTGGAACCCCTGATCTGTGCAGATGAGCTGCGACCACCGCCATCACTTTCGTGAACACCCGAGGGGCGCTGGTAAGGCCAAAGGGGAGCACGGTAAACTGAAAGTGCTCGTGGCCTACCGTGAACCGCAGGTAACGCCGGTGGGCCGGGAGGACGGGGATGTGAAAATAAGAGTCCTGCAAGTCCAACGCTACCATCCAGTCTCCAGGGTCGAAGGCAGACGGGACCTGAGCTAGCGTCAACATTTTGAACTTCTCCTTCCGGAGGAAGCGGTTGACGTTCCTGAGATCCAAGATAGGATGCAGGCCTTTGTCCTTCTTGGGCACCAGAAAGTAGTGGGAGTAGCAACCACGACCTACTTCTGGGACAGGAACGCGCTCGATGGCTCCCTTGGCCAAGAGTGCCGAAACTTCCTGTTGGAGAAGGGCCAGATGATCCTCCGACATGCGATGGTACTGAGGTGGCATGGATGGAGGGGTAGTCTCGAAAGGGAGGGAGTAGCCCCTTCGGACTATTTGCAAAACCCACCTGTCTGACGTGATGGTGCGCCAGTTGGGGAGGTGATGGTGAATCCTACCGCCCACTGGCGTTTGGTGGCCCTGAAAGGTCAGACTAGGAGGGTTTGGAGGCTGCTGCAGCGGGGGCTGTGGTGGACTAGCCTGCCCTCTGGCCCCCAGAACCACAGCGGTGGTTCCCACGTCCCCGGCCTCGCAGGGGCTGAACAGCTTGCGCTGGCCTGTGGCTCTGGGCGGGACACCCCTTCCGTAGCCACGAAAGGGGCGAAAAGCAGACTGCGCAGGGCGGGTGGTGGAGAGGCCCAAGGACCTGGCCGTAGCCCGAGAGTCCTTCAAGCGCTCCAGCGCGTTGTCTGCCTTGTCGCGGAATAGGCGACGGCCATCAAAGGGCATGTCCATGAGAGTGGATTGGACATCCCCTGAAAAACCAGTCGACCTCAACCAGGGGTAGCGTCGAAGGGCTACCGACGTGGAAATCATCCTGCCTATTGAGTCGGCGGTATCCAGCCCACAACGGATGGTGAACTTCGCTGCGTCTCTCCCTTCGGCCACTGCACGGGAGAGAACAGCCCGGGCCTCCTCCCGGCACTGGGGCAGCACTTGAGCCACCGTATCCCACACGGAGTGGGTGTAATGGCCCAACAGACATGCAGTGTTTACCGACCGCAGTCCCAAGCTGGAGGAAGAAAACATCTTCCCTAGATGGTCCAGCTTTTTGGATTACCTATCAGGTGGTGCGTTAGGGAATGCACCTTTGGAGGTGGAGGCTTGGACCACCAAGTTTTCAGGGGTGGGGTGTTGGGAGAGGAAAGTGGGGTCGCCCGGGGCCGGGCGGTGGGGTCGGGCAATCATCCTATCCACAGGAGCCCCTGTGTTGGGCCTGGACCAGGTGCCCAAAAAGATGTCGGCGAGGGCTTTATTAAATGGGAGCAGGGGCTCCGAAGAGCTCGCTGCCGGTTGAAGCACCTCTGTCAGGAGGTTAGTCCTGACTGCCACTTTAGGTAGCTCGAGGCTGAGAGCCTCGTCCGCCCTACGCAACACCACGGCGTAAGACGCTCCCTACTCCGTAGCCACGGTAGGAGGAGACAACATGCCACGGTCTGGTGAGGTACCCAAACCACTGGCTTCCCCCAGTTCCTCTCTCCAGTCCGGTTCATAACCCAACTGGTCAGTCAGAGGGTCTCCAGACCCCTCCCAGCCCTCCTCTGGCTGCCAATATGGTCTAAAAGAGCCAGGGTAGAACAAGGCCTTTTTTAGCCTATTTATTTTTATAGCACTGTTTTTGTATTTTACCGTGGGACTCCCATCTCGACGACGGGGAATGATTCAGGCATGTGAATCTATGAAAGATACCCCAATACTGGATAAGTGCCCGTCGGCGCCGGATCTGGCGTTGGTCGACGCCGGTCCGGCTCCGTGTCTACCTCGAGGTGGAGGCCGGGGTCGACGCCTGCTGGGGACACAACCGGCGTCAGCTGCGGACGTGGTGCCGGTGGAATCAGCGCCTGGGGAGGTGTAATAAGGCCGACCAGCGCCGATCCGGATCCAGGCCTGGATCCAAGAGGACCCTGCAGCGCCTGGGCCGGAGCCGCCGGCGTCGAAACCCCAGGGCCCCCTGCCGAGTCCGCGGGGCCCGAACGTGCGCCAGCGGAGTCAGGCTGCCCAAAGATGGGATGCATCGCTTTGTAAAATTGGCAAAGCTGGGCAGGGGTCGCTCTGGGTCCCAGGAAGGGAGGGAAACCCGGAGTCGACCCTTCGGGCTCCGCACGCGGATCTGCGGGAGGGGCACCACCCGCATCCCTCGTCGCGTTGGCCGACGGATGGGGAGAAGTCAAAGAGCGACGATGCTTCTTTGACTTCTTCTTGTGCTTCGACTTACCTGACCCAGAGTGCGAAGACTTGGAAGAGGAGTGATGATGGTGACTCCGCGACCGGTTCCTCGACCTCCCACATGACCGGGACCTCGAGCAGCGCGGAGCTGACTACCGGGCCTCGAGAAGCTTTCGGGACTGCTCCCGCAAAGACTTCAGATTCATGGTCCGGCAGTCGGAGCACGTCTTAGGGTCGTGGTCGCGCTCCAGGCAAAACAGGCACACACGGTGCGGATCCGTCACCGACATCAGTCGGCTACAGGAACCGCAAGCCTTGAAGCCGGGCATCCCTGACATGCACCAGGAGTCGAAGACTCGAAAAACGGTGTCGACAAAAGTCGGCAAAAAGTCAGTCAACAAGCATTTGCAATGCAATAGGTCTCGCTTTTGCGAGAGTTTGAGCTATTCGCATTATAAATGACAATGCCTTTTATTTATCTGTTTTGAAAACTTGCAAGAGGTGCGTAAACATGCACTGTGTACTTATAGCCTTTGCTTACGAGAAGCAAGGCTGGCAATAACTGCGCCTCGTTTACTGCCAGCCTTGCTTCTCGTAAGCAAGGACTATCTGTCTAAAGTGCGCGTTCACGCACCGCTTGCAGGTTTTCAAAACACATAAATAAAAGGCATAGTCATTTACAATGCCAATAGCTCAAACTCTTGCAAATGCGAGACCTATTGCATTGCAAATGCTTGTTTAAATGGGCACCAAGTTTACACAGGCGTACAGTTTTAATCATACAAACTACGTATCACACAAACGGTGTGGGAAACTAGTTTCAGTGAATATTCATCATTTACACACCACAATGTGTCATGATCAGATCACAATCTTTTACATCCCTCATCAGAACTCCAAAGATATGCGTTTCATTTCTGTAGATGTATTTTGCAGGTAGTCAAATGTTGTGCACTAGAACAAACCACTACATCCTACAGCCTTTCCTTTCTCACTCCCGGTACCCAGCTAGATTGTCACCCTTCACTTTAAAAACTCCCCTCACTTTACAGCCGGAAAGAAAAGCGAGCACTGTCCCAAGGTTCAAAGATGAAGATGAAGCAGCAACGTGTCAGAAGACAGGCCGACATTTGACCTCTGTCCTTCAAAGCACAGCAAAAGTGACAAGATAAAAAGTAGAGGCGCGTTCACCTTCTGAACTTTAGTATGGTTATTATGGGGTGCAGCCCCCCGCCCCCCACTTCCAGCACCTATGGGCAGGCCCTGTCAGTTATTGTCAGTTATTGTACTAACGGGTGCACTAGCTGAAAGATCACATCGTCTCGTTTGTTTGGCCAATCCCCTTTTAGAGACCCCCACCTCCCCCGCTTTTTTCGTCCCAGTTAAAGCCCTGCTAACACCCTTTCTCGTAAGCGCGATATAAAAACTTAACAGCCCAGAGATTGGGTGAGGGGTTCTATTTTACTTTATTTGGGCAAGTTAGGAATTGATAAATAAGGTGCTTGTGTAGCAGTCCAGCTTCGCGGCGCTTTAAGTGAGAGGTTTTCGGCCAACTCAGTGATTGCCGCTCACTCACTATCCTCGAAAGGGTGAAAAAAAGCTGAGGGCGATTCTCAGCGGAAGCCACTAACCCACCGAGCCACAGCTTTCTGCGCGTGAAAGGCGCCTTAAATTTTAAACAGCTTGCGGCTGCAGGTGCATTACCTACTGAGCGAAGACAAGCGTTTGCACTGGCGCATCGTAATTTGAGGCTTACCGGGTCATTTTACACAGAAGAGGATAAACCGATTCTAAAACTTTAAATGACCAGCCTACTCTAGTCCAGGGTGGGGAGCTAGTGAACCCCAACATCGCCCGAGGAAGGAGAAGCAGGAACATGTGTCAAAGCCATCGTTCGCCCACAAACACACACACCTCGAGACCTGATAAACCCCAAGAGTACCGATAGCGGCCAGAGGCCAGACATTCACCTGCAGAGTGTTGCCACAGTCCTGCAGCGCGCTCAGGAAAGTCAGTGTTGTTTGCATTTTCTTCCATGACTGGGTGTGCTATCCTGGTCTATGCCAGGTGCACACAACGGTGGGTGCTTCTGCGGTGCAGACATAAAAAAACAAGCTGAACGACGGAGGCGACATCGCGGGCGCACTCCCTGCCTCCGGTGCAGATGGCGGCGAAACCGGAAGTCAGGCAGCCTTCGTTGGGACGTGGGCGGGGCCTGCCAGAGAAACAGGAAGGATTCGCCGGAGAGGACGTCCGGAACCCTGCAGGCTCCATGCTGAAGTCCCGGCCCCATCAGAGGGGACAGGGCGAAGAGCGAGGCAGACTGCATGGCACCAGAGGCAAGACGGGGCTCCCGAGTGGTGAGGAGAGCCCCGCGGCGCCGAGGAGAGACGCCGGAGTCCTGAACCAGCCGGTGAGTGAGGGCTTGGCGCATTGCCGGCTGAAGGACACGCCATGAGCGTGCACATCGGCTGTCTGAAAGAGACGCCGTAAGCGTGCACATGGCCTGTCCGGGTGCCGTGAGATGTGCACGCGTATGGTGCAGGAGTTGTGAGAACGCCGCGAGCCGTACGCGTGCACATCTCCTGTCTTGCCATACGCGTGCACATCTCCTGTCCCGCTTCCGACCCAAGTCGGCAACAATAGATCTCGCATAGCGAGCAGCGCTTTGCGCTGCGTCGCTAGGTGAGACCTAAAAAGTGACTAGAGGTACCGCTCTCTCCGAATCTGCGCTGACCGGCGCAGAAAAAAAAAACTGATGTCAGCGTGCGAGGGCGGAGTCTATGTATCTACCGCGACGTTATCCTGGCGACCACGACGCCAACGACGAACGCGGAGTCGACCGACGCCACCTTTCGACAAGCAGGGGTACTGGTGACGAAAAAAACTTTCCGGATCCAGTCCGCCTGGGGGCAATTCTAAGGTAAGGAATCTACAACTAACTGTTTCTTTCAGATTGTGCCTATACATATTCTCCTGCAACATCTAATTCTTATGAGCAACGACGTTCAACATTTCAAGTTTGAAGCTCATGCACGTCATCCAACCCCTTTTCATATAGGTCAGTAATGGGTCCTGACCTTTACATGCGGCCCCCTGATCAACAGCAGCACTGGGCTGCTGTTCACTCGACTCAGCACTAACATTAAAAAGAGGTTAAATATACAGGCAAGCCTTTATTTACAGGTTAATTGAAGTTAAAGAAAGGAAGTTACTCGGATGTCTTGCACCACTTAACTTTACGAACACCTTCATTTTCAAAGCCATTTTGCAGCAAAAGTGTAAAAATATATTAAGGCCCCTTCAAAATTCCTAAGTGTATTTCATTAACATGCAGAACCATTTCACCTTAGTATATCAGATTATTTCAGTGCATTGAAAAGTATTTCTTTTATTGAAAAGTATTTTTTGTAAGTGGTAGTTTTCAAATATGAATATAGAAATAAGCATTCTCCCCCCCCCACACTGACAACAATACCAATAGTGAACTAAAAGGCACATCACTTGTTATGTGCACTCTTAGGGTGGCCTAGGTACCCATTATACATGAACAACATTATAGTTTATTAAATCAAACAAAGGAGACAGTTTTGTACAGCGCACACTCCAAAGTCATGTATTTCAAGGCCCACTTATAAGTGATAATAAAAGAAAAAGGAGGGAAAGTGAAATAAAACAACTACTATGGTTCACACAATTTGGTAAAGTGGGGTAAATTGGGGTTAATTAATCCCAGGTTTTCTTGTTTCACATTGTGCAATTCAGCCACTAGATGTATATGCTTTGCTTCCCCTGTACCCACCTTACTGTCCCCCCTCACCCCACACTACCCCCAGATATACACCCTGTGGCATTGATGCGGACCTCGATCACATCACAGACCAAACTATATGGCCCTTGGTAAAATGTTTGCGAGAACCTATGACATAGGTAATGCTACATCTAAAACCCACCAAATATGCCCTTAAAAAGGGAGTACAGGAATCTGATGCAAATCTGAACACTCTGCAGCTCAGGCAAATTTATGGTATGCTATATAAATGGTACAGTGGAAAAGTATCAGCAGCACTCCCAGTGTTCTTCAGGGCATTGTTTATTCCACTCTTCATGCTAAAAAGGGCCTTAGACCAAATCAGCCAGAGACCTGTCAATTTGTAGGGCGAAACACTATGCATTAAAGGTTGTAGGTCTGGACAACAGCTATGTAATGCTCCAAACACTCCAGCCACAGCAACTCTCTGCCCCCTCTGTATCAACAGCTATAGCCATAGTGAGCTCAAGTCAGAGAATGGACTCTTACATGGGAGCAAAGAAGCAAATTCGCCTAGGAATGTCCCCACGGGCAATGACTGGGTAGGTGACGCCACCAAATAGCCTAAATTCAGACTGTGGATCTGCCACCTTTGCACTCTCACCATCAAAGAGAATCAGATTGGTAATGGGCTCTCGCTGGCAAAGCAATATGCTGCCTGTCATTCTACGGACGGAGGATGACTTCGGCGTTCCTCCTTTATCGTATTCCATGACTTTGGATTAACTGTGAGGCTGACTACGGCGGCCTCACTTACAGCACACACAAGAGGATTCTCTAGCTCTGCTTAAATGGATTAACATCCTTAACACGGATTGTCGTGTTTTCTCTATGTTACGGACTTTAATAATACACATTAACCAATAGGACTTTCAGCCCTCTTCCCCTCACAGGGTGCGAGGCTGGGCCCCATGTGAGTACCTCTCTCATAATACACTTCCTTGTGGTGTGCACTTTACACTCTGACAGTGGATTCACATTTTCAGGTGTCCCTCCATGTTAGGTACTGAAGAGATCCCCTATTGATGGTGGGGTCCAAACGCCGTTGACAAAACTTTAAAGCAAACCATTCCCCAGCCCCTACTTCTACTAGAAGGCTGTGACTAACTATTGAATATTTATGTTATGGTCCTTTTTGTATTCTTGAAACCTATTTTTATGTCACAAATTGTCACTAATTTGATATGTAGGTTCTATGTTTACTTGGGACACCATGCACTTTTCTTGATTAATTTGATTACGCATTTATATAATCAGCTTATATTCGTAAGTGTCTTGTTGTATATGGTTTCTTTTCCCTCTCCGACATCTCTTTACCCATGAATCCTGCCATTGAGCTAACTACTACCATATATTACACACATTGTCCACAGGAACCACTGTTCCTCGTAATATAATAGATACCCTGGTTCCATGTGAGTAGGGTGGCCCTCGTTTTCCTATACACGATGTATTCTACAAGGGTCACTCAGCACCACTCTAGGTAACCTCCAAGGCCCTTCTCCTGCAATTCAATGGTTTACTGGAACATCACCTTTTCGTCAGCATGATGGCACAGAGGGTACTTTGCCTGTCAGGTCACAGCAACCTCTGCATCTCGCTGCCCCACAAAGACAATGCTGAGAGCAGGAGTTGGACTGCATGAGTCCAGGTGCACACTTGCTCCTGTCCCTCACTAGGACCACACCAGTGATCTTTTATGGCTTAGATTAAGCTTATCTTCTACTCTCCCCAAAGTTTATCTTCGAACCTCCCGATCACTACCTCTGCAGTCAATGCTGAAAATTGCTTGAATTCCCTCTCCTCATTTCTACAATATTCATATGCTTACTGTGAATTGTCTTCATTGTGGATCCTTTTCAGTTCTCGGATGTGTAGATTTCTAACCCTCTCCAACCGCTCAAGCTCTGCCTGTATCTCAGCTTCTTCCTGCAACAGACAGAATCAAAAGCATCAGAATATGTCTTGTGGTACTACTTCAATGATGTCAATGATTAAAGAAAAATTCCAATTCTGCTCATGATTAAAGGGTTTATGACTGGGCTGAAATCTATGCTGCATACAGTGCTTAACGCACAAATGGGAATGACAATGAAAGCACATTTTTCACTAAATCCTCAAAGGCAACAAGCGGGTCTGAAGAAAACAATGGTACAGGTGTACCTGTTATATGAAGTATAACGAGATGTGTTCACTTTTAGGCCCAGTCACTCGTCAATCAATCAAAAAAAATCTACGATACAATGTATTTTTTTCAAAATATAAACTGGACTCTACCTTGAAGGTACTACAGATATGATTGGCCTTTGTGCCAAAACAGTGATAAGGTTTGTATAGACAAATTTATTAGCAGATTATGCAAGTAGGCATTTTTCCCAAATAAATAACACGAGAAACAAGCCTTTAAACCACAAAATTAGTCAATCAATCACAAACCAAGCCATTCCGTTTTAAGAACAAGAAGCAATAAAATATCTTGACAACATCTAATTTTCAAACACTAGAGTCAATAACATGTCCATTCAGCAAAAATGGATGATACAATCCTTGGAAACAGATCAAACATTAATACTGAAAAGGCTGGAGGAATTGTGAATATAGATTAACAATGGTACATCCCAAAAAAAAAACTCTGCAGTGTTTGGAGGCTAATCATTATTTATACCTTGACTACAATTACACTATTTAGCTACAGGAAGCTGTCAGGTGTCAGGTATTAACGACTTGAGATGAATGGATTTTTGACACTCCAATCTCAATTTTCATGAACTGAATATGCGAGGATTCCTGTATGTGTTTGCATAAGATCCACAAAAGTATTACTGAGACACCTCTAATCCCAACCATATTTGGGAACAAATAGTTATTTGTTACATAAGCAAAAATTGTTGACTATTACTAGAAGCAATATGCACAAGTTACTAACTTGTGTAACGATTTATCTGTAAGAGACAGTAGTTAGTGACAGATTCCTTACCTTAGAATATCCCCAGGCGTCAGGCTGGATCCAGAAAGTTTTTGCGTAGCAGTACCCTTGCGCGTCGGTTGGCGGCGTCGTGCGGCTCCGCGTCCGTCGTAGGCGTCGTGATCGCCGTGATGACGTCGCGGGCAGTACTTTGACGCCGCCCCTGCGCGCTGACGTCAGTTCTGTACACGACTTTCCGCGCCAGGAACGCAGAGCCATGCAAGAAGCTGACATAGGTGTCTGAAAAATACTAGGGCCCTGAAAGGGATGTCCTTAACCCTAGAAATCAGTTCGCAGAACGGGGAGGATGGGTGGGGCGGTAAGGAATCTGTCACTAACTACTGTCTCTTACAGATATATCGTTACACAAGTTAGTAACTTGTGCATCTGAAAGAGACACGTTAGTGACAGATTCCTTACCTTAGAATAGATACCCCAGCAATACCAACCCCGGTGGTGGGTCTGCGAACAAAGATCAGACAAGGAAGTCCCGGAGGACAGAACGGCCAAAGAAGCCGTCCCTCCGGACCGGACTGTCAAGGCAGTAATGCTTGGTAAACGTGTGCAGCGAGGCCCACGTAGCTGCCTGACATATATCTTGCAGCGGAACACCGCGGCCTAAGGCCGTGGTAGCAGCCGTTGCCCTGGTGAAATGGGCACGCAGCCCAACAGGAGGCACCTTCTTAGCCAAAGAATAGCAGGCTTTGATACACAAGGTTACCCAGCGGGAGATGGTTCTCTTGTGCACCGCCCGTCCTTTTTTGGCGCCCACGTAGCCAACAAAGAGCTGGTCATCCACCCGGAAGTGTTGTGTGCGGTTGATATAAAAGGAAAGGGCACGTTTTGGGTCCAGACGGTGGAGCCTCTCTTCCTCTCTGGAAGGATGCGGAGGCGGAAAGAAGGTGGGCAAAGTGATGGTCTGCCCAATGTGGAAGGCAGTAACCACCTTTGGCAAGAAGGACGGACGCGTCCTAAGAACAACCTTGTCTGGATGGACAGACAGAAAGGGAGGTTTGCATGATAGAGCCTGGAGCTCACTCACCCGCCGAGCGGAGGTGATGGCCACCAGAAAGGCTGTCTTCAGAGTCAGAAGACGAAGAGGACAGTTATGTAGAGGCTCAAAGGGAGCGCACATAAGAAAGGTAAGAACCAAGTTCAAGTCCCACTGAGGCATCACAAACGGAACAGGAGGGAAGAGGTGTGTAATGCCTTTTAGGAACCTGTTAACAACAGGGAACTTGAAAAGGGAGGGCTGATCAGGAAGCCTGAGGAAGGCCGAGATGGCACAAAGATAGCCCTTGATGGTACCCAGGGCAGAACCCTGTTGGGCCAGGGCAAGAAGGAACAGAAGAACCTCAGAAAGAGGGGCAGAGAGGGGATTCACAGCCTTTGCTGTGCACCATGCCACAAACTTGTTCCACCTGCAGGCGTATACTACCTTAGTGGAGGGACGCCTGGCTGCCAGAATTACATCACAAACTTCGGGAGGCAAGTCGAAAGGAATCAACTGCCGCCGCTCAATCTCCACGCAAGCAGGTGGAGGCTGGACAGGTTCGGGTGGAGGACCGTCCCCTGCGACAGAAGATCCTCCCGAAGAGGCAGACGGATCGGGGATCGACGCTCATACTGAGTAGCTCGGGATACCAAACTCTTCGAGCCCAGTCCGGAGCCACAAGGATGACTTGGGCCCGGTCGCGCCGAATCTTCTTCAACACTCTGGGTAGAAGTGGTATAGGCGGAAAGGCGTACAACAGACCGCAACTCCACTCGCGACGAAAAGCGTCGCGGAGCGAGTGCCGCCTTGGAAATTCCAACGCGCAGAACTGATGACATTGCGCGTTCTCTTCGGTGGCGAATAGATCTAACCAAGGCTCTCCCCACTGTAGAAAGAGTCCTTGCGCCACTTCCGAGTGAAGACGCCATTCGTGATCCATCATGCACCTGCGGCTGAGTTCGTCTGCCCTGGCGTTCAGGGAACCTGCCAGGTGTTGAACCATCAGGAACATGCCCTGATGTTCCAGCCATGTCCAGAGGCGCAGAGCCTCCTGACAGAGGGTCCACGACCCCACCCCGCCTTGTTTGTTGCAGTACCACATGGCAGTGGTGTTGTCTGTGAACACCTGCACTACCTTCCCTTTGACAGAGGGAACGAATAGTTTCTTACCTGTAGGTATAGTTTTGCAGCTTGAAGACTTTCTGGATTCACTATGCTGTGCATTATTCCGTCGTCTAGTGGTTGGGTCGTCTTTTTTCTGTTTTTTGTTGTTGTTTTTTTGTGTAGCCCAGGTGGGCGTCGACGCCCCACCATTTGGTGTCCTCCCGTGACGTCGGCGCGCTTCCTCCGGAAGCTCCCACCCTTGGGCGCCATCTTCGGATTCTTTTTTTCTTGTCTTGTGCTTGTGTTGTTTATCCTTTTACCCTTTTAAAGGTGTTTTCCATTTGTTAGTCGCATCTTCCTCCTGTCTCATCTTTCTGGCGGAGGCGGGTGGGTTCGCTAGTGAATCCAGAAAGTCTTCAAGCTGCAAAACTATACCGACAGGTGAGAAACTATTCGTTTTGCAGCGTGTATCTTTCTGGATTCACTATGCTGTGCATAGATTTTGTAGCGGTTTGCTATATTTGTGGCGGCTGGGTGGAAGATGAGCGTTGGTTGTTGAATATATGTTGAAGCACTTTTTGACCTACTTGTGCTTCCTTGTTCATCTGTATATCCACGCAGTAGTGCTTAGTGAATGTGTGCACTGAAGCCCATGTTGCCGCCAGGCAAATGTCTTGGATAGGTGTGTTTGCTAGGAAGGCTATTGTTGCTCCCTTTTTCCTGGTTGAGTGAGCCTGAGCTGCTCCCTGTAGCTCTTGGCCTGCCTGTTTGTGGCAGTATTGAATTGTTTGTGCGATCCATCGTGCAATGGTATTTTTCGTCACTGGTCTGCCCAGGAAACTGCTTGCGAAGGACACAAAGAACTGCTTTGTTTTTCTACAATCCTTAGTCCTTTCGATGTAATGCATTACTGCTCTCCTGGCATCCAGAGTGTGCAGTGCCCTTTCAGCGCTGGTGGATGGTTTCTGGAAGAAACTGGGAATTTGTATAGTTTGGTTTATATGGAACCTGGACACCACCTTTGGCATGAAGTGTGGGTCCGTCCTCATTACCACCCTGTCATTGTGAATCTGAATGTAGGGTTCTTGTAGTGTGAGTGCCTGCAACTCGCTCACCCTACGTAGCGAGGTAATCGCTACCAGAAAGGCCGTCTTTATTGTGAGCATATGTAGCGATGCCTTGTGGATGGGTTCGAACGGTGCTTTCATAAGCTGTGTTAGAACTACATTGAGGTTCCATGCAGGCGGTGGCATCCTCTTTGGCGGTGCTATTCTTTTGGCTCCTTCTAGGAATCTTTTTACTACTTGAGATGTAAAGAAGCTTTTCCCTGTTTCTCCTCTTGTATAGGCTACTATTGCTGCCAGGTGCACTCTTAGAGAAGTGCAGCTTAGGTTACTTTTTAGTAAGTGTGTTAAGTATTTTAGCACAGTTGATTCTTTAGTGATTCTCCTGTGGAGCTTTTTGTTGATGCACCATTCAGTGAATCTCTTCCACTTTGCTGCATAGCATTTCCGTGTGGTGGGTCTCCTCGCTTCTCGCAGCACTGCCAGCGTGCTTTGTGGAAGCTTGAGGTGAGCGAACTCTAAATCCTCAGGAGCCACGCTGCTAGGCTGAGGCTCTCTGGTTCTGGATGGAGTACCCTGCCGTTTTGTAGCGAGAGCAGGTCTTTCCTTCTTGGGAACTTGTGTGGTGGTCCCTGTGCCATCTCCACGATCTGCGAGAACCAGGACTGCCTGGCCCACTGTGGTGCTACCAGAATTAGTGTCATGTTGCTTGTTCTGCACTTGCTGAGCACTTTGTGTATCAGCGGTATCGGTGGAAAAGCGTAGGCAAATGTCTTTGACCAGCTCATCCATAGGGCATTTCCTTGGGATTGATGGCCTGGCTGCCTGGATGCGAAGTATTGGCATTTTGCATTCTGGTGTGTTAAACACAGGTCTAGTTGTGGGGTCCCCCACTTCTTGAATAGTTTTTGCGTCTCCTGCGCGTTGAGCTCCCACTCGTGTGAGATTGACGTCTGTCTGCTCAGTCTATCTGCTTCCACATTGTCCTTCCCTGGCAGATGTATTGCCAGGAGGTCTATTTGTAATGGAATTGCCCATTTCCATATTTGTTGCGCTAGATCTGAGAGCGCCACTGAGTGTGTTCCTCCCTGCTTGTTGATGTAGAACATCGTTGTGGTGTGGTCTGTTTGTACTAACACCCTTTGGCCGTACAGCTGTTTCTGGAACGCTTTTAGGGCAAGGAACACGGTCTCGAGTTCTAGGTAGTTGATGTGTTTGACGGCATCTGTTTGTGTCCATAACCCCCTTACCTTGAGCAGTTTCATGTGCGCTCCCCACCCCATCTGGGATGCGTCTGTTGTGATGGTCACTGTTGGAGTTGGTGGTATGAATGGGTTTCCCCTTGTTATGTTGCCCCTGTTCCACCATGCTATCTCTTCCTGCACTGCGTGCGTTACAACCACTAGATCTTCCCAACTCCCTGTTGACTGTGACCATTGCTGTTGCAGCCATTCCTGGAATGGTCTCATGTGTAGCCGAATATTGGGGACTAAATGTATGCAGGATGCCATCATGCCCATGAGCTTGCTCACTGTCCTCACTGTCAGACGTTGCCCCTTCAGGTAGCGGCGAGTCTCCTTCAGTAGTGCTAGGATCCTTTTCTCGCTGGGGAACACCCTCCCCTGAATGGTGTCGATCTTCGCACCCAGGAAGATCTTCACTTGTTCTGGTTCCAGCGAGGACTTCTCCTTGTGTATGGAGAAGCCTAGTTTTGTCAGCGTTTGTGTGACTTGCCGAGTATGTAGTTTGCATTGGTTGTAGGAGTTCGCTTTTACCAACCAGTCGTCTAGGTAGGGGTATACGTGTATCCCCTGTCTTCGCAGATGTGCTGCTACGGCTGCTAGGCATTTGGTGAATACTCTTGGCGCTGATTTGAGGCCGAAGGCTAGGGCCGTGAACTGGTAGTGCGTCATGCTGATGGTGAATCTGAGCAGACGCTTGTGCCCTTGGTTTATGGGGATGTGTAGGTAGGCATCCTTGAGGTCTATTGTGGACATAAAATCCCCGTGCCTTATTTGAGGTATGACCTCTTGTAAGGACGTCATCTTGAACTTTTGAGTTTTCATGTATTTGTTTAGGAACCGTAAGTCCAGTATGGGCCTTAACGTTTCGTCTACTTTTGGTACGAGGAAGTAGTTGGAGTACACTCCTGTGCCCTTTTCTCTGTACGGCGCCTTTTCTATAGCCTGTTTGTGGAGGAGTTCTTGTGCTTCCTGCCACAATAGTGACAGCTCTTTTGTTGAATGTTTTTTGTTTGTTGGCCTCTTGTTTGGTGGCCTCTTTACGAGTTCTATGCAGTAGCCGAACTGTATGATGTTGAGTATCCACTTGTCGGTTATCTTCTCCCACTCCTGGGAGAAGTGTTTTAGTCTTCCTCCTACGGGCGTTGTATGATGGTAAATTTGTAAATTTTGTCTGTGTCTTTTGTTGTGCCGCGGCACTAGCGATGTTGGGGGTGCGGGCACGTGTTGTAGTGTGGAGTCACTTGGGGGCGGGCTGCTGGCCGCCTCTTCTTGTATTGCCTCGTCCGTTTGGTCGGCTACGAAAGGACTGGCCCCTCTGTTGGTTCTGCCAGCCTTGTTGCTGCTGACCCTGTTGTGCCTGGCTGCTTCCCTGAAATGTTTGCTGGAAGGCCTGGTGCGATGTTCCCGGCTGGTTTCCACCTCTGCCGTTTGGTCTTCGTGAGGGGGTGCCCCATCTCATACCCCTGAACTGTAGTGCTCCCATGGACCTTGCAGTTTCGTTATCTTTTTTGAGCTGCGTCAGCGTCTCGTCCACGGGCGTGCCGAACAGCTTTTCCCCGTTGAAGGGCAACTTCAGGATGTTGTTTTGTACCTCCGGCTTGAACCCGGAGATCCTGAGCCAGGCATGTCTCCTCTCTGTCACCACGATCATCATCAGCCTGCTTGATGTATCAGCTGCGTCTAGGGCCGACTTTAGGCAGGTGTTGGCCATGTTCTTCCCCTCCTCCACCAGGTGTGCCGCTCTCTGCTGGTTTTCTGTGGGGAGCAGTTTGAGCAACTGCCCAACTTCTTCCCAGTGCTGGTAGGCGTGCCTATTTATAAGGGCGTTGGAGTTGGCAATGCGCCAATGTATTGCCGCATTCCTTTCAATTTTCCTCCCTGTGAGGTCTATCCTCTTGCTCTCCTTGTCTGGGGGCGGACCGGAGTTTGTGGGAACGTTGGCCCTCTTCCTGGCTGTTGCTGTTATTATTGAATCAGCTGGCACAGATCCCTGGATATATGGTGGATCCTTTGAAGAGTGTTTATATTTTTCTCAGTTCTGGGTGTGACCGATCTGCAGGTAGATGGCTCCTTGAAAGCTTCCCTGCCTTGGTCTAGCACACTAGGGAGCATAGGAAGGAATTGGCTCCTAGTTTGTGTTGGTAGCAGTGTTTCCAGGAGAAAACAGGCTTTAGGCTTTTCCTCCTCCATTTCCACTCTATAGGTGGCTGCCGCGTTCCTGACGACCATGTTGTATACTCCTATGTCGTCCGGCGGCGAAGGCCTCGACAGATACGTCTCCACGGCCTCCTCCGGGTCTTCGGCGTCGAGATCCTGCCATTCCAGGTCTTGAGCCTCCGAGGGTGTCGAGCCGAAGTGCGTCTGCTGGTCGTCATCACCCTCCGTATAATCGTACAGGACCTCTTCGTCCTGTTGTCCCGACGGTTCGGGAGTTTTCGGCGGCTCGGTGCTGTCGAACTCCTCTTGCGTTTCCGCTTCGACGACCGTCGAGGGCTTCGAAGGGATGGTGTATCTACTCATCCGGTCGTCGAAGTCCTTCTTTTGGATGATACTGGCCATTTCGGCCTCGAGCCTTTTCTTCTTCCTCTCCATCTCTGCCGCTTGATCGGCGTCGAGAGTTTCGGCAGTTCTCTTCGAGGTCGTAGTTGACGTCGGAGGTGCCTTCTGCTCTTTCCCCTTCGGCGTCGAGTGCGGTTTCTCGGAACCGTGCTTCGACGACCTGGGTGTGTCAAGAGCTTTCGCCGACCGGGAGTCCTTTTCGAAGGATCCGCTGGGCTGTTTGTCCCTGGATGCAGCTTCGGTCGTCGAGTGCTTCGACGCCGGTGCTCCTTTCGAGGACTTTGGCTCGGATTTTCGAGAGTCTGTCGGGGTTCTTTGGGTCGACGTGTCTCTTACCTCCTTCCTGGAAGTGTTATCGGTCTCTAAGACCGTGCAGTCCTCTGGTCCCTCGGCGATGTTGTCCTCTTCCCCACTGGAGAGGCCCAGGTCCCGCAGCGACGGAGGTGGCCCTTGGCCCTGCATGCTGTAGTTTGCTCTCCTCTGTCTGTCCCTCACCCTGAGGGTCTTGGCGGCGAATGCTGCGCAGGCGTTGCAGTCGTCGCTTCGATGGTCGATCGGTAGGCAGAGGTTGCAGACTGGATGTTGGTCTTTCTGTGCGAACTTGTGGTGGCAGTTACGACAGAACTTGAATGGTGTCTTGTCCATTCCCGCGCTCAGGGAGCCCCCTGTGTGCGCATTCTCCGTTGGACGTCGAAGTTTCTTCTACCTCTCACCAGCTTCGTCGTCCCGGTAGTATGTTCTTTGTCTTGTGATGAAGATCTCCAATTTTTCTCGGTTCTTTCTGCTTTTCTCTTACTTCTTCTCTCCTCTCCCAACTCTGGAGCTCTTCACGACGATCCAGACCCAACGGCAGAAAAAAGAATCTGAAGATGGCGCCCAAGGGTGGGAGCTTCCGGAGGAAGCGCGCCGACGTCACGGGAGGACACCAAATGGTGGGGCGTCGACGCCCACCTGGGCTACACACACAAAAAAAAAAACAGAAGACGACCCAACCACTAGACCGCTGAATAATGCACAGCATACTGAATCCAGAAAGATTCACGCTGCAAAAGGAATGCCTTGAGTGCAAGTCGGATCGCCCGGAGCTCCAGAATGTTGATATGGAGCCGGGACTCCGCCGGAGACCAGAGGCCTCTGATCTCCGCCTCTCCCATGTGACCGCCCCATCCCAGAAGGGACGCGTCCGTCACAACTGTGTGCTCTGGCTGGGGAAGGGAGAGGGATCTGCCCATGACCCATTGCCGGTTCGAGAGCCACCACTGCAACTGTTTTGCAGTCCCCTCCGAGATCTGGACGTGATCGGACAGGTTGCCCTGGTGCTGCGCCCACTGGAACTTCAGGTCCCACTGCAGAGCCCGCATATGCCATCTGGCATGATCGACCAGCAGGATGCAGGAGGCCATGAGGCCCAGCAGCCTCAGGGTCATCCGTACCGAAACCCAGGATAAAGGCTGAAAGATCGGAATCATAGCCTGAATATCCCGGACTCGCCGTTCGGGAGGATAGGCCCGAAACTGCGTCGTGTCCAGAACTGCTCCGATGAAAAGGAGCTGTGGAGAAGGAATCAGATGCGACTGCGGCACATTGATGGAGAACCCCAGCGAGTGCAGGAGTTCGGCCGTAGTCTGGAGGTGGGAGACGACTGCCTGGGACGGTCGTCGAGGTAGGGGAAGACTGGAACCCCTGCCCGGCGCAGATGAGCTGCGACCACCGCCATCACTTTCGTGAACACCCGAGGGGCACTTGTAAGGCCAAAGGGGAGCACGGTGAACTGAAAATGCTCAAGGCCTACCGTGAACCGAAGGTAACGCCGGTGGGCCGGCAGGACGAGGATGTGAAAATAAGCGTCCTGCAAGTCCAACGCTACCAACCAGTCTCCAGGGTCGAGGGCAGTCAAGACCTGAGCTAGGGTGAGCATCTTGAACTTCTCCTTCCGGAGGAAGCGATTGGCGTTCCGGAGGTCCAAGATAGGACGCATGTCCTCCTTGTCCTTTTGGGCACCAGAAAGTAGTGGGAGTAGCAACCACGTCCTACTTCTGGGGTCGGAACATGCTCGATGGCCCTCTTGGCCAAGAGGGCCGTGACTTCCTTCTGCAGAAGCACCAAGTGATCCCCTGACATGCGGTGGAATTGAGGTGGCATGGCTGGGGGGTGGTCTCGAAGGGGAGGGAGTAGCTCCTTCGGACAATGTCCAAGACCCACCTGTCTGAGGTGATGGGACGCCAGTGGTGAAGGTGATGGCGGACCCTGCCCCCTACTAGCGTGCTGTGCACCTGAAAGGAAGGACTAGGAGGGCTTGGAGGCCGCGGACGGGGCGGGGTTGGTGGCCTCACCCGCACGCTGGTTGCCCGAACCGCCACGGCGGTATCCACGTCCTCGGCCAGGCGAAGACGCTTGCTGCGCGGGCCGGTGGCTGGGCAGTGGACGTGACTGGGCGCCCCTTCCGTGGCCACGAAAGGGGCGAAAAGCAGAGGTTAGCCGAGGGCGCACAACAGAAAGGCCCAGGGACTTGGCAGTAGCCCGTGAGTCCTTAAAACGCTCCAGCGCATGGTCTGCTTTGGAACCAAAAAGACCGACTCCATCAAAGGGCATGTCCATGAGTGTATTCTGGACATCACCCGAGAAACCAGTTGTTCTCAGCCAGGCATGGCGACGCAGCGCCACCGTCGTTGCAAGCGATTTGCCCAGCGAGTCGGTGGTATCAAGGCCACAACGTATGGTGTATTTAGCCGCATCTCTACCTTCCGCAATGGTGCGGGTAAGCAGTGTCTGGACCTCCTCAGAACACTGGGGCAAAACAGACGCCACCGAATCCCACAGGGAGTGGGTATATCGGCCCAAAAGGCAAGCGGTGTTGACGGAACGCAAGCCAGCACTGGAGGAAGAAAAAGCCTTCTTCCCAAACTGGTCCAGGCGTTTGGATTCCCTATCCGGAGGGGCAGGAGGGAAGGCGGTTTGGGAGGCAGAGGCTTGGACAACCAAGCTCTCGGGGGTGGGATGTTGAGAGAGAAACAAGGGGTCGCCCGGAGCAGGGCGATGGCGTCGGGCCACGTTCCTATCCACAGGAGCCCCTGTGGCGGGCTTGGACCAGGTGCCCAAAAGAACGTCAGACAGTGCATCATTAAACGGCAGCAATGGCTCCGAGGAGGTAGCTGCCGGCTGAAGCACTTCCGTCAGGAGGTTAGTCCTGACAGCCACTGTAGACAACTGGAGGTGTAAGGCTTCAGCTGCTATACGCAACACCGTTGCGAAATTTGCTCCCTCCTCCGTAGCCACGGAAGGAGGAGACAGCATGCCAGTGTCAGGGGAAGTGTCTAGACCACTGGCATCCCCAAGTTCCTCTGCCCAGTCCTCATCATACTCACACTGCCGTGTGAGAGGGTCTTCCGACCCCTCCCAGCTCTCCTGGTCCTCCTCTGGTGTAAAATATGGAGGAGGAGGGACATCTGGGACCCAAGGTCTCAGTGGCGCCGGCGTCGTGCGACGTCGGTCCGGCTCCATGTCCGGAACCGGAGAGAACCGGGGAACGACGCCGCCCAGAGCCCCAGGCGGCGTCGGGAACGGCACCGGGGAGATCGGTGCCGGTGGAGGCGTGGTTAGGTCAACCGGCGTCGATCGGGGTTGCGGTACCACCGGACCCGGGATCGAGGCCGGGATCAAGGCGGGCGGAACAGGCGACGCCGGGACCGGAGTCGTCGGCGACGCCGGAGGAACCCCATCAGGGCCCGCGGGGCCCGAAGGCGCACCGGAGGGACCTTGAGGCCCGAAGAGGCGGGCCATGGCCGACAGGAATTCCTGTATCTCGGCTGGAGTCGCCCCCGAACCCGGGAAGGACGGGTAATGCGGGGGCGGCGCCACAGGCACATCCGGAGCCGCGGGGACGGTGCCGACAGGGGCCTCAGCGAAGTCGCGAGACCGGCGAGGCGAAGTCTTAGAGCGATGGTGCTTCTTAGACTTTTTGTGCTTCGACTTACCCAAGGAGTGCGAAGACTTGGACTCCGACCAGCGGGGGCTCCGCGACCGGCCCCTCTACCTCTCACGGGACCGGGGCTGGGTGCGGCGCGGAGCCGACTGCCTGACCTCAAGGAGCTTTCGAGACCGCTCTCGCAAAGCCTTCGGGTGTAAGGCCCGGCAGTCAGGGCACGACTTCGGGTCGTGGTCTCGGCCGAGACAGTAGAGACACTCTAAGTGCGGGTATGTGATCGACATCATTCGACCACAGGCGTCGCATCGCTTGAAGCCGGGCATCCCTACCGACACCTAGGAGTCGAGAAGACTCGAAAAGAAACAGTGAAAAAATCACCCAAAAATTGTGTCAAAAATTGACTAGGGCACTGCTCTTCCCGGATCTGCGCTTACTGGCGCGGAAAAAGAATAACTGACGTCAGCGCGCAGGGGCGGCGTCTAAGTACTGCCCGCGACGTCATCACGGCGATCATGACGCCTACGACGGAGCCGCACGACGCCACCTACCGACGCGCAAGGGTACTGCTACGCAAAAACTTTCTGGATCCAGCCTGACGCCTGGGGATATTCTAAGGTAAGGAATCTGTCACTAACGTGTCTCTTTCATATTTACAATTTATATATATTTATTAGAAGACCCCAAACATTTTTTGAGTGCACTCAAAACTAATGGTTTGCATTCGGGAAATATACTGTTCATAATATTATGTACCAAATTTATAAGGGACCATACTACACATGGAAGGAATGGACTCGGCTGAGGAAATTATTAAGCGAAGCACCCTGAGTTCAAATGCCCTTTTGAATGAATACTTCAGCTCAATAATGGACCACGTTTTCATAATTATTTCAACTTTGAGGGTAAATATTACGTTCATAGTGTAGGCCTCAAATGGGCAGCAGTCTGGCAAGGAGTATGTCAAAATTGGGTTGCATTTCTTTGAGAATTAACACAATCTGGAAAATCAAAGAGAAAAAACATTTCAAAGAGGCGTTGTTACAGGTCTTTTGTTTATGGTGTAGTACAGACAAAAAGGAAACCAGATACTCATCCATAAGAATGGATTTGAGCTTGAATCTCTACCACATTCACATGCAGTGTATTAAACTGTCATATAGTGATTGGGTCGGTTAATGTTTCTATTTTACAAACGTTTAGATTGGGCTTATGTGATCAACAGAAAAAGATTTAAGAAGCACTACTGACAGAGGGACTTTAGTCCTGTCCAAATATTGGTCCCCTTGAGTACAGTTGCTGCTTGAGCAGAAGCTGTATGCTTACCCTGAAAAAGAGTGCTTGTATTACACTTCATGTGTAGCAGGAAAGCTTATGCTCACTACAGAAGGACTGAGTTAGTTACATTGACAAGCCATTAATCAAGGCTAGAGGCCAGATCTGTTTATTCTGAAAAGTTACGACAAATGCAGTAAGCATGAATTGTTTACTGAGAAAAGCACATTGTACAGCCAATAGTTCTTTAAAGGTGGACTATCATTAGCATAACATAACATGCTTTTATAAAGAGCAAATTCACGTTTTGTGTTATACTGGCGCTGAATAACCAGAGTATTTTTGCTACCCAACACAATGGTACTTGTTTTATTGACCTAGGAAGGCTAAAAAGCTAAGTGGACCCACTGAGATTTCAACTTGTGGCCATGAGGTTACAAACAGATTTCTGGAGTGGATGCATTAGTCCCCTGAACCACCAAATCAGGCTTCACTATACTGTTTTAAAGCATTTAAATAGGTATTTTGCTACATGGAACCTCACAGATTGCCAGGATAGCAAAAGGTTTTGGGGTTGGGTACAGCCGTGACAAATCCTTGGTGTAGAAGATTTACACTTTGAGAATCCTTATTATTCCAATTTAGGAAGAGTGGTATACTTTTAAGCCAAATATGTGAGTGCTTGTATTTAACTTTTTGTCTTGTGGGAAAACTTATGCTCAATACAGCAAGACCGAGTTAAGTATGGTGGTAAGCCACTGATCAAGCTATAGGCCTGATCAGTTTATTATGAAATGTAACAACAAAGTCAGACGGGCCTGACTTATTTGCAAAAAGCATACGTTAAAGCCAATAGGCCTTTAAGGGTGAATTGTGTTCCACTGTGTCAAAGCTTATAAACAGGTATTCTGGTTCAGGGAATCTCACAGATTGCCAGAAGATGTAAGGGTTTAGGTGTTATTTGTCCTGTGACAAAACCTTGGGTAGATGATTTGCACACTGAGAATCCTTGTTATGCCATGTTAGGAATGGTTGCATATTCTGTCAAATGCATTTGTGAACAAATTTGAATTTTATGACTGTGTAACAGTAGATGCCATGAGGTAAAACGTATGTGCAATACAGGAGGCCTCAGTTGGTTACAGTGACAAGCCAGTGACAAAGGCTATAAGCTTGGTTGGGTCACTGGAAAAAGTTCTGCCATAGGCCAAATGTCCAATCTCATTTCTGAAAACTTGCAACAGACACAGTAGGGCTGACTTATGTATTGCAAACATCATGTTAAAGCCTATAGGGCCTTAAGGGGTGGATTTTCATTAATGGCTATAGACAGGAATGCTATTACATATAATCTCACAGACCATTATAATAGCCATAGATTTTGGTACTTCTTTCTGGGGGAAGATCTCCACTGTGATAATCCTTGCTTGACCCTCTTAAGAGGGCGTCATCGGTGTTATTTGCCAGGCACTCATAACATATATATATATATAAAAAATATACTAGATATATATATATATATATATATGTTTTAAATCCACACTCTTCAGTTTATCAGTGTCATTGACTTTCTGCCTCCCCGCATGACAACACACTAGATGGGGCAACAGATTAGCCCATATATGCCATTTCCCTATGAATAATAGCATTTTTCCCTATTGCATGTGCACATCTGCATGAAAACAATATATGGGCTGGTGGCCAGTCCTTTAGTTTTCAATTCTTTCCTTTTATGGGTCAATTTAATATATCTTTCCTTCTCCAACTTCTAAAGGATACTTCAGCTCCCTATACAGTCCTACAAGGATTCTTGCTTGCTGCTACCCGTGAGATGTTCGGAGGATGTCTGAATGAGATTTGTTGAGCAACTGTAACAAAGGATATGCTCAATTCTAAGTCTTTGTAAACAATGGTGGGAGAAGCAGCGGAGTTAGAAACAGTGGATATACCAAAAGATTTGTGCCCCACTCTTGCTACTCATCTAACAGCAAATGGATTCCCACTAACTGGGAAGAAATCGCATTTGTGGTCAGAACAGATCTGATATGTACCAATTAAGTATGTCTGTGGATAGAAATAGAAGCTGCAGAAGGCCAGTTCACACGTTTTTCAGTAACAGATCCTCCAGCATGTTACGACACATACATTCATTGAAGTGCTGTAAACTTACATAGAACACATGACATTGTTCTAAAGACATGCAACACAAGCAGTGCATTTAGAACCCCTCACTTTATCAGGACAAACATGGCCCATATTTACTACATAGACAGCTCGCCAGAAAGCGTTTGACAGCCCACTAGAGACACTAGGGAAATGCTGACAGAAGAGATAGCCATTTTCTCACTTCATTTATTTTAAAGACAATCTTTGTATGAATGGGAGATTTAAATATCTGGACTGAGAACCAAGAAACATCTGATCTCACAAACCATGACTTTCACTTGTTTTTTACCAGCTAGTCTCTTCTCCCAAACATCAAGCAGGTCATATCAGAGGTCACACTTAAGACATGTTGGTTAGGGTCCCTCAAGTAATTCTTATGCCCTGAACTGATCACTCATTAACATCTTTTAGTGCTAATTCCTAACTGTTTAATCAATTAGGTTACTGGGACAGCCACAATGTTTTGAAGGAAATGGTTGAAGAACTCCACTGATAAGCTCCCACCAGCCATCTCAGTCTAGCCTCCCTAAACACAAGATATTATCTATTCTGCTATCTGATTCAACAAATGGATCACATCATCACTGTAAGGAGTAGCTCCCATGGACCGTTTGGCACCTTCGGTGGCAACCGCTACACTCCCCAATCCAACGTCTGCACTCCCCAATTGCCTGAATTATAAGGATCGTAACTGTTAGACCAAACATCTATCCATCTAAGTAAGAACTATATTATTATTAGTTTTTATCCATTGCAAAAATATTTTAAGATATCGATCACTCTTCAATGAAAGTTTTCCAGACTGTAATAAATAGGCCTTTTGTATCTCTGGTACAGTCTAAATCTTCTGGTGCATGACAAGACAGAAACAACGAGCACTGGCAAAGCCAATAGATCTCATCTATGCTCTACAGCATTGCATTTTCTGTGCACTATGGCTTAAAAAAAAAAAAAAAAAAAGGAAGCAATGACATACCCACGTTATTTTGTTGTCTGTCAAAATTTTACACGCATTCAGGAGCCTACAAAACCCAGGTTTTTTTTTCTTCTTTTTATTTACTGGTGCACAATAGAGCAATGAACATATAAATCAAAAAAAGTAGCACGAAAGCGCTTTTATTAAAACGTAGCACAATTTCGCTTTTTTTTTTTTTTTAAACGATGAGCAGTTTGCGGGAGCTGGGTGGGGAATGAAACAACATGGCGGGCGGGGGGAGAAGCAGCATGAGCGAGAACAAGAAGCCAAAAGAAGAAACACATTGATGAAAGAGGTCAACGTGGATCACAGGGAGGAGAAGCACACAGGTGATAGTGCATATCAAGTGCAAGTGAGGGCAGACAAATGCATGGGCTAGAGAGCTATTTGCTATGGGGGGGGGGACGTGGGAAGGGATAACACACATGGACACCGGAAACACATGCACTTTTACATGGAGCGTGTAACCAAAGACAAAAAAAGTAGCTACCCGAAAGAAAGCAGACAAAGCATAGAAGCCAGACAATCAAAGATAGGACAAACAAAGGATGAACAGACTTAAACAAGGAAAGCCACCCAGTAGAAAGCAAGAAAATAAGAGTTAACAGTAAAGCCAACCAATGGTAATCAATGGGCAGGCAGTAAGCCCACAATATGTCTTTCACAACCAGACAGCTTGCACTGTTTGGTAGACTCTGCCTAAAAAAGAAATGTATTATTTAGAATCCAGGTGAAAGAGGTTTTATCACCTATAGTGTTTCTGTAGGTGGTGCTGGTTGCCGTAGCACCAATTCTTAGGAAAAACTATCTGATCTAAAATAATGACAGTAAACCTGAAGAAAATAAGTTACTTACCTGTAACTACTGTTATACAGTATTGGAATCTTTCATAGATTCACATGCTTGCATCATTCCCCGTCGTAGAGATGGGAGTTCCAGGGTAATATAAGCAAGCAGTAGTTAACAAATACCATAGGCTATAATGGCCTAGGCCATGTCTTTGATAGCCTATCTATGTCCTTTTTAAAAAAAAAAAAAAAGGACCAAATGTAATTATAGCCAATCAGCTGTCAGCACCCTTCTAGCAGAGGCAGTTGCCCTCAGATTTTCAAAGCACAAGTGGGAAGTAAGTATCCCATAAAACAACAGAGGGAATCCTCTACGGGGAGGGTTGCATGTGAATCTATGAACGATACCAAGACTGGATACCGTAGTAACAGGTAAGTAACTTATTTTCTTATACAGTATTGGGGTATCTTTTAAAGATTCACATGTCTGAATCAGAATAGCAAGCAGTAACATCAAAGATTATGTTGTCTGTAGCGGACGGTGGGAGATATCTAAATTAGGCAACCATAGCCAGTAATAACACCACAGATACACATGTAGATGTCCGTATGCCCTTGTAATGCTTAAGTGTTGCTACATATCTGGACTGAAGAAGCCATAACCAATTTTACATATTCCAGAATAAAGAATATGAGACAACTTACATGAAGATTCAGAGACAATACAAATATCTTGTACATATAACTGCTTTAGAATTGTACACATCTATTCCCACAGAACATTTAAAAATATTTAGTTTTGCAGAAAAGCAAAGAAATGCAAGAAAAAACAACTCAATACATCTGTATACCCGACTACGTATACCCATTAACATATATAAATGTATATATATATATATATATATATATAAATATATACATATATTTATATATATGCATACACTATATATATACATAACCATATTCCCATTTGTGTATGTAACTACAAAAAAGACCCTCTTTGTATAGAAAGAGGCTCACCTTAGTTGAAAAGACGACGTAGTGCCGCCTGGCCGACAACTGCGTCCCCACACTGTGCAGATTTGAGGCAGCAGTGCTGCGTGAAGGTATGGGTACCTCTCCAGGTTGCAGCATGACAAATCTTCTCCAGTGTCACCCCAGTGAAAAGGGCTGCTGACGTGGATACTGATATGTTGGAATGAGCTTTAGTCTTTTGTCAAAGGCCTTATGGCCGAATTGTGACAAAATTGAATTGTCGCAGAAACCCATCTGGCAATTGTAGCTTTCGGGATTGCAGTTCCTTTGGTGGCTTGGCCGTAAGCAATTGATCAGTCTTTCGAATGTCTTTTGTTCTTTGCAGGTAGAATTTGAAACATCGTTTGACATCAAGCGTATGCAATGCCTGCTCCGCTGGTGTTGATGGGTTCGGGAAGAATGATCGGAGTATAACTGGCTCATTAAGATGAAACTGAGCTGGAACTTTAGGGATAACGGTAGGATTAGGTCTCTGAATCTCAAAATTCTCCTTGAACTGGATAAATGGTATTTTGATGGTGAATACCTGCATTTCACTTACCCTCCTTGCTGAAGTGAGAGCCAGGAGGCATGTCAAGAATTTGAATTCAACTTTGTGAATCAGCTCAAATGGCTGTTTCATAATTGTGGAAGAACCACGTTAAGTTTTCAATCCTAGGGGGGTACTCGCACTGGAGAGAAGGTGCGGAAAGACCCTTCATAAATTGTTTCACCACGCTAGAGGCACAGATCGAAGGAGCCTTAGAGGCTCTTCTGTACCGAATGCAAGGAGTGCTCCTCCTGAAGAGGTCTCATCTTGAGCCTGGCCAAAGGCACCAAGTCTATTGCAGACAAGCACATGCCTAGGAGAGATTTGTACCTCCTTATTGAAACGGACCGTTTTCCTGAGATGGCCAGCACCAACTGCTGAGAGAAAGGCTTTGCATTGGATTGTGTCTAGTTTGGAGCCCAGAAACTATATGACTTGGCTGGGAAGAAACAATGACTTCCTTAGGTTCAGTATCAGTCCTAGATTGCGGAACAGCTGAAGACAAGTTTTTGTAGTTCTGGTAACTTGCTGTGCCGTTGGTGCCTTCAGCAGCCAGTCGTCCAAGTAGGGGAATACTTGGTGACCTTGAGAGGGGTGAGCTGCAGCTACTGGACGAGGCACTTGGTTAAAATCCTTGGTGCTGATTTGAGGCCGAAAGGGAGGACCCTGAATTGGTAGCGAGTACCAGCTACTGTAAACTTGAGAAACTTTCGATGTTTTCGACGGATAGGGATGTGGAAATATGTGTCGGCCAGATCGAGGGAGGTCATGAAGTCTCCTCTGTTGAGGCAACGCAGGGTATCTGCCAGTGTTATCATCCTGAATGTTTGTTACCTTAGGAAATAGTAGAGTTCCCCGAGATCCAGTATTGGTCTCCACTCCCCTGAACACTCCCCTGATTTCTTTTTTATCAAGAAAAAACAGGAGTAGAAACCTCGTCCCCTTTGTATTACTGGGACCTCTTCGATTGCTCCTTTGGAAAGCATGACCTTGCCCTCTTTGTGCAGTAAGTGAAGACGAGGGGGAGGGGCTACCCTGGGTGGAGTAGTGGGTGGTCTCTTCATGAACTCCAGGGTATGACCATAGGCGACTAGATCTAATACCCATGGGTCCATGGTTATCTCTTTCCTTTGTTGCAAGAAATTAGAAATGTTCGCACCAACGGGAGGAGGAGGATGGGAAGCTGGTACCTGGTTTGGATCATTGTTTTCTTCCGGTGTCTCAGCCAGGGGCAGGTGTTCTTTTGCGGCCCCCTTGGCAAGAGAAACCAGTTGTGGATGACTGGCGGTATTGCAGGAGGTTGATAGCTCTGTCTATATTGTGGCTGATACACATGGTATTGTTGGGTCCTCTGAAAACCGCCTCTGTATGCGGTGAAGCCGCGTCCTTTGGCTCCTCTGAATGTCATTTTCCTGTACTGCAGGGTGCCTAAAGCCTTTGCCGTGTCAGTGTCGTTTTTTTGTTGTTAAAAGTGCCTCATCGATATGTTTTCCAATCAAAGAGTCCCCATCGAAGGCCTCGTCTAATATCTTTGTTCGGACCTCAGGCCTGAAGGTAGTGGCTTTTAACCATCCTTGGCGACGCAATACTGCAGCGCCAGCTAGCTGCCGAAAACCTGAGTTGGCTATGTCCACTGCACATACGATGTCTGATGCTGCTCGCTCTCCTCCCAATAGAATCTTTTTGGCTTCTTGCCTTCTATCTTCCAGGATGAGGACTAACAGAGGCCATGTCAGACCACATCTGACAGTCATACCAAGCAATGATTGCAAGAGCATTGGCTGCCCAAACTTTGACTGCTGCCATGCTGGAAAAACGTTTCCCCATAATATCAAATCTGTGTCCCTCCTTATCAGGCGGAGTTGTGATCGGACTGGACGGATTCTTAGATCTCCTCTGTGCTGCCAGCGAAATGACTGAATCCGGCCTTTGATGATCTCTGAGGCAAGACTGAGAAACCCCTGGAGCCCTGTATTTTTTGTCAATCCGAGGGAGCACTGGCGATATCGTAGCCGGCGTCTTCATAATTTTCTCTCTCTCCCAAAGATTTTGTTTCCTCTTTGAAGTCATACAGGAAACAGTCAGTATGCTTTTCTGTCATTGGCAGATGGAACATGGCGGTTGCTCTCGCCATTAAATTGTGAAAGCCTCCAATGTCTTTGGGAAGCAAGTCCGCTGGGTGATGTGGAGGAGGAAGAGAGAATGGGGATAATATAGTCGTCCCAAGGATTTGTTGGTGAAAGCAGATACCGGATCTCCCATTTTTCTCTATCCTCATCTGAGGAAGAAGATCTTCGGTGGCAGGTGCCGCTATTAGCAGGCAAGGTGTGATCCTCAGCGTCGCGGCGGTGGTAAAGAACAAGTTACTTACCTTCTGTGACGCATTATCTGGTAGAGACTATCTAGCTGCAGATTCTTTACCTTAGAATTTCCCAGGCATCAGGCTGGATCCGGAAACTTTTGATGGCAATACCCCTTGTGCGCGACGTCGGGGTGGCTCTATTCGGCTCCGCGTTACGTCGTTGGCATCGGTAGCGTTGGTAATGACGTCGCGGTGCCTATATAGGCGCCACCCAGGGGCGCGGACGTCAGCACTTTTCATTTTTTCCACGCCAGAAGCGCAGAGCCACAAAGTGACTGACGTAATCGTGTGCAAAACTAGGGCCCTGAAAAAGGAGTAACCCTAGACCTACCACATCAGTCCACAAAGCGGGGAGGCATGGGTGGGGCTGTAATCTGCAGCTAGATAGAGTCTCTACCAGATAATGCATTACAGAAGGTAAGTAACTTGTTCATCTGATAGAGACTTCTAGCTGCAGATTCCTTACCTTTGAATCAGATACCCGAGCCATACCATCCCGGCGGTGGGTTGCGGACTCATGATCTAGACTACGAAGTCTTGCAGGACTGAACGGGCAAAGTGCCCATCCCTGCACACTTGGCCATCAAGGAAATAATGTTTTGCAAACGTGTGCAATGATGCCCAGGTCGCTGCCTGACAGATGTCTTGGACTGGGACACCCCGAGCCAAGGTCGTAGTCGCAGCCTTTACCCTGGTGAAGTGGGCCTTAATCCCTCAGGGGGCTGCTTCTTTGCCAAGGCATAACAGATCTTAATGCAGAGAACAACCCAACGAGAGATGGTTCTTTTCTGCACTGCCTTTCCCTTCTTTGCTCCCACATACCCCACAAAGAGTTGGTCATCCACCCGGAACTCTTTTGTGCGGTCAAGGTAGAACAACAACGCTCTTTTTGGGTCCAGCCGGTGGAGACGCCTCTTCCTTAGAGGGATGTGTGGGAGCAAAGAAGGTGGGCAAAGTAATGGATTGGCCCAGATGAAATGGGGTCACAACTTTGGTAAAAATGATGCCCAGGTGCGAAGCACTACTTTGTCTGGAAAGGACATAAGATAAGGAGGTGAGCTGGATAACGCCTGCAATTCACTCACCCTCCGGGCCGATGTAATCGCCACTAAGAAGTCTGTTTTGATGGACAACAGCCGGAGGGGACAATTGCGTAAAGGCCCGAAAGGGGCGCACATTAGGTAAGTGAGGACCAAATTAAGGTCCCATTGCGGCATAATAAAGGGCGTCGGTGGAAATAAATGAGCCAGCCCTTTCAGAAAACTATTTACAATAGGAGATTTAAAGAGAGAAGGCTGATCTGGCAGCCGCAAAAAGCAGACAGCAGAAAGGTAACCCTTGAGAGTACCCAAGGCAGAGCCCTGCTGGGCCAGAATTAGAATGAATAAAAGGACAGTAGAAAGAGGAGCAGAATGAGGGTCAATGGACCTTTCTGTACAGAATAATACAAATTTCTGCCAACTGCAGGCATATACCGACATAGTGGAGGGCCGTCTGGCCGACAGAATAACTTTACAGACTTCGGGAGGAAGGTCAAAGGCCATCAACTGCCGCCACTCAATCTCCACGCATGGAGGCGCAGAGGTGACAGGTTCGGGTGGAGAACCCTCCCCTGCTGCTGCGACAGAAGATCCTCCCGAAGGGGCAACCTGAACGGACGATCAACACTCATGCTCAGAAGCTCTGGATACCAGACTCTCCTTGCCCAGTCCGGTGCCACAAGGATGACTTGGCCCGGTCGCTCCTGATCTTCTTCAGAACCCTGGGCAGGAGCGGTATGGGCGGAAAAGCGTACAACAGGCCTGAGCTCCACTGGCGACGAAACGCGTCGCCGAGCGATAGCCGCCTTGAAAACTCCAGCGCGCAGTACTGCTGACATTGCGCGTTCTCTTCGGAGGTGAACAAATCTAACCAAGGTTCTCCCCACTGCTGAAAGAGACCTTGCGCCACCTCCGACTGGAGACGCCATTCGTGATCCTGAAGGCATCGACGGCTGAGATCGTCCGCCCTGGCGTTCAGGGAACCTGCCAGGTGTTGAACCACCAGGGTTTTGCCCTGCTGTTCCAGCCATGACCAGAGACGCAGGGCCGCTCGACAAAGGGTCCACAACCCCACCCCACCCTGCTTGTTGCAGTACCACATGGCGGTGGTGTTGTCCGTGAACACCTGCACTAACTTCCCCTTGACAGAGGGAAGAAATGCTTTCAATGCCAACCAAATCGCTCGGAGCTCAACAAGTTTATGTGGAGCCCCGTCTCCGCCGGAGACCAGTGACCCCTGATCTCCGCCTCTCCCATGTGGCCGCCCCATCCCAGAAGTGACGCATCTGTCACAACTGTGAAATCTGGTTGGGGAAGGAAGAGAGGTCTGCCGCTGACCCAATCGCAGTTCGTTAACCTCCACTGCAGATCCTTCGCAGTTCCTTTCGAGATCTGAACCACGTCTGTGAGATTTCCCAGATGCTGTGCCCATTGGAACTTCAAGTCCCACTGCAGAGCCCGCATACGCCACCTGGCGTGTCTTACCAACAGGATGCAGGAGGCCATGAGACCCAACAGCCTCAGAGTGAACCTAACCAAAATCCAGGATAGAGGCTGAAATATCGAAATCATAACCTGAATATCCTAGACTCGCTGCTCGGGAGGATAAGCTCGAAACTGCACTGTGTCCAGAACAGCTCCGATGAAAGGGAGCATCTGAGAAGGAGTCAGGTGTGACTTCGGCACGTTTATAGAGAACCCCAGCGAATGCAGGAGGTCCGCCGTAGTCTGAAGGTGGGAGAGGACTGCCTGGGGTGAAGACCCCAGTCATCTAGGTAGGGGAAGACTGAAACCCCTAACCTGCGCAGATGAGCAGCAACCACCGCCATCACCTTGGTGAACACCCGAGGGGCACTGGTAAGACCGAAGGGAAGCACGGTAAACTGAAAGTGCTCGTGGCCTACCTTGAACCGCAGGTAACGCCTGTGGCCCGGCAGGATGGGAATGTGAAAATATGCATCATGCAGGTCCAACGCCACCATCCAGTCTCCTTGGTCTAGGGCAGACAAGACCTGAGACAATGTGAGCATTTTGAATTTCTCCTTTTTGAGGAAGAGATTGACGGTCCGAAGATCTAAAATGGGCCGAAGCCCCTTGTTCTTCTTCGGAATCAGAAAGTAGCGGGAATAACAGCCACCGCCTATTTCTGAAGCTGGGACCCTTTCTATAGCTCCCTTGGCCAGAAGAGCTGTAACTTCGTCTTGGAGCAACTTCAAATGATCCTCCGCCAGCCGTTCCTGAGTTGGCGGAATAGGAGGAGGAAAAGAAAGGAAAGGAGGAGAATAGCCCTCCTGGACGATCCGAAACCCACTTGTCTGTTCTAGATCTCCAGCGGGGGAGATGACAAATTCTCCCACCCACTGGAGTAGTGTGGTCCTGCAGAATCAGCCTAGGAGTGCTTGGAGGCTGCGGCTGCTGGGGGCAGTGTGGCAGACGACTTCTGGCCTCCATTCCGAGGACGGAATGTACCGCGTCCACGCACGGCTTGGGTAGTCTGAGCGGGACGGTGGCTAGGATAGGGCTGACGCGGCTGGAAACCCCTTCCATTGCCACGAAAGGAAGACTGGCCACGAGGATTGGAGGAGAGGCCCAAGGATCTAGCCGTAGCTCGAGAGTCCTTCAACCTGACCAGGGCCGAGTTTGCCTTTTCCCCAAAAAGGCAGGTTCCATCAAAGGGCATGTCCATCAAATTGGCTTGGACATCCCCTAAGAAGCCAGTTGTACGAAGCCAGACGTGGCGCCTCAAGGCCACCGTCGTTGAAATTGACCTGCCCAGCGAATCGGTCGTATCCAAACCACACCGTATGGCGAATTTTGCTGCATCTCTCCCGTCCTTGACAGCTTGGGAGAGCACACCCGGGGCCTCCGCCGGGACATGTGGCAGCACCTGCGCAACTGTCTCCCAAAGAGAGTGGGAGAAACGGCCCAACAAGCATGCGGTATTCACCGACCGCAATGCCAGACTGGAGGAAGAAAACATCTTCCCAAATTAGTCCAGTCTCTTGGATCCCCTATCCGGAGGGGCGGAAGGGAATGCGCCCTGGGAAGTAGAGGCCTGCACCACCAAACTTTCTGGGGTGGGGTGTCGGCTGAGGAACGTTAGGTCACCCGGAGCTGGGCGGTGGTGGCGTGCAATTGTCCTATTCACAGGGAGCCCCTGTGCTAGGCTTGGACCATGTTCCTAGAAGGACGTCCGTAAGTGCCTCATTAAAGGGCAATAGAGGTTCAGAGGTGGAAGCCCCAGGTTGAAGCACTTCGGTCAGGAGATTAGTCCTGACCTGCACTGAGGGCAGCTCAAGTCCAAGGACCTCAGCTGCCCTCTTAACCACCACAGCATAGGACGCCCCCTCCTCCGTAGCCACTGTAGGCGGAGAGAGCATGCCAGTGTCTGGGGAAGTATCCAGACCACTGCCTTTCCCAAGTTCCCCATACCAGTCCATAGTCTCCTCAGAGACATCCTGGTTCTCTTATGGGTCTCCAGACTCCTCCAATTCATCTCTTGAGCCCAGCACGTCCACAAAGTGCTCAGGCGACAACATAGAACCCCTGGGTTTTGTCGACGTCGTAATCAGCGTTGCTCGACGCTGTTCCGGCTCCGTGTCGTCGGGGATGAGGATGGGGCTTGCGCCGCCGATGGGCACCGGCGACGTCGCAGGCACCAACTTCGGGTTCGATGCCGGGGGAGGTCATGTTGGCACGACCAGCGCCGACTCTGATCCGGAATCGGATCCCTGAGGCCCTACCGGCGCCGTGGCCGAAGCCAATGGCGTCAAACTCGATGGGGCCCCATCTGACTCCCCGGGGCCCAAGGGCTCACCAACGGGGTCATTCCACTTAAATACGCGGCGCATGGCCTCGTAAAAATCTTCAATTTGAGAGGGAGTTGCTCCGGCTCCCGGAAAGGGTGGGAGGCGCGAAGTCGACTTAGGCTCCGGCTCGGCAGAACCGTGCTTAGAGCGTCGGTGCTCCTTACCTCTCTTGACGACGTACGCCAGTTGAGGTGAAGTCGAAGTCCGCTTTGACTTCTTCTTCTTCTTCTTGTGCCTCTTCCCCGAGTGTCCAGATGACCTCGAATGAGAGGAAGAGGACTTAGGGCTCCGTGAACTGTCCCGCGATTCCTCTTCTTCGAACGGGACCGTGACCTCCTCAGAGTCTCGCTTAACAGTGTCGACTGCCTGGCTGCGAGAAACTTCATTGCCCGCTCCCTCAAGGTCTTCGGGGCCATCACCCGACAGTCTGAACACAACTTCGCATCGAGGTCTTGTTCAAGACACCACAGACATAAGCGGTGGGGATCGGTAACTGACATCATGCGGGAACAAGTCCTGCATGGTTTAAAACCTGTCTTCCTACCAGACATCCCTCGCACACGAAGTTGTATCTCAAAAATATCAACAAAAGTCAAGAAAAGAGCGGCAGAGGGGTAGCTCTTCCCGGATCGGCCCTTAACTGGCGCGGAAAGCCAAAGAACTGACGTCCACGCGCCTGGGTGGCGCCTATATAGGCACCGCAACGTCATAACCGACGCCAACTACGTCACGGGGAGCTGAATGGAGCCACCTGACGTCGTGTGCAAGGGGTATTGCTCAGCAAACGTTTCCGGATCCAGCCTGACGCCTGGGAAATTCAAAGGTAAGGAATCTGCGGCTAGAAGTCTCTATCAGACACACACAATATTTCAAAAGGACAACAGGTAAGTAGCAAAAATACACAGTGGTCTCCAGGGGGAGACCAAACCATATACTAATAAAGTGGAAAGCGAACTGTGACCCAAGTCGAGACTGGACTCAGAAGACTTAGAAGAGCTGGGGACCCAAGGAACCACCAAAGGTAAGTACCCAGGAACCCCACGGAGGCCGTATACAGAGTGGAAACACAGCAGCGTACTCCATGCAAGTCTATGGGGGAGTTGCGGTTGCATTTGAAAGGCCCTTCCCAGAGGACCCTGGAAAAGCCCCGTGGAAGAAGGAAGGTTGGAGAGCCACCCCACCCGTGGATACCCCAGAAGCACAAGTTACTAACTTGTGTAACGATATATCTGTAAGAGACAGTAGTTAGTGACAGATTCCTTACCTTAGAATATCCCCAGGCGTCAGGCTGGATCCGGAAAGTTTTTGCGTAGCAGTACCCTTGCGCGTCGGTAGGCGGCGTCGTGCGGCTCCGCGTCCGTCGTAGGCGTCGTGATCGCCGTGATGACGTCGCGGGCAGTACTTTGACGCCGCCCCTGCGCGCTGACGTCAGTTCTGTACACGACTTTCCGCGCCAGGAACGCAGAGCCATGCAAGAAGCTGACACCGGTGTCTGAACAAATACTAGGGCCCTGAAAGGGATGTCCTTAACCCTAGAAATCAGTTCGCAGAACGGGGAGGATGGGTGGGGCGGTAAGGAATCTGTCACTAACTACTGTCTCTTACAGATATATCGTTATACAAGTTAGTAACTTGTGCATCTGAAAGAGACACGTTAGTGACAGATTCCTTACCTTAGAATAGATACACCAGCAATACCAACCCCGGTGGTGGGTCTGCGAACAAAGATCAGACAAGGAAGTCCCGGAGGACAGAACGGCCAAAGAAGCCGTCCTCCGGACCTGACTGTCAAGGCAGTAATGCTTGGTAAACGTGTGCAGCGAGGCCCACGTAGCTGCCTGACAGATATCCTGCAGCGGAACACCGCGGCCTAAGGCCGTGGTAGCAGCCGTTGCCCTGGTGGAAAGGGCACGCAGCCCAACAGGAGGCTCCTTCTTAGCCAAAGAATAGCAGGCTTTGATACACAAGGTTACCCAGCGGGAGATGGTTCTCTTGTGCACCGCCCGACCTTTTTTGGCGCCCACGTAGCCAACAAAGAGCTGATCATCCACCCGGAAGTGTTGTGTGCGGTTGATATAAAAGGAAAGCGCACGTTTTGGGTCCAGACGGTGGAGCCTCTCTTCCTCTCTGGAAGGATGTGGAGGCGGAAAGAAGGTGGGCAAAGTGATGGTCTGCCCAATGTGGAAGGCAGTAACCACCTTTGGCAAGAAGGACGGACGCGTCCTAAGAACAACCTTGTCTGGATGGACAGACAGAAAGGGAGGTTTGCATGATAGAGCCTGGAGCTCACTCACCCGCCGAGCGGAGGTGATGGCCACCAGAAAGGCTGTCTTCAGAGTTAGAAGACGAAGAGGACAGTTATGTAGAGGCTCAAAGGGAGCGCACATAAGAAAGGTAGGAACCAAGTTCAAGTCCCAATGAGGCATCACAAACGGAATAGGAGGGAAGAGGTGTGTAATGCCTTTTAGGAACCTGTTAACAACAGGGGACTTGAAAAGGGAGGGCTGATCAGGAAGCCTGAGGAAGGCCGAGATGGCACAAAGATAGCCCTTGATGGTACCCAGGGCAGAACCCTGTTGGGCCAGGGAAAGAAGGAACAGAAGAACCTCAGAAAGAGGGGCAGAGAGGGGATTCACAGCCTTTGCTGTGCACCATGCCACAAACTTGTTCCACCTGCAGGCGTATACTACCTTAGTGGAGGGACGCCTGGCTGCCAGAATTACATCACAAACTTCAGGAGGCAAGTCGAAAGGAATCAACTGCCGCCGCTCAATCTCCACGCAAGCAGGTGGAGGCTGGACAGGTTTGGGTGGAGGACCGTCCCCTGCTGCTGCGACAGAAGATCCTCCCGAAGAGGCAGACGGATCAGGGGATCGACGCTCATACTGAGTAGCTCGGGATACCAAACTCTTCGAGCCCAGTCCGGAGCCACAGGGATGACTTGGGCCCGGTCGCGCCGAATCTTCTTCAACACTCTGGGTAGAAGTGGTATAGGCGGAAAGGCATACAACAGACCGCAACTCCACTCGCGACGAAAAGCGTCGCCGAGCGAGTGCCGCCTTGGAAATTCCAACGCGCAGAACTGATGACATTGCGCGTTCTCTTCGGTGGCGAATAGATCTAACCAAGGCTCTCCCCACTGTAGAAAGAGTCCTTGCGCCACTTCCGAGTGAAGACGCCATTCGTGATCCATCATGCACCTGCGGCTGAGTTCGTCTGCCCTGGCGTTCAGGGAACCTGCCAGGTGTTGAACCATCAGGAACATGCCGTGATGTTCCAGCCATGTCCAGAGGCGCAGAGCCTCCTGACAGAGGGTCCACGACCCCACCCCGCCTTGTTTGTTGCAGTACCACATGGCGGTGGTGTTGTCTGTGAACACCTGCACTACCTTCCCTTTGACAGAGGAAGGAATGCCTTGAGTGCAAGTCGGATCGCCCGGAGCTCCAGAAGGTTGATATGGAGCCGGGACTCCGCCGGAGACCAGAGGCCTCTGATCTCCGCCTCTCCCATGTGACCGCCCCATCCCAGAAGGGACGCATCCGTCACAACTGTGTGCTCTGGCTGGGGAAGGGAGAGGGATCTGCCCATGACCCATTGCCGGTTCGAGAGCCACCACTGCAACTGTTTTGCAGTCCCCTCCGAGATCTGGACGTGATCGGACAGGTTGCCCTGGTGCTGCGCCCACTGGAACTTCAGGTCCCACTGCAGAGCCCGCATATGCCATCTGGCATGATCGACCAGCAGGATGCAGGAGGCCATGAGGCCCAGCAGCCTCAGGGTCATCCGTACCGAAACCCAGGATAAAGGCCGAAAGATCGGAATCATAGCCTGAAAATCCCGGACTCGCCGTTCGGGAGGATAGGCCCGAAACTGTGTCGTGTCCAGAACTGCTCCGATGAAAAGGAGCTGTGGAGAAGGAATCAGATGCGACTTCGGCACATTGATGGAGAACCCCAGCGAGTGCAGGAGTTCGGCCGTAGTCTGGAGGTGGGAGACGACTGCCTGGGACGAGCCCGCCTTCAGCAGCCAGTCGTCGAGGTAGGGGAAGACTGGAACCCCTGCCCGGCGCAGATGAGCTGCGACCACCGCCATCACTTTCGTGAACACCCGAGGGGCACTTGTAAGGCCAAAGGGGAGCACGGTGAACTGAAAATGCTCAAGGCCTACCGTGAACCGAAGGTAACGCCGGTGGGCCGGCAGGACGGGGATGTGAAAATAAGCGTCCTGCAAGTCCAACGCTACCAACCAGTCTCCAGGGTCGAGGGCAGTCAAGACCTGAGCTAGGGTGAGCATCTTGAACTTCTCCTTCCGGAGGAAGCGATTGACGTTCCGGAGGTCCAAGATAGGACGCATGTCCTCCTTGTCCTTTTTGGGCACCAGAAAGTAGTGGGAGTAGCAACCACGTCCTACTTCTGGGGTCGGAACATGCTCGATGGCCCTCTTGGCCAAGAGGGCCGTGACTTCCTTCTGCAGAAGCACAAAGTGATCCCCTGACATGCGGTGGAATTGAGGTGGCATGGCTGGGGGGGTGGTCTGGAAGGGGAGGGAGTAGCTCCTTCGGACAATGTCCAAGACCCACCTGTCTGAGGTGATGGGACGCCAGTGGTGAAGGTGATGGCGGACCCTGCCCCCTACTGGCGTGCTGTGCACCTGAAAGGAAGGACTAGGAGGGCTTGGAGGCCGCGGACGGGGCGGGGTTGGTGGCCTCACCCGCACGCTGGTTGCCCGAACCGCCACGGCGGTATCCACGTCCTCGGCCACGCGAAGACGCTTGCTGCGCGGGCCGGTGGCTGGGCAGTGGACGTGACTGGGCGCCCTGTCCGTGGCCACGAAAGGGGCGAAAAGCAGAGGTTAGCGGAGGGCGCACAACAGAAAGGCCCAGGGACTTGGCAGTAGCCCGCGAGTCCTTAAAACGCTCCAGCGCATGGTCTGCTTTGGAACCAAAAAGACCGACTCCATCAAAGGGCATGTCCATGAGTGTATTCTGGACATCACCCGAGAAACCAGTTGTTCTCAGCCAGGCGTGGCGACGCAGCGCCACCGTCGTTGCAAGCGATCTGCCCAGCAAGTCGGCGGTATCAAGGCCACAACGTATGGTGTATTTAACCGAATCTCTACCTTCCGCAATGGTGCGGGTAAGCAGTGTCTGGACCTCCTCAGAACACTGGGGCAAAACAGATGCCACCGAATCCCACAGTGAGTGGGTATATCGGCCCAAAAGGCAAGCGGTGTTGACGGACCGCAAGCCAGCACTGGAGGAAGAAAAAGCCTTCTTCCCAAACTGGTCCAGGCGTTTGGATTCCCTATCCGGAGGGGCGGTAGGGAAGGCGGTTTGGGAGGCAGAGGCTTGGACAACCAAGCTCTCGGGGGTGGGATGTTGAGAAAGAAACAAGGGGTCGCCCGGAGCAGGGCGATGGCGTCGGGCCACGTTCCTATCCACAGGAGCCCCTGTGGTGGGCTTGGACCAGGTGCCCAAAAGAACGTCAGATAGTGCATCATTAAACGGCAGCACAGTCTCCGTGGAGGAAGCTGCCGGCTGAAGCACTTCCGTCAGGAGATTAGTCCTGACAGCCACAGTAGGCAATTGGAGGTGCAAGGCTCCAGCTGCTCTACGCAACACCGTTGCGAAATTTGCCCCCTCCTCCGTAGCCACGGGAGGAGACAGCATGCCAGTGTCAGGGGAAGTGTCTAGACCACTGGCATCCCCAAGTTCCTCTGCCCAGTCCTCATCATACTCACACTGCCGTGTGAGAGGGTCTTCCGACCCCTCCCAGCTCTCCTGGTCCTCCTCTGGTGTAAAATATGGAGGAGGAGGGACATCTGGGACCCAAGGTCTCATCGGCGCCAGAGCCGGCGTCGAGCGACGTCGGTCCGGCTCCATGCCCGGAACCGGAGAGAACCGGGGAACGACGCCGCCCGGATCCCCGGGCGGCGTCGGGAACGGCACCGGGGAGATCGGCGCCGGCGGAGGCGTGGTTAGGTCAACCGGCGTCGATCGGGGTTGCGGTACCACCGGAGCCGGGATCGAGGCCGGGGCCGGGATCAAGGCTGGCGTGACAGGCGACGGCGGGACCGGAGTCGTCGGCGACGCCGGAGCAACCCCATCAGGGCCCGCGGGGCCCGAAGGCGCACCGGAGGGACCTTGAGGCCCGAAGAGGCGGGCCATGGCCGACAGGAATTCCTGAATCTCGGCCGGAGTCGCCCCCGAACCCGGGAAGGACGGGTAATGCGGGGGCGGCGCCACGGGGACGGTGCCGACAGGGGCCTCAGCCGAGTCGCGAGACCGGCGAGGCGAAGTCTTAGAGCGATGGTGCTTCTTAGACTTTTTGTGCTTCGACTTACCCGAGGAGTGCGAAGACTTGGACTCCGACCGGCGGGGGCTTCGCGACCGGCCCCTCGACCTCTCACGGGACCGGGGCTTGGTGCGGCGCGGAGCCGACTGCCGGACCTCGAGGAGCTTTCGAGACCGCTCTCGCAAAGCCTTCGGGTGTAAGGCCCGGCAGTCAGGGCACGACTTCGTGTCGTGGTCTCGGCCGAGACAGTAGAGACACTCTAAGTGCGGGTCTGTGATCGACATCATTCGACCACAGGCGTCGCATGGCTTGAAGCCGGGCATCCCTACCGACACCTAGGAGTCGAGAAGACTCGAAAAGAAACAGTGAAAAAATCACCCAAAAGTGTAGTCAAAAATTGACTAGGGCACTGCTCTTCCCGGATCTGCGCTTACTGGCGCGGAAAAAGAAGAACTGACGTCAGCGCGCAGGGGCGGTGTCTAAGTACTGCCCGCGACGTCATCCCGGCGATCACGACGCCTACGACAGACGCGGAGCCGCACGACGACGCCTACCGACGCGCAAGGGTACTGCTACGCAAAAACTTTCCGGATCCAGCCTGACGCCTGGGGATATTCTAAGGTAAGGAATCTGTCACTAACGTGTCTCTTTCAGATACCAGGATACCTACACCAGGGAAGCTGGGTGCATAGGTGCTAAGTGACGTCGGAAACCACCGAAAACCACAATGAAGGACTTCAGTAAAGATGCCGCTGGCGAAAAAGGTGAAAGAGTCCGGTGGAATCCAAGGGTGGATTCTTGAAGAGGAGTACCTCCATGCAGACGGGACAGAGTCTATACCACTCTGAAGTGACCAGAAGTCACGGAAGACCAATGGCCACCGATGACGGAAGATGCAGGAGGGTTGACGGTGACCTTGTCACTGCACCTGTGAGTACCAGGCGACGATGGAAGACCAGGCGCCGTTAACGAGCTGTCCCACGCTGGAAGGCGAGAACCAGGAGGTCGGTGTCCGGCAGGAGCACCAACAAGCCTTGGCAGCAGCACCAGACGAGGAAAGCGAAGGTGCAGTGTCAGGGCCAGCAAAGTCCAAAGGACTCACCAAGTGCAGGAGAGTCAGAGCAGGCCCCAAGCAAGCAGGAGAGCCAATGGAGTCAAAGGAGACCCTCAAGAGGACAGACTGGTCGAAGGCACAGGAGTTGCAAGAGGACCTTGAGCAATGGAGGTGGGCAATTGTCCTATTCACAAGAGCCCCTGTGCTAGGCTTGGACCAGGTTCCCAGTGGGACATCAGTCCAGGCCTTCTTGAAAGGCAGGAGGGGTTCCGAGGAGGCGACACTCGGCTGCAGGACCTCCATCAAGATGTTCGTCTTGACTGCCACAGAGGAATTCTGAAGGTCCAGGACATCAGTTGCTCTTTGCACCACCATAGAGTACGAAGCTCTTTCCTCTGTAGCCACGGCAGGGGGAGAAAGCAGACCAGAATCTCGAGAGGTCTCCAGTCCACTGGCCTCATCCAATTCCTCGTACCAGTCCATTTCTTGCGCTGGCTGGTCGTGTAAAGAGTCCAGCGACCGCTCCCAATCTTCCTCCATTCCTGGCCCTTCAAAATAAGGCTTAGGAACCAACCTAGGACCCAAGGGTGCTATCGGCGCTGGGATCTGTGTCAGTAGACGCTGATCCAGCTCTGGTTCGTCAGGGATAAGAATGGGGTTGGTGCCGGTCAAGATCCAAGGGTGGATATCGGCGCCAGAGCCGACAGCGTGGAACCCGATGGAGCTCCCTCTGAGCATCCTGGGCCCGAAGGTGCACCGGAAAGGTCAGGCCGCCCAAATATGGAGGCACATGGAGTCATAAAATTCTTTGAGCTAGGAGGGGGTTGCTCCGGCTCCCGTGAAGGCAGGAAAGCGCGGAGTAGACTCAAGCGCAGGTTCTGTAGAACGAGGCCTGGGGACTCCTCCGTCACGTCAGCTGACAAACGGGGAGAAGTCGAAGGATGCTTCAACTTCTTGTGTTTCTTATGCCTCTTACCTGACGACTTCGAGTGGGACGATGAGGACTTAGGACTTCCGGAATGGTGACCGAGCCTTCCTCTTGACCGGGACCGAGAAGGAGACCTCCGGGGTGAACAACACAGTGGCGATCGCTGGGCCGCAAGTATCTTTAGGGACCGCTCCCTCAAAGCTTTCAAAGCCATGGTCTGGCCGTCAAGAGTACGACTGAGTTGTGGTCGCGCTCCAGGAACCAAAGACAAATCAGGTGTGGATCCGTTACCGAGATGGTGTGGTGGAAGGCACCACATGGCTTAGATTCAGAAGTCTTCTTCGACATGTTGAAAAAACCTACACACCAAAAATGCTCGACAAAAAGTTGAAAAAAGCCTGTCAAAAGGTGACAGAGTGTAGTTCTCTTCACGAATCTGCGCTAGCTGGTGCGGAAAGAAAAGAACTGATGTCAGCTAATCCTGGGCGGTGAACTCTGCTCCGTTCGCGGAGGTTGCAGAGTTTTTCGCAATCCGCGGAGTTCCCAAAAACTCTGTGTAGTGGAGTTTTGTCCTCACTCGCCAACGGTAAGTTGGCGAGCATGAGCAAGGAAAATCCAATGCTAGACCACTTTGAGAGACCTTATGTTTGCATTGAGGAAGCTGCCGCTCGAGTAGAACTTCTACTTGAGTGGCAGAAAGAAGTAGGGCCCTTTTGCACAGTGCGGGAGAAACACCTAGCATTAAAAATCAGTGCGAACGGCGTAAAGTAACCCACTCCGCCACTCGCAGAAATCCGTGTAGCTTTGCGGAGTTTTTTTCTCACTTCGCAGAGTTCCGCATAGCGGAACTCCACCCAGACCTAATGTCAGCGTGCCGAGGTGACGCCTATATAGGTGACGCAGACATCACAACGATGGCGACAGCGCCAACGCCACCTACCGGGGCGCAGGGTATTGCTAGAAGCAAAACCTTCCAGACACAGTCTACCTGGAAAATTAAAAGGTATGGAATCTGCAGCTAGATGTCTCTATCAGATAGGATAAGCGTCTCGCGAGGAGTTTGAAAGGGGTGCGTCCTCCCGCCGACGCTTTTTTCCTTGCATTTAAATGATGCATTTAGCCACTTAAATTATTGCACCAACAATGCCGCCAAACTTGGCGGAGTCTCTATTCCCGGGCTGCTGTCTGCAGACGATACTCTGCTTATCACAAGGACCCCTGTTGGAATCAAGAAACTATTAAACACATTTCAAGATTTCTGTACTTTAAGGGGGCTTGAGATTAACACACAGAAAACAAAATTCATGACCCTGCGTCCGCGTAGATCATTCGGCAAAAATGTGTCACTTGGGGTACCCTGCTTGAAGAAGCGAACCATTTTGATTATCTCGGAATTAGACTTAGTAGTTCCTTAACGTAGTCTGCACATATAGAGAAGCGTAAGGCCACTATTGTTCACAAAACAGCTGCTATTGGAAGGATGTATATCGAAGTAAATAGGGCTGCAGCTAAGTCGGCTGCATTATATAGGGCAGGGCTCCCTTCACCTCCACTTTTTGTCAGGGAAAATCATTTTATTAGATCATTATTTTCTTTACCCCAGTCCACCCCGCTCATCCCTGTATACTTTAATCTGGCCTTTAACCGGACTGATGATCTGGCAATACAGAGACCCTAGCTTATTGAATCAGGGTTTGGTCTACGCTGGAACTGGAATCCTTTGGACAGGGACTCAGGGAATTGGTGCAGTTGGATTGGAATTTGACTATCCCGAGGTTGTTGCATGTTCAAAAATGGCTTCATATACTGCGGCTGGAAGCCATGTGGTCCATCCCTTCCTCTGTCAACCATTCATTAAACACACTTTTGAAGAGATTATTCTGAAGGGATCATCAAAGCTGAATATCATTGGGGTTTGGACAGATAGCCTCACTGGCAGGTTTCTGATTAAAAAAACACATCCGCTATTTGAAGTATACCTTGATGAGGTTAATCCTTACTGTGCCAGAAGACTTCTAATTAAGTTTAAGGTTGGTACCCTGGCATTGAAAAGCTATACATGTAAATGGAATGGGGAGTGCCAGGGCAAAAGGTTTCGTACTGTTTGTTTGGATTGGGTGGAAACTATTGAGCATGTTTTGTTTAGCTGCCCGCTGTAGAAATGTGCTAGAGGCAAGTGGTTGAAACCATATTGCCGGAATCTAGGGTCCCGATATTATTCCCATGCCTTCTGTATACTCAGCTTCGATACAAGCAAGCTAATGGTTTTTTGCTTGAGCGGATTTTTAATAGCAGTGGGAGTGACGAGGAAATGTCGGGGTCACCCGCTTTAGCAGTTGTGTGTCCTGGTCACGTGGTATTAAGTGAACCTGCAGTCCTTTACCATCTTGGGCTGGAAGGTTTGGACGCGACCAGAATAACTGGTTTTAGCCTGCTGTACATTTCTTGATTTGTTGCAAAGTGCTGCGATTTTATTTTTCCTGGTCCCATGCTTTTTATTTTGTTTTAATGTAGATCTGTTTACCGCACTTGAACTTTATTAATAAAGTTGACGAGTGAAACTCTGTTGGATATGCACTTTATACTGTATGGGGATGCATGTGAATAGTTCTTTGTATACTACTTAGGGGAGGGTCATGTCGTGATTTTTATATTCCTTTTTATCTTTGCTGTTTTAACCTTGTAATTATGAGCATATGGTTAGTTTGTAATGATGTATTTTATGTATTTGCTTTTATGGTTCTAGTGACCGAAATAAAGTGTTTGACTATTGGTCTTCCTTGAGGAGGCAGCAGATCAAGTGGAGGAAGTGGCACCTCAGCTGTCATTGGGCGCAGCTTAGGTCGAGGTCGGCCCAGCGTTGACTCCGAGTCAGAGAGCACCTGGGGATCTCCTCATCCAGTGTCAATGGATGTGGTACAGGCGTGTAAGTCCTGGGGCCTGGTGTGGGCGATAGCACCGGAGGTATGGTCTGAACCGGAGGCGCTGTGACGGGCTCAGAGGGACCAACTGGCGCTGTGGGTGAACCGGCCGGAGTACTCCAGACTGAAGGCCTCTCGGCTCCCTGGGGCCTGAAGTTGAGCCAGAGAGTCTCGGCAAGGATCCGAAGAGGCGGAGCATGGCTAAGCGGAACTCTTCAATCTGTTGTGGAGTGGCAGACGGCCCCAGAAACTCAGGTTGTGCCAGAACCAGTTGCGGAATAGTCTCTGAAGTCGAACAGCAACTCAGGGTTGAGACCGATAGCCACGGCCCCCCTCCAGCACCTTCTCAGGCAAATGCAAGTGGTGAGAGGGGGCCAAGTCCCTCTTCAATGTCTTGTTCTTCTTTTTGGACTTACCGGACTATTTGGATCATGACAATGACTGGCCTCTGGAGCGGTTTCGGCAACTCCTGGGGGGAATGTTACCAGGACCTAACATTCCACTTGGACCACAACTTAGATTAGTCTCATTGAGGAATCTACTTGAGCTTGGAGATGTAAAGTTTCGACTCGTGGTCTCAGATGGCCATTGGGTTTATCGATGTACAGTCACTGCAGGCCTTGGAGTCGTGACTTCACCTCAGGCACACCTGATGGTGATCTGTCACAGATATTTATTTGCAACAGTTCCTACAGCACGTAAAACCTGTTGATTTCAGGAGACACTGCATGCACACTATTCAATTTGGAGAAAATATCAAGGTAAGTGTCTTTGAGAGATGAGAGAGAGCTCTGGATCCGCGTCTGGTGGTGCAGAAAGAAAGGGACTGACGTCAGCAAGTGGGAATGGCGCCTATAAAGGGTCACACATATCCGAAGTGGAACAGCATCAGTGTGGTGTTAAACGGCGCCACATACTGGCACACAAAGGTACTGCTGAAATGTTAGAGCTAGCCTGCCTATGGTATAGATATAGAACCACCCATTCTTGCATCGATTTTCATTGAGTTAAAGAGGTATCTAACTTTTGATGCATATCCTATGCCCAGAGTGGATGATTTCATTGAGAGACTGAGATCAGCCAAATACATTAGCACCCTAGATCTCACAAAGGTATATTGGCAGGTTCCTTTTAGGGGCTCAGATAGACACAAAACAGCAGTTTTTGGCCTGTTTCATTTGAAAGTGCTTTCATTTGGGCTACACAGAGCTCCAGTCACATTTTAAAGGCTTGTGGATCAGATCCTAAGATTTAACCAAAATTTGCCAGCTACCTACCTGGATTATATGGATATTTTGAGTACATATTTGGAGTCCCATTTAAAGCATTTGGGTTTGGTACTGGAAGCATAAAACAAGCCCAGTGAACAGCTAAACCACCTAAGTGCACCATAGCGGCAACCCAAACTGTGAAGAACAGGGTGAGGAAATAACTCATGATCAGCGTGTAAGAAAGTGGCTCTATATATACTGAACCAAAGTAAGGTTCAGTGTGCACAGAGTCCACAGTCCCCAGAGGTTTGGCAGAGGCTAAAGTTAGATATAACCTTACTCTCTAAAGTGGTAGCTTGGTCGAGCAGTAGGGCCGTATCAGAGGACAGTGTAAAGCATTTGTTGTACACACTCAGTCAGCAAATGGTCTCACACACTCCAGAACTGAACTCTAGGCCAATTGTTTTGTATATAAAAATATATTGTTGTTTTATTTTAGAACCACAGGTAGGTGCACAAGTTACTAACTTGTGTAACGATATATCTGTAAGAGACAGTAGTTAGTGACAGATTCCTTACCTTAGAATATCCCCAGGCGTCAGGCTGGATCCGGAAAGTTTTGTGTAGCAGTACCCTTGCGCGTCGGTAGGCGGCGTCGTGCGGCTCCGCGTCCGTCGTCGGCGTCGGGATTGCCGGGATGACGTCGCGGCCAGTACTTAGACGCCGCCCATGCGCACTGACGTCAGTTCTGTACACGACTTTCCGCGCCAGGAACGCAGAGCCATGCAAGAAGCTGACATTGGTGTCTGAAAAAATACTAGGGCCCTGAAAGGGATGTCCTTAACCCTAGAAATCAGTTCGCAGAACGGGGAGGATGGGTGGGGCGGTAAGGAATCTGTCACTAACTACTGTCTCTTACAGATATATCGTTACACAAGTTAGTAACTTGTGCAGCTGAAAGACACGTTAGTGACAGATTCCTTACCTTAGAATAGATACCCCAGCAATACCAACCCCGGTGGTGGATCTGCGAACAGATTTAGACAAGGAAGTCACGGAGGACAGAACGGCCAAAGAAGCCGTCCCTCCGGACCTGGCTGTCAAGGCAGTAATGCTTGGTAAACGTGTGCAGCGAGGCCCACGTAGCCGCCTGACATATATCTTGCAGCGGAACACCACGGCCTAAAGCCGTGGTAGCAGCTGTTGCCCTGGTAGAATGGGCACGTAGCCCAACAGGGGGCTCCTTCTTAGCCAAAGAATAGCAGGCTTTGATACACAAGATTACCCAGTGGGAGATGGTCCTCTTGTGTACCGCCCGACCTTTTTTGGCGCCCACATAGCCAACAAAGAGCTGGTCATCCACCCGGAACTGTTGTGTGCGTTGAGGTAAAAGGAAAGCGCACGTTTTGGGTCCAGACGGTGGAGCCTCTCTTCCTCTCTGGAAGGATGCGGAGGCGGAAAGAAGGTGGGCAAAGTGATGGTCTGCCCAATGTGGAAGGCAGTAACCACCTTTGGCAAGAAGGACGGACGCGTCCTAAGAACAACCTTGTCTGGATGGACAGACAGAAAGGGAGGTTTGCATGAAAGAGCCTGAAGCTCACTCACCCGCCGAGCGGAGGTGATGGCTACCAGAAAGGCTGTCTTCAGAGTCAGAAGACGAAGAGGACAGTTATGTAGAGGTTCAAAGGGAGCGCACATAAGAAAGGTAAGAACCAAGTTCAAGTCCCACTGAGGCATCACAAACGGAACAGGAGGGAAGAGGTGTGTAATGCCTTTTAGAAACCTGTTAACAACAGGGGACTTGAAAAGGGAGGGCTGATCAGGAAGCCTGAGGAAGGCCGAGATGGCACAAAGATAGCCCTTGATGGTACCCAGGGCAGAACCCTGTTGGGCCAGGGAAAGAAGGAACAGAAGAACCTCAGAAAGAGGGGCAGAAAGGGGATTCACAGCCTTTGCTGTGCACCATGCCACAAACTTGTTCCACCTGCAGGCGTATACCACCTTAGTGGAGGGACGCCTGGCTGCCAGAATCACATCACAAACTTCGGGAGGCAAGTCGAAAGGAATCAACTGCCGCCGCTCAATCTCCACGCAAGCAGGTGGAGGCTGGACAGGTTCGGGTGGAGGACCGTCCCCTGCTGCTGTGACAGAAGATCCTCCCGAAGAGGCAGACGGATCGGGGGATCGACGCTCATACTGAGTAGCTCGGGATACCAAACTCTTCGAGCGCAGTCCGGAGCCACAAGAATGACTTGGGCCCGGTCGCGCCGAATCTTCTTCAACACTCTGGGTAGAAGTGGTATAGGCGGAAAAGCGTACAACAGACCGCAACTCCACTCGCGACGAAAGCGTCGCCGAGCGAGTGCCGCCTTGGAAATTCCAACGCGCAGAACTGATGACATTGCGCGTTCTCTTCGGTGGCGAATAGATCTAACCAAGGCTCTCCCCACTGTAGAAAGAGTCCTTGCGCCACCTCCGAGTGAAGACGCCATTCGTGATCCATCATGCACCTGCGGCTGAGTTTGTCCGCCCTGGCGTTCAGGGAACCTGCCAGGTGTTGAACCATCAGGAATATGCCCTGATGTTCCAGCCATGTCCAGAGACTCAGAGTCTCCTGACATAGGGTCCACGACCCCACCCCGCCTTGTTTGTTGCAGTACCACATGGCGGTGGTGTTGTCTGTGAACACCTGCACTACCTTCCCTTTGACAGAGGGAAGGAATGCCTTGAGTGCAAGTCGAATCGCCCGGAGCTCCAGAAGGTTGATATGGAGCCGGGACTCCGCCGGAGACCAGAGGCCTCTGATCTCCGCCTCTCCCATGTGACCGCCCCATCCCAGAAGGGACGCGTCCGTCACAACTGTGTGCTCTGGCTGGGGAAGGGAGAGGGATCTGCCCATGACCCATTGCCGGTTCGAGAGCCACCACTGCAACTGTCTTGCAGTCCCCTCCGAGATCTGGACGCAATCGGACAGGTTCCCCTGATGCTGCGCCCACTGGAACTTCAGGTCCCACTGCAGAGCCCGCATATGCCATCTGGCATGATCGACCAGCAGGATGCAGGAGGCCATGAGGCCCAGCAGCCTCAGGGTCATCCGTACCGAAACCCAGGATAGAGGCTGAAAGATCGGAATCATAGCCTGAATATCCCGGACTCGCCGTTCGGGAGGATAGGCCCGAAACTGCGTCGTGTCCAGAACTGCTCCGATGAAAAGGAGCTGTGGAGAAGGAATCAGGTGCGACTTCGGCACGTTGATGGAGAACCCCAGCGAGTGCAGGAGTTCGGCCGTAGTCTGGAGGTGGGAGACGACTGCCTGGGACGAGCCCGCCTTCAGCTACCAGTCGTCGAGGTAGGGGAAGACCGGAACCCCTGCCTGGCGCAGATGAGCTGCGACCACCGCAATCACTTTCGTGAACACCCGAGGGGCGCTGGTAAGGCCAAAGGGGAGCACGGTGAACTGAAAATGCTCGAGGCCTACTGTGAACCGCAGGTAACGCCGGTGGGCCGGCAGGACGGGGGGGGTGAAAATATGCGTCCTGCAAGTCCAACGCTACCATCCAGTCTCCAGGGTCGAGGGCAGTCAAGACCTGAGCTAGGGTGAGCATCTTGAACTTCTCCTTCCGGAGAAAGCGATTGACGTTCCGGAGGTCCAAGATAGGACGCATGTCCTCCTTGGGCACCAGAAAGTAGTGGGAGTAACAACCACGCCCTACTTCTGTGGTCGAAACGCGCTCGATGGCCCCCTTGGCCAAGAGGGCCGCAACTTCCTTTTGAAAAAGTACTAAATGATCCCCCGACATGCGGCGGTATTGAGGTCGCATGGCTGGGGGGGTAGTCTCGAAGGGAAGGGAGTAGCCCCTTCGGACAATGTCCAAGACCCACTTGTCCGATGTGATGGCACGCCAGTGGTGAAGGTGATGGCGAACCCTGCTCCCACTGGCGTGCTGTGGACCTGAAAGGATGGACTAGGAGGGCTTGGAGGCCGCGGACGGGGCGGAGGTGGTGGCCTGACCCGCACGCTGGTTACCCGGCCCGCCTCGGCGGGAGCCATGTCCTCGGCCGCGCGTAGGCGCCTGCTGCGCGGGCCGGTGGCTGGGCAGCGGACGTGACTGGGCGCCCCTTCCGTGGCCACGAAAGGGGCGAAAAGCAGACTGTTGCGGAGGGCGCACAGCAGAAAGGCCCAGGGACTTGGCTGTAGCCCGAGAGTCCTTAAAGCGCTCCAGCGCATGGTCTGCTTTGTTGCCGAAAAGGCCGACACCATCAAAGGGCATGTCCATAAGTGTGTTTTGGACATCACCCGAGAAACCAGTGGTCCTCAGCCAGGCGTGACGGCGCAGCGCCACTGTCGTTGCAAGCGATATGCCTAGCGAGTCGGCGGTATCAAGGCCACATCGGATCGTATACTTCGCCGCATCTCTTCCTTCCGCAATGGCGCGGGAAAGCAGTGCCTGGGCCTCCTCAGGACACTGGGGCAGGACCTGCGCCACCAAATCCCACAAGGAGTGGGTATATCGGCCCAAAAGGCAAGTGGTGTTGACAGACCTCAAGCCAGCACTGGTGGAAGAAAAAACTTTCTTCCCAAATTGATCCAGTTTTTGGATTCCCTATCCGGGGAGCGGTAGGGAAGGCGCTTTGAGAGGCAGAGGCTTGGACAACCAAGCTCTCAGGGGTGGGGTGTTGGGAAAGGAACAGGGGGTCGCCCGGAGCAGGGCGATGGCGTCGGGCTACGTTCCTATCCACAGGAGCCCCTGTGGTGGGCTTGGACCAGGTGCCCAAAAGAACGTCCGAAAGTGCGTCATTGAACGGCAGCAGTGGCTCCGAGGAGGTAGCCGCCGGCTGAAGCACTTCCGTCAGGATGTTAGTCCTGACAGCCACAGTAGGTAACTTGAGGTGCAGAACCTCAGCTGCCCTACGCAACACCGTAGCAAAGTTTGCTCCCTTCTCCGTTGCCACGGAAGGAGGAGACAGCATGCCAATGTCAGGAGAGGTGTCCAGACCACTGGCATCCCCAAGTTCCTCAGCCCAGTCCTGATCATACTCACATTGGGCAGTGAGAGGGTCCTCAGACCCCTCCCAGTTCTCTTCGTCCTCCAAATCAGGGTCAATGTAAGGAGGAGGGACACGTGGGACCCAAGGTCCCAGCGGCAGCGGAGCCGATCGACGTCGGTCCGGCGCAGAGTCCGGATCCGGAGAGAACCTGGGGACGACGCCGCCCGAAGCCCCGGGCGGCGTCGCGAACGGCACCGGGGAAGGCGACGCCGGTGGAGGTGTTGTAAGGTCAACGGGCGTCGACCGGGGTTGCGGCAGCGCCGGAGCCGGGACCGAATCGGAGCTGGGGCCGGGGTCGGGGCTGGTGTTGCTGGCGGCGTCGGGGCCGGAGCTGCCGGCGGAGCCGCAGGAGGAACCCCACTAGGGGCCGCGGGGCCCGAAGGCGCACCGGGGGGACCTTGAGGCCCGAAGAGGCGGGCCATGGCCGACAGGAACTCCTGTATTTCGGCCGGAGTCGCCGCCGAACCCAGGTAGGGCGGGTAATGCGGCGGCGGCTCCACAGGCACTCCTGGAGCCGCGGGGACGGTGCCGTCGGGACCCTGAGCCGAGTCGCGCGACCGGCGAGGGGAAGTCGTCGAGCGATGACGCTTCTTCGACTTCTTGTGCTTCGACTTACCGGAGGAGTGCGAAGACTTGGACCCCGAAGAACGATGAGGACTCCGCGACCGGCCCCTCGACCTCTCTCGTGACCAAGGCTTGGATTGGCGCGGAGCCGACTGCCGGACCTCGAGGAGCTTTCGAGACCGCTCTCGCAAAGCCTTCGGATGCAAGGCCCGACAGTCGGGGCACGACTTGGGGTCGTGGTCGCGCCCGAGGCAGTAGAGACAATCTTGATGCGGGTCCGTGATCGACATCATTCGACCACAGGCGTCGCATGGCTTGAAGCCGGGCATCCCTACTGACACCGTTGGAGTCGAACGACTCGAGAAAACAGTGACAAAAAGTCACAAAAAGTTCAGTCAAAAAATGACTGGGGCACTGCTCTCTCCGGATCTGCGCTTACTGGCGCGGAAAAAGAAAGATCTGACGTCAGCGCGCATGGGCGGCGTCTAAGTACTGGCCGCGACATCATCCCGGCGCCGACGACGGATGCGGAGCCGCACGACACCGCCTACCGACGCGCAAGGGTACTGCTACGCAAAACCTTCCAGTTCCAGCCTGACGCCTGGGGATATTCTAAGGTAAGGAATCTGTCACTAACGTGTCTTTCGGATATAAAAATACTTTCTCAGAATGAGATGCTTTAGTTATATACTTTCAATACACAATAGACTGTTGAATGCAATAGCTACAGTTGTTGCAATAGGCAACACAATTCAAACACAATTATAACATTGAGCTCAATGGGAGTTTTTTAAGTAAAAGCAGTTTCAGTTACTTTACGTATGATTTTTCTTACTCAGGGTTGGATCCTGGATTCAACCCTGGTGCATTTCCTGAAAACAGTTGAAAGAAATCGTTTTGTTACATAGGCGATTTTTAAGGAATATTTGTTTGTTTAAAAAATCGACACTTAGAAGAATTTCTGGAGAAAACCAGGCAATGTTATCCTATGGAGGAAAATCAAGTTAATCGGTAAGTACAGTTGTAATTGCTTTTCAAGGTCAGTGCTGGGCACCAAGATCCAGCACTGGGATCTCTCCTGATAACAGGTGAGTAATTTCGTTTTCGTTGATCGGACGTTTTTTAGTGAATATTTTAAAGTTTCAAAACTCGACACTTAGAAGAAATTTCAGTGTAAACCAGTCAATGTTACCCTATGGAGAAAATGTAGGTTATCGGTTTTCAGGTAAGTACTCGGCTGGCAGAGTTAAGGTTCTGGGCATAGACTCAGGGATCTCCCAGGGTTAGGTAGGTACAGTTGGTACACCCTCAGCGGCACAGGGGCGGACGGGTGCAGAGTGAGTTAGGCCCAATGTTAGCCTATGGCGGGCAGGGGGCCCTTGGTTGGTGGCTGCTGGCAGGCAGGCCACGCGGCTGTGGGAGCTGGGCTCCTGGTCACTTTCACAGGGCAAGTGGGGAAGTAGAATAGGATAGGTGTTGCACTTCCAGGGGCACTCGGGCGGCTGGGTGCAGGGTGCTTTTGAGCCGTCGGGCACTCAATGTATTTCAATGGAGAAGCTGGAAGTTGAACAAAGGCTGCAAGCTCGGGGACGGAGATTCTTCAGGTGCGACCACCACTTCGAGAGGTAAGTTGGGTAGTTGGAAGATAGGTAGGCACCCCGGAGTTGGGCACAGGAGGCCGCAGGGCGCCGGGTGCAGGGGTGTCTTTTCGCGTTGGGAAATCTTACCCTCTGCTGGTCGCGGTTGGAGGGGTCCCTGGTTCTGAGGCTGCAGGCGTCGTCAGGAGCGTCGAGGAGGGTCCTTGGGTGCTGGATTCTGGCTCAGTCGCCGGGGGGATGTCCTCGTGGTCTTTGTCCACTCAGGCACAGGCCGGGCTCGGCGGGTGCAGAGGGTGCAGGAGTCGCGGTTCCTGGCTGGCACCAGGGGTTTGTTACTTGCTTTTGAGCAGTACCACTGCTCGTGGGAGTCCCAGTTCTTTTAGAGTCACAAGGCAGTCAGGTCCTCTGGGGTTTTCAAGGCTGCAGACCACTGGAGACGCCGGGTTTTAGCAGGAGCAGGTTCGAGGGTCGACAGGCCTGTAGGGCTGGGGCCAAGTCAGTTGGTGTCTTCCTCTTTTTAGCAGCTGCACGGCAGGTCTTCTTTCTTCTTGTTCTTCTGGCTTGTTTCGGATTCAGGATCTGAGGAAGGAAGATTCAGGGTGCCCCTAAATACTAGATTTAGGGGCGTTACAGGTAGGTAAAGGGCAGGGACCAATGGGTCCCTTCCCTGGGATGGGTACACCCCCTATCCTGCCACTCTCCAGTGGGAGGGGGGCAGGAGCCTAGTCCTGATTGGGTAGGGCTCCCCATCTTCAAGATGGCGAGAGCCCGGAGATGTGCTTCACCTCGCCTCCCCCACCTGAGGGGTGGGGTTGGCAGAGGCTGGCACACCCCCTTTCCTCCCTTGTGGTTTCCCGCCAGTCTTCCCGCCAGAGTGGGGGCTAGAACCGGTGGGGACCAGTTGCTGAGTACAGCAAGTGGTCTGGGGAGGCTCACCAAGGCGGCATGCCTTTGAAGCTTCCCCCTGCCCATCCTGGGGGAGGAGACCTAGCACCTCGCCCAGGACGTGCATTGTTGCAGGCCCGGGAGAGCGGATGGCTCTCTACCCAGGGGTCCAGCAACATGTCTGCTGGGTGGCAGCCTAGGCAGCCTCTCAGGCAGGACATGGATTGTAGGTTAGGTTCAGGGGGCAACTCTAAGTTGCCCTCTGTCGTGCATCTGACATTAAATCCCACACTGGCATCAGTGTGGGTTTAATGTGCGGAGAAGTTTGATACCAAACTTCTGAGTCTTCAGTGTAGCCATCATGGTGCTGTGGAGTTCGTGATGACGACCTCCCAGCACCATATATTCTTAATGGCAGCACTGCATTTACAGTGCCCAGGAATGGACCTGGGTACTGTAGGGGTACAGGGCTCATGCACCTGTACTCTCACCACTGGCATAGTGCACCCAGCTCGAGGGGTGACTGAGGTATGCCAGAGCAGTGTGTTTGCGGGCATGGCACACAGGGATGTGTGCCATGTCGACTCTGTTTTGTTCTGCACCAAGACACTCAGCCTGCAAAGGCAGTGTGTGTGTGTGTGTGTCAGGGTACAGGGCCTCTAAGGGGGGCACAATAAGTGCTGCAGCCCTTAGAGGCCTTCTCTGCTCACAGTGCCCTGGGTACCTAGGGTACCATTTACCAGGGGCTGACATGTGGCCAGAGATGCCAATTGGGTTTAGGCTACAATGCAGTTTTAGGGAAGGAACACAGGCCCTGGGCACCTGATTGGCAGGAGCCCAGGGCACACTCAAAGTACATCAGCAATTCAGCAAAAAGTGGGGGCATACCATGCAAGAAAGATGGCACTTTCTCACACAGGGGATATCCCATGGGGTTAAATCTGTGCATGGACATTTGTCATTATACAGAACCTGCCTCCAGATCTGTCACTGGCCAGTCGACAATTTTCAAACTATTAGCATCCAGAGTTGACAAAGTTATCACTTGCTATGAAAGTTCTCCAGGCCAAATGTGCTGTAGGATGCAGGAAATTCAGCAACGCTATATATGAAGTACGGAACTGCAGTGTACATCAATTAGTATGTGAGAAAAGCACCACACACAAAAGTAAGAGGGTTAAAGAGAAGTAGTATGGGGGAAAAGGAATAGTTTTTTACCTGTAACTCCAGTTCTCTTGTAGGGGTATTTCCGTGTTAAGTCATAAGCACTTGAATAGTCCCGCCCACGTGCTGGGACCCCGGAGCACTTCCTTAGGTATATCTTCTTAAGTGGATACTTTTCGCCTTTCTTCAGGAAGGCCTGCAAAGACACTTAAGAGATAGAAAAGACAATAATGCAGCCTAACTAACTAGGCTACACTGGCCACGACTTCATTCTGAAGTGAAAAAAAGATAGCCAGTAAACTTATATTTTACAATTTTTTATGGAGTTTAATACACAGAGAAAACTCCCCTTCACAAAACTCCTTTTTTCTTGATAGAGATGAAAGGGTTGGACAGAGTAGCCCCTTAGGGTGCCATTATATGTCTCAAAATAGAAGCTGTGCCTTTAAGAATCTCCAGAGACCACCAGTATCCCATGATGCACAGCCAGTGGCAGTTACTTCAGTTCTTTTTGAAGGCGTAGAGAAGTGAATGCCTAGTTTATGTTATGAATATGGCTGTCTATTCCACCGGGGAGGAGGGAGGGTTGCTTATGACTTATCACGGAAATACCCCTACAAGAGAACTGGAGTTACAGGTAAGAAACTATTCCTTCTCTTGTAGGGGAATTCCGTGTATAGTCATAGGCACTTGAATAGACTAGCAAGCCCATCCCTACAAGAAACACACGGTGGAAGAGACAGAGAATTAACATGCCAGTTTAAGCAAACAGGTTCCGAAGGGAAGCCTGTCCGACTTGAGCATCTGCCTTGGCATCAGAGTCCAGGCAGTAGTGTTTTGTGAATGTATGGACTGACTTCCAGGTAGCAGCCTTACAAATCTCAGAAATGGCTATATTACAAAGCAAGGCCGCAGTAGCTGCTTTCCCTCTGGTAGAGTGAGCCCTAGGCATACTAACAAGAGTTTTGTTGGCTTTCTGGTAACAGAGTAAAATACAGGAAACAATCCATCTGGAGATAGACTTCGCTTGATTGATGTGAAGACCCAAACGAAGGAGAAGGTCGGAGGTCCAATTGAAGTGTAGTTGAGCCTCCTGACGCATGGATGCCTTGATCAGCCAGTCGTCTAGGTATGGGTAGACGAACACTTTGTGCTTCCTCAGATGGGCAGCAATCACCGTCATGCACTTGGAGAAGGTTCTGGGAGCGGACTTCAGGCCGAATGGGAGTACACAGTATTGATAGTGGTTGTTCCCCACTGTGAACCTCAGGAACTTGCGATGCTTCCTTATGATGGGAATGTGGAAGTATGCGTCTTGCAGGTCTATTGCGCATAACCAATCCCCTCGATGTAGTTGAGGGTAGATCTGGTGCAACGCTAACATTCGGAATCTCTCTCTCCAAATCCTTGTTTGCCTTTCGTAAATCGAGAATGGGTCTGAACTCGTTCTTGTCCTTTTTGACAAGAAAGCATCTTGAATACAGCCCTTTTCCTCGTTGTAAAGGAGGAACAGGTTCTACTGCCTGTTTTTGTAAGAGAATGTTGGCCTCCATTTGTAATTGGCACAGTTGGAGTCTTGACTGTGTTGGAGGTATTGATGGTGGAGGGCTGATGAAACGTAGAGAGTATCCATTGCGAACAATATTTAGAACCCAATTGTCTCGTGTTATTTTTTGCCACTATGCCAAGAAATGTTGAATGCTTCCCCCTACCGGAGTGGGTAACAGAAGAAGGGGAAGACAGGATTCAGGGTTTGGAACCAGTAGGCGCCTTGTTTCCTTGCACAGGTTGCTGTCCTGACCTTCCTCTTGGTTGTCGCTTTTGGAAAGGTTGGTAAGATCGTTGGTACGACTGGTGTACTGGTTTGTCGGCCCTGATACCAGCGAGGGGTTTGAAACCTCTGTGTCGAGTATGTGCGTGAAAAAGGGCGGAAAGATTTAAGTTGGTCTTTGGGTTTTTCGAGACCAACGGCCTTTAGTGTCTCCATCTCCGCTTTCATTCGGGCCATCTCCTCATCTGCATGAGAGCCGAAAAGGATTGTTCCTGAAAAGGCAGATTCAGGATACGTTGTTGTGCTTCAGGCTTAAGTGAGGTTAAGCGGAGCCATGAATGCCTTCTGAGTGCCACCCCGTGGCAATATTCATGTGCAGACAGAAGGGATGTGTCAGCCGCTGCACTAATGACTTGGTTAGACACCATAATGCCTTCCATTAGGATCTCAATAAAATCCTCCCTTTTGTCCCTGGGTAGGTGATCTGCAAACTGCTGGAGAGACTCCCACAGTGCCCGGTCATATCTGCCCAGCAGGGCTGTGGCACTCGCAGCTTTCATAGAGGTCGTTGCTGTGTTGCATACCTTCCTCCCCACTGAGTCAATCTTATGACTCTCTTTATCAGGTGGAACTGTGGATGTTGGAGCCGTAGTATGCTGTTTTTTCGATGCCACCACAATGACAGAATCTGGAGTTGGGTCCGTCCGAAGGAACGTGGGATCCTGCTCTGGAGGACGGTACTACTTCTGCAGTCTGGAAGGAGCTGATTTAATGGAAGAAGGAGTTAGAAAAAGTTCCATTGCCGGTTCTAATAAGCCCGGTACTAGAGGAAGCAAGGGACGAGAGGCTTGTCTCTGTTGGAGAGTATCAAAAATCAAAGAGGTTGATGGAATCGGTGTGGACATTGGGATGTTCAGTTTGGAAGCTCCTCGCACCAAAACTTCTAGAAAAGCAGTAATGTCATTAATAGGTGAAACCCTTTGAGGAGGAGAATCTGATAATGTAGGGGAATATCTTCCAGTACTCGTAGAGGATGTGTCCCTGGTGTGTCTGGAGCGAGATCGCTCGCCATGTTGTCGGCGATGAGCACGAGTTGAGGAACGTCTATGGCTGCGAGAACAGTCCCTCGTATGAGACTTAGACGTCGGTGACTTCTCGACGGCGACCGTCGGTGACTTCTCGACGGCGACCGTCGGTGACTTCTCGACGGCGACCGTCGGTGACTTCTCGACGGCGACCGTCGGTGACTTCTCGACAGCGACCGTCGGTGACTTCTCGACAGCGATCGTCGGTGACTTCTCGACAGCGATCGACGATGGTGGGTCAACGTCGATCGACGATGGTTGGTCAACGTCGAACGACGAGACAATGTTCTCAACGGCGACCTCCGCGGTGTAGGGTTTCTCTACGGCGGACGAGGAGGCCTCACCGTTGATTCCGACACCTCTTTTGAAGATCTTCTCCTCGACGTGGAACGTCGACGTCGTTTCGACTCAGAGCCCTGAGTCGACGGCGAACAGATCGTTGCTATACCTGCTCGGGACCCGCACCGTTTTTCAGCCCTTCTTCTGGGGAGCCCCACAGAGGCTGAAGACAGAGCCCTGGTAGAGGACTGATCCTCTCCTCGCTCTGAAGTCCCACCTGTTGACTTGGCCTGCTGTTTTCTTCTTTCTTCAACTCCTTGAAGCCGAATCTCCTCCCTGTCACGCAGGGTGTGCCTGGAAAGGTTTTACAAATGGAAAAGGCATCAGGAACGTGAGAAGCAGGCAGGCAAATAATACACACTCTGTGAGAGTTAGATTTGGCCTTTTTCCTTCCACAGTCTGGACACTTCTCAAAAAGAGATGGCATTTTTGACTGAAAACTGTGGAATTCCCGTCAGAAAAAGACAGCAAAGGGAAAAGAAAGACCAAAGACGTTGAGTGAAACTGTTAGAATTCAAATTCTGAAGAGATTTTTGATGAAAAACACCAAAATTGTTAGAGCTCAATGCTCCAGGGTCCTGTTAACAGGAGCCGGAAAAAAGAACTGAAGTAACTGCCACTGGCTGTGCATCATGGGATACTAGTGGTCTCTGGAGATTCTTAAAGGCACAGCTTCTATTTTGAGACATATAATGGCACCCTATGGGTCTACTCTGTCCAACCCTTTCATCTCTATCATGAAAAAAGGAGTTTTGTGAAGGGGAGTTTGCTCTGTGAATTAAACTCCATAAAAAATTGTAAAATATAAGTTTACTGGCTATCTTTTTTCACTTCAGGATGAAGTCGTGGCCAGTGTAGCCTAGTTAGTTAGGCTGCATTATAGTCTTTTCTATCTCTTAAGTGTCTTTGTAGGCCTTCCTGAAGAAAGGCGAAAAGTATCCACTTAAGAAGATATACCTAAGGAAGTGCTCCGGGGTCCCAGCACGTGAGCGGGACTATTCAAGTGCTTATGACTATACACGGAAATCCTCTACAAGAGAACCTATAGTGACGAGGAAAGGGTATGGGTGAATGCAGAACAAATACAAATTAGAGTAGAATAACTCAATTAGTTGTGAAAGACAGAGGTGTGCGGGGTGTCACAAACAAAGGAAAAATGACAATGGCACTACATAAATACTAGGGTATACTGTATTTACCTTTTTGAGATGACCTAGCCGAAGTTTAAAGATTTCCTCCTGTTCATGGTATTCAGCCAGTGTTAACCTGTTTAAAAATACAATACAAAAATAAAATGTCAGAATGGTCTATTCTTACTGCAGAAGAGGAGTATCCCGGGATAACCTGACCGGGCTGACATGTGGTAAGGCTACATGCCAACATGGTCAATATATTTACTAGTGGCAGCTGCGAACTGCAAAAAGGGGTGGGGTGTATATCCATTCATTGAAATTCATCATGAGAGTAACCAATCCTCTTAAAGAGAGCTTGTGGGGTTTCTCCCCCGTGAGAGCGTTTTTAAAAAAAAAATGGGTAAAATAGTTAAACCTTACATCTGAATTTATTTAAGAAACTCAAAATAAACTATTTTAATACTTGTTTCTGAAGGAATCTCATAAAATAGTTCAAAGAATTTCTGGTTGACAAAATGAGAAGAACCCTCCTGATGGGTATTTGCAAGAGGTCTTGCCAGATCATAAGAAATTCTTCTTGTAATGTTTCCATGTTCCATAAGAGGCTCCGTGTAATCGAGAACTGCTGTTCATCGAACACCCACATGATAACCAGTTTCACTAGTCACATGCTAGCAAATAAAATGACCACTGCTGGCAAGTTCCGCGTATATAACATTGCATCTTGATAAGGTACCAGCTGTTTAGCCATGTTTGGAGCATTATTTGTTGTTCTCTATTGGCAATGCGTGGCATTTTTCATGCCCATTTATGAAATTTGATAAATAATTTGAAAGCCTATGCCATGCTCTCAGATAGTGTGTGTGCATATGCTTGTGTCATTTTTCTCTGCCTTTTTTTCTGCCTGTGTGTACATATGTGTCAGTGTTTGCATGTGCATACCGGTCTGTCAGCATTTGTGGGTATCTACTTTATTAGTTTGCGAGTCTGATTTCTTGATGCTCACTTACTACTTAGTGTATTTGTCTGTGACTGTGTTCTGGGTATGTGTTGGGTGCTGAGGGAATATTCCCATTTCGTCATGGCTATGTCACAGGCACTACTGGCATTGAGACAATGCTCTGCCATGAGAGTGCTATAAGGTATAAATGATCAATTAATGAGCAAGTATCATACTCTTTCCCAAAAGAAGCAAACATGCCCACTGAGTTGAGGAGAGGAGGAATGGGGGAATAGGATTATCTCTCACTTCAAATTCAAAGAAAGATTAGGGGTATATTTTTTTAATATAACAAATGTATTTGGAAAATTGTGCATTGACACGTTGGCACTGAACAGATGTTTTTACTCAACTCAATATTATCCATTTTATCGGCCTCTGCAGGATGAAAGATTGAGTGGACTTACCAGGATTTGAACCTGTACAGTGGAGGCAAATGTATATCCCACCACTGGATGCATTTCTGCACAAAGCGATCACAACCGGTTAAGACAAACTAGACTGTGACTGACCCGATTCCCTTCATCCTTCACCAATGTCACCTGCATTTTGGCCAACCCTACACCAATACACTCATTCAGTTGCCCGTTGGCTCATTTGCCCAAGTCACATTTGCCTGCTCAGTCACTGATGTATTTTCATTAAGAAGCTTTGTTGAGGACTGTGTGTGTATTCCAGTTTCCTTAAGGCTCTCACGTCTTTCACCCATCTATTTTAACATTTCTAACATTCACTTACCAAGCTTCTCACATTCAACAATTCACTCACCTTCACCCATCTACATTCTACCCCTCACTCAGTTGTCCATCGACAATGCACCCAAGTCCTCACATTCACCAATTTATACTTCCTCAATCATCCGCACATACACTCATTCACATGCCTTCCCACTGGTTCACAATAACCCAATCACTTGTTCATTCATCAATTAGAGTTTTAACAAAAAAAAAGCCTATGTCAATGTTAATGCTTAGTTTATCTCACTTGCATATTACATCTGTAATATGTGATGGCAGGCATTGACTGTGTTTCTGCTGGAGAGGAGAGAGACCACACTCAGCAAGACAATGAAGTGAAGGGAGGGAAAGAATGGAACAGATTTTTACTTTTACTCTACGTGCACTCTCGATTAGGTTCAAGCTTATTTTATTTCATCAGGCAGTGCACAGCTCCAGCCATATCATGGGTCACGTTAACAGGTCACATTTTTACCTAGAACATAGCTGTGCCACTTCACTTCCACTGGGAGCAGGGCAACATAATCAGATCGAATATACTGACCAAGAATTTTTCTGCGCTCTTTCCAAATCTTCTGGGAGTCAGGCTCTTAGATGCGACCCATTATCACAGAATGAGAAATTCTCTGTGACGCAAGATCTCACATTATTCTCAACACCACCCTTTTCCATTTTGTCATAGGCATTTGGTTAAGGATGGTTGCACCGAGATAAAAAAAAAGGGTTGGAACGTAATGTACAAGTTACTTACCTTCGGTAATGCCTTATCTGGTAGAGACTATCTAGCTGCAGACTCCTTTATCTTAGAATTATCCCCAGGCATGAGACTGGTTCTGGAATTTTTTTTAGTGAGCATTACCCCTGTGCGCCGGTAGGTGGCGTCATTCGGCTCCGCGTGGGGTATTCAGCGTCGTCTGTGCCGGATGTGACGTGCGCAATGACTATATAGGCACCACCCCAGCATGCTCTCAGTTTATTTTTGGGACTTTCCAAGCCAGGAGCGCAAAGCCACGAAGAACACAGACCACTGGTGTGGAAAACTAGGGCCCTTAAAGTAGAACAGCCCTGTCAATAGAAATCTGTTCGCACAGTGGGAAGGATGGGTGGGTCGGTAAGAAATCGGATGCTAGACAGAGACTCTACCAGATAAGGTGTTACCGGAGGTAAGTAACTTGTTCATCTGATAGAAACGTCTAGCCGCATATTCTTTACCTTAGAATATATACCCAGGCAATATCTTTCCCGGAGGATGGTGTGCGAACCAATTTCATATGAGGAGGTACAGTAGGACCAAACGAGCAAAATGTCCGCATAGGCAGACCTGACAATCCAGGCAGTAATGCTTTGAAAATGTGTGCAGTGAGGTCCACGTAGCTGCCTGGCAGACATCCAGGACCGGAACTTCGTATGCTAACACAGTGGTAGCAGCTTTTGCAATGGTGAGCATGCAAACCCTCAGGAGGTTACTTCTTACTAACCTTAAGGAGGTTGCTTCTTAGCCAAAGAGTATTAGATTTTCAAACAGATTTTTTGCTCTTTTTGGATCCAGTCAGTGAAGTCGCTCATCTTCCTTGGAGGGATGTGGTTGAGCGAAAAAGTAGGCAGAGTAATGGATTGACCTACGTGAAAGGAAGTGACCACTTTCGGAAGAAAGAAAGCTCTCGTATGAAGCACCAGCTTGTCTGGGAAAACATTGAAGTAGGGGGGATTGGATGATAAAGCCTGAAGCTCAATGACCCTCTGGGTAGATGTTATAGTCACGAGAAAGGCTGTTTTGATTTTAAGAAGCCTGAGTGGACAATTATGCAAAGGCTCAACAAGAGCTCAAATAAGAAAAAGAGGACGAGATTGAGGTCTCACTGGTGCATACTGAAAATGGAAGGAGGAAACAAATATAAACCTTTCAAGAACCTATTTATAATAGGGGATTTGAAGTGGGATGGCTGGTCAGGTAACCGCAAAAATGCAGAGATAGCAGAGAGATATCCCTTTAGAGTTCCCAGAGCAGAGCCCTCCTGGGCAAGAGAAAGGATGAAAAGGAGAACTTAAAGGAAGGCAGAAAGAGGATCAATATGTCTTTTTGTACACCATGCCACAGACTTTCCCCAACAGCAGGCGAGCACAGTATTGGTGGAGGGACGCCTGGCTGCCAAGATAACGTTACAGACTTCGGGAGGAAGGTCGAAAGCTGCCAACTGCTGTCGCTTAATCTCCATGCAAGAAGGCGAAGAGTTGACAGGTGCAGGTGGACAGAAGATCCTCCAGAAGGGGCAGCCTGATCAGAGGATCGATGTCCAAGCCCAAAAGCTCGAGATACCAAACTCTCCGTGCCCAGTCCAGAGCCACAAGGGTGACTTGGGCCCGGCCGTTTTTGATCTTCTGGAGAACTCTGGGCAGGAGTTGTATGGGTAGAAAGGTGTATAGGAGGCCTGAGCTCCACTTGAGACGAAAAGTATCTCAGAGCGAGAGCTGCCTTTGAAACTCCAGTGTGCAGAACTGCATACATTGAACGTTCTCTGCGGCGGCCAATAGATCATTCAAGGCTCTCCAAACATCTGAAAGAGACCTTGCACCACCTCTGGATGGAGTTGCCATTCATGATCCGCTAAGCGTCTTCAGCTGAGTTTGTCCGCTCTGGTGTTCAGAGAGCCCCCCAGGTGCTGAATCACCAGGGAAATGCCGTGATGTTCCAGCCATGTTCAGAGCTGCAGGGCCTCTTGACAAAGGGTCCACGAACCCACCCTGCCCTGTTTGTTGCAGGACCACATGGCAGTGGTGTGGTCCGTTAACACCTGCACTAGCCTTCACTTGATGGAAGGTATAAAGGCTTTCAATGCCAATTGGATCGCTCGGAGCTCCAGAAGGTTGATGTGGAGTCCGCATTCCGCCTGAGACCAGAGTTCTCTAATCTCCACTTCTCCCAGATGGCTGTCGCATTCCAGGAATTACACATCTGTCACTACTGTCAGATCTGGTTGGGGGAAGGAAGAGATGTCTTTCGCTGACCCAATCACTGTCCATAAACCACTACTGCAGGTCTTTCGCAGTTCCTTCCGAGATCTGGACCATGTTGGAGAGATTCCCCTGATGCTGTGCCCACTGGCACCTCAGGTCACACTGCAGAGCCCGCATATGCCAGCCGGCATGAGCCACAAGCATGATACAGGAGGCCATGAGGCCAGCCTCCTCAGAGTCAATCTCACCGAAATCCAGGATAGAGGCTGAAACATCAGTATCAGTCTGAATATCCTGAACTCGCCGTTCGGGAGGATAAGCCCAAAACTGCAGTGTCCATAACGGCTCCGATGAAAGGGAGCGTCTGATAGGGAGTCAAGTGTGACTTCACCATGTTGATAGTGAACCCCAGCAAGTGCAGGTCTGTCGTAGCATGAGGTGGGAGACAACCACCTGTGGTGAGCCCGCATCCAACAGCCAGTCATAGAGATAGGGGAAGACTGCCCCCCCCTGATCTCCGCAAATGAGCTGCAACCACCGCCATCACCTTGGTTAACACCTGAGGGGTGCCGGTAAGGCCAAAGGGTAGCACAACAAACTAAAACTGTTGTGATCTACCGTGAACCGCTAGGTAACGTTTCTGGTCAGGAAAGACGGGGATGTGGAAATAAGAGTGCTACAAGTCCAACGCCACTATCGAGTCTCCCGGGTCCCAGGCAGAAGGAACTTGTGCGAACGTGACCATTCCGAATTTCTCATTTTCAGGAAGAATTGGAGAGGGCGCCAGTCTGGGATAGGTCGAAGGCTTCCGTCCTTATTGGGCACCAGAAAGTAGCGGGTATAGCAACCACAACCTACTTCTGGCACTGGCACCCTCCCTATGGCTCCCATTTGCCAAGAGAGCTGCCACTTCCTGGTGGAGTAAAGAGAGACGCTCCTCCGTCAGCCTGTCGAAAGTGGGTGGCATGGGTGGAGGTGTAGTCACGAAGGAGAGGGAGTAGCCCCTCCGCACAATCAGAAGAACCCAGCGGTCTGATGTTATTGACCTCCAGTTGTGCAGGTGATGGTGCATCCTGCCGCTCACTGGTTGCCTATGATGGTCGGATGGCAAACTAAAGAGGCTTGGAGGCAGCGGCTGCTTCGGGGGCATGTGGACTGGGCAGACATCTGGCAGCCTGACCCACGTGGTCTGTGATTGCCACGTCCTCTGGAACACAGGAGCTAGAAAGCTTGCAGGCCAGTGGCTGGGCATGTAGATAAGTGGCTGGAAGCTCCTTCTGTGGCCCCGAAAGGAGCAAAAGGTGGACTGGGGTTGACCGGGGACAATGGAAGGCCAAAAAACCTGGCTGTAGCTCTGCTGTCCTTGAAGTGCTCCAGCACCGAGTCCGCTTAGTCTCCACGGGAGTCATCGAAGGGCATGTCCATAAGCAAAGCTTAGACATTCTGAGAAAAGCCAGCTGTCCTCAGCCAGGCATGGTCCTGTAAGGCCACTGATGAAGAAACCGCTCTGCGTAGTAAGTCAAGCGTGACCAGCCTACATCTGATTGTGAACTTTCCTGTGTCTCTCCCATCAGCCATAGTTTGGGAGAGTATGGCCGGGCCTCCTCCGCCCGCACAAGTGCAACCGAATCCCAGACGGAATGGGAGTAACGGCCCAAAAGGTATGTGGTGTCCACAGACCACAATGCCAGGCTAGTGAGAGAATACATTTTTGTACCCAAGGAGTCCAGCCTTTTGGATTCCCTATCCAATTGGGGCGGTAGGAAATGCACCAGGATTTACTCGGGAAGTGGAAGCTTGGAACACCAAGTTCTACGGGGTAGTGTGGTCTGTCCACAGGAGCTCCTGTGCAGGGCTTAAACCAGGTCCCATGCAGGACGCTGTAAGGGCTTCACTAAAAGGGAGAAGTGGTTGAAGGGGTGTCTCCCAGTTGAAGCTCCTCTGTCAAAAAATTAGTCTTGATAGCCACGAAGGACAACTGAAGGTCCAGGAGCCCGGCCTCCGTCTTCACCACCATAGCAAATGAGGCTCCCTCCTCTGCAGCTACAGTAGGAGGGAGATCAAGCTAGTATCTGGTGAGGTGTCCAGTCCACTGGCAGCTGCCAATTTCTTACACCAGTCCATATTTGAGTCTAGGGGCTGGTATTCTCCAATGTCCAGTCGCCCCTCCCAACATTTCCCAAGTCCTAGCCATAGGAATAGAGCTCCGACCTGGAAGGAATGTCTCCAGTCAGCGCTGGACGACGCCCCTCCAGTTATGTCTTGGAGACAGGGAAAACAAGCATTTGCAATGCAATAGGTCTCGCATTTACGCGAGTTTAAGCTATTGGCATTGTAAATGATAATGCCTTTTACTTACATTTTAAAAACCAAAACATAAATAAAAGTCATTGTCATTTACAATGCCAATAGCTAAAACTCACGTAAATGCGAGACCTATTGCATTGCAAATCATTGTTTAGAAAATAGAGTGATGCTGATGCTAAGTTTGCGCTGGTCCCTCTGAGAGACGAGGGAGAGTGGCCTTTCTCAGGGGACAGGCGAATGTGTTGAGAACGGATTCGGTGCATTTCAGCGAGTGTGTATGGGGATCTGACACCGGGGGGTGGTGGGGTGGTCGAGGGAAGAGAAACGAAGCTAGGCTAAGAAAGAGGCATACAAAGAGGGGCTGTCTTCGAAGGGTGAGAAAGAGCGGAATGGGTAGGGACGGCATAAGAAACTGGCTCTATATATACTACACCAAAATGAGGTATAGTGTGTATAGGGTCCAGGTGACTCCAAAGGTAGGCAGAGGTTAAAGTTAGATAGAACATTACTCTCTACTTGTGGTAGCTTGGTCGAGCAGTAAGGCAGTATCAGAGGACAGTGTTAAGCATTTGATGTACACACTCAGTCAGCAAATGAATTCACACACTCAAGAACTGAACTCTAGGCCAATTGTTTTTGTATAAAAATATATTGTTGTTTTATTTCAGAACCAAGCAAGCCTGGCACAGGTAAGCAAAAATACTTTATAATAATAAGTTACTGAATGTCGAACAGTTTGAAAATGCAATAGAAATTGTACTTTGTTTGATTCACAGGGGAGCAGTAGTATGCAACACTTAGCAAATACAGTACATTGAAATGAATAGGCTTTTTCAGTAAATTACAGGTAAGTTACTTTGTATGTTACTTTTCTTACTCAGTGCTGGATACCTAGATTCAGCACTGGGACATTTCCTGCAAACAGGTAAGTAAACACGTTTTGGTTATTTGTGCGATTTTTTAAGAATATTTTTAGATTTCAAAACTCCACACTTAGAAACTTTTTGGAGAAAAAGTGTCAATGTTATCCTATGGAGGAAAAACAGGTTATCGGTTTGTAGGTAAGTCATCGACTGTGGGAGTTAAGGTTGTGGGGTTAGACTCAGGGGTCCCCCAGGGTCAGTGATGCACTGTTGTTGCACCCTCAGCGGCACTAGGGCGGCCGGGTGCAGGGTGCTGTTTTGAAGTCGCGCGCCCTGTTGTTTTCAATGGAGCGCCTCCGGTTAGAAGAAACACTGCAGGCTCGGGGACGAGGATCTTGTGGGTGCGACCACCACTTCGAGGGGTAAGTTGGGATGTCTTGGGTTGGTTAGGCACCGTTGGTTTGGGCACACAAGGCCGTGGGGCGTCGGGTGCAGGGGTGCCTTGGGACGTCGGAAAGTCTTACCCGCTCTGGTTGCGGTAGAGGGGATCCTCTGGATTGAGGCTGCAGGCGTCGATTGGAGGCTTGAGGCAGGTCAGGAGTCGCCGGATCTCGGGTCAGGATCGCCGGGGTGACCTCCTCATGGTGTTTTCCCACTCGAGCTCGGGCCGGGTTCGGCGGGTGCAGAGTGAGCTGGATTTGCGGTGTCCGGCCGGAGCCAGAAGCTGCAGTTTGAACAAGTCCGGTGTTCACGGGAGAAGCAGGCTTGGAAGTGAAGGCAGGCAGGTCCTCCGGGGTTTTTGAGGTTGCTGGCTGCAGGACACACCGGGATTTCGCAGGAGCAGGTTCGAGGGGAGACAGGCCTGTAGGGCTGGGGCCAAGTCAGTGGGAGTCGTCCTCTTGTTAGCTCTGCACGGCTCTTCGTCCTTCTTTTCTTGTTGTTGCTGGATCTGAGGAAGCAAGGTTCAGGGTGACCCTAAATACTAGATTTAGGGGCGTTACAGGTAGGTAAAAGCCAGGGACCAATGGGTCCCTTCCTTGGGGTGGGTACACCCCCTATCGTGCCACCCTCCAGTGGGAGGGGGGCAGGAGCCTGTCCCTGGTTGGCTACGTCCCCCCATCCTCAAGATGGCGGGGACTCAGAGTTGTGCTTCACCTCGCCTCCCCCACCTGAGGGGTGGAGTTGGCAGAGGTGGGCACACCTCTCTCCCTCACTTGTTTTTCCCGCCGGCTCTCCCGCCCAAAGTGGGGGGTAGAACCAGTGGGGACCAGTTGCTGAAAGCAGCAATTGGTCTGGAGAGGCTCACAAAGGCGGCATGCCTTTGAAGCTTCTCCTTCGTGAACCCTGCCCATCCTGGGGGAGGAGGCTTGGCACCTCGTCCCAGGATGTGCATTGTTTCAGGCCCCAGAGAGCAGCAGGCTCTCGACCCAGGGGTCCAGAAACATGTCTGGTGGTGGCAGCTGAAAGCAGCCACTCAGCCTACACACTAGTGGTGGGTTAGTTTTCAGGGGGCATCTCTGAGATGCCCTCTGTGTGCATTTTTCATTAAATCCCACACTGGCATCAGTGTGGGTTTAATGTGCTGAGAAGTTTGATACCAAACTTCTCAGTTTTCAGTGTAGCCATCATGGTGCTGTGTAGTTCGTAATGACAAGCTCCCAGCACCATATACTCTTAATGGCAGCACTGCACTTACAATGTCTAAGAATTGGCTTAGACACTGTAGGGGTACAGGGCTCATGCACTTGTACCCTCACCACTGGCATAGGGCACCCAGCTAGAGGGGTGACTGATCTATGCCAGGGCAGTGGGTTGCAGGCATGGCACACAGGGATGTGTGCCATGTCGACTCTTCACTTTGTTCTGCACCAAAACACGCAGCCTGCAAAGGCAGTGTGTGTGTGTAAAGGTACAGGGCCTCTAAGGGTGGCACAATAAGTGCTGCAGTCCTTAGAGGTCTTCCCTGGTCACAGTGCCATGGGTACCTGTGGTACCATTTACCAGGGGCTGACCCGTGGCCAGAGATGCCAATTAGGTTAGTTTTGGGGAAAGAACACAGGCCCTGGGAACCTGATTGGCAGGGACCTAGGGCACACCACGAAAAAGTGCATCAGTAGTCTGGCAAAAAGTGGGGGGGTTACTGCAACAGAAACCCACTTTCCTACAGACGGGATGTAAGAAAGAGGCGGTGAAGGATGGGAGTGACTTCAGAGAAAGAACGGAGTGGGTTAGCGGCAAGGTGAGCTGTGAGAGTGGTAGGCGAGAGGGCGTGCCACTACAGAAACTGGGGAGGGCAGTGGCTACGGGGCTAGGGGAGAAAGAAGGAGGTTGTTACAGAAATACGAGGGGATGAAGTGCAGAGACCCCAAAAGGTGATAGGAGAGCAGGGAGGAAAGGGTTGTGGGTTTTGAGCGAGGGAACGGGGAGCGCCATAAGGTGAATGGTGAGATTGTGGGTGAAGAAAGAGAAGGGGAAGATGTTAGGGAAAGAGAGAGTGATAATGGAGGAAAAAGGAAAAGCGAATGAGGGTAGTGGGGAGGGTGGGGAATGAGAGGAGGGTTTTTGGAAGCGGGTACAAAGGCGGGGTGGGATGGGAGGCAGAAAGTGAACGAGAAGGAGAACGGGCGGAGGGAAGCGAGCGTCTGTCCGCTGTGTGTGTAAACGTGAAGCCTCTTTATTATGAGAGTAAAAAGTCTTCCGGTGGAGGGCCGTGCGTAGGGAAGGAGGAAGCGAGGGCTGCTGGGAGGGGAGCAGAGGGGGGTGCAGGCAGGTGGGACAGTCAGCATGCGGAGAGTGAGTAGAGAACAGTCTCGGAGCTGGACGGCAGCAGAAGGGGAGGGGGTAGCAGAAATAAAGAGCAGGCTGTGTTACAGGCAGAAGGGGGAGACCAGGGCTGCAGTCCGGGAGGGGCAGAAAAAGAGAGAGAACGCCTGAGGGGGCAGGACATAGGGGCAGAGCCGGGCTCCTGACGCTCCACAGACCTCCCATGTCACTTACACATCCCGTAGAGTCGGGAAAGAGCCCCGGCTCCTCCCCCGCGGGACCCTCCTTAGCAGCCGGTTCGTGGAGCCCTTGTTCCCTCTGGTTGGTCGTTCTCTGTGCCCGCCAATGGTCCGGCAGCAGCGGAGAGCCAGCGGTGGGCAAACCAGGGGGGGAATAGCAGCTGTTGTAGCGAAGGCGCTCAGACACGACACCGGGGGGCTGGCAGAACGGGTCAACACTTCAGCAAGAGAAGGATCCCGCACGCACGAGACAACTCCTCTAACAGTTCCAGGGCACGGAGAAGTAGCAAACACCCGACTACCGCACGAGAGGACAGCAGTGACGTATTCAGGACCAGACTAGCAAACTAAACAAGCTGTCGCCATTGCGCGAATGAGGAAAAAAAAAGTGCTCACAGAGTAATTTGAAGGAGACTGTATAATGCTGCAAGCAAAATATCCAGTCCGGATGGGCCGTCCAAAAAGGAGACAGGGCGGTAACAAAGAAGCCTCATTTTGAATCGGAAGCCAGCATTTAGCATAAACGATGACGCCAGCCGATAAGAATGATGGGCGGGGCTTCAACTCCACTTCTGAAATCTCCTCGATTACAATAAGCCTCACAGAGCGAGCAGCGCATGTGCGCTGCAACGCAGGTCTGCGAGACCTAAAAAACGGGATGGCATCGGAGGTGCAAAAGTGGGACTGGCGTCGGGGAGGGTCAAGGTGGCACGACCGGCAACGGTCAGGATCCACCTGTGGATCCATGGGGTCCGAATGGCACCAAGGGAGGACCCGCTGGCGGTGAACCAGTAGGAGCACCTCCGGAACCTTCAACAGACAGTGTGAAGGCGAAGACCTCTTCTACTTCTTGCTCTTATTTTTGTGTGACTTATCGAAGTGGGACGACTTCGACTGCAATGAAGATCTATAGCTCCGCGACGGATGCCGGGTCCTTCCTCTCTATTGGGATCGAGACAGTTGAGGCGTCGCACTTCGAGCGGCAAGAAGCTTGAGGGATCGCTCCCTCAAGGCCTTGAGGTGCATGGCACAACAATCGATGCAGGTCTTGGCATCGTGGTTGCGTTCAAGGCACCAGAGATAGACGAGGTGCGGGTCCGTCACGGACATCTTCCGGCGACAGGCGCCGCAGGGATGGAATCCAGCCTTCCACATCCTTGCCAAACCAGGAGACAAGTCTCAAAAAACTTAGAAAAAAAGTCAATAAAAGGCAGTCAAAAAGTGACTGGAGGGAGCGCTCTCTGGATCAGTGCTGATTGGCGCTGAAAGAAAAGAACGGACGTCAGTGCGCTAGAGTGACGTCTATATAGGCACTGTGCACGTCATTTCTGGCGCAGATGATGCCACGCGGAGCCAAATGACACCACATACGGGCGTACAGGGGTACTGCTCACAAAAAATGCCTGGATCCAGCTTGATGCTTGAGGATAATTCTAAAGTAAGGAATCTGTGACTTAGAAGTCTCTATCAGATATATCACTATTTGGGAAGGCTGGTTCCGTCTATACGCCAGATCTCGGGAGGAGTCCCTAAATTTCCACACCTAGTGTGGAAAATGTTTGGCAGAGGCCAACAGCTCCATGGAAAGTGCTGCAGCTGAGACCCATCAAAGGGCATGCCCATCAGTGGAGTCTGCACATCGCCCGAAGAACCAGTAGACCGCATCCAGGCATGTCGAAGGATCACAGTAGTACCAACCGCTCTGACAAGGCAATCTGTGGTACTAACACCTCTTCAATAACATATTGCTCATCATGTATTGTCTGGGATAAGGAGGCCCCAAGATATTCTAGGACTGCCAGCAAGATCTCACTGACCATGTTTCAAAGTGCATCGGTGTAGCAGCCCAGCATGCAAATGGCTTTTACACACGTTAATGCCAAACTGACTGAAGAAAACATGTCTGACAAAGGTATTGATCCGTTTAGATTCCCTATCTGTAGGGGCAGTGGAAAATGAATTGGAATCCACTTTATTGGTCAAGACCTGTACAATAAGGCTCTATGGAGTACTTTGCTTGGTGAGAAAATCTGGGTAACCACATGCCGGTCTATGACGCTTGACTACCTGCCTGTTCACACATGTTAAGGATGCAAGGTTTTGACCAGGAAGCAGTCACAGTATCGGAGGACATCATTAAACAGGCTCATAAGTTGCTGGCCCAGGCTGCAGAATTTCTGCTAAAACATTTGTTTTAGTCTCAATGGCGGGGGCAGCTGCAACAACCATTGCAGATGGGGCATGCTCCTCCACTGGTGGCCTATGTGGTGAGTCAAGCTCTGTCCCAGAGGAGGTGTCAAGTCCACAGGTATTTTGTAAATCTAGGTATAAGACACCATCAATGTAACAAAAATGGGACCAAGCCACCCCCTGCATAATCATAAATATGCTAAGGTGCAGCCTAAATTAACACAGGTTCAAAGTCTGAATCAAAAAGATAATGGAGCCTCTGATGATAGCTGTGACGCAGTAGAGACACCAGGTTAGGGTCACGCTGCAAGGCACTCAGATGTGCTTTAGTAATTTTATAGTGCGACATCAGTCGAGCTCACACTGACATTGGTTTGGGGTCCGACATGGGCATCCGCACCAGATCGCCTTCTGGTGTTGGTAAAGTTGGCAGTAGCGTCGGTGTAGAAGAATCTGGTATGGATTGTGGGGCCAGGGTGGACGTTTGTAGCAAAGTTGATAACTTGATCCAAGGAAATAGACTGCTGTAGAAAGATTCCCTGGTGGTTATCCAGCAGGAGGTCCTTTGGTTCCTTGGCGTCTAAAGGCGCATCAGAGGGAACAGGAAGCATTGAATATCTGCAACATGGTCTCGATCTGTTGAATGATTGATGACACCCAGGAAAACTGGGGACACACTGGGGGTCCCACTTTGCTTTTTTATGCTAGTGTTTGGACTTGGACTTGCTAGAAGACTTCAAGCGGGAAGTGGAGTGGCGGCTGGAGTGGCGGCTGGAACGGCCCTATGACGGAACAGAGTCCAGGCCCCTGACTTCGAGCGACACCTCTATGAAAACTGCAACGACTTCATGTGTTCAGTGGCATACAGCTCCGATTCCTTATCCCAAATCACCTTCAGCTGAATGAGGGTGCACTTCTCAAAAAACGTAGTCGTGTGCGAAGCCCAGGCACCAAGGACACACCTCATGCAGACCTATGACCAACATTTGCTTTCTGCAGTTGTGTCAATATCGTTGCCTAGCACACTGTATTGAAGTTTGGAAGTCATCATCCGAAGACCTACAATTTCAGGAGTGGAGTTCTGCATTCGCATAAGAAGACAAGGAAAGAAGGGCAATGGTGTTAGCGGCAAGGGATGGCTCTTATAAGCAGATTAAGTCATTTCTGGGACACTATGGAGCTAACACAGAGCCACATGAAACCACCTAGTGACATGCGGGAGCATAGCTACACCAATCTATAGATCCAGTCTAGTGCCTAAGGGCATATTCGAAAATGAGGAAGAAAATGAGATACTTACCTGTAACTACGGTAATCCAGTATTGGTATCTTTCATAGATTCACATGCCTGAATCATTCCCCGTCGTCGAGATGGAAGTCCCACAGTAACATAATCAAGCAGTGTTTAAACAAAGCCATAGGCTATAATGGCCTTGAGCAATGCATAACATAGCCTATGTCCTTTTTAAAAAAGGACTAAATGTTGAATGCAGCCAATCAGCTGCTAGCACCCTCTAGAACCTTCCAAGCAGAGGCAGTTTCCCGCAGATTTTCCCAGCACAAGTGAGAAGTGAGTATCTTGGTAAATAACAAGGAAACAGCCTCAACGGGGAGGAGGGTGGGTGCATGTGAATCTATGAAAGACACCATTACTGGCTAACCGTAGCTACAGGTAAGTAACTCATTTTCTTATTCAGTATTGAGGTATCTTTCATAGATTTACATGCTTGAATAAGAGTAGCAAGCAGTCACCTCCAATAATATCTTTTCTGTTGAGGATGATGGGTGACTTTAAAAAAAAAAAAATTTAACATAGTGAACTCCAAACGTTTGAGGTAATACCAGAAGCCATTTGAAAGCTATACCAATGCAAACTGTTTTTGTTTTTATTGGTTTTTTTGGGATAAAAAGGGTCGGAAGAAAAGAAATGCACCGAACATAATCATAAGAGAGAAACTTAAGTTATTGCTTATATACGCACATTTTCATATACAAAACAATAGCAAGGGGGGAAAAAAGCATAACTTGGAATACACTTTACCTAGTAATGTTTCACATCATTAAGAACATGTAAGCATATGAAATCACCATGAAAACACAAGACTGTTTCTAAATATTAGAATGAGGCTTACTTTAATGGAAGAGATGGCAAAGAACCGCCTGGCCAACTGCTGCCTCTGCATCTGCATCCTGTGCGGACTCCAAGCAGTAGTGCTGCGTGAAGTTGTGAGTGGTCCTCCAGGTTGCAGCACGACAGATCTTTTCCAAAGTCACTCCTGCGAAGAGAGCAGCTGATGTGGCAACTGCTCTGGTGGAGTGAGCTTTTGCTGTCTTTTTCAAAGGTTTGTTTGCTTTGATATGACAGAACTGTATCGCAGCCGATATGCATCTTGCGATAGTGGCTTTCGTTATTGCAGTCCCTTCTCTGCCTTGGCAATAGGCAACTAACAATTGATCAGTTTTCCAAATGTCCTTCATTATCTGAAGGCAGAACTTAAGGCAGCGTATGTAGTGTATGCTCTGCAGGCGTTGATGGTTGCGGAAAGAAGGACCGGAGTATGACCAGCTCATTTAGGTGGAATTGTGATGGCACTTTAGGAATGAATGTAGGATTAGTCCTTAGAATCACAGTGTCTTCTTTAAATATTAAAAAGGATTTCCTAATGGTGAACGCTTGGATTTCGCTTACCCTTCTGGCTGAGGTAAGGGCCAGCAGAAGAGCGACTTTCCATGTTAGGAATTTCAATTCAGCTTTATGAAAGGGTTCGAATGGTATTCTCATGAGTTGTGCAAGGACCACGTTGAGGTTCCATTCCGGCGGAGGGGCTCGCACTGGAGGAAAAGTACGGAACAGTCCCTCCATACATTGTTTGATCAGGCTTGAAGCACAAAGAGAAGTGGCGCTGAAAGCTCTTCTATAGCGAGAGATAGAAGCCAGATGCACCTTAACTGAGGCAAAAGCTAAACAGATTTTGCCAAGGAAAGGAGATATGGTAAAATCTGATGTAGGGATACTTCAAATGGATGCAGGCCATTTCGTTGGCACCAAAAACAGAACCTTTTCCATTTTATCTTTTACGTTTTATTGGTACTTTCCGCTCTAGGTTTCGAGAGGATGTCTCTACATTCCTGCGGAATATTCGTGCTCCTAAATTCCAGATACTCAGGAGCCAGGCATGCAAGTGTAGAGACTCTGGATTCGGATGGCACACCTGTCCGTTGTCCCTGGTCAGAAATGAAGGGGACATCAGCAGACGTATGGGTCTGGCTTCTGAAAGATGAAGAAGTCCTGGGAACCAATGTTGCCTGGGCCACCTGGGTGCAATGAGAATTAGGCAACATCTCTCCAGCTTCATTTTGGTCAGCACTCTGGGAATCAATGGGATGGGGGGAAAGGCGTAGGCATATATCCCTGACCATTGCATCAAAAGGGCATTGCCCTGAGACCCCGGGAGGAAGAACCTGCTGGCATAGGACCGCATTTGGTGTTGGTCTGTTGCAAACAGGTCCAGCGCTGGCTTTCCCCATAGTGCAAAAACTCAGTCCAGCTGGAATTGGTTGAGTTCCCATTCATGACAATTGACTGTAGCTCTGCTGAGAGCGTCTGCTAGCGTGTTGTGAAGGCCTGGAACATGCTCGACCTTGAGAGAAATCCCATGCTGTGTTGCCCAACTCCATAGTTTTTGCGCTTTCAGAGAAAGCATGAGAGATTTGGTTCCTCCCTGTTTGTTTATGTAGAACATACTGGTCGTATTGTCCGTACGGACTAGTACAGAGGCGCATGCTTTTCTTGGTAGAAAGGCCTGTAATGAGAGGGATATAGCCTTCAGCTCCAGGCTGTTGATATGACATTGCTTTTAGAATTGGACCATTTGCTCTGGATTTGGAGATCCTGTAAATGACCTCCCCAGCCTTCCATGGAGGCATCCGTTGTCAGTATGTAGTCTGATATTTCTTGTAAGAAAGTGAGACCCTTGGAAAGATGTGGACTGTAATACCACCATCGCACTGCCGCTTTCATTGTTGGGGTTATAAGAATGGTGTCTTCGAAGAATACCGAAGTTTGTAGCCACTGTTTCAGAAGCTTTTCTCGCAGAGGTCTCATTTTGAGCCTGGCTAAAGGTACTAGGTTGATTGCTGATAAACACATCCCTAGGAGCGACTTGTACCCTCTCACTGAAATGGACTTTCTTCTTGAGATAGTTATATCAAGCTGCTGTAGACGTGCCGATCGCTCTTCCGATAGGAAGTACTCGCATTGGATCGTGTCCAACCCGACTCCCAGAAATGGAGCTATTTGACTGGGAAGAAAAGAAGACTTTTTGATGTTCACTGTCAGTCCTAGTCTGTTTAATAGCTGGAGACATGCACCAGTTGTTCTGGTCGGTTTATATGATGTTGGTGCCTTCAGAAGCCAATCGTCCAAGTAGGGGAATACTTGGTGACCTCGAGAACGTAGCACCGCGGCCACTGATGCAAGACACTTTGTAAATATTCTGGGTGCAGACTTGAGGCCGTAAGGAGGAACCTTGAATTGGTAGTGGATACCAGCTACCGTAAACCTGAGGACTTTTCGGCAAATAAGATGGATGGGGAAGTATGCGTCTTCTAGATCGAGTAAGGTCAAAGTCTCCTTTGTTGAGTCAATGCAAGATCTCGGCTAAAGTTACCATCCTGAACGTTTGTTTTTTCAGGTACTTGTTGAGGCTCCTGAGATCCAGTATTGGTCTCAACTCACTGATTTCTTCATAATTCAGAAAAAAAGGGGAATAGAAACCCTGACCCCCTTTCAGAGGTGGAACTTCCTCTATTGCACCTTTTGAGAGCATGGTCTTTACTTACTTGTGCAATAAGTGAAGACGAAGGGGAAGGGCTACCTTGGGTGAAGAAGTTGGAGGTTTGCTTGTGAACTTCAGAGTATGACCAAAGGCAATTAGATCCAACACCCATTGGCCTGATGTTATACTTTTCCATTGCTGGTAAAAATTGCAAATCTTCGCACCAATGGGAAGGATGAAGAAGGTGGTACCCAGCGTTGCTCATTGCTTCCTTCCGTTGTCCCGCCCTTGAGACGGTGTTCTCTTGCGGGCGCCTTGACGGGAAAAACCAGCTATCGCAGATTGGTGGAGGGTTAATAAGTCTGTCTATATTGAGCCTGATAATGCTGGTATTGCTGTTGCTTCTGAAATCCTCCTCTGTATGCAGGAAACGCACGTCCTTTCGCTCCCCTGAAGGGCATTTTCCTCTATTGGAGGGTGGTTAACGACTTTGCTATGTCAGTGTCCGTCTTTATGGAGAGCAGCGCATCATCAATATGCTTGCCGAATAACAAATCTCGATCGAATGCCATGTCCAAGATTTTTGTTTTAACTTCCGGCCTGAAAGTGGTGGCCTTCAACCATTCCTGGCGTCTCAACACTGCTGCATTAGCCAGCTGTCGGAAACCTGTGTTCGCTATGTCCATAGCACAATCAATGGTCTCCGAGGCTGCTCTTTCACCCTCTACAAAGATCTTCCTCAGCTTTTGTTTCCTGTCTTCAGGGATGAGGTCCAAAAAAGGCTGCCATATGCGACCACATCTGTCGGTCGTAATAGCCGATAATAGCCAAAGCGTTAGCTGCTCGAATGGTAACAGCAGCCATGATTGAAAAACGCTTACCCATTATGTCCAATTTGCGTCCCTCCTTGTCCGGAGGATTCCAGATTGAGGTAGCTGGATTTTTCGATCTTCTCTGCACCGCCTGCGAAATGACGGAATCCAGCTTAGTGTGACCTGACAGGCAAGAAGGTGCATCTTCAGGGGCCCTGTACTTCCTTGTCTATTCGAGGGAGCACTGGTGTTATTGTGGCCGGTGTTTTCATTATATTTACACCCTCCTGCCAGATATAATCTATTATAGGGATTGTACGAATAGATTTCCTGGCTTCCTCCTTAAAATCATACAGAAAGCAATCTGTATGCTGAACAGCCATGGGAAGATGAAACCTGTTGGATGCTCTCTCCATCAAGTTGGGGAACCCTGCTATGTCTTCTGGAGGTGAGTCCACTGTATAATGTGCAGGAGGAGAGGGTGTAGGGATGGTATAGTCATCCCAGGGATCCCGGGTGGATGTGGTTCCGGGATCTCTCCTCTCTCTCGTCCTCGGAAGAAGAGGGGTTGTTCTCAGTAGGTGCCGGTGTTTGAGGGCGTGGTACCGCAGGCGTTGCTGGGAGCTGTGGTTGATGTGACGGTGGCTCACTCTGGACATCCTGGGGAGGAAATCTCTGCCTATAGTCCGCCAACATGGCTTGAAGATCGTGGATTAAAGACAGTGGTAAATGCGCCATTTCCCTAGGACAAGGTTCAGGGGGATAGCTATAAGGCTGAAAATGGCGCAGAGGAACAAGATATGGCTGGTAATATTGCTGCTGTTGCCCGTCCTCATAATCGTCCTGGCATTTCACATGCAACTCGGACGGGCTATGTGCCACCCCATATATCCCATCGTCATCTTCCTCCTCATCTTCTGACTGTTGGAAGTCTAATAAGTGTGAGGGAGGCAATGGGGAGATCTTTGCGTAAGATGAAACAACCGGATGAAAAAAGGTCTTCGTTACCCTGGTAACACTGACCGTCGTCAACGGTGGCGTTGACGGTACCAATAACCCTGAAGAGGGAATATTCGTCATTGACGGTGCTGTCGTCACTGGTGTTATGATCGACTGTGTCATCGTCGATGGTGTCTGTTGGCTAGTCGACAAAAGGGTCGCCGACGGGGCGCTCGTCGACAGCGCCTTCTTCATCAACGGAGTGTTCGTCAACAGAATAGACGTTGACGAGGATACTCTCGTCGACGATATAGGTCCAGAAATGGCCATCGTCGTCATCGTCCCTACCTTCAATGGAGCTGACGACATGACTGTGGTACTTGTCGTCGACGGTTTCGGAATTGTCGACAATGTTTTTTTTTGTCTTTTCTTCTTGTAGAATCTGTAGATTAGGCTCTAGGACGCTCCTTCTCCTTTCCCACCTGAGAGGTGGGGACGGATGTTGTAGGCTCTGAGGAGACTTTAAGGTGTTTCTCCTTTCTATGTCCTTTGCTCTCCTGGGAGGGTTTGAGGTGTTTCATGACCTCACCAGGGGCATCATCCTGCGACCTGGATCTTTTGTGTCATCTGGATGAGCTATCACTGTCTTCTTCAGAAGACTTCTGTTGCTTGGTGGACTGAAGCCACAAAAGCTCCGTCCTTCAGAATTTTAGAAGAAAAGGTCCGACAGATCTTGCATTTTCTTACCTCATGAGAGGGATGGAGGAAGTAAATACAGGCTTAATGTGGATCATCCACATGGACTCTCTTCCTGCCACAGGTCTTACATGGGCGGAAGAGGCCTTTCTTATCCGACATGTTGAAAAGATCAACCTTCAGGAAAATTCAAGAAAGAAACTGAGTAGAACTCAGGGAGACTCCCTTCACACACGACATGCTGTGAAAATCTGAGGGAAACTGCCTCTGCTGGGAAGGTTCTAGAGGGTTCTAGCAGCTGATTGGCTGCATTCAACATTTAGTCCTTTTTTAAAAAGGGCATACATAGGTTATGTTATGCATGGCTCAGGGCCATTATAGCCTATGGCATTATTTAAACACTGCTTGATTATGTTACTGTGGGACTCCCATCTCGACGACAGGGAATGATTCAGGCATGTGAATCTATGACAGATACCCCAATACTGGATAACGAATAGTTTCTTACCTGTCGGTGTAGTTTTGCAGCTTGAAGACTTTCTGGATTCACTATGCTGTGCATTATTCCGCGGTCTAGTGGTTGGGTCCGGAATCGTAGCCTTTTTTTTTTTTTTTTTCGTAGCCCAGGTGGGCGTCGACGCCCCACCATTTGGTGTCCTTCCGTGACGTCGGCGCGCTTCCTCCGGAAGCTCCCACCCTTGGGCGCCATCTTCGGATTCTTTTTTCTTGTCTTGTGTTTGTTTTGTTTATCCTTTTACCTTTTGAAGGTGTTTTCCATTTGTTAGTCCCATCTTCCTCCTGTCTCATCTTTCTGGTGGAGGCGGGTGGGTTCGCTAGTGAATCCAGAAAGTCTTCAAGCTGCAAAACTACACAGACAGGTAAGAAACTATTCGTTTTGCAGCGTGAATCTTTCTGGATTCACTATGCTGTGCATAGACTTTGTAGCGGTTTGCTATGTTTGTGGTGGCTGGGTGGAAGATGAGCATTGGTTGTTGAAAATATGTTGAAGCACTTTCTGACCTACTTGTGCTTCTTTGTTCATCTGTATATCCACGCAGTAGTGCTTAGTGAAAGTGTGCACTGAAGCCCATGTTGCCGCCAGGCAAATGTCTTGGATAGGTGTGTTTGCCAGGAAGGCGATTGTTGCTCCCTTTTTCCTGGTTGAGTGAGCCTGAGCTGCCCCTTGTAGCTCCTGGCCTGCCTGTTTGAGGCAGTATTGAATTGCTTGTGCGATCCATCGTGCAATGGTATTTTTGTTACTGGTCTGCCCAGGAAACTGCTTGCGAAGGACACAAAGAATTGTTTTGTCTTCCTACAACCTTTAGTCCTTTCAATGTAGTGCATTACTGCCCTTCTGGCGTCCAGCGTGTGCAGCGCCCTTTCTGCGCTGGTGGATGGTTTTTGGAAGAAACTGGGAATTTGTATAGTTTGGCTTATATGGAACTTGGACACCACCTTAGGCATGAAGTGTGGGTCAGTCCTCATTACCACCCTGTCATTGTGAATTTGAATGTAGGGTTCTTGTAGTGTAAGGGCCTGCAACTCACTCACCCTTCGGAGCGAGGTAATCGCTACCAGGAATGCTGTTTTTATGGTGAGCATATGAAGCGAGGCCTTGTGAATAGATTCGAATGGTGCTTTCATAAGCTGCGTTAAAACCACATTGAGGTTCCATGCCGGCGGCGGCGGCATCCTCTTTGGCGGGGCTATTCTTTTTGCTCCCTCTAGGAATCTTTTTACCACTTGAGATGTAAAGAAGCTATTCCCCGTTTCTCCTCTTGTATAGGCTACTATAGCTGCCAGGTGCACCCTTAGTGATGTGCAGCTCAGGTTACTCTTTAGTAAGTGTGTTAAGTATCTTAGCACAGTTGACTCTCTGGTGATTCTCTTGTGGAGCCTCTCCTTGATGCACCACTCAGTGAATCTCTTCCATTTAGCTGCATAGCATTTCCTTGTGGTGGGCCTCCTTGCTTCTCGCAGTACCGCTAGCATGCTTTGTGGAAGCTTGAGGTGGGCGAACTCTAGGTCTTCAGGAGCCATGCTGCTAGGCTGAGGCTCTCTGGTTCTGGATGGAGTACTCTTCCGTGTTCCATCGAGAGCAGGTCCCTTCTTTTTGGGAACTTGTGTGGTGGTTCCTGTGCCATTTCCACGATCTGTGAGAACCAGGACTGCCTGGCCCACTGAGGTGCCACTAGAATTAGTGTCATGTTGCTTGTTCTGCACTTGCTGAGCACTATGTGTATCAGCGGTATCGGTGGAAAAGCGTATGCAAATGTCTTTGACCAGCTCATCCATAGGGCATTTCCCTGGGATTGATGTCCTGGTTGCCTGGATGCGAAGTATTGGCATTTTGCATTCTGGTGTGTTGCAAACAGGTCTAATTGTGGTGTTCCCCACTTTTTGAATATTTTTTGCGTCTCCTGAGCGTTGAGCTCCCACTCGTGTGAGGTCGACGTTTGTCTGCTTAGTCTGTCTGCTTCCACATTGTCCTTCCCCGGCAGATGTATTGCCAGTAGGTCTATTTGTAATGGGATAGCCCATTTCCATATTTGTTGCGCTAGATCTGAGAGCGCCACCGACTGTGTTCCTCCCTGCTTGTTGATGTAGAACATCGTTGTTGTGTTGTCTGTTTGTACTAACACCCTTTGGCCGTACAGCTGTTTCTGGAATGCTTTGAGGGCAAGGAATACGGTCTTGAGTTCTAGGTAGTTGATGTGTTTGACGGCATCTGTTTGCGTCCATAAACCCCTCACTTTGAGCAGTTTCATGTGCGCTCCCCACCCCATTTGGGATGCGTCTCTTGTGATGGTCACTGTCGGAGTTGGTGGTGTGAACGGTTTTCCCTTGATATGTTGTCCCTGTTCCACCATGCTATCTCTCCCTGCACTGCGTGCGTTACAACCACTAGATCTTCCCAACTGCCCGTTGCCTGTGACCACTGCTGTTGCAGCCATTCCTGGAATGGTCTCATGTGTAGCCGAATATTGGGGACTAAGTGTATGCATGATGCCATCATGCCCATGAGTTTGCTCACTGTCCTCACTGTCAGACGTTGCCCCTTCCGGTAGTGGCGAGTCTCCTTCAGTAGTGCGAGGGTCCTCTTCTCGCTGGGGAACACTCTTCCTTGAATGGTGTCGATTCTCGCACCCAGGAAGATCTTCACTTGTTCTGGTTTCAGCGATGACTTCTCCTCGTGTATGGAGAAGCCCAGTTTTGTCAGCGTTTGTGTGACCTGCTGAGCATGTAGTTTGCACTGGTTGTATGAGTTTGCCTTTACCAACCAGTCGTCTTGGTAGGGGTATACGTGTATCCCCTGTCTTCGCAGATGTGCTGCTATGGCAGCTAGGCATTTGGTGAATACTCTCGGCGCTGATTTTAGGCCGAAGGCTAGGGCCGTGAACTGGTAGTGCATTTTGCTGATGGTAAATCTGAGTAGATGCTTGTGTTTTTGGTTCATAGGGATTTGTAGGTAGGCATCCTTGAGGTCTATTGTGGCCATAAAGTCTCCGTGCCTTATTTGAGGTATGACCTCCTGCAAGGACGTCATCTTGAACTTTTGAGTTTTTATGTATTTGTTTAGGAACCGTAGGTCCAGTATGGGCCTTAATGTTTCGTCTACCTTTGGTACGAGGAAGTAGTTGGAGTACACTCCTGTGCCCTTTTCTCTGTATGGCACTCTTTCTATAGCCTGTTTGTGGAGGAGTTCTTGTGCTTCCTGCCACAGTAGTGACAGCTCTTCTGTTGAGCGTCTTTTGTTTGCCGGCCTCCTGTTTGGTGGCTTTCTTACCAGTTCTATGCAGTATCCGAACTGTATGATGTTGAGTATCCACTTGTCGGTTGTTATCTTCTCCCACTCCTGGGAGAAGTGTTTTAGTCTGCTTCCTACGGGAGTTGTATGATGGTAAATTTGTAGGTGTTGTCCGTGTCTTATGTTGTGCCGCGCAACTCGAGATGTTGTCAGTGCGGGCACGTTTTGTATTGTGAAGTCACTTGGGGGCGGGTTGCTGGCCGCCTCTTCTCGTATTGCCTCGCCCGTTTGGTCGGCTTCGAAAGGACTGGCCACTTTGTTGGTTCTGCCAGCCTTGCTGCTGCTGACCCTGTTGCGCCTGGCTGCTTCCCTGAAATGTTTGCTGGAAGGCCTGGTGCGATGTTCCTGGCTGGTTTCCACCTCTGCCATTAGGTCTTCGTGAGGGGGTGCCCCTTCTCATACCCCTGAACTGCAGTGCTCCCATGGACCTTGCAGTTTCGTTGTCTTTTGAGCTGCGTCAGCTGCCTCGTCCACGGGCGTGCCGAACAGCTTCTTCCCGTCGAAGGGCAACTTCAGGATGTTGTTTTGCACCTCTGGCTTGAACCCAGAGATCCTGAGCCAGGCATGTCTTCTCTCTGTGACCCCGATCATCATCAGCCTGCTTGACGTATCAGCTGCGTCCAAGGCCGACTTCAGGCAGGTGTTGGCCATGTTCTTTCCCTCCTCTATGAGGTGTGCCCCTCTTTGCTGTTGTTCGGTGGGGAGCAGTTTGAGCAACTGCCCAACTTCTTCCCAGTGCTGGTAGGCGTGCCTATTTATAAGGGCATTGGAGTTGGCAATGCGCCAATGTATTGCCGCATTCCTTTCGATTTTCCTCCCTGTGAGGTCTATCCTCTTGCTCTCCTTGTCTGGAGGCGGTCCGGAGTTTGTGGGAACGTTGGCCCTCTTCCTGGCTGTTGCTGTTATGATGGAATCAGCCGGTACAGATCCCTGGATGTATGGTGGGTCCTTGGAAGAGTGTTTGTATTTTTCTCAGCCCTGGGGGTGACAGATCTGCAGGTAGAAGGCTCCTTGAAAGCTTCCCTGCCTTGGTCTAGCACACTAGGGAGCATAGGAAGGAATTGGCTCCTAGTTTGTGTTGTCAGCAGTGTTTCCAGGAGAAAACAGGCTTTTGGCTTTTCTTCCTCCATTTCCACTTTGTAGGTGGCAGCTGCGTTCTTGACGACCATGTTGTAAATCCCTATGTCGTCCGGCGGCGAAGGCCTCGACGGATACGTTTCCACGGCCTCCTCCGGGTTTTCAGCGTCGAGATCCTGCCATTCCAGGTCTTGAGCCTCCGAGGGTGTCGAGCCGAAGTACGATTGCTGGTCGTCATCACCCTCTGTATAATAGAACAGGCCCTCTTCGTCCTGTTGCTCCGATGGTTCGGGAGTTTTCGGCGGCTCGGTGCTGTCGAACTCCTCTTGTGCCTCTGCTTCGACGACCGTTGAGGGCTTCGAAGGGATGGAGTATCTACTCATCCGCTCGTCGAAGTCCTTCTTTCTTTGGAGGATACTGGCCATTTCGGCCTCTTCTTCTTCCTCTCCATGTCCGCCGATTGTTCGGCGTCGAGGGTTTCGGCTGTTCTCTTCGAGGTCGCTGACGTGGAGGTCGAAGTTGCCTTTTGCTCTTTTGCTTTCGGTGTCGGGTGCGGCTTCTAGGAACCGTGCTTCGACGACCTTGGTGCATCTAGAGCTTTCGCCGACCGGGAGTCCTTTTCGAAGGATCCGCTGGGCTGTTTGTCCGTGGACGCAGCTGCGGTCGTCGAGTGCTTCGACGCCGGTGCTCCTTTCGTGGACTTTGGCTCAGACTTTCGAGAGTCTGTCTGGGTTTTTGGGGTCGACGTCTCTCTTACCTCCTTCCTCGGCGTGTTATCGGTCTCTACGACCGTGCAGTCCTCTGGACCCTCGGCGACGTTGTCCTCTTCCCCACTGGAGAGGCCCAGGTCCCGCAGCGAGGGGTGGCCCTTGGCCCTGCATGTTGTAGTTTGCTCTCCTCTGTCTTTCCCTGACCCTGAGGGTCTTGGTGGCGAATGCCGAGCAGGCGTTGCAGTCGGCGCTTTGATGGTCGATTGGCAAGCAGAGGTTGCAAACTGGATGCTGGTCTTTCTGCGCGAACTTGTGGTGGCAGTTACGACAGAATTTGAATGGTGTCTTGTCCATTCCAGCGCTCAGGGAGCCCCCTGTGTGCGCATTCTCCGTTGGACGTCGAAGTTTCTTCTATTTTCTCACCGACTTCGTTGTCCTGGTAGTATGTTCTTTATCTTCTGATGAAGATCTTCAATTTTTTTCAGTTCTTTCTGCTTTTTCTTACTTCTGCTCTCCTTTTCCAACTCTGGAGCTTCTCACGACGATCCAGACCCAACGGCGGAAAAAAGAATCTGAAGATGGCGCCCAAGGGTGGGAGCTTCCGGAGGAAGCGCGCCGACGTCACGGAAGGACACCAAATGGTGGGGCGTCGACGCCCACCTGGGCTACGAAAAAAGAAAAAAAAAGACTACGATTCCGGACCCAACCACTAGACCGCGGAATAATGCACAGCATAGTGAATCCAGAAAGATTCACGCTGCAAAACCTGCATTTAGAAGTATCCATCACAAGTCCTCAGCATGGCTTGGAAACCTTGTCCCATCCGCCTGTGCCTTTTTTTAGGATGAGCTCTGTGTTTTTCGTTCAGTGAACTCAACAACCAAAAAAAAAACACCTGAGGTGACCTGTGGTTGTCATCAGCCTTAGGCTATCACAGAGGAGTGTGTACTCGAAGTGCACAAGTGGTGGTAGGTACTGTTCCCTAATCTCAAGTTAGGTTATGATTATAGTGTGACCGAAATTTATCATGTACAAACTCCTTTCCAAGAAGCCCTTTCTGATAAACTTGTTCTAACTGGTAGATTGGTGGCTACGATGCCAAACATTCACTTTTGCCAGAGAAGACTTCACTACCCACTGCATGACCCATCCAAAACACTCTTCCTTTGTTCTTGCTGGTCTCTGGGGCAACACAAGCAGTTACAGAGCTCTGTTAGGCCTGGGAAAAACAAGTTTCTTAACTGTAACAATACTTTTTGCAGCTTAAAGCCCTTCTAGATTTACACCCTCATGATTTCCCATTATCTAGTGGATGGAGTGGGTAAGAACTACCTTTTCTTTTTTATGGAAACAACTTTTGCACTACACCACAGTTTCACAAGAACTAAAATTACGATTTACTAAGGTATTCTTGCAAAATCCTTGCTGAACAGCACCTATTGTATCCAGATGTCCTCAATATAAAAGAACTGGAGATTATTGCCTGGGAGGGACCTTTGTAGCGTATGTGACATAACCAGGTTCACTAATATTTCAAATGTCATGTCTATAGAAAACAAAAGAGAATACAACTATCTTGATCTAAAGGTTCAGGCTCCTCACCCAATGTTGGGGGAAATTCATACAAACCAATGCTGGAAAGGTATTGCTATCTAAAGAATCCTTGCACTATTAGGTTTTCCCATTGCACTTACGTTTCATTTTCTGCACCATTGGTTTTGCTCTTTCGCTGCTTTTGCTCATTGTTTGCAGGTGGGGTTTGGCCCATGGCAGGTGGTTTCCTTTTTGCCAGTAATTTTCGCTGTCGCTCAATTTCTTCCCGCTGTGAATTAATTCTCTCTTGTTGCCTGAAAAGTTGAAACAAAAAAGGAACATGAGAAAGACTTGCAAAAGTACAGTATCTTTTGGCTGATTCAAAAAATGTATCTATCACCAGTTCATATGTGTCAGCATTATTTGCATACTGAAAGATAATTTTTGAATTCCATGTGGGACTAAATTTGATGCAAACAGATGCCCTTAATGTAAAAAGGATGTGTTGCAATGTAGCAGCACAAGAGAAAGCCTGTCTTAAGACATGAATTAACATACTAAATGGCGAAGTTATCTTCATAGGGATAGTACTTCAATGGTGTGTGCACACACCAGCTTAGCTGGATCCTTGGAAGCAGTCCAAAGAGACCATGACACGAAGAGCTTGCTTTGTGATGTAGAGGTATGTTTTATATTTCAGAATTCACTGTGGTGCCAGTGTGTTGCATCCGCACCACAGACGTAAAATCAGTTTAAAAGCATAATCCAAAATAAACAAGTTACTTACTTTCGGTAATGCTCTTTCTGGTAGATACATTACCTAACTACTGATTCCTCAAATTAAGACTATCCACATGTGCTGCGCTGGATCTGGGGAAATTTCCAGCAATGCTTTTGCACGCCGATAGTTGACATTACGTGGTTCTGCAACAACTCTTTGCCGATCTTGAAGGAGCCAAGCCGCAAATAAGCGCCACCTCCTCTCTCTGACATCAGTTTCCTATATTTCTCCTTCCATGCCCACAGAGGTGGAATACTTCAAACAAATTGGCAAAGTGTGTGCCAAAATCTAGCTTGTAACCTTGTTATGATGTTCAGGAGTCCACTCCACAGAACAGGAGGGCAACGAGGAATCTATGGTTATGGTAAAGTGCTTTCTGGTAAAAACTCTATTTAAACTGCTGATTCCTCTCCTTTAGAATATCGCTCAAGTGCTAGACAGAATCTGAAGAATTTTTCAACAGTGATTCACACTGGATCCCTACCACTCAAAAAGTGGCAGGCAGAGCTGCATATTCTATTCCATTCTAGCAGAACTTGCAAAGTGCATGGCTAACCACAAAGGGACTAAAAAACCTCAGAACCAGAAAAGAAACAGTCAACAGGTTAAACATAAAGCCACATCTCGAGACCGTTCTTGGATGTTAAATCATCTGTACCCATCCTCGGAGCAGGAGGCAGCTTGTTCTATAGTTTGGAAACCAAAAAGAAAAGGAGCAACTGCCACACAGACTTTTACAAACTCTAGGAATCACTGTCTGATAAAAGGAAGCAGATCTCAAAGATCTTCCTGATCTCTAAGGTTGTAGCATATAGTGCAAGAAGCTTGGCCCTTAATTATTGCACAATGCATAAGGCTTTAAATTGAATACCTTTTTATGGGAAGCCAAAGCAACTTAGACAGGGAGGTTAAGACTGATTGATGTTTGGCAATCCTTAGCAGAATACAAACAGCAGCGTTTTGCACTACCTATAGTCTATTCAGGACAGATTGTAAGGATCCCAAATAGAGCACATTTTCGTAGTCCAAGCAAGAGGATACTAATACTTGAACAACAATTCTATACACAGACTGGAAAAAATTCCAAGACCTTTCTGACCGACCTCAACTTGCCAAAACAACCGGCAGCCAGCTTTTTTTACTCGTGTCTCATATGTCAATTTGTTAGCTAACCGCATGCCCAGATTCTTACTGGGTTAGGGGACCGAGGAATTCTGGCCAACAATCAGGGGACCAATAGTTTATATTATTTCCAATTATCATCACCTCTGTTTTCTCCCATTTAAGTTTTAGACACCAAAACACCATCAATTTAGCTACTGTTTTAGTACTAGGTTTTCATAACTTTGGATTGAAATATGATTCTGGGGCCAGTGAAATGACAATCTGGGTATCATCCACATATGAAACCAACGAAAGGCCAAATAATTCAAAAATATCTGCTAGTGGGCAGACGTACATGTTAAACCACATGAGGCTCAAAGAAGACCCTTGAGGCACTTCACATGAAAGAGGTAGGGACTGTGATTTATCCAGCACCTGAAAGCTCAGGTCACCCAGAAAGGTGGCCAACTACTTCCAGACCAAGTGGGCCACTTCTAAATTGGGCAGTCTCTCTAATAATGTTGCATGGGATACCGTACGTATGTTGCTGCACCGAGATCCAACAGGATCAAAGCAGCTGATCTTTCTTTATCAAATGTTATTTTAAGTTCCCCCACTACTGCTCACAGGGGAGTCTCAGTATTGTTTCCAGGCCTAAAGCATATAAGAGTCACCCCGGCGGGCTGATTTCGATTTCAGTTTCTTGTGTTTTCCCTTTGCTCTCCCTCAGATGCAGCACATAAAACAACTGTTGGCGACAGTATGTTGATACCTAATTCGGGACCTTTGCAGATACTGAAAAGAGAAAATAGAAGGAGGGCAGCGAGGAATCAGCAGCTACAGTATCCACCAGAAAAAGTGCTACCAATCAATCAGTTGATTTGTAGAGGGCAGGTTATCATCCGTTAGGGTAGCCAGGTGCTTGGTGGGGGCAGGGGCTGCTGCTGGGAGTAGTCAGTCGAACATCCAGGTTTTTAGGCCATCTCTGTACTTCTGTAGGTTAGATGCAGTCCGGAGGTGGAGTGAAAGGCCATTCCAGGTCTTGGCGGCCAGGTAGGAGCAGGTGCGGCCGCTGCTTCTGCGGAAGCAGGACGTGTGGGTTAGGTGCGCAGTTGTCTGTTGAGTTGGTGGAACTTCAGTCTGTGGTAGAGGTAGGCTGGTCTTTAGTTGTGCAGGGCTTTGTAGGCATGAGTCAGCAGTTTGAACTGGCACCTTTTTTAGACAGGAAGCCAGTGGAGCGCTCTGCGTGGGGGCTGATGTGGGATCTTCTCGGGAGGTCGTTGATGAGCCTGGCAGCAGCCTTTTGGATGGTTTGCAGTCTGCTCAGTAGTTGTGAGGTGATGCCCACGTAGAGGGAGTTTTCGCAGTGCAGGCGGCTGATGCAGAAGGCTTGGGTGACCGTGCATCTGGTGTTGATGGGGAGCCATTTGAATATTTTCCGGAGCATGCAGAGGGTGAGGAGGCAGGCTGAGGAGATAGCGTTTATCTGATGCTTCATGGTGAGCTTGTTGTCGAGTATGATGCCGGGGGTTTTGGCGTGGTCTGTTTGAGTGAGTATTACTACAGGTGTTGACAGTTTTCTTCAAATTAGTATCATTTCCCTGCTTGAATGCTTTTTTTAACAGATGAAATAATTGTAACGTATTGAGCTTGTTATTTTTTTTTTATTCACTTTTTGGATTTGTGCAAGATCTATATTGTGTTATCTTGGCTGTCATTTTTTTGTTTGTTTTTCCTTTCTAGTGCGATATCGTTGGTGCTTGCTGGGTCTGTGCAGTTGATCATACCCCTAGCTGTCTGTGGCAAGTGAGATATCTTTATAGAGTATCAATTTCATTGTGTGGGTTGCATTGATAGTTTTTTCAGGATCATTAAAGTCAATAGTTATATTTGCTCTTTGATACAGCTGAGTTTGTTGAGTTCTAATTCAAAACAGTGTCGTTTAGGGTTGTCTTGTTTGTTGAGTTAGTGTCAGAAGTAAACATTATGGCTGCCCACAAGCTGACCTTCCAGCAGGTTGTAGGTTTGCTTTTTAGATCGAGCCTAGAGTCACCGCGCAATCGCTGCTCTAGGGAAGATCTGTGGTAGTTCACTACGTTAGGGAAGCCCGCCCACTGCCCCGCCTATTTTTTCATTGGCTTGTGTAGGACGCTGGCTCTGTATTTACTATACCAAAGTGAGGTATAGTGTGCACAGAGTCCAGTGGAACCCCAAAGGTAGGCAGAGGTAAAGTTAGATAGCACCTCACTCTCTATTTGTGGTAGTGTGGTCGAGCAGTAAGGCAGTATCAGAGGACAGTGTTAAGCATTTGATGTACACACTCAGTAAATTAATTCACACACTCAAAGACTGAACTTCAGACCAATTGATTTTGTATAACAAATATTCTTTTAGTTATTTTATTTCCTAGAACCAAGCAAGCCTGGCACAGGTAAGTTGTAAGTACTTTGCAGTAAATATACAATTGAAATACAGTATGGTTTGTAATGGTATATGCACTTTGTTTTGACTTACAGTATTGTTGCAGAGAAATGCATTGTTTTGTAAATACGGTACACAGACTTGAATGGGCTTTTCAGTAAAATACCAGCTAAGTTACTTTTTAGATTACTTTTCTTACTCAGTGTAGTATACCTGGATACTACACTGGGACATATACTGTAAATAGGTAAGTAAAAGCGATTTTGTTAAACAGTACAATTTTAAAGAATTTCTTTAGGTTTTCAAACTCCAGACTTAGAAACTTTTCCAAGAAAAACAGTCAATGTTATCCTATGGAGGAAAATAGTGTTATCGGTATTGAGGTAAGTATTTGGTAGTGGGAGTTGAGGTTCTGGGGGTAGACTCAGGGGTCCCCCAGGGTCAAGGATGCATTCTTGGTACACCCTCAGCGGCACTAGGGCGGCCGGGTGCTGAGTGCTGAGGCCCAATGTTATCCAATGGGGGATAGGGGGCCTCAGGTTGGTGGCTGCTGACGAGCAGGCCACTTGGTTGTGGGAGCAAAGCTCCTGGACTTTAGCTCAGGGCAAATGGGGAAACAAAGTAGCACCAAAGGTGCACCCTCAGCGGCCCTATGGCGGCCGGGTGCAGGGTGCTGTTTTGACGTCGGGCACCCTGTTTTCAATGGGGAACCTCCGGTTTGCAAAGGCACTGCAGGCTTGGAGACGAAGGTCGTCTGGGTGCGACCACCACTTCGAGAGGTAAGTTGGGGGTTGGTTAGGCACCGTCGGTTTGGCCACCCAAGGCCGTGGGGCGTCGGGTGCAGGGGTGCCTTTTGGGGTCGGATCTTCTTACCAGCTCCTGGTCGCGGTTGGGGGGACCTTCCGGATTTAGGCTGCAGGCGTCGGCTGGAGGCTTGAGGCAGGTCAGAGGTCTCCGGAAGTCGGGTCAGGATCGCCGGGGGGACCTCCTAGTGGTGTTTGCCCACTCGAGCTCGGGCCGTGGACGGCGGGTGCAGAGTGGTGCGGATTTGCGGTGTCCGGCCGGAGCCAGAGGTTGCAGATGAACAAATACAGTGTTCACAGGAGACACAGTCTTTGTGGTTGAAGGCAGGCAGGTCCTCTGGGGTTTTCGAGGCTGCTGTCTGCAGGATACGGCAGGCAGGTCCTCTGGGGTTTTCGAGGCTGCTGGCTGCAGGATACACCGGGATTTTGCAAGAGCAGGATCGAGGTGGAGACAGGTGGGTAGGGCTGGGGCCAAGTCAGTGGGCGTCTTCCTCTTGTTAGCTTCGGCACGGCTGTTCAGTCCTTCTCTTTTCTTGTAGTTTCTTCTGGTCTGAGGAAGCAAGGTTCAGGGGTGCCCCTAAATACTAGATTTAGGGGCGTTACAGGTAGGTAAAAAGGTTGGGACCAATGAGTCCCTTCCCTGGGATGGGTACACGCCCTATTATGCCACCCTCCAGTGGGAAGGGGGCATAAGCCTGTCCCTGGTTGGCTGAGTCCACCCATCTGCAAGATGGCGGGGACTGAGAGTTGTGCTTCACCTCGCCTCCCCCACCTGAGGGGTGGAGTTGGCAGAGGTGGGCACACCTCTCTTCCTCACTTGTTTTTCCCGCCGGTTCTCCCGCCCAAAGTGGGGGTCATAACCAGTGGGGACCAGTTGCTGAAAGCAGCAAGTGGACTGGGGAAGCTCACAAAGGCAGCAAGTCTTTGAAGCTTCCCCTTCGTGAACCCTGCCCATCCTGGGGGAGGAGGCTTGGCACCTCCTCCCAGGATGTGCATTGTTTCAGGTCCCAGAGAGCAGCAGGCTCTCGACCCAGGGGTCCAGAAGCATGTCTGGTGGTGGCAGCTGAAAGCAGCCACTCAGCCTGGACACTAGTGGTAGGCTAGTTTTCAGGGGGCATCTCCAAGATGCCCTGTGTGCATTTTTCATTAAATCCCACACCGGTTTCAGTGTGGGTTTAATGTGCTGAGAAGTTTGATACCAAACTTCTCAGTTTTCAATGTAGCCATTATGGTGCTGTGGAGTTCGTAATGACAAACTCCCAGCACCATATACTCTTAATGGCAGCACTGCACTTACAATGACTAAGAATAGACTTCGACATTGATGGGGTACAGGGCTCATGCACCTGTACCGTCACCACTGGTATAGTGCACCCAGCTAGAGGGGTGACTGATCTATGCCAGGGCAGTGGGTTGTAGGCATGGCACACAGGGATGTGTGCCATGTCGACTCTTCACTTTGTTCTGCACCAAAACACGCAGCCTGCAAAGGCAGTGTGTGAGAGTAAGGGTACAGGACCTCTAAGAGTGGCACAATAAGTGCTGCAGCCCTTAGAGGTCTTCTCTGGTCACAGTGCCCTGGGTACCTGTGGTACCATTTACCAGGGGCTGATCTGTGGCCAGAGATGCCAATTGGGTTTAGGCTTAAATGCAGTTTTAGGGAAAGAACATAGGCCCTGGGTACCTGATTAGCAGGAGCCCAGGGCAAACTCAGTTAAAGCACATCAGCAATTCTGCAAACAGTGGGGGCAACCATGCAGAAAGAGGGCACTTTCTCACAGCTTGTGTCTTTGTCCTTCGTAAATGCGGTCTTCTGATTGATTATGAGGCTTGCTAGTTCCTCCTTTTAACGGCCATGTCGTCATTTGTACCCTTCCATGGCTACTGGCCCCTTTACTTCGAGTGTTACACGGTACAGTAAGTGTTATTTAGACTATGAGCACTATTTTTTTCTGTGCCTTCTCAACCCCGCCCGCACTCCCGTTGTCCGTGCCTTCTCCCCCCGGCCGCACTCCCGTTGTCCGTGCCTTCTTGCCCCCATCTCTCCCCCGCCCCCGCCCGCACTCCCGTTGTCCGTGCTCCCCCCTCCCGTTGTCCGTGATGCAATGCAATAGGTCTCGCGTAAATGCCAGTCCTATTGCATTGCAAATGCTTGTTTAATCTGCCCCTCAACATGGCTCTGAAACTGACTTTGCATCTAAGGCAGAGGACCAAGTTAGAGATTCTGGCAGTGAATTTTCTGTTTGAGGGGAATCTTCTGATGATAAATCCACAATTAGTGCTGATGAAGTGCCTCTTTTAGAGGAGGACAATGATATGCTGGTAGTGCAGAAAGGGCAAGCTGGAAGTGCTGAACCCTGTGTAGGAAGCTGGATTTCTGTTGCAGTAATCCTCCCACTTTTTGCCAGACTACTGATGCACTTTGACTTGATGTGCCCTGGGTCCCTGCCAATCAGGTTCCCAGGGCCTGTGTTCTTTCCCCAAAACTATACCTTGTACCCCAATTGGCACCTCTCTGGCCACATGTCAGTCCCTTGTAAAAGGTACCATGGGTTGCAAGGGCACTGTGGCCAGGGAGGGGCTCCAACGGCTGCAGCACTTATTGTGCCACCCTTAGAGGCCCTGTACCTTCACACACACACACTGCCATTGCAGGCTGCATGTTTTGGGGCAGAACAAAGTGAAGAGTCGACATGGCACACATCCTGTGTGCCATGCCTATAGCCACCCCTCTAGCTGGGTGCACTATACCAGTGGTGAGGGTACAGGTGCATGAGCCCTGTACCCCTACAGTGTCTAAGCCAATTCTTAGACATTGTAAGTGCAGTAATGCCATTAAGAGTATATGGTGCTGGGAGTTTGTCATTACAAACTCCACAGCACCATAATGGCTTTACTGGAAACTGGGACATTTGGTATCAAACTTCTCAGCACATTAAACGGGATTTATTGGAAAAATGCACTCAGAGGGCAACTTGGAGATGCCCCCTGAAAAACGACCAGCCTCTGGTGGGTTCCCTCACTGGTACACACCAGCCTGCCACCACGAGACATGTTTCTGGACCCCTAGGATGGGAGCCTTCGCTCCCTGAGCCCAGAAACAAAGCCTTTCCTGGGCGAGGTGTTCACACCTCCCCCAGGCCAGGAAGAGCCATCTGTGGCAGGGGAGCTTCAAAGGCCTTGCAGCCATTGAAATGCGACTCTCAGCCTCTCTTGCTATCAGGAGCAGGCCCCCTTCCTGTCTCCCCTCCTTTTCGGCAAGAAGACAGGCGGGAAAAATTAGCCAGCCCAGAAGATGTGCTCACCTCTGCCAACTCCACCCCTCAGGTGGGGGAGGCGAGGTGAAGCCCACTCTTCAGTGCCGGCCATCTTGCAGATGGCAAGCACTCCCCAATCATGATTAGGGATTGTGCTCACTCCCCCACGTGGGGTGGGCACACCAACGGTGTAGTCAACCCAAGGTAAGTAGCCTACTGGCTACTGACCTCGAGACCCCTAAATACAGTATTTAGGGGGCAGCCCTGAACCAAGAAGTCAGACAAGAAACTACAAGAAGAAAAGAAGAAGAAGGACCGAACAGCTGTAGCTAAGAGTAGGAGGACGTCCACTGACTTGGCCCCAGCCCTACCGGCCTGTCCCCATCTCGAACCTGCAGAAGCGAAACTCCGGTGTGTCCTGCAGCCAGCAACCACAAGAACCCCGAGGACCTGCCCAGCCTTCCAAAGAAAGGAAAATGCTACTTACCAGTATGCATCTGTTCTTGGCATGTAGAGCTGCAGAATCACATACTTGTGCATAGATCGCCATCTGGTGTTGGGCTCGGATGTTTGCACTTTGTTGTTGTCTTGGAAGAAGTCTTTTGTAGTCACGAGATAGGGGACTCCTCCCTTGGACGATAGTGCGCATGGGCATCGACTCCATCCTTAGATTGTTTTTCGCCATGAAGGGAAATGATGGAGTTTGTAAGAAACAGAAAAGATGTCCATGTGTAATGTATCTAAGTAAGATAACCCTGGAACAGATAGAGGTACCGGGGAGGCGGGTGGGCGTATGTGATTCTGCAGCTCTACATGCCAAGAACAGATGCATACTGGTAAGAAGCATTTTCCGTTCGAGGCATATGAGCTGCAGAATACATACTTGTGCATAGACTGTACAGCAGTGCTCTCCCTTAGAGGTGGCCACCTGTATCTGTTGCAGTGGTCTGAAAAAGTGTTTTAAGAACAGCCTGGCCCACAGAAGCTTGTTGTTTTGCCTGCACATCTACACAATAGTGTTTGGTGAAGGTGTGTGGCGTGGACCATGTTGCTGCTCTACAAATGTTCTAAGGGAATGTTTCCTAAGAATGCCATGGAAGCCCCTAGTTTGCGTGTTGAGTGCGCTCTAGGGGGAATTGTTAATGTGCGTTTTGCTTTGTGGTAGCATACTTGAATACATTTGACTATCCACCTGGCAATTCCAGCTTTGGAAATGGGGTTTCCTTTATGAGGTGGAGAGAAAGCTACAAACAGTTGGTTTGTGTTTCTAAAAAGTTTTAGTTCTGTCAATGTAATAAAGTATAGCTCTTTTGACATCAAGTGTGTGAAGAGCTCGCTCTGCTACAGAATCTGGTTGTGGGAAGAAAACGGGTAATTCCACAGATTGATTATGATGGAAAGCAGAGATTACTTTGGGAAGGAATTTGTTCTAAGAACCACTTTGTTATGATGTATTTGTAAGAATGGTTCTTGTATGGTTAAAGCCTGGATCTCACTTACTCTTCTGAGAGAGGTGATTGCAACAAGGAAAGCTACTTTCCATGTAAGGAACTGCAGTTCGCATTTGTGTAGAGGTTCAAATGGAGGACCCATGAGCCTAGTAAGGACAATGTTTAAATTCCACTCTGGAGAGGGTGGGATTCTGGGAGGAATTATCCTTTTAAGGCCTTCCATAAACGCTTTGATGACAGGTACCTTAAACAATGACAAATGTTGTCTGTTTTGTAGGTAAGCAGCAATGGCAGCAAGATGTAATCTTATGGATGTGTATGCCAGATTACATCTTTGTAGATACAGTAAATAACAAATAATGTTTTGAACTGAAGCATCTAGTGGGTCAATTTTGTTGTTATTGCAGTAAATGACAAATCTTTTCCATTTGGCTGCATAGCAAGCTCTAGTAGTAGGGCTTCTAGCTTCTCTAATAATGTTCATACAGTCCGGTGAGAGGTTGAGGTAACCGAACTCTAGGACTTCAGGAGCCAGATCGCTAGGTTTAGTTGAGCTGGATCTGGATGCCTTATCTCTCCATGGTTCTGTGTAAGAAGCTTTGGGGAGAGTTGTAGTTTTTGGTGTGGAACTACTGAGAGTTCCAGTAGTGTTGTGAACCATGGTTGCAGGGCCCATGTTGGAGCAACCAGGATTATCGTGAGAGACTGTTGTTTGAGCTTGCGCACTACTAATGGAATGAGCGGGAGTGGCGGAAAAGCGTACGCAAATCTGCCAGACCAGTTCATCCACATCGCATTGCCCTTGGACAATGGGTGTGGATACCTGGCAGCGAAGGTTGGGCATTTTGCGTTTGCATGTGTGGCGAACAGATCTATGTCTGGGTGGCCCCACATCTGAAAAAACGGATGAAGAACTTGCGGATGAAGTTCCCATTCGTGGATGCGCTGTGTCTGACGACTGAGCAGATCCGCAATCTGTTTGTGTACCCCTGGAAGATGTTCTGCTAGAAGGTATATCTTTTGTGGGATGGCCCATTTCCATATGCTTTGCGCTAGTTGAGAAAGCTGCAAAGAATGTGTTCCTCCTTGTTTTTGTATATAATACATTGCTGTCATATTGTCTGTGCAGACAAGGACAGTTTTGTTGATGAGATGTGTTTGGAATGATTTTAATGCCAGAAAGATTGCCAGTAACTCCAGATGATTGATGTGGAGCACTTTTTGTTGAGGGGTCCACCTGCCCTGAATTGTATGGTTTAAGAGATGGGCTCCCCAGCCGGTGAGCGATGCGTCCGCTGTTAGCACTATCTGTGGAACTGGGTCTAGGAACAGTCGCCCTTTGGAAAGGTTTTGTGTGTTCCAGCACTGCAGAGAGCGATGTGTGCGGCTGTCCACCAACACCAGATCTGAAAATTGACCTTGAGCCTGGTTCCACTGACGTGCTAAACATTCTTGTAAAGGGCGCATTTGGAGTCTTGAGTGAGGTACTATGAAAATGCAAGAGGCCATCATTCCTATTAGCTGAATAAACACTCGAGCTGGTAGTGAGTGTTGGGGCTGAAATTTTGTTATGAGGGTTTGCATACTGGCTATTCTGACTGGATTGGGGTATGCAAGGGCTTTGGAAGTGTCTATTGTGGCCCCTAGATACTGATGTATGTGGGACAGGTGAAGATGGGACTTGGTGAGGTTTATTGTGAACCCCAAGTTGTGGAGCAGCTGAATTGTTTGGTGTGTGTGTGGTGAACACACTGGCTGTGTGACTTGGCTTTTATGAGCCAGTCGTCCAGGTATGGAAACACATAAATTTGTTGTCTTCGCAAGTGGGCGGCTACTACTGCCAGACACTTTGTGAAGACTCTGGGTGCTGTGGTCACTCCGAATGGGAAGACCTTGAATTGATAGTGCTGACCGTCCACTACAACCCTTAGATATTTCCTGTGAGCAGGGTGAATAGGAATAAGGAAGTAGGCGTCCTTGAGATCTAGAGTGGCAAGGAAATCGCCTTGTTGGAGCAATGGGAGGACCTGTTGAAGGGTGACCATGTGAAAGTGGTCTGATTGTATGTAGATATTCAAAGGTCTGAGGTCCAGTATTGGTCTGAGAGTACCGTCCTTTTTGGGGATGAGGAAATAGAGGGAGTAAACCCCTGTGCCTTGATGCTGAAGGGGAACTGGTTCTATTGCATGCTTTTGAAGAAGTGAGAGAACCTCCTGTTTCAGGAGTGTTAGATGTTCCGTGGACATTGGACGTTGTCTGGGAGGTATGGTTGGGGGAGTTGAGGTAAGTTCCAGGCAGTAACCATACTGGATAATTTGTCTTACCCACCTGTCTGTAGTGATGGAGTTCCAGACAGGTAGGAACTGTGAGAGTCTTCCTCCGACCGGAGTGGAATGGTCTGGAGGGAGAGGAGGGAAGTCACTGTTTAGTAGTAGGGGAGGTTCGGTTGTTGTTACCTCGGCCTCTACCCTTGTTACTATTTGCTCTGTACCCACCTCTAAAATATGCCCTGTTGGAGGATGTTTGTGTGGGACTCTTGTAGGAGGAGGAAGTAGTGTCTGTGCTAATGTTTTTGGATGCGCCCCTATAAAAGGAGCGACAAAAGGAACATCGTGGTGTTTGAGATTGTAATGCTCCCATTGATTTTGCAGTGTCTGTGTCTTTTTTCATCTTCTCCAAAGCTGTATCCACAGCTGGGCCAAAGAGGTGTTCTTGATCGAACAGCTGATTTAAGATAGTAGTTTGCACTTCTTGTTTAAAACCAGAAATGCGCAACCATGCATGTCTGCGAAGTAAGACACTGGTGTTGACAGATCTAGATGCAGTGTCTGCTGCATCGAGGGCAAATTTGACGGATGCATTTGTAATTAACTTGCCCTCTTGGACCAGATCGTTGGCCTTGGCTTTGTATTGGTCAGGTAAATGTTGAATAAGATCTTCAAGCTCATCGTAGTGAGCCCTGTCATATCTGGCAAGCAATGCCTGTGCATTAGCTATTCTCCAATCATTGGCTGCTTGTGAGGCAACTCGTTTGCCTGATGCATCCAGCAGTTTAGACACCTAGTCTGGAGGTGGAGCATCACCAGAGGTTTGGGAATTAGCGCGTTTTCTTGCATTTGAGACTACCAAAGAATCTAAAGGGAGTTGTCCTTTAATGTAAATGGGATCGTTAGGGGCAGGTTTATACTTTTTATCAATCCTAGGATTGAGAATCCAGGTCCCGACAGGGTCTTTAAATATGTCTGGTGCATGTTTAATGACACCTTTAAGCATGGGTAATGTATGTATTGATTTTTGTGACTGAGCAAATGTATCTAGTAGGAAATCTTCGTCCATGGGGTCTGAATGTAGCTCAACCCCATGATATTGCGCAGCCCTATTAATGAGCTGGCTAAAAGGATAAGTTACTTACCTGTAATCCTAGTTCTCTTCCAGGGGTATACTCATCAAAGTCATAAGCACTGAATAGTCCCGCCCACGTGCGGGGACCCGGAGCAATAGCCAATAATATGCATATACCTACATATATATCCATATACACATATAAGTAAATATATATATAGGTGATATGCATAAAACAAACATATATGCAGCCTGATATTATATACTAGGCTCAGAAAACCTGCCTCATTGCATGTAAAACCTTTTAAATTTGAACAACAAATAAACATACCCCATGATATAATCATGATTAAAACAAGTAAACCACTTCAGTTTGCTTTGAAACAACACAACCTTTATTTTCAAAGGTAAAAGGGGTAAGACCATAGAGGCAGGTCAGCCTAGAGAGGCTGCATATAGAACAGTTAGGAAAAACTGGCGCCGTGCCTTTAAGACCTCTTGGAACCCTCAGGCTCCCATCATGCACTACAGGTGACAGTTAGGTCAGTTCTTTTGGACGGCGTAAACAGTGTGATCACAGTATGGGTAACAGATACATCTCACATGAACATGGTATTCGTCCGGGGAGGAGGGAGGGTTGCTTATGACTTTGATGAGTATACCCCTGGAAGAGAACTAGGATTACAGGTAAGTAACTTATCCTTCTCTTCCAGGGGATACTCATCAATAGTCATAAGCACTGAATAGAGTAGCAAGCCATCCCCATACTCTGCGGGCGAATACCATTATATCATGCCAACCAATCCAACTTATATTACCCAAATAAGTTCCTCAAGGATGCCTGGCCAACCCTAGCATCAGCTTGAGTGTCAGAATCAAGACAATAATGGCGTGCAAAAGTGTGCACCGAACGCCATGTGGCTGCTTTACATATGTCTTGAATAGGAACTTTACTCAGCATAGCTATTGTAGCTGCTTTTCCTCTTGTAGAATGTGCTCTCGGCCTGCCTGAGAGCTGTTTGTGTGCTAGCTGATAAGATAGCATAATGCATGACACAATCCACCTAGAAATGGACCTTTTAGAGGCCGGAGAGCCAGTGTTCAATGGTCCGTAATTAACAAACAATCTGTCAGTGTTGCGTACAGTTTTAGACTTATCCAGATAAAACTTCAACACCCTTTTAAGATCCAGTGAATGTAATGCCTTCTCAGCAGGTGTGACAGGGTTCACAAAGAAAGTGGGAAGAGTGATCGACTGGTTGATGTGGAACTCCGAGACCACTTTCGGAAGGAACTTCGGGTGAGTTCTTAGTACCACTCTGTTTGCATGAAAAACGAGATAAGGCTCCGACGAGCACAAAGCCTGTATCTCGCTCACCCTGCGAGCAGACGTGATTGCCACAAGGAATGCAGTCTTCCAAGAAAGATGTTGCAGCGAGGCCTTATGTATAGGTTCAAAAGGAGGGCCCATTAACTTGGAGAGAACGATATTGAGTTCCCAAGAGGGCGATGGAGCCCTCACTGGAGGATAGACTTTCTTTAGGCCCTCTAAAAAGTCCTTAACCACTGGCATTCTAAAAAAGGAAACCTGATTGGGGGACTTCCTATAAGCTGTTATCGCGGCCAAGTGAACTTTAATAGATGAATACTGTAATCCTGCTTTTGCCAAAGACAGTAAATATGGTAACAGTACCTGTTCCTGACCATGAATAGGATCATGACCCTCTGCAGTACACCACATGTAGAATCGCCTCCATTTGAAAGCATATGTTCTCCTTGTGGAAGGACGTCGAGCCTCTTTCAAGATCTGCATGCAGTCCTGAGAGAGACCTAAGTGCCCATATTGGATGAATTCAGGAGCCATGCTGCTAGCTTCAGGGACGGCAGATTGGGATGGAACACTTTGCCGCCCGCCCTGGTCAGCAGATCTGGATGACAGGGTAGCCTCCTGTGCGGTACTGTCGAAAGACGAAGAAGGTCCGGGTACCACCACTGGCGAGGCCAGTCTGGTGCAACCAAGATCATCCTCATTTTGGATCTGTACAGCTTCCTGATCACTAGAGGAATGAGGGGGACTGGTGGAAATGCGTAGAGTAATGTCTCTGACCAGTCTATCCATAGAGCATTCCCCTTGGAGCCTTGTTGTGGGAACCTGGAGGCGAAGACGTGGCATTTTGCGTTGTCTGCATCTGCGAACAGGTCTATGTCTGGTTCCCCCAGGCTTGAAAAATGTCCTGTGCTACTTCTTGCTTTAGCGCCCAGTCGTGCGCTTCTGCGAAATGCCTGCTTAGGCCATCTGCCTGAACATTTAGGATGCCCGGAAGATGGACCGCTGAGATCTTCATGTCCCGAGCCAGAAGCCACCTCCAGATCGCCTGTGCTTCCAGCGACAGAGGCCTGGACCTGGTGCCCCCTGCTTGTTCAGGTAAAACATTGTTGTTGTATTGTCCGTTTGAACAAGGAGGGTATTGGACTTGATGGACGGAAAGAACGCCTTGAGGGCCAGATGAACTGCCCTGAGCTCCAGCATGTTTATGTGATAGAGCTGTTCTCTTTCCGACCACAGGCCTTGTACCTGCAGGAACCCCATGTGGGCGCCCCATCCTTGAAGAGACGCATCTGTTACAAGAGTCAGCTTTGGAGGTTCCTCGTGAAAAGGGCTGCCCACGAGAAGATGAGACCTCCGCATCCACCAGCCGATGGAGAGTTTGACAGACAGAGGTATTGTTATCGTGTCCTCCCAGCGATTGGAGATCTGGGACCACTGATCTTCCAGAGCCTGTTGAAGAGGTCTCATGTGTAGCCTGGCATTCGGGACTAGAAAGATGCAAGATGCCATAGAACCCAGAAGAGACGAGACTTGTCTGGCTGTTGGGTAAGGGTTCCGCAAAATGGTCTGACACTTGAGGAGGATGGATGACAGTCTCTCCTCCGAAGGATACGCTCTTGCGTTTACCGTGTCCAGAGTTGCCCCCAAGTAATGAATTCTCTGCGTTGGGTTGAGGATGGATTTTTTGAAATTGACATGCAGACCCAATCGATGCAGATGTCGAACACAGTAAGCGAGGTGTAGTTGCAGAAGTGCTGGGGAAGCACTTTTGAGAAGCCAATCGTCTAGATAGGGGTAGACGAATATTTGTTTCCTTCTCAAGAACGCCGCTACTACTGCCATGCACTTTGAGAAAGTGCGAGGGGCTGACTTGAGACCGAACGGTAGGACTGTGAATTGGTAATGGTCGGATTGAATGCGAAACCTTAGAAACTTCCGATGCTTCAGAGAGATGGGAATGTGGAAATAGGCATCCTGAAGATCTATGGAACACATCCAGTCTTGTGGGTGCAAGTGTGGAATTATCTGATGCAAGGCCAGCATTCTGAACCTTTCCTTCAGAATAAATTTGTTCAGTCGCCTGAGGTCTAGAATGGGCCTGAACTCTTTGCCGAGACCTTTCTTTGGGACTAGGAAATAACGAGAGTAAAGTCCTTGATGACGTTGCTGCCATGGAACCTTTTCGATGGCCTCCTTTAAAAGCAGGGCAGATACCTCTTCTTGTAGAAGACTTACGTGATGGGAGGTGGTCTTCCGGGGAGGAATAGAAGGTGGAGGTGACTTGAACCGGATGGAGTATCCGTTCCTTACGATGTTTAGAACCCACTTGTCCAGTGTAATTTTGGTCCACTCTTCTAGAAACATACGAATGCTTCCCCCACCGGAGTGGGTAACGGGTTTAGGGGAAGCAAGCACTCACTGTTTCTGCTGTTGCTGCTGCTTGGCAGCTGGTGCAGACTGCCTGGAGGAACCTCCTCGTCCTCTGCCTGGACGTCGCTGATTGTACTGGGATCTCCCTTGGTGCTGTTGTGTAGACCACTGAGGGGTTTGAACCCTCTGCTGGTAGTTGCGCCGATCGTAGGGGCGATAGCGCCGTTTAAAGTCTTTCCTCTTTTCGAGTCCCACTGCCTTGACCGTGTCCAGTTCTGTCTTCATGCGCGACATCTCATCATCGGCATGAGATCCGAAGAGCGAGGATCCATTGAACGGCAGGTTCAGGATCCGATGTTGGGCCTCCGGCTTCAACCCCGTCAACCTTAGCCAGGAAGAGCGACGGGCACAGATTCCATGAGAGTACCCATGTGATGCTAGATCTGAGGCATTCGCTGCCGCGCTGATGATCTGGTTGGACACCAGGCCCCCTTCCTGAAGGACCTCCAGGAAGTCTTGCTTGTCCTCCTTAGGAAGTTTGTCCGTGAAACGTGACAGGGAGTCCCAGAGAGAGCGGTCATAACGACCCAGCAAGGCCGAAGCGCTGGCTACCTTCATGTAGGATGCGGAGGTGTTGCACATCCTCTTCCCTTTTGAATCCATGGCCTTACTGTCTTTGTCAGGTGGTACCGTGGAAGACGCTGCCCCTGTCTGGTTCTTCCGCGCGGCCGAGACAATGACTGAATCCGGAGGTGGATCGGATCTCAGAAACAGAGGGTCTGTGTCAGGAGCTTTATATTTCTTTAGGATTCTTGAGGGAGCAGCACCCACTGAAGCTGGAGTCAAGAACTTGTGCAACGCAGGCTCCAGTAGACCAGGCACCAAGGGAAGTAGAGGTCTGGATGACGCCCTCTGATGCAGCGTTTCAAAGATGATTGAGGTTGTTGGAACATGAACAGGCATCTCAATCTGAAGTTTAGCCGCTCCCCTACACAAAACCTCATTGAAGGTGTTGAGATCGTCAATCGGGGATACCCTACTCGGAGGTGTTGAGGAAAGAGTGGGTGAGTAGTCCGCTTTAGATGGTCTAGATGATGAAGACCATGAAGACGACCTATGGCTCTTACTCCTGTGAGAGCGATGACTAGGTCTAGAAGCTCTACTTCTGGGAGAGCGGGGTGTATGCCTTCTCACCGATGGAGATCTGCGTGACCGGGCTCGTCGATCATGCCGCCCTGAGGAATGCACCAACTGAATCAATGGCGACCTGGATCTGCTACGTGAATGGACCACCCTGGTAACCTTCCGTATCTTCCACTCCCTTATATCTCCCAGCCATCTAGGAGAGATGTTTGTTACAGGGTGTGCAGGCGGAGCTGGAGAGCGCTCTGGCGAGATCTGTACGATCTGAAGCCCCGGAGAGGAAGAAGCACTCCTGGAGGCCATTTGGATGTTCTCCGTCGCTGACTCCGACCTCCTCGACGCCGACCTCCTCGACGTCGACCCCCTCGACGTCGACCCCCTCGACGGCGATCTGGACCTCGATCTGCGGGACCTAGATCTCGACGTCGACCTCCTCGACGCCGATCTCGCTCTCGACGTCGACCTCCTCGACACCGAAGTCCTAGACGGCGATCTCGCTCTCGACGTCGACCTTCTCACCGTCGAAGGCGACTTCCTCGGAGTCTGTCTTCTCGACGCCGAACGCGCCCTTCTCGACGTCGAACCCCTGGGCGATGCCTGTTTCGACGTCGAATGTCTCGACGGCGACGGCTGTCTTGCCGGCGTCGACACCAAAACCGCTCTGCTTGACGACGAAGCTTGCAGTACCTTCGGCGTCGGTGGTGTCTTCGACGTCGTTAGAGGTGCTCTCGCCGGCGGGCTTCGACGTTGATGTGCCAACGTCGGTATCTCACCGCCTCTCGCTGTAGGTGAGCCAGATGTGGTCCGCCTACGCGATTCTTGATGACTTGGAGCCCTCGACGTCGAAGGACGTTTCGACATCGACTTCGACGCTGACTCAGAGCACAACGGTACCTTGGACGTTGATCTGTCCCTCGACGGCGACCGATGTCTTCTTTCGTCATCTTTTTCTTTGCGTCTTGAGTGAGAGGAGGGCTTTCTTGCAGACAGTTCTCCTTTAGCACTTGCCTTACTTCCTCTCTCCAGCATAGAGTGCAGCTTAATCTTCTCCCTTTCCTTAAGGGTTCTTCTGGAAAACTTGCTGCAATGGTAACACTGGTCTGGCTTGTGTGATGAAGGGAGACAAGCAATACAGACCGAGTGTGGGTCCGATTTGGACATCTTTCCACAGGCCGGGCACTTAATAAATAAGGCCGGCATTTTGAAAGGGAAAAAAGTGAAAAATTTAGGGGAAAAAAAACAGCTGAATCTAACAGCTAGTCAGTAAAGACGTCGAGTGAAACAACAATATTCCACTCAAAACCAGAATTAGTGATAAAAAACCACTAACTGGGGAGCTCAAACTCCAGGGTCCTCAGAAGGAGCCGGAAAAAAGAACTGACCTAACTGTCACCTGTAGTGCATGATGGGAGCCGGAGGGTTCCAAGAGGTCTTAAAGGCACGGCGCCAGTTTTTTCCTAACTGTTCTATATGCAGCCTCTCTAGGCTGACCTGCCTCTATGGTCTTACCCCTTTTACCTTTGAAAATAAAGGTTGTGTTGTTTCAAAGCAAACTGAAGTGGTTTACTTGTTTTAATCATGATTATATCATGGGGTATGTTTATTTGTTGTTCAAATTTAAAAGGTTTTACATGCAATGAGGCAGGTTTTCTGAGCCTAGTATATAATATCAGGCTGCATATATGTTTGTTTTATGCATATCACCTATATATATATATATTTACTTATATGTGTATATGGATATATATGTAGGTATATGCATATTATTGGCTATTGCTCCGGGGTCCCCGCACGTGGGCGGGACTATTCAGTGCTTATGACTTTGATGAGTATCCCCTGGAAGAGAACCTATATTGTCATCTGGAGGGGATGGCCTAGATGGGTATACATCTGGATCAGGAAGGTCTGGAGGATCTGTGGGATTGTTGTAATCTTCCCATGTATCCTGTGGTGGAGTAGTGTGATCATCAGGGTCATCTAAAGGATCCTTATCGTGTCCACCCCCATCCCCTAGATCATCCTCATCCTGTGGTGGTAAGGGCGAGTATGGAAGTACTGGAGAGAATCTAGGAGAGTGTATAGGAGAGTTTGTGGGAGACAAAGGTTTGGTAGGAAGAATAGGAGAAGAGGGTCTTAGAGGTGAAGTTGCAAAGTCTCTTTTCTTCACAGGTACCTCAGGACAGTGTGAGGTATCCAATTTCCTCTTCTTTGATGGGATACTGCCAATATGGCCTGTTTTAGGGTCAATATGTAATGTCTTGTTTCGGATCCGTAGGATCTGGCCGAAACAGTTCTTCCTGCTTGTTGTCTTCTTTCGGTTCCGAGCGTGGTTTTGATTTCGGCTCTGGAGCCGTAGGAGTGGTCTTGTGCTCCTTTGGCTTCGATGTCGGTGTTGAGTCCGAAATCTTCTTTGGATCCGAAGGTTTTCGGTGCTTCTTTGGTTCCGAGGCCTTATGTTCTTTCGGTGCCGAAGGGTTCGATACCGAGGCCTTTTTGGGGGTAACGGGAATAGGGTGTGACCCCGATTTCGGTACCGAAGGTGTTTTATGGGTACCAACGTGCGGCTTGCTTGGTCCCGAGCCGCCGGAAGGCTTTTCCCTTGTGTTCGGAGCCGGGCCCGGAGGCAGGGCTTCTGAAGTCTTTCCTCGGTCTCGACCTAGGCCTTCAGGCGAAGGTTTGACGGAGCCTTCTGTTTATCGGATGGGGCAGGGGCATGGACGTTTGTACTCACTCGTTGACCTGGAGTAATGTGGTCATCGGAGTCGGAGTCATCAGCTTCGGAAACGATGTCGAGCTCCTCCGAATCCTCTGCCTCTGGAACATTGGGGCCTTTGTCGAAAATGTCGTGTGGCACCGGTGTAGTCTGTTGAGCCATAACGTGTCGCCGAGCCCGGCGATCACGGATAGTCTTTTTGGAGCGAACAGAGGCGCAGGCCTGGCAATCCCTTTCCTCGTGTTCTGGTGAGAGGCAAAGGTTGCAGACCTTGTGGTGGTCACTGTGTGGAAATTTAGCTCCACACTGGGGGCATTTTTTAAATGGAGTCCTTTCCATTAGCCGTAGGGTCAAATGGCGCAGATAGGCCCAACGGCCCGCGTCGACGACCAGAATCGAGGATTTTGAGGTTAGCGCGTCGGAGCGGCACGCGAACGAAACAATACCGTCGAGTGGTGATGGGTTGCGCGTCGAAAAGGGGTGGAAACACGGTACCGGAGCGCAGCAAGTCACATCCGAACCCGATGGCGTAAAAAAACAATCTAAGGATGGAGTCGATGCCCATGCACACTATCGTCCAAGGGAGGAGTCACCCATCTCGTGACTGCAAAAGACTTCTTCCAAGACAACAACAAAGTGCAAACATCCGAGCCCAACACCAGATGGCGATCTATGCACAATTATGTATTCTGCAGCTCATATGCCTCGAACAGACTTTTTCGCCTGAGAACACCGGATTTGTTCACCAACAGACTCCAGCTCCGGTGAAATCCGCGAGTCTGCACCAGACGCCCACGGCCTGAGTTCGAGTGGCCCAACACCACGAGGAGGTCTCCCCGGCGACCCAGACCCGAGATCCAGTGATCCCTGACCTGCCTCAACCCTCCAGCCGACGCCTGCAGCCTCAATCGGGAAGGTCCCCCAACCGCGACCAGGAGCTGGTAAGAAGAACTGACCCTAAAAGACACCCCTGCACCCGATGCCCCATGGCCTTGGGTGGCCCAACCAACTGTGTCTAGCCAACCCCCAGCATCCCAACTTACCTCTCCAAGTGGTGGTCGCACCCAGAAGACCTTGGTCTCCGAGCCTGCAGTGTGTTTGCAAACCGGAGAATCCCCACTGAAAGTAACAGGGCACCCGACGACAAACCAGCACCCTGCACCCGGCCGCCCTATTGCCGCTGAGGGTGCACTTTTGGTGCTAACCAGAACCCCCATTTGCCCTGAGCTTCAATCCAGGAGCTTTGCTCCCACAACCTTGTGGCCTGCTCGTAAGCAGCCACCAACCGGAGGCCCCCTATCCCCCATTGGATAACATTGGGCCTCAGCACTCTGCACCCGGACGCCCTAGTGCCGCTGAGGGTGTAACAAAAGTGCATCCTTGACCCTGGGGGACCCCTGAGTCCAACCCCACAAACCCAACTCCCACAACGAAGTACTTACCTGTTAACCGATAACACTATTTTCTCCCATAGGATAACATTGACAGTTTTTCTATGAAAAAGTTTCTAAGTGAGGAGTTGGAAAATCTATAAAAGTCTCTAAAACTGTAACCAAATAGCCAAAACGCTTTTACTTACCTGTTTACAGGAAATGTCCCAGTGCAGTATCCAGGTATACTACACTGAGTTAGAAAAGTAATCTGTAAAGTAATCTATTTGACATCTTAATGAAAAGTCAATACAAAGTATATGTACAATATTTCAAAGCATTGCATTACCAGTGATGCTACTGTAATCAAACCAAAGTATATATACAACTGCAATTCAAACTGTATTATTACTGCAAAGTATAAATCACTTACCTGTGACAGGTTTGCTTGGTTCTAGAAAAATAAAATAACTAAAAGAAAATTTTTATACAAACAAAATTGGTCGGAGTTCAGTCTTTGAGTGTGTCACATTCATTTGCTGATTGAGTGTGTACAACAAATGCTTAACACTACCCTCTGATAAAGCCTTACTGCTCGACCACACTACCACAAATAGAGAGTAAGGTGCTATCTACTTTTACCTCTGCCTACCTTTGGGGTTCCACTGGACTCTGTGCACACTATACCTCACTTTGGTATAGTATATACAGAGCCAGCTTCCTATATTGGTGGATCAGCGGTGGGATATACAACTTAGCATTTGTTGGACTAACTTGGTTACCACCTGATCACATGACAACTCTTAAATTGCCTTTAGAATTCTGATTTTTGAATTGACAAATTTTGCCTCATTACTAAAAGTCTTGATAGGGCCTTGGTTAAGTCCCTTTAGAATTTTAGAAAAATAAAAAGTCACTTTAGCTAGGGATAAGAGGGGTTAGAATTTTTTTAACAATGTCTCTTAACAAGAACCCAGCTGTTAGTGAAGATAACCACAATGGCATAGAGGACCAGGTTGAGGAGCTCGACCTCACCCCTTACCTCGACTTGTCTTTCAAAGAGGTAAGCTCCCTATGCAAAATTTAAAAAAATATAACCATGGGGTCCGATGCCACCAAACAAAAGTTCCAGGAGCTGTTGGCTGGGTATGCTAAGGACCATATCTCTGAGAATGGTGAAGACCTCTCAGATGTGGAAGAAGATGGAGGCGATGAGGAGATAAACCAACCCACCCCCCCACCCCCACTTCACAGGGAGAGAAGGGCCCCAGTGGCCCTGACTCCAAGAATAAACCTCTCAGTACCTAGAGGCCACACAGGTGGATCAGGTACAATTGAGGACAGCCTCAATGAGGAGGACAACCTGCTAGCCAGGTTGACCAAAAGATTAGACCTAGAGACCAAACTCCTGGCTTTAGAAAAAGAAAGAGCAGAGATGGGCCTAGGACCCATCAATGGCGGCAGCAATTTAAAAAATGTAGAAAAAGAAGGATTCTATGGTCCTAAAATCCCCAAAGGGATTGCCCCTAAATTTGAGGATGGTGATGATATCACCAAGTGGTTCGTAGCCTTTGAGAGGGCTTGTAAAGCCAGAAAAGTGAAGAAAACTCACTGGGGGGGCACTCCTTTGGGAACTGTTCTCTGGTAAGTGCAGAGACAGACTTCTGACCCTTAGTGGGGCAGATGCTGGGTCTTTTGACCTCATGAAGAGTATCCGATTGAGGTATTTGGGCTCACAATTGAGGAGTATAGAATTAGATTCAGGGGGGCTTAGAAAACACAGCGTCAGCCCTGGGTGGAATTTGTAGACTACTCAATGAAAACAGTAGGTGGCTGGTTGACTGGAAGTAAAGTGCAAGATTTTGATGGTCTTAATATGTGTTCTTTCATAAACAAATTATAAAGTAATTGCATTAATGAAAAGTTGCATCAGTACCTGGTAGACCTAGGTCCAACTTCTCCCCAAGAAATAGGAAGGAAGGCAGACCACTGGGTCAAGACAAGGGTGACTAGGACGTCCACTGGGGGTGACCAAAAGAAAGGGGTTACAAAACCTCCCCAGAGGAAAGACAGTGAGCCTCTTAAGGATGCAGGAGGGTGGGCCCAAAGACACCTCACAAACTAAAACTGGGTACCAAGGTAAGAGTTGGGATCCCAACAAGGTATGGTGTCACAACTGTCAAAAGACAGGACACCACACCAAGGACCCTAGCTGTCCTAAAAATACAGCCCCTAGTGTAGCTCCAGGGGTTGCCAGTGTAGCTTTGGAGGGTGATTCCTCAGATGAAGAAGTCCTCCTAGCCTTCAACTGGAAAATGGGCCCAAAAGGTGAGTTGGAGATTCCAGAGAGGAGTAGACACTTCCACCACCTACTGGTGAATGGAATCCCAGCCACTGCCCTGAGAGATACCTGTGCCAGTCACACTGTGGTGCATGACAGGTTGGTTCTCTCAAACCAGTATGTCCCAGGGGAAACAAAAAGAGTAAGGGCTGTCCCAGGGGGTGTCACTGTTAGGCCTGTGGCTGTAGTGCCCCTAGAAATAGCTGGGTCCCTTAGTTGGAGAAAGGTGGTAGTCAATAAAGACTTCCCCCTTGATTGTCTCCTTGGGAATGACCACCCAGAGATTGGTCTGAGCCAAAGAGAGGTACTGGTCCAGTGCCAGAATTCACCCAAGGAACCTGGGAGGGCTGAACCTGCAGTCCAAAAGAAATGTCAGTATAGGAAAGGTGGACAACTGTTAGCCACAGTTCCAGTGGGCCAGGGAGATTGTATCCCAGTGAGGGAAAACTCCAAATTCCCACTGGTGAAGTTCCCCCTAGCGCGCACACACCCACACCCACCACACCCACACCCACCACACCCACCACACCCACCACCCCACCCACCACACCACCACACCCACACCCACCACCACACCCACCACACCACACCCACCACCACCCCCCACCCCCCCCCGCCCCCACCCCCCCCGCCCCCATTGCAGGCTGCGTGTTCAGGTGCAGAACAAAGTGGAGATTCGGTATCAAACTTCTCAGCACATTAAACTCACGCTGATGCCAGTATGGGTTTTAATGAAACATGCACTCAGAGGGCATCTTAGAGATGCCCCCTGACTGGTACACACCAGCCTGCCACCACAAGAAATGTTTTTGGACCCCTAGGGTAGGAGCCTTCACTCCCTGAGCCCAGAAACAAAGCCTTTCGTGGGCGAGGTAGGTGTTCACACCTCCCCCAGGCCAGGAAGAGCCATCTGTGGCAGGGGAGCTTCAAAGGCCGTGCAGCCTTTGAAATGCAACCTCCAGCCTCTCCTGCTATCAGGAGCAGGCCCCCTTCCTGTCTCCCCTCCTTTCCGGCGGGAAGACAGGCGGGAAAAATTAGCCAGACCAGAAGGTGTGCCCACCTCTGCCAACTCCACCCCTCAACTTTCCATCATTACAGAAGATAATAACATCCAAATGCTAAATGGACAGGACAGGCAACTCAACTTCACCCACACCATAGACAAGGAGAGACTGGTGTTTTTAGATGTTACTATTTCCTGTAATGATGGAAAGCAGCATACAGACACCTATCAAAAACCAACAGAAAAAAACAACCTTCTTAGGTTTGATAGCTTCCACCCTGGACCGTTACATGAGAATCTTCTATATGGTCAATTTCTCCGTCTACGACGTATCTGCAGCCAAATAAATGATTTAAAAAATCAAGCAAAGACTCTGACAAATAAGTTAAGAGCGAGGACATTTCCAGAGCACATAATCCAACGGTCAGAAAAACAAGCAAGGAACCAAAACAGAGATTCACTCATGGAAATCTCTTCACGTGAAAAAGCTGACCCACCACTAGTATGTGTCACTACATACTACACAGCATCAAATCAAGGTAAAAAAAGAATTCAACACAATTGGAAATATTAAACGTGGGAAGCAGAAAGTGGAACTTACAACTATTCTCCCATCAAAGAGCTTACGGGATAGTCTGGTACACACAAGACCGAAACAACAAACACAGACAATACAATCATTATTTGAACTTCCACCAGTAATAAGACACTATCCATGTGGCCAATGTATTGTTTGTCACTTGACATCTGCAGCCAAAACGATAGATCTAGGAAGAACCACCCCAAGGGAATTGAGAAAACACACAAATTCTAACACCAAACAAGTAATATATCTCATTACGTGCCCCTGCAACCTTAAATATATAGGTATGATGACCAGAAAGGTAAGCACACGCATTATAGAACACAGGAGCACAATAAGATGTAAATGAAACACCACCAAAATGGCAGATCACTTCATAACCAACCATCACATTCATAATGACATGAGACGGACAGTCTTGGAACATGTGACTGCGGAGACCAGAAATGTTGAGAAAATCTTGTTTGAAAAAGAACAGAGGTGGGTGTATAGACTTTCCATACACACAATAGGGTTAAATGAAGAAATCCCATGGAACGGTATACTATGATGCTACCACCATTAATTAGGAGGCACATTTATCTATAAACAAGACAATCCTAGAAACTTCCCTGGATGACTAGAATTGTTTGAGTGATGTTTCATGTAAAATAGGCCTCTATGCTCGAAAATAAGCCTCTGCACAATAACGTACGAGTCATAAACTCAATGTCCCACAATACACCAGGCATCCTGCAACCTGATAGGAAAGACACACATTATAGAAAGAGAAGATATTGCTGGATGCATAATATCACAATTCGGAGATTATTAACATAAACAACCCTGAAACTAAGGGAGATGAGAGAGAATTTTAAAAAGGGACTCGCGCGGAACTATTCTTTGTCAGTCCCGATCACGTGACCTACGTCCTATGCTCACTATTGAGGTAGAATTAGAGCTGTCCCCGGAGCTCTAATTCTACCAGATACCAGAATAGACGCTGAACAGTATGTAAGTAGACAGTATATTTAAGATTATAAACAAGGCATGTAGAAATACCACGGGTTATACTCGATTATGTAACATTACGTCACATGAGGAGGAACGTCTCTTACGGGCGGGTTTATAACCTGGAAGTGAACAGAGACGAATTTAACATGCAGAGAGACAGGGGCACTGCTCGAGTGAGAGCGGACACGTACCCTTGACAAAGTAAGGCTATTTCCAGCTTATATGTTTACTAAACAGCATCGAAGCGCTCTGATACTATATGCAGTCTAAAATCGTGAGTAACGAACTTGCAAAAAATTACTTACATTGTGTATGTTTCCATTTCCTAGTGTTTGACTACAGGGACGGTCCACCCCTGAAACTCCCTATGCTGTCAGTAAAATTAACTAGACATGTAGGAAGTATATGTGTTACAGATTTGGTGTTTGTTGGTGTCCACCAAGGTGTTTGTTTATCTTTTTATGTATAAAAGTATAAAAGGAACGCAGATCCTTTACCAAGCATGTAAATAACTCACACTTAGATGATCACATGAGATGGGGTGCGTGCAAATACTGTAGTACCCTGTTTGACACAGCAATTTTCTCTTTTAAGCTATGACCATATAAGGAAAAGGTCCTTCGAGTATGGTCTGTAGGCTATCTTGCATGCTTTCTACAAGATGATGCTGCATAAGCAAAAGGCTATTATTTGATATCACGCAGGGTAACACAAGATCCTGAAGAAAGCCAAATGACCCTTCAGGGCAATGCATTGGCTGAAACAGGTCGACCTAAATTGACAGCTGAGAAAATTATATCCTAAGAGCGTCACACGTCACATCAATTTTTTTAATCTAGCCCTTAATCCTATATTATTAAAAGTCATGATTAGGATTCAAAGGTTATTTCAATTCACCTACACCCCCTGCCTTCACCTATTTCTACCACTTTAAGAACTCCGCTTACAAACGTGTTTAGTCCACCCATACACATTCAGTGTTTGGTTGAGGGTCCAATGATGAAGCATGCCACGGGTGGTACCTGTGGTTGAGGACCCTAAAATTTATATATATATATATATATATATATATAAATATATTTGTATATTTAGACACAGGAATATTGTAACAAAAAGGTAACTAATAACCATACAATACTGAAAATCTAAGAAAATGTGAGGTGAGCACCGATTTACCTGGGTGCCTGGACTTATCAATCTCAGATACATTGCACACATGCACCTTATGAACTTTTGGTTTCCCCTCCTTTTGTGTATTTACCATTGATATTCGGGAAGATGAGGGTATATCCATTGTAAAGACTTCACTCCTCCTTTGATTGTTGTAGATTGAAAGATAGCCACTATCCTGCATACATTCCTCAAACACTCAAAAAAGACTTTCCTTGTCGGAGATGTTAAGTCTTTGTCCGAAGAGGAGTACGAAAGGAGAGTTGTATGTAATGCACGAGTGTCCTAATCCTGGCCTATGTGTGCCCATGTTTAAAATTGTACCATACACAAAAGGGAACTGTCTGTTGTCTGTATTGCTATATATTTTCTGTTTAGATGGCCGGTTGGCAATAGTTTAATGTGCTTAGTAACACCTGCTGTGTATGCTGTCATAGTTGGTATATCATTCTACCAATAGGTTGGTTCTTTTTATTTGAAAGAATTTGCTCTTTTTAGTTAGATGTTTCACGTTTTCCCTGTCTGGGCTTTGTGTGTGTGATCTGTTCATTGTGGGAGTCTTTTAGAAATTAAAGTTCCATGTGTGAAACTTCAAGGTGATGTCTGAGTAGTGTTTGGATGGTGGTGTGTGTGTATGGCATCTGGCTGGCAGTGTGTGTGTGGACTGGCGGTTGGCTGCCAGTATGTGTGTAGTAACCAGCAGCTAGTCACAACACACACAGCATCACCAGACCACACTTTCCGCCAGCTACCAGGCGGTGTGACTGCTGTGTCTGAACAGGCGCCTGGCTGGCGGTGTGTGTGTGTGTGTGTGTGTGTATAGTGACTTGCTGTTGCTCACTACACACACACACACACACTGGCAGCTAAACACCAGTCCACACACTCCACCAGCTGCCAGGCGATGTGCTTACTGTGTCAGTCCTGTAGGCGTATGAAAGTGATGGGACCTTGAACCGTGCTGTTTGTTGATGTGAGTGTTGTAAGGTGCTGGGCCCATGGCTGGCGGTGTGAATGGTTTTGTGTGTGAGACGCATTAAAGGTGTGTGAATGGCCTGTAAAGCGGTTGGAGCCTTGGTGTGGCTTTACAGCTCAAAAGGTTCATTATTAAATAATTATCATATAAACAGTGTTTTCCACTTTAAAGTTTTGCGAAATCTTCTAATAAAATTTACGTTTTGAACTTTTCACTCACCCTCATGCCAAATCCAACCAGTATGTGTGTGAATTTGAGTAGTAGATGGTGGCGCAGTGATAGTTTTCTTTTCTGTCTTTCTCTGCCAGGGTGTACGCTGTTTCTAGGGAATATCTACCGACCCCAGATATTTTCATAAAATAAGACACTGGGGAGACTCCAGGGTGGTGAGTCTTGCATGGATCCCACAAGGTTTTCTAACCCAGAAGCCCTTGGAATCCTCAAACATAGGATAAAATCACACTTTACTTCATATTTCTGTGACTCAAAGTACTGGAATCTGCGGGGAACCGCAAATTCCATGCCACCAAGAGTTCGCACATGTCTCCTGATAAAAATGGTACTACCGCTGAGTGGGTAAGCCTAGCGCCCACAAAAGGACAGGATCCAAGAAACAATGTGGCAACATCAACAAAAGGGGTAGCTTCAGTTTTTGGGCTTGGGCTCGGCTGGCACCCAGGGAAACCTACTAAACCCAGGCCTTTCTGAAAACTAGACACTCTGGTTAGTACAGGGTGGTGTGCCTCTCGTGGATACCACAATGTTTTCTTACCCACAATGCCCTGCAAACCTCAAAATTTGCCTAAAATCACACTTTTTCTGTGCATTTCTGTGACATATTCTCCCAGAACCAGAAGGAATCCACAAACTTCCTACCACCCAGCGTTGCTCCACTTGTCCCAATAAAAACGCTGCCCCACTTGTGTTGCTGGGCCTAGTGCCTGTGACAGGAACAACTCAAACTAATGTCAATGAGAGTCCTTGCAAAGGACACTCATTAACCTTGGTTTGATCTGTTTCTGTTGCGGGCACTAGACCCAGCCACACAGGTGAGATAGTATTTTAATCAGGAGACTTGGAGGAATGGTAGTTGTATTCCCCTGGGTGTCTAGTTTTAAAAAATGTGCAAGTTTACTAGGTTTCCCTATGTGCCGGCTGAGCTAGGGGCCAAAATCCACCGCTAGCCACAGTGTAAAAAAAGAAAAAGGGTCTATTTTCAATGGAAAAATGTGATGTTTTTATGTTGCATTTTGGAGCCTTCCCTGACGAGGTCACTAGCCCTACCCACTCAAGTGTGGTACCATTTTTATCAGGAAACTTGGGGGAATGGTAAGTGGTAGGAAATTTGTTGCTCCCTACAGATTCCAGACCTTCCCATCACAGAAATGTCAAACTTTGAGGTTTGCAAGGGCTTCTGGGTAAGAAAACGTAGTTTCTTGCCTGTCGGTGTAGTTTTGCAGCGCAAAACATTTTCTGGATTCACATGCTGTGCATTATTCAGTCATCTAGTGGCTGGGTCTGGAATTCTCCCAAAAATCTTTTGTCCTTCTCGGTTTGTTTTTTGTTGGTGGTGGGCGTCGACAGACCTCCATTTGGAGTCCCCTTGTGACATCATTGTATTTCCTCTGGAAGCTCCCACCTTTGGTCCAATCTTCCGATTTGTTTTTTTTTTGTATGTTGCTCCTTTTTCTCATCTTGGTGGAGGTAGATGGGTTCGCTTGTGAATACAGAAAATTCTTCAAGCCGCAAAACTACACCGACAGGTAAGAAACTATACGTTTTGCAGCGTGAATCTTTTCTGGATTCACATGCTGTGCATTGACTGTGCAGGAGTTTGTTACTTCTGTTGTGGTGACGGTTGAAGATGAGCATTGATTAGTAAACAGATGTTGCAAGACCTTTTGTCCCACTTGTGCTTCATTGTTCATCTGTATATCTACACAATAGCATCTTGTGAATGAGTGCACTGATGACCACAGTGCTGCCATACAAAAGTCTTGTAATGGTATATTTGCTTGAAAAATAATAGTTGCTCACTTCTTTCTAGCTGAATGTGCTTCAGGTGTTGAATGTAATGTTTCTCCTGCATTTCTGTGGCACAACTGTATTGTTTGTGCAATCCATCTTGCAACTGTGCTCTTGGTTACAGATCTTCCTAGAAGACTTTTTGCAGATTAAACGAGTAGCTTTTTGATTTTCCTGTCCGGTTTTGTTCTTTCAATATAGTACATTACAGACCCCGCCTTGCGTCTAATATGTGTAATGTCCTTTCAGCTTGTGTTTTTGGTGTTTGAAAGAAACTTGGTATTTGAATAGTTTGATTCAAGTGGAATTATGAGATTACTTTTGGCATGAACTGCAGGTTGGTTCCCATGACAATTCTGTCTTTGTGAACTTGAAAATATAGTTCTTGCAATGAGAGCGCCTGTAACTCACTGACCCTGCGCAGTGAACTTATGGCCACTAAAAAGGCAGTCTTTAGAGTGAGCATTTGCAATGTTGCCTTGTATAAAGGCTCAAATGGTATTTTCATTAGTTTTGTGAGCACTACATTAAAGTTACATGTGGGTGCAGGTACCTTTTTTGGTGGTGCAATTCTCTTTGCTCTTTCAAGGAATCTTTTTATTACCGGTGCTGTGAAGAAACTCTCCCAACGTGGCCCCTTGTGTAAGCCACTATTGCTGCTAAATTAACCTCTAAAGATGCATACTTCAACACTGGGAAAAGGAACATTCTATTATTCTTGCAAATCAAACCGGCTTTACAAAACAATCTGAGACTACAGTCAGCATTCTGGCACTCCCGATGCTGTTTGACTCCACAAAAACGAATGAACACCCCGTACACCTGTGTTTTATTGACTTTAAATCAGTTTTCAACACAGTGGATCGGGGTAGGCTCTGGAAGAAACTGGCAAGTCGAAACATCCCAAATAGTCTGCTAAAGGCTCTGGAAATACTCCACACAGACACCTGGGACAAGATCAAGTTAGGGGACGGCTCAAAACTATCAAGGAAAATCACAACCACGCAAGGATTGAAACAGGGATGTGTCCTGGCCCCAACATTGTTTAACCTGTTTCTCTCACCCCCTCACTAAATAAAGTGATCTCACACTCGCCTAAATTGGGAGGCCTCAAGTTATCGAATTTGCTGTATGCAGATGACTTAGTCCTGGCAAGTAAAACTAAGGGTGGTCTACAGAAACCCTCACTCACTCTGAAAAAAACAGATTGACTATCAATAAGGAAAAAATTAAAATATTAACAGCACAAGGAACAACGGCAAGGAGGCACACTTGGCGTCTGGGGAAGAAAGAATTGTAACAGTTAAAAGCTTTAAGTACCAGAGGGTTCATTTCAAGGACAACGGACGTTTCAGCGACCAACTGGAATAAATTAAGAAGGTCTAAGGTCACTTTACAAGTTGAATGGGACCATTCTGCAGGTTGTAAAAGCTAAGATCCTCCCCACCCTGACATATGGGAGCGAGGCGCTCAGGATAAGGATATCACAACGCTGGACAGAACAGTTCTCAAAATATTCAGGTCACTTTTTCCAATTACCTCTGAACACACCACCTGCATCAATAAGGATAGAATTTGGTATCTCCAAACAGTCAATGGCTCAGAAGACAGCCTTTGTGCCCTGCTGCCACAAGTTTAGGATAGCTCCAGTAGATACCCTGGGCAACCACATCTGGCAAGAACTGGAACTTAGGCTGATCTCCCCTGCACGCGTCTATCTAAACCTGGCTTTGAATTTACTCGTCCTAACAAACGCTTGGGAGTTACATCTTGGCCATCGAGAGTTCAAAAGACTGGCCAAATCCAGTGCACAGCTCGCATCAGTGCTTGAGGATAAAGACAAACTGTCTATACGCAGTCATGGATGGATGACATTCATAAACGACACCAGGTCTAAACCACAGGGCTACCTAGGGGAAACATATGGTAATCTGGTCAAACTGAAATTTGTAAAGTACAGGCTAGGCGTTTTGCTGCTACTAAAGCATCTCCAGCCTTGGAAAAAACAGAAGGCCCGGGCAAGACGCATGACGGTTATGTATGCAAGAACCAGAGATCATCCATGTCCTAGGTATGTGCCGTGCCGGTATGAGAGAAAGCCGTGAACTTGAGTAGGAAGTGGAGAAACCAGGGTATAAGGTCATGCAGGGGGGGTGGTGCTGGCCAGCTTTGACCCTACGGACATCAGTCTGAACTGTGCCATGATTACATTTCTTCAGAGATTTGAAAAGAGATCTGCAAACAAGGAGTCAAGAACTGTGGTGAAGTGGGAACCACTCGAGAAGCCACCACATGCACAGTAATCAACAGAAACGTTTTAAAACTGCCTGTCGCAAGGCCCTAACTAATAGCAAAACCATAGAAGGAGGGAATTATCACATTTTTAACTTTACCATCTAGATTCCCGTGACCATTTTATTGGGTTACCCAAGGCTTGTAAATATGTAGTAATTAACAATTGTTTCAACCTCTAGAAAAATGAATTTTATGTATTGACAACTGCATTTTAACTCCTCGCAGCCTATTACTGACTGTATTGGTACGGATCCTATTTTTTAAATTCTCTTAAGGAAAAAAGCAGTACAAATACTTTTAAAACGGGTCAATTGACTCCACTGCTATGAAATTGAGCGAGTTATTTTTTTTACAGATGTTTTATCACGCAATAGATTGCAAAGGTTTTTATTACTCATGCAATAAAGATTTACTTACATATGTAAGTTTGCAGTCTGATAGATGTGTCAAATATTTTAGAACAGTTTTGTCTCGTGTTTTTCCTTAATAGTTCCTCATTAAGACACCAAAACGAGTATCGTTTCCATTTAGTCATATGACACTTTCTTGCTGTTGGCTTCCTTGCTTCTCTTAGTACTGCCATCATTTTCTTTGGTAATTTTAGGAACCCAGATTCTAAGTCTTCAGGAGCCATGCTGCCAGCTTAAAGACTCTGGTTTGGGGTGCAGCGCCCTTCCTTTTTCCACTGACAGAAGATATTGTCTGCTTGGTAATCTGTGAATTTTTCCATGAGATAGTTCTATCAGTTCTGAGAACCATGATTGTCTTGCCCACTGTGGAGCAATTAGTATGAGATTCCCTCTGCTGATTTTGCATTTGCTGATCACCCTGTGTAGTAGTGATATCAGGGAAAAGAGTAAGCAAATCTCCCTAACCAGTCTATCAACAGTGCATTCCCCATGGATTGATGGTAAGGTTGTCTGGAGGCAAAGCTTTGGCATTTTGCATTCAGAGGTGTTGCAAACAAATCTATCTGTGGAGTTCCCCCATTTCTGAAAGATACTGTGAACGGTTTGGTTTAGCTCACATTCTTAGGAACATGAGGCGTGTCTGCTCAGTCTGTCGGCCTCGATATTGTCTTTTCCCGGTCGATGCACTGCTAAGATTTGCATCTTCTTTTGAATCATCCACTTCCATAGCTCTTGTGCCAATATCGACAGTGGTAGGGACTGTGTCCCACCCTGTTTGCTGATGTAGAACATGGTTGTATTATCTGTTAGGGTTAATATTGTATTCCCCAGGGCTCTTTCTGAAAGGCTTTTAAGGCTAGGAATATTGTTTTTAATTAGAGGATGTTGATATGTTGTACAGCATCTTGTCCCTTCCAGACGCCCCGCTGACTTAAGGCATGCATTGGAGATGTTCTTGCCATCTTCGACAAGGTGCGCTGCATCTCTTCCGATATTGTTCTGGGAGATGTTTCATCAGCTCCCCTATCTCCTCCCAGTGTTGGTAGGAATGGCCATTCATTAATGCTTTCGAATTTGTGATGCACCACTGATTTGCAGCACTCCTTTCAACCTATAAGGTCCATTACTGTCCTTGTCAGGAGGGGCTCCTGAGGTAGTAGGAACGTTAGCCCTCTTTCTCACAGTTTATGTAATAATTGAGTCTGCTGGCACCGTACCCATTATACAGGCATTATCTTTTGACAAATACTTATATTTTTTCTTTCCCCTTGGTGTGATGGCTCGACATGTGGCATATTCTTTAGAGGACCCCTTCCACTTGTCCAAAACCCCTGGTCGCATAGGCAAGAACTGACTGATTGTGTGGACAGTAGAGTCTCCCTCAGGAAACACGATTGTGGTTTCTCTTCTTCTAGTTGAACCCCATATCTGTCCGCTACCTTTTTTCTGGCAGTGATGGTCTTGATGGGTAATTGTCTAACCCCTTTTCTGGTGAGTCATTGTCTAAGTCTTGCCATTGTGTTTTAGTGTATTCAGAAGCCTCTGAACCCTGATATAGTCCTGCGCTTTGCTCTTCCTCTCCTTCACAGAAGTTTTCTTCTCCCAGTTCTTCCTGAGGCTCAAGAATTAGTGGTGGATCAATGTCTTCGAAGCTTTTCTCCCTCTGATCCTTCGATGTCGAGGATTTCACTGGGATTCAAAACTCCTGGAGACTTTCGAAGTCTTTGCGTTTCTGGAGCACAACCGCCATTTTTTTCCAATCTCGGCAGCCCGTTGTTTGGCGTCAGGAATCTCGCTCATCTTCCTCTTCAAAGAGTCCTTTGTAGACGAATCAGTCGGCGAATCATGATGGTCTGTTTGCGACTTTTCATGTTTCAACAGCTAAGCGTCCTTTCCTCGTCCGTCCTTTAACAACTTAGCCTTGTCAGGTGTTTTCTCCACTGAGGTGTACCTTTCAAAAGGTACAGAGGGTTTCATTGTATCGTGCGGACGTCAAGTGCTTTGACACTGAGGCTCCCTTCAAGGTTTTTGTTTTGGATTTTCGCAACTTGGGTAAGATTTTTGAGGACGATGGTTCTCTTACCTCCGTTTTAGATGTCTTCTTCGCCCCCTGTGCCTCGACGTCAGTGATGTGTATGTTGAACTCAGCTTCCCCTTCTGGTCCTTCAGTGACGTTCTCCTTTTTGTCACTTGAGAGGTCCAAGTCTCGCAAGGGGGCAGGGGGGGGGGCAGGGTGGTGGTGGTGGTTGTCCCTGCATGGGGTGCTGGGCTCGCCTTTGCCATTCGCTTTCCCTCAGGGTCTTTGGCGTGAACAAGGAACTGGCGTTGCAGTCCTCACTACGATGCTCTACGGACAGTCAAAGGTTGCAGACCAGGTGTTTGTCTTTCTGTGCAAATTTGTGGTGGCAGTGTTTGCAGAACTGGAAAGGTATTTTCTCCATTACTCTGTAACTTTTTTTTGCTGTTTTTCGTAACTTCGGTTGTTTTTCAGTGAACTTCTCACGATCTTCGGTTAACTTCTTCTTCCAAGTGTTGGAGAGCCTTCAGCATGCATCCAGACCCAACAGTGGAAAGAAAGAATCTGAAGATGGTGACCAAAGGTGGGAAGCTTTCGGAGGAAGCACAACAGCATCACAATGGGACACCGCCGCGTCGACGCCCACCAACAAAAAACAAGCAGAGAATAAGGACAAAAGATTTTTGGGTAGAATTCCGGACCCACTCACTAGATGGCAGAATAATGCACCGCATGTGAATCAAGAAAAGATTCATGCTGCAAAACCTGGTGAGAGCCATGCAAGTCACCCCACCCTGGAGTCCCTCGGGTGTCTAGATTTAAAAAATGTGCAAGTTTGTTAGGTTTTCCTTGGTGCCTGCTGAGCTAGGGCCCAAAATCCACAGTTGGTCACATTGCAAACAAGAAAAAGAAAAAAGGCCAGTTTTCAGTGAAAAAATGTGATGAGTCCATGTCACATTTTGGGTCCTTTTTAGGTCGAGCCTCGAGTAGCGCGCAAGCGCTGCTCTGCGAGACTTTAAGTTAGGGCTTTTGAAAGCTGACCAGGCGCTCGTGCGTCATGGCCTTTTCCCTGCGGTTACGCGCACGGCAGACATCTGTTTCCAATTATCGTGCCCAGACGCGGGCGCGGTAATTGGAAACACATGCTGGCCGTGCGGGGAAAAGGCCATGACGCACGAGCGTCTGGTCAGCTTTCAAAAGCCAAGGCTGCCGCGCTCGCTCGCCCCCGCTCCTCTCTTGTGTTGGCCTGCCTCTGCTCGTGTTAAGGGTTCTGTTTTTCTTTTGTTTACTTCGTGCATGACAGGTCACGAGGTTTTTTGCAGTGCCGTCACTTAATCTGCTTGTTTTTTCCTTTGTTTATTTAATTAAATTAGTGGATAGGGGCATGGGGAGTTTAAGTGATTTGCCCAGAATCACAGGATGTAGAGCCTACGCCGAGACTCGAACATGGCTCTCCAACTCCCGAAGTTGACAGCTCTGACCGCTGCACCACATCCTCTCCTTCTAAATATCACAGCACAAGAGACCTGAAACAAAGTGTGGGGAGTGAGAAATACCGACCTCTCTGCCCCACATTTCTGACGGCTGTTGTTTTATCATTCCGGTAGTGAGAATCACCCCGAGACTACCTGGTCCTCAAAGCTTCTTATCCCCCAGGGATAATAAAATCCTTCCCAGGTCCACCCTCTGTTGCTCCACCTCAGGCAATGTCTTGTTCACTCCATCATCAGGTCTGCGCACCGTCCTCCGCTCCTCCTTTGTCATATCTTGTCTTCTGCCCATTGATAATTTTTCTGCCGTGCACTGTTGTCTGTTTATTCCTGTATCACCTGAATGCCTCATTTTCTATAAAAGGGTTATGCGGGGGATTGCTCAGCTATGGTGCGATCAGAATTTACTTTCCTTTTTTTGTTAGATTTTAGCTTAATTAAGTTTTTCGTTTCCTTTACAATCTTAATTGCCTCTGCAGTTGCCTGTTGTTCCCTTGCTGCGGTTCGCAGCATAAGCATTACTAATAAAATTGTGCCTGCGTTGCAGCTTGCAAACCCCTTCAGAGCGGAGTTCTGTCCTCAGCAAAACAGAGCAACACACGCAGACTGATTTCTCGTGAAATCTGGCCTCATGGGCTATGAAGCTAGACCAACTGTCCCACTTGAGGGGGTGACCGGAACGTCACACCCGGCCAGTAACAACTCTTCACGCCTGTGAACCCTTCACAAACAGGATTTCCTATAACGAGTAGGAAAATGAGGGTTATTTTTACCTTATTTTACTCACTGTGCATTAAGTTAATTTGTTTAACTACTGTACAGGGTGAAAACGATGTGTTTCTCCCTGAAGTGGATGACTTCGTTTCTCTCTGAACGGAGCTTCCAAGTTGTACAACAGACGTATCTGTCCGAAAGCCTCCCTCTGCCTCAGGGGGTCCCACAGGGATCAATTTTGAGTCCCACCCTTTTTAATCTGTATGTGGGTCCACTGGCAGAATGTGTGGAGAAGCATAAGGTGTCGATAGTATCTTATGCAGATGACACGCAGCTAATCGTAATGCTGTCCCAAGACAAGGAGCAGGCAGCTATACGTTTTTCCAACTGCTTAGAAGAGGTGGCGGACTGGATGTCAAACCACTGCCTCAAGCTGAATGGGAATAAGACGGAGGTGTTGGTGGTAGGCAAGACGCCATCAATATGGACATCCGCATGGTGGCCAGAATCACTGGGACAAGTCCCCACCCCGAAAACAGAGGTGAAGAACCTCGGAATCTGGTTCGACTCTAAACTGACTTTTGATAACCAGATTCGGAAGGTAGCCGGGAAATGCTATGGGGCAATGAAAACCTTGAGGAAGGTCATTGACCTGTTACCTTCTAAGGCCAGAAAGACCATAGTACATGCTGTAATCACTTCCCAATTGCACTATGGGAATGTATTATACCTTGGCGCATCCAAAAAAGGCCTATCCAAACTGCAGAGGGTACAAAATGCGGCTGCTCGCTTGGTTCTCAGCCTCCCAAGGACTGCGAACACGAAGAAGGCCCTGACAACCCTTCACTGGTTGCCAGTGGAAAAGAGTCATGTTCAAAGCAATGTGCTATTGCCACCGCATTCTATCTAATAAGGGTCCGAACTACCTTCAGCCATTATTGACTAATTACACCCCAGGGCGCAGTCTAAGATCCTCGGGGAAGGCACTGATGACAGTGCCAAGAATATTCAGAGCACGAATGGGGGCCCGCTCTTTCAGGTACCTGGCAGCAAAAACTTGGAACACTATGCCAATTGACATAAGAACTGAACCAAGCGAAAGTATCTTTCGCAGACAATTGAAGACCTGGATGTTCACAAAAACTGTGTAAACACAGCTTGTCGGACCTGCAGGGGGCAGCAGTAGTCTCATTAGCTTTGTCTCAGCGCGGGGACACACCGGGCGGTGTAACCATGCGCTCTACAAATGAATAAATAAATATATTCTGTTAAATTCAATAGATTTTGCCTGTTCATGGACTATACTAAATTCTGCATCGCTTATTCTCCAAACTGAATGGTCTTTTGGCACCAACTCTGGTGCAAGAATGTCATGGGGAAAAAGTGAATTTTGCAGTTTGGGTGCTCCATTTCCTATATCGACAAAGACATGTTGAGACCGTTTTTTGTTATCTGGCACCTTATGCCCTTTTGTGGTGGTTCCATAAAGCAGTTGCCTACATAATCGCTTAATGAAGCCCCACCGGTGCTTGGCACTATAAACATGAACCAACAGGGCAAATAGCGTTGTTGGTTGTTGACAGTTTTAGGCATTTTTTTTCTTTCTGCAAACTGCTTGGATTTGAAATTGACCCATGTCTGAAGCTGTGCTGATTCTCCAGCGCACATGCTTCGGAGTCCCCCATTGCCTGGTTTACCTTCTCTGCATTCTTGACTTCTAATGGTGGATTTACGGGGCCTGGGTCAAGCCATGTAATCTTTATGGCCATTGCCAAGGGAAATCTAAATAATGGTGGGATGGGTTTGCTCCGTGTGTGCCTCCCCACTGTTGCATTAAGGAGTTTGTGTGTGTGTGAGAGAGATTATTCTTGTTTAAACAGTTTTTACTTAAACTGTTTGCATTTTAGGATAAAATTACACTTCATAAATTTAACAGAGGATCTAGTTTAATTTATTTTTTACTCCACTCTCCTGGGTACCATGTGGCATACCTGGATGTTTCGTCTAACACCCAATAACACACAATTCACCAACACACAAATCAACTCCACCCAGCATATTTACACTCCACGTAATACCACTCACCACTACATAATTCAACTCCACATAACACTCAACTCACTACCACATAATTACACACCACATAAAAGCAAACTATACCACATAGCAAAAACCCACATAAAAACACTCCGCACTATGTCACATAATTTCATCAACATATTTTCACTCAACCCCACACAGTTCCAAGTCACACTATTCAACTCAACAGATTTCCATTCCCCACCACATAATTCGACAACAAACCACATAATTCTAATCAACACAATTACATAGCACACCACATACATCCAATACACTCCACATAATCACACACCATACCACAAAATTCTACAAAACACCACATATTTAAACTCCCTACATAACACTCCACAACACAAAATAACGTTCCACATAATAACACCCCATAACACACAATCCCACTAAGCATACCTCCCATACCCTAGAATACACCATAATTACTATCCACATAATTCAACTGCACACCATGCCACATAATACCACTACACAAATCCACTCCACGCCACACAATTCCACAACTAACAATTCCAAAACAAACAACATAATTCCACTATACTCCATAACACAGTGGTAAAACACATTTGCATTTACAACACCAATTGCTCTAACTCTCGTTTCTCTCCTTGTCCTTACTTTAAAACCTACCCGCACATCTCACCGTAATATCATTCCTGGCAGAAGCTGGTGTAATCTGACCCACATTGTAACATTAATTCAAAGAGCTTTGTTCTTACTTTGATGTCTAACACATATGCTGTGTTAACTATATTTGTGGCAACTACGTGTGTGGCATAGTTTGACTTCTGCATTAACTGCTGTAGGATTTGAATGTTTTTTACACCATAAATGTGCCGGATAAATAAATCGATTTATCCTACGTACGATAATGTTGTTTTGCTAAATTTGTATGTTTATCTGTTTTATCACATTAATACCACATACATCCACCCCACATAAATCCACTCAGTACCACATAACAATCCACATAAACACACTCAACACCATGCCACATAATTCCACTCAACACCTCACTGTTTCATGCCACACTGTTCAACTCCACATAAATCCATTCCACGCCACATAATTCAACACCAAACCTCATTATTCCACTCCACAACACAATTCCACCACACACCACATATATCCAATTTACAACACATAATTGAACATCATACCACAAAATTCAACAGCACACCACATAATTCAACTCTACTACAAAACACAACACAAAATACCATTCCACATAATTACACTCCAGTACACACACTCCGCCTCCACATAATTCCAATACATTCAAAAACACATAACTACTATCCACACAATACAACTGCACACCATCCCACATAATTCCACTACACAAATCCATTCCACACCAGTTTCACACCACACAATGCTACAACAATCCAACCCACATAATTCCACTACACACCACATAAATCCACTGCAATCCATAACACATAGGTGAGAAGCATTTACATTTACAAAGCCAATAGCTCTAACTCTTTCCTTTTTTAAACGTCCAAAGACACAGATCTGGAGCTTAGCTCCTACCTATTTGTTCTTTTTCATCACCAAAAACGCAAAGCTTCCCACACAGTTCAAAGCCACACAATTCAGCTCCACACATTTCCAATCCACACCACATAATTCGACACCAAACAACATAATAAAACTCAACAACACAATTACCCAACACACCACATACATCCAATCCGCACCACACAATTCCACATCGTGCCACAAAATTCAACAGCACAACACAGAATTAAACTCCACTACATGCCACTCCACAGCACAAAATACAATTCCACATAATTACACTCCATAACACATCATCCCAATCCACAATTACACTACACTGAATACAACATAATTACTATCCATGTATTTCTACAGCACACCATGTCACATAATTCTACTACACAAATCCACGCCACACAATTCCACGCCACACAATTCCACACCTAACTAATCCAATCCAACCCACATAATTCCACTATACACCACATACATACACTCCATAACACATAGGTAAAAGACATTGCCTTTTACAATGCCAATAGCTCTAACTCAAACAAATGCGAGACCAATTGCATTTCCGATGCTTTTTTCAATAGTTGCACCTTCTTAATGCCATACTGTTAATTGCTGTTGTTCGGCACAATACTATATATTTTTGAGCACATGAGTAGGAAGAAACTGAAAATACCCCCACTTCGAACCAAAGCTCTTATGGCACCAAGCAAATGAAGCAAATCATCATGACCCTCCCCAGAAGATATCTCTTGTCTCTTCCATCGATCCATCCATTAATTTCATCCTACCATTTACCTGGTGATGTCCAATCTAGTTCCTCGTAACTTCTTGTCATGTTTTTCCAGTAGTGTGGTCCACTCTTCTTCGGAGTACTCAATTTCCTGTTTATTTTGCCATTTTTAACTTTTTATTTTCACATTATTAAAGCTTGTTAAACCTTCCTTGTTAGGGAACCATTTTTCATATGCACCTATATTGGGGAAGTGGTTAGCTGACACCTCTATGTCCCCATCATACATACAACACCGTTTTTTAATTGTCTGTTTCTACAGTCTTGAATATTACCTATTCCAAATTGCAATGTTAGCTCTTCAGAAGTATACTGTTCTCCATCTTGGAATATGTGATCTTATGTTTGCATAGCTGTCTGGTTTGATAAAGACATATTGGGGACATTCAGAAATATGACCTAGGAATGCATTTCGCCCTTGCTTACCATTGGCTTTGTGGTTTGTTACTCATATTTTCTTGCTTTCTATTTGCTGGCTTTATTTTCTTTAGGCTGTCAAGCTTGAGTTCGTCCCTCCCATTGCCCAAACCATGTTTACTGTATTCTTTATTAAACTTGCTTTCGGTAAACAGGCCTTTAAATCTTGTTCTTATTTTGTCACATTTGCTGTGCATTCAAAGACAGAGGTCAAATGTCAAGCTCTCGCTTCTGGGGAGCTTGGTGTTTTTTTTTCTTTCTCTGACTCCAAATTGAGAGAATTTATGTGACAATCCTAAGTGCGCATGTAGGGCAGATGGTGTAGGACGTTTTTTTCCCTAGCACACAACAAAAACAAGCATTGGCATTGCCAATAGGTCTCGCTTTTGGGACCTTATAAGTATTTAGTTATGCAGCACAATATCCTTGGTGCAACAACATCAACCGTTGCCTGGCTAAACACTTATAAGGTACAAGGTTTAGCCATGCAACAGCTGATGTTGTTGCACCAAGGATATTGTGCTGCATAACTAAATACTTATAAGGTCCCAAAAGCGAGACCTATTGGCTATGCCAATGCTTGTTTACTGTACTTTCACTAGGCCTGCATACGCAAGTGTAGTAGCTTTTTTATCTGGAGACATACGGAAACACAGAACAGGAGAACAAGTGTTATTACCAGTTGTATTTCTCTGCATTTGTGCCTTCCAAATGTAAGCCAGTGAGTAAGAAAGAAGACATTTTGAGAAATGCCCTCTAATTCACAAGCTAGTATGGGTACCCACAACTTCAGAGATATGCAAATAGCCACTGCTTCTAAACTGCATATCTTGTGCCCATTTCGGAAATACATAGGCTTCCTTGATACCTATTTTTTTACTCTTTATATTTTACCATATGAACTGCTCTATACCCGGTACACAATGAAAAACCATTGCAAGGTAATGCTCAACCCACAAACCCCATCTATCCCCGCCACCAGAAGGGTCTAGCAGATGTAATGGTATATTGCTTTTGTAAATCGGGCATCATGACGAGAAGTTACTAATGAAAAAGTTGTCCCAAATGTACTTTTTCCCCACAGATTTTAATTTTTTTACATTTCAACATTTAGTTTCTTTGGGAAATCCTTGAGCCATCTATAAAAATAGCCCATTGCTGAATTAAGAATGCTGTCTTCTAGAGTTGGTCACGTAAAGTGTCTCTAAGTGACCACATTACAGCTAGCCACAACATTTGGTGAAAAGGTTTTTAAGTGTAAAATAAATTGAATTTGTCAATGCATGTTCGCGGTTGAGTGAAATAACTTGATTTACTATACCTTGTAAATTCTATATCTCTGGAATCCTCCGGTGGATCGTTTTTGTTGTGGTGTTTAAAAAAAACATAAAAATACAGTCTATTTTTATAAACTGGAGTTTTATTTCTTTGGTGTCTTGTCGATTTCTTCCTCAATTTGTTTGGGGCGGTTTAAATGCTTTAGATTTGTTCCTTTGTGTAAGCCTTGCTGGTCAGAGCCATAGCTAAACATAGTTGAGCTGACGGTTTGTCAAACGAAACTTAAGGGTCCTAATAGGGGTTGGCAAGTGTATTACTCGGTGAGGTAGCACAACCACACCATAAAATACCCCCCTTTTCCTGACATTCTTCAATGTTTTGGTGCTGTTTAAATGCTTTACATTTCTTCCTTTGTGTAAGGCTGACTGCTCAGAGTCACAGCTACCCAGGGTTGAGCTAAGGTTTAACAAACAAAGCTTGACTGGTCCTAAAGGGGTTGGTAGTGTATAACACAGTGAGGTCATACAACCACACCATATAATATAATATACCTAGGCTATCCTGTTATAGGTTAAAATCTATAATAACTGATAAAACGCCACCAAAAGAAAAGTAGCCCTCATCAGTGTAAACATATAAACACTGAAAAAACACCTGCACAACCACAAACTAAATGCCATTCAAAGAAAGGAAAAGAAGAGTGAAAGAGTTATTTTTCTTTCTCCCTGAAGGGGCCAATACAATGTAACTTTGTTATACAAGGTAGCAGCAATAAAGACTGGGCTAACAGTATTCTGCTTGAGTTTTGTTGTTTAGGGATGTCATTAAAATATTGTTTCTTCTTCCTTTTGCTTTTTCAGTTTTGTGGTCTTTGGTCTAAAGATGCAGGATTTAGAAGCATTGTTAGGTCTTATTTAATTATTTTATAAACTGTGTTATGTTTCATATAGGTACCTCAATATAGGCTCAGGTAGCAACCAAACCGTTCCCCTATATTTCCCCTGCCATTACACTCCATAACGGTTCTTGGCACTGACCTTTAACCTAGTTACGGTACTGCTTACAGGACGTGGGGTTTTCCCTGAAAACTAGCCTCATTCCTTATGCATGAGGATTCTTGGAAACTCAGGACTACCATTTCCTGCATAATAACTATGTATAAGGGTCATTCCTTCCGTCATCCTAAGTCTGACATGACACAGCAAGGTAGATCCCATGAGGGTACCACTTTGGGTATATAACACCATATCTTTGCTGAGGCAGGGAGAGGAGAAAAAGGACTTCCATGCTGACACACTGACGCAAGACGCTGAGGTTCCTGCACACAGACACTCCAGCTTGCAGTGGTCTGATACCCCTCGCGGGGTGTCCCTCTCGAGACCAAGACGGGGTCCAACAGTCTCTCACTTCAGGTAATGGGGTTGACTTTAACCTAGAAAGATTCTTGGCTCCACACCTACATACATGCTAGGTACGCTTAGGTACAACTAGTTAGGGTCGCATCGTAGGAGTACGCATTATTACTGTCATGAATTTTTATACCTGCCTGTATTCATTGTTTTAGCACAATGGTAGAAATCTACCATTCTTTTACTCTGTTGGTGCTTACAATAATTTATATCCGTTTCTGTCTTATAGTTGTTTCAGCACACCTATTTTACACTAGAATGACGCTGGTTCAATAAATACTTATTGAAAAAGTCCCCACCGTTTATTGTGTGCATCTCTCTGGGACAAAATGAGCACGAGTGACTGAGAGAAAAGTACTGTTTCCACGATCCCTGATGGGACAGTTTTGTCATGTTTGATAGTTGCTAAGAACTATTATCTCCTTGGTAAGAGGGGTTTATAGTGGCACTGTGAGCTAGCTGGTACACAGGCGAACATACCCGGTGGGGGTGTCTGGAATAAATTCGGACACCAATCCCGCAGTGTATGTTGTCTAAACGCGCAGATCCTATATAGGTTTATAGAAACTACACAACAGTGGAGAATCAGGAAATATCAAATCATATTTGATATTTTGCCTACGTTTGATGCTTTCACTGATAGGTTAAATGGCTGGTTTCATAAGAATCTTTCTCAATATGTACCATCACATTTACCCACAGACAGAGACAGTGAAAACCTTTGATACATCAGCCCCCTTTTCTAGCGAGTCAGTATTGATAGTAGGTGAATTTCCAAACACCCCAGGCTTTAAACATTCAATGTAAGGTGTAGTGTATAACTCTACTGATCATAGAAGTGGAATAATTAAAGTAAAAAACTAAACTGTGGCAACCCAGGCATGATATCCATTAGGGTAGGTGCAAAATAAAATTATTTATAATCATAGTCCAGTCTTAATGTTCATTTTATAATTGTCATTGAGATTTTCATCAACTTATTATTGTTATGCAGTGAGTTCAAGCGATTTGCACTATAATGTGAACCTATAAAGTGTACAGTAATACACTGACACCAATGTCACTATGTTGGAAGTGGAATTATATTTAAAAAAAAAACTCAATAAATTATACTATACGATTGTATATTTTTATGTATTTTAGCCCGGATGAAGTCGCTGGATTGATTCCCGGAGGCGACGAAACACGTGTTGGCTGAGAACGGCTAAGGACTTAAGAGAAAATAAAGAACACATGAACAAAAGAATCTGTTAATCACTATATGTTGATATTAGCGTGTGCTGGAGGGTAAAAAGTTTTTATCTGTTGCCCAAGGTTACTTTTTGGGGACGGGGGTGATCTCCCTACCTCGTAGCACCGCAGCAGACTATAGGATACTTAAACAACATTACAGAGGTCTATTGAGCGTCATATCCCTTTGATAAATTCATCCGGGAGAGCCATAAGGTGTAGTGACAGGTATATGTGAAAAGAGTGCTGTCACCAAGCATCTGGGATATTGGTGAAAACATGACACCAGACTTTTGGAAAACATGGAATGCAGTTTCACTTGGAATGCTGCTGCAAAAATTTCTTAGCAAGTTCAACAAAGATTGGAGTGATATGGTTTGTATTTGCAATTATTCAGCTACGTATGTGAAAAAGTTGGGTGATGACCTGTCAAAATCGATACAGGGAAGCTGAAGTGCTTCCCTGTAAGAGATCCTTGAAAACTTGATAAATGGTATGCTGGAAGCATCTTTACAATCTTCAGATTTAATGAAGAATGCTACTGACTTGGTAGTCCATTCTGGTGCACTGTTTCGTTATGCGCGGGAACTAAAATGCAAATATTTCTCATTTTGTGCTTTGTGTGTCATCAAAGAAATAGTTATCTCAGCTGTGCCATTTAGCCGGTAATTCTCAGTCCTAAAGGCCGTGAATGCTATATTATCAATGTGGGGACGGTTTACAACATTTTTGCTTAGTGAGGATTCCAAAGGCAAGAAATGTGAGGATCTTCAGTGGCATATTGATAGTGGTGTGAAAAAAAGTACACTCTACTGCATTCTTAGATTGTTACAGGAAAGCATGACTGCTGTAGTGGACATGATCAAACAACTAGAGTCTGAAAACACCCTTGTCTACCAAGTGTGCCGAGTAATTGGTGTAGATGTGAAACATCCCCTTGAGAGTAGGCTGGGCGACACTTTTAGTGACTTGGGCACTGCAACATGTTCCATGTTAGAATGCTTGCCAGTACGTAAGCAAAGAAATGTTGAGGAGCAATTCAGGAAATTTTATTTTACAATGCATGAGAAATGGCTTGCAATGATTCATAGAAATGTCCCTTCACCAACCATGACATTTGAAGTCAATGAAGCCTCACTGTGGTACTTTGTACAAGTTCTAGATCTCTTGCGTAAAGGGGAATGTTCTCTGGTCTTTGAAAAGTAATTCTTCATTTTTGACCGCTTCCATAACTCTGTGGGCATATGCGCCCAGTTTGATGCATATGTTGCAGAACCCATCCCAGAGAATCACAATCTTCAGGTTCACCAGTATTGGCATGAAAAGCTATGTCAGTTAGCAAATTGTGCAATGGCTGTTTTGGCATCGCCTGTCGTGCCAATGTTGAGAGGGCCTTTTCACAGATAAAAGTTTACATGGGAAGGAAAGAGCGAGAGCGCATGACCAAAGACTCACTGAAGAAGTATTGGATGGTGTACTAAAATAAATTTGATTTATAAAAATGTATTTGGACCTCATGTACACTGTACATACACTGTCTATATACCATGCACTATCAGTGCAGAAAGCAGGGCCGGCTTTAGCACTGGTGGTGCCCGGTGCAACAATGTTTGTTGGCGCCCTTCCATCCATGGTGGAGGTGGTCACCACCTCCACCACGGATTCCCTCACGGAATCCCTCACCACCTTTCAACAGTGCCCCTCAAGTCTCTATAACCACTCTCTTTCAGATGCATTTAATTAGTTATATAGCGCCAGTGTAGGTGTCAGAGCACTTTGCATCACACACACATTACACAGACAATAAACCATATGTGTGTAAATCAGCGTATAGATGTTACGTGAGCTTGAGGACCACAAGGTGTAGGAATGACATGTCATCCATACTGGTAGGCAGTATGGTTTAAGAGTGCGCGTTCTGGAGAGGCACAAATTCAGAACTGAAAACGGATCATAGTTGGGGGTTCTCTTTAATAATAAGAATCATTTTCTACCCAAATGAACCCTTTTTGCAGCATTAATCTATGCTCTAATCCATACTTTGCAGTGTGCATGCAGTTCTTTGATGACAGTTAATAATTCACTGTTCTACATTAGGATTTTAACTTAAAGCACAAGTTACTAACTTGTGTAACGATATATCTGTAAGAGACAGTAGTTAGTGACAGATTCCTTACCTTAGAATATCCGGAAAGTTTTTTGCGTAGCAGTACCCTTGCGCGTCGGTAGGCGGCGTCGTGCGGCTCCGCGTCCGTCGTCGGCGTCGTGATCGCCGGGATGACGTCGCGGGCAGTACTTAGGCGCCGCCCCTGCGCGCTGACGTCAGTTCTGTACACGACTTTCCGCGCCAGGAACGCAGAGCCATGCAAGAAGCTGACATAGGTGTCTGAAAAATACTAGGGCCCTGAAAGGGATGTCCTTAACCCTAGAAATCAGTTCGCAGAACGGGGAGGATGGGTGGGGCGGTAAGGAATCTGTCACTAACTACTGTCTCTTACAGATATATCGTTACACAAGTTAGTAACTTGTGCATCTGAAAGAGACACGTTAGTGACAGATTCCTTACCTTAGAATAGATACCCCAGCAATACCAACCCCGGTGGTGGGTCTGCGAACAAAGATCAGACAAGGAAGTCCTGGAGGACAGAACGGCCAAAGAAGCCGTCCCTCCGGACCTGACTGTCAAGGCAGTAATGCTTTGTAAACGTGTGCAGCGAGGCCCACGTAGCTGCCTGACATATAACCGGCAGCGGAACACCGCGGCCCAAGGCCGTTGTAGCAGCCGTCGCCCTGGTGGAATGGGCACGCAGCCCAACAGGAGGCTCCTTCTTAGCCAAAGAATAGCAGGTCTTGATGCACAAGGTAACCCAGCGGGAGATGGTCCTCTTGTGCACCGCCCGACCTTTTTTGGCGCCCACGTAGCCAACAAAGAGCTGGTCATCCACCCGGAAGTGTTTTGTGCGGTCAATATAGAAGGAGAGCGCACGTTTTGGGTCCAGACGGTGGAGCCTCTCTTCCTCTCTGGAAGGATGCGGAGGCGGAAAGAAGGTGGGCAAAGTGATGGTCTGCCCAATGTGGAAAGCAGTAACCACCTTTGGCAAGAAGGACGGACGCGTCCGAAGAACAACCTTGTCTGGATGAACAGACAGAAAGGGAGGTTTGCAAGATAGAGCATGGAGCTCACTCACCCGCCGAGCGGAGGTGATGGCCACCAGAAAGGCTGTCTTCAGAGTCAGAAGACGAAGAGGACAGTTATGTAGAAGGCTCAAAGGGAGCGCACATTAAAAGGTAAGAACCAAGTTCAAGTCCCACTGAGGCATCACAAACGGAACAGGAGGGAAGAGGTGTGTAATGCCTTTTAAGAACCTGTTAACAACAGGGGACTTGAAAAGGGAGGGCTGATCAGGGAGCCTGAGGAAGGCCGAGATAGCACAAAGATAACCCTTGATGGTACCCAGGGCAGAACCCTGTTGGGCCAGAGAGAGAAGGAACAGAAGGACCTCAGAAAGAGGGGCAGAAAGGGATTCACAGCCTTTGCTGTGCACCATGCCACAAATTTGTTCCACCTGCAGGCGTATACCACCTTAGAGGAGGGACGCCTGGCTGCCAGAATCACATCACAAACTTCGGGAGGCAAGTCGAAAGGAATCAACTGCCGCCGCTCAATCTCCACGCAAGCAGGTGTAGACTGGACAGGTTCGGGTGGAGGACCGTCCCCTGCTGCTGCGACAGAAGATCCTCCCGAAGAGGCAGACGGATCGGGGATCTACGCTCATATTGAGTAGCTCGGGATACCAAACTCTTCGAGCCCAGTCCGGAGCCACAAGAATGACTTGGGCCCGGTCGTGCCGAATCTTCTTCAACACTCTGGGTAGAAGTGGTATAGGCGGAAAGGCGTACAATAGACCGCAACTCCACTCGTGACGAAAAGCGTCGCCGAGCAAGTGCCGCCTTCGAAATTCCAACGCGCAGAACTGATGACATTGCGCGTTCTCTTCGGTGGCGAATAGATCTAACCAAGGCTCTCCCCACTGTAGAAAGAGTCCTTGCGCCACTTCCGAGTGAAGACGCCATTCGTGATCCATCATGCACCTGCGGCTGAGTTCGTCCGCCCTGGCGTTCAGGGAACCTGCCAGGTGTTGAACCATCAGGAACATGCCCTGATGTTCCAGCCATGTCCAGAGGCGCAGAGCCTCCTGACAAAGGGTCCACGACCCCACCCCGCCTTGTTTGTTGCAGTACCACATGGCGGTGGTGTTGTCTGTGAACACCTGCACTACCTTCCCTTTGACAGAGGGAAGGAATGCCTTGAGTGCAAGTCGGATCGCCCGGAGCTCCAGAAGGTTGATATGGAGCCGGGACTCCGCCGGAGACCAGAGGCCTCTGATCTCCGCCTCTCCCATGTGACCGCCCCATCCCAGAAGGGACGCGTCCGTCACAACTGTGTGCTCTGGCTGGGGAAGGGAGAGGTATCTGCCCATGACCCATTGCCGGTTCGAGAGCCACCACTGCAACTGTTTTGCAGTCCCCTCCGAGATTTGGACGTGATCGGACAGGTTGCCCTGGTGCTGCGCCCACTGGAACTTCAGGTCCCACTGCAGAGCCCGCATATGCCATCTGGCATGATTGACCAGCAGGATGCAGGAGGCCATGAGGCCCAGCAGCCTCAGGGTCATCCGTACGAAACCCAGGATAAAGGCTGAAAGATCGGAATCATAGCCTGAATATCCCGGACTCGCCGTTCGGAAGGATAGGCCCGAAACTGCGTCGTGTCCAGAACTGCTCCGATGAAAAGGAGCTGTGGAGAAGGAATCAGATGCGACTTCGGCACATTGATGGAGAACCCCAGCGAGTGCAGGAGTTCGGCCGTAGTCTGGAGGTGGGAGACGACTGCCTGGGACGAGCCCGCCTTCAGCAGCCAGTCGTCGAGGTAGGGGAAGACTTAAACCCCTGCCCGGCGCAGATGAGCTGCGACCACCGCCAACACTTTCGTGAACACCCGAGGGGCACTGGTAAGGCCAAAGGGGAGCACGGTGAACTGAAAATGCTCGGGGCCTACCGTGAACCGAAGGTAACGCCGGTGGGCCGGCAGGACGGGGATGTGGAAATATGCGTCCTGCAAGTCCAACGCTACCAACCAGTCTCCAGGGTGGAGGGCAGTCAAGACCTGAGCTAGGGTGAGCATCTTGAACTTCTTCTTCCGGAGGAAGCGATTGACGTTCCGGAGGTCCAAGATAGGACGCATGTCCTCCTTGTCCTTTTTGGGCACCAGAAAGTAGTGGGAGTAGCAACCACGCCCTACTTCTGGGGTCGGAACACGCTCGATGGCCCTCTTGGTCAAGAGGGCCGTGACTTCCTTCTGTAGAAGAACCAAGTGATCCCCTGACATGCGGTGGAATTGAGGTGGCATGGCTGGGGGTGGTCTCGAAGGGGAGGGAGTAGCCCCTTCGGACAATGTCCAAGACCCACCTGTCCGAGGTGATGGTACGCCAGTGGGGAAGGTGATGGCGGACCCTGCCCCTACTGGCGTGCTGTGCACCTGAAAGGAGGGACTAGGAGGGCTTGGAGGCCGCGGACGGGTTGGAGGTGGTGGCCTGACCCGCACGCTGGTTGCCCGATCCGCCACGGCGGAATCCACGTCCTCGGCCACGCGAAGACGCCTGCTGCGCGGGCCGGTGGCTGGGCTGCTGACGTGAAGGGGCGCCCCTACCGTGGCCACGATAGGGGCGAAAAGCAGAAGTCAGCGGAGGGCGTGTAGCAGAAAGGCCCAGGGACTTGGCAGTAGCCCGTGAGTCCTTAAAGCGCTCCAACGCATGGTCTGCTTTGGACCCAAAAAGACCGACTCCATCAAAGGGCATGTCCATGAGAGTATTCTGGACATCCCCTGAAAAACCAGTGGTTCTCAGCCAGGCGTGGCGTCTGAGCGCCACCGTCGTTGCAATAGACCTGCCCAGCGAGTCGGCGGTGTCAAGGCCACAACGTATTGTGTATTTAGCCGCATCCCTTCCTTCCGCAATGGCGCGGGAAAGCAGTGTCTGGACCTCCTCAGGACACTGGGGCAAAACATCCGCCACCGAATCCCACAGGGAGTGGGTATATCGGCCCAAAAGACAAGCGGTGTTAACGGACCGCAAGCCAGCACTGGAGGAAGAAAAACCCTTCTTCCCAAATTGATCCAGGCGTTTGGATTCCCTATCCGGAGGAGCGGTAGGGAAGGCGGTTTGGGAAGCGGAGGCTTGGACAACCAAGCTCTCAGGAGTGGGGTGAACAGAGAGAAACAGGGGGTCGCCCGGAGCTGGGCGATGGCGTCGTGACACGTTCCTATCCACAGGAGCCCCTGTGTTGGGCTTGGACCAGGCGCCCAAAAGAACGTCAGTGAGGGCGTCGTTAAACGGCAGCACAGTCTCCGCAGAGGAGGCCGCCGGCTGAAGCACCTCTGTCAAGATGTTATGCTTGACCGTCAAAGTAGGGAGTTGGAGATGTAAGGCCCCAGCCGCCCTACGCAACACCGTAGCAAAATTGGCTCCCTCCTCCGTAGCCACGGGAGGAGACAGCATGCCAGTGTCAGGGGAAGTATCCAGACCCCTGGCCTCCCCTAGACCCTCTGTCCAGTCCTCATCGTACTGACACTGCCGTGCCAGAGGGTCATCAGACCCCTCCCAGTCCTCCTGGTCCTCCTCTGGTTCAAAATAAGGAGGAGGAGGGACATTTGGGACCCAAGGTCCCATCGGCGCCGGAACCGGCGTCGAGCGACGTCGTTCCGGGTCCACGTCCGGAGCCGGAAGGAACTTGGGGACGACGCCGCCCGGAGCCCAGGGCGGCGTCGAGAACGGCACCGGAGACATCGGCGCCGGCGGAGGTGTCGTTAGGTCGACCGGCGTCGATGGGGGTTGTGGAGCCGGGATCGAGGCCGGGGCCGAAGCCGGGATCGAGGCTGGAGGCACGGGCGACGCCGGGGCCGGAGCCGTCGGCGACGCCGGAGCAACCCCATCCGGGCCCGCGGGGCCCGAAGGCGCACCGGAGGGGCCTGGAGGCCCGAAGAGGCGGGCCATGGCCGACAGGAATTCCTGCACTTTGGCCGGATCCGCCCCCGAACCCGGGAAGGGCGGGTATGGCGGGGGCGACTCCACAGGCATGTCCGGGGCCGCGGGGACGGTGCCGGGAGGGGCCTCAGCCGAGTCGCGAGACCGGCGAGGCGAAGTCCTAGAGCGATGATGCTTTTTGGACTTCTTGTGTTTCGACTTACCGGACGAAGAAGACTTCGACGCCGACGACCGGTGTGGACTCCGCGATCGACCCCTGGACCTCTCACGCGACCGGGGCTTCCGCGGAGCCGAATGCCGGGCCTCCAGGAGCTTTCGAGACCGCTCTCGCAAAGCTTTCGGGTTGAGGGCCTGGCAGTCGGTACAAGACTCCGTGTCGTGGCCTCGGCCGAGGCAGAAGAGACACTCCCAATGCGGGTCGGTGACGGACATCATCCGAGCACAGGCGCCGCAACGTTTGAAACCGGGCATCCCTACGACACCTTGAGAGAGAAAAACAGTGAAAAAATTCACCAAAAAGTATGGTCAAAAAATGACCAGGGCACTGCTCTTCCCGGATCTGCGCTTGCTGGCGCGGAAAAAGAAGAACTGACATCAGCGCGCAGGGGCGGCGCCTAAGTACTGCCCGCGACGTCATCCCGGCGATCACGACGCCGACGACGGACGCGGAGCCGCACGACGCCGCCTACCGACGCGCAAGGGTACTGCTGCGCAAAAAACTTTCCGGATCCAGCCTGACGCCTGGGGATATTCTAAGGTAAGGAATCTGTCACTAACGTGTCTCTTTCAGATCTGCAAGTAACAAAAGGATGTCGCTTAGAAAAGCAGTTACCCACTGACCTATTTACATTATATGCACTTTGTCATCTGCATGGTACTCGTTCTTTGCAGCAGGCATAATAATCCTCTGTGCTATTTTATTATCAGTCAACACTTCAACTGGATAAAACTCAGATCTCTCTCCAGGAAGATCATTAATCACTGGAGTTATCGTGACATTTTTATTGTTGCTCAGAAATTGCTGGAGGCACGGAACGTGGCAGCAGGTACTTTTAAAAGGAAAATAAACCTGCAAACACAGTGCCCCCTGAAGTCAGCATCCGGTGCGGTGGCACCAGTCGCACTGCCCTAGAGCCAGCCCAGGCAGAAAGCAAGCAATAATAAAAGCAAAACGTTCTATAAACACCAGAAAATCACTGTTTGTTGTTTTTCATGGCGCAAAAATATGTAACCACTGATCACCACTGTTTTTTTTAAGATATTGAAATCACTGGAAAAAACAAAAAAAACAGAATTTTCCAAAAATAGAAACTGAAAACAGAAAAGCCTAAATACACCCCATTTCCTCTCAATGAGCATTGCTTGTGAAAAGGTCATAAGGGTGTTCTTAAGAGCCTCATCTAATGGCAATATTAGCTCATAAGAAGTTGACTTGGTAAGGATAGTAGTTAACAATTTAGCCTTGGTTTCAACAGTAGAGAACTTCAAATCCAACAATTCTGCTGCTCTTTGCACAACTACAGAGAAAAAGTCACTTTCTTCCATTGGTGGCCCAGGCGGAGATTCTAGTTCTGCCTCTTGGGATGTATCTAGTCAACTGGCATTTTTCAAGTATAGCCCATCATCACTACAGTGTTAGGAAGGGGATATTCGGGGGAGGGGGGAGAGTCGGTGGGGAAATCAAAGCAGTTTGTACACCTTTTCGATAATGATAAAAGTCACAGGGAATAGTTTGCATACCTTGAATCACATCAAATTTGGATCCAAATAAGACCTCCAGCCTCTGATAGCAGTGGCATTGAGGCAGAGGCCAAGGATAAGAGTCTGGTTGCACCTTTGTCATTTCATAGTGTAACAGGCATGGAGCCAGCCGACGATGGCTCTGGGTCAGATACTAGGATCGGGTCCTGGGCCGCCACCAGCATAGTTGGCATAAGTGTCATAGAGGTATGGGCCTTGGAACCAGAGCGGATTAATGGACTGGTGTCGGAAATGGCCGATGCACGTGTCGCGTACAGTCAACTGAAGCAGAAGGACTGCCCACTGACAGACATTCAACTGTGGTGTATGGCCCTATGAAGGACACACTTGCTCCTTCCAGCTTGATTTTGAGTGGCAAGCTGGGGTCAAATCTTGTTTAGCCTTCTTACACTTATGGAGCATCTATAACTTACTAGAAACTTCGAGTGAGAATGGGAGTTTGTGCAGGACAGACTACTTGAACAGAAGAGCAAAGGGCTCAACAACATGAAGCCGGATCCCTTTTTTTTTTGTCCACGACCTCTTCAAATGTTCATTGATACAGAGTTTCTCCTCCCACTCCCAGATCGACAGAGGGCACATTTATCAAAGAACTTTAGTAATGACTGGATCACTTTGCACGAAAAGCACAGGTGAGGGTCAGTGAACTTCCTGCACTTATTACATGGCTTGAATACTATCATTTTCAGGGCAGACATTGTCCCAGACACAGTGTCTGTTACTTTTAAAGTAAACCAAAAACCGACAAGTTGCGAGTGGAAAGAAATCAGGCAACACCAGGTGTAGCGCTTTTGTGACGGCTCAGAACCTTCACTTCTGTCGCGGTATGGAGTTATTGTGGAGGCACTGGGCACCATCTACAACAGTGCAAGAGAACTACTGGAAAATTCTCTGGATCAAGTTTGGCACTTGGCAACTCAGAATTAAGGTGAGGAATCTCAAGTTAGAAGTATTTATCAGAAAGGCCCCTTATGACATAGCCCTCAATATTTAAACATGTTCACATGGTAAAGAAGAAATACTAAGTTTGGTGAATTCAGGTCAAGAATTAGTGTATGCACACGCTGCAAGAAGAGGACTGATGGCAAGTGGCGAGGAAAAGCAGCCAATTAAGTTGTACACAAGTACACAATAAGCAGCTTTCTAAAATAAAAATAAAAGCAGACATTGTTTATACAAACAGTGTACTAGTCTTGCACATGTGCACAAATGGAACCAAATAAGTGTGAACAAACAAGCAGTAGAACAGCCTTGCAAAAAGGATAGAAAAGCCAGGTTAAAGAGGAGCGTAAAGCAATTGAAGCTGAATTATACACACAAGCAGATGACCCGGGTCCTTTAGAAAAAGTACAGGAAAAAATTAGCTTCCTCTTACTTGATAAGGTTTTGGAAAGCATAACCATCTGTCCACTGTTCAGTGAAAGAGGCCCCGTGCCGGACCGTTGTGAAGTGTCCAAGTCGGAGGCGGTCTTGCATGCTCTTATCTCTGCACGCCATTTTTTCCTGTTTGGACTAGATAAACAATACACAACCAAACCCTAATTAGGAAATTTAATATCAATATTACAGTTGAAGCCACACCCAACGCATTATAATAAAACCAATCTCCAGCAAGAAAGAACTCTATGAAACAAGGCTATCTTACACCAACTGCCGCTAATGCAGTACAGCAAGCTCACAAATTTAAAGATAAGAAAATGGCTGAAACATTAAAGCACACCAATCTTGGTGCTGGAAGTGAAAGAGTACTAGTACAGACTACAAACTTGCATTTAATTGTTAAAACGTTTACACGACGGTCTTTTTGGTAGTCTAACCACAATATTGCTTTGGCATGTTATTCAGACACATGCTACATTTTAAAAGCAAGCACTCTACTAACAATTGTTAAAGCAGGTTCCTGCACATTATATTTACTATAAGATAATGAAGTAATCTTGTTAGGACACATAACATGGCTCTTAAAGGTTTGAAAGCATTTCAACTACCATTTAAGTTAAAACAGTTAAATCATATAAAAGTTATAAATGGGAAGGCTAGGGCTTTTTAGCCATGGCTCAGGAATCCTATGTCGAAAGATACTAAAGTGATCACTGCCTGAGGTTTGATATGAGGGTTATATGAATTTAATGATAAGACTGGAGAATAGCATTATGTGCAAGCCTATTTGTTGCCTACTTCAAACAGCTATTAAAATAAACCATAGACAAAACTCAACATTCCAGAATCAGAATCAACCAGTCTATAGAAACCACTGACATAAAAACCCATTCTTTTTCTTTATTAATCCTTGCTAGCCAAGTTTCTCCTTTCTTATCGCTACAGTTTTCATAGTTAGCTTGATTAATTCAATACAATGTTTTAAACGAACTTTGATAACGCTTTTTGTAGTAGATTCTCGAATTTAACCACAGATTCCTCACATTTTGAATACTCTTCCTAGTGTCAGACTGGATTTGAAAACATTTAGGCCGTACACCTTCACACCTGTAGGTGGCGTTGTGTAGCTCAATGCCGATGTCATTCCATGACATGCAGAGCCACATATAAGCGCCACCCAAGCACACTAACATCAGTTGCTTTCTAAGCTGTCTGCACCCTCAGAAGCAGAACCCTACAGTGGATTGGTGTTAATAAGTGCTCTAGACTTGGGACATTTTTAGAAGAAAAGGAGACCAGTTCACAGGCCGGGAAGGAGGGAGGGTGAGGTGAGGAATCTGCAGTTAGAGTACCTACCAGAAAGAGCATTACCGAAGGAAAGTAACTCATTCATCTGATAGATACTTCTGACTGCAGATTCCTCACATTTTAATAGATAACAAAGCAGTACTTCCCAGGAGGTGGGTCTGTAAACTTGCAATGTCCGGCAGGACCGAGGGCAAATGACCTTGTTGGACCTGGCTGTTCAGACAGTAGTGCTTCATGAATGTGTGAAGCGACGCCCAACTACAGCCTGGCAAATGTCCAGAACTTTCCCACTTGCTTGCCAATGATTTAGAGCTGATGGAATGAGCCCAAAGGCCTTTTGGTTTGAAGATGCTTCTAAGTCAGTGCTTAGCAGATTTTGATGCAGAGAACGATCCAGCAGATTGGTCCTTTTCAGCACTGCTCTACCCTTTTTTGCTCCAGCAAGTCAACAAAGAGCTGATCGTCCACACAATCATCCCTGGTACAATCAATATAGCAGTTGAGAACGCTTTTGAGAGGTAGTCAATGTAGTCTCTCCTCCGTAGTGCGGCGAGGTGGAGCGAAGAAAGCTGGCCAAGACCAAGTTGTCTGGAAAGAATGATGTGTCGGGTTTGCAGCAAGGACTTGCAGCTCACTCATCTGCCGCACTGATGTTATGACGATGAGGAAAACTCCCTTTAGAGTGAGACACCATAACGAACAGCAATGCAGCAGCTCAAAGGGAGTACAGATTTTGATTGTGAGGACTAAGTTTATGTCCCCCCTAAGGCATAATGAAAGGAATGGGTGAAAACATATGCTGCAAACCTTTCAAAACATGCATCACAATAGGTAGGTGACGAATAAAGAGGGCTGCTCCAGCACCCGCAAAAAAGCCAAGAGAGCTGAAAATTAACCTTTAACTGTGCCCAAAGCTAGTCCTTGCTGAACTAGAGTCAACACAAAAAGCACACTAGTTTGACTTGAAGTGGGTTATCTGCCTAGCATTGCACTAAGCCACAAACTTGTCCCAATGGCAGACAAGCTGATTTTTTGGAGGGATGTCTGAGTGCCAGAATGGCATCAACTACTTCAGAAAGAAAGTCAAATGAGATCAACTGCCACATTTCAATCTCCAAGCGAGGAGATGTAGATTCCGTAGGCCCGGGTGCAGAACCTTTCCTTGCTGCTGCTCCTACACAAGGCACTCCAGAAGCAGCAGCCTGACTGGAGCACAGATGCGCGTGCCCATAAGTTTCAGGTACCACACTCCCATTGGCCAATCCGGTGCAGCTAGGATGACTTCTGCCCGGTCGTTACTGATCTCCTTCAGAACTGGAGGAAGGAGAGGTAGCATCAGAAAGCCATACAGGAGCCTGAGCTCCACTCTAGATAAAATGTGTTTTCAAGAGAGACATATCTTGGGAACTCCAATGCGCAAAAATGCTGACATTGAGCATTCTCAGCGGTGGCGAATAGTTTGAAGCCAAGGTTTTCCCCACTCATTAACGATAACTTGTGCCACCTGTGGGTGTAGCTGCCATTCATAATCCACAAGGGATTGGCGGCTGCCTTTGTCCACCACGGCGTTCAAAGATCTCGCCAGGTGGCTCATCACCAGGAAAATTCCTTGGTGCTCCAGGCCCTTCCAGACGTACATCCCCACCCGATACAGAATTCACAACCCTAACCACCTTGCTTGTTGAAGTATACCATGGCAGTGAAGTTGACAATGAACATCTGCACCAACCTCCTTTTGATGGATAACAGGTAAGCTTTCAAAGCATTCCAGTGTCGAAGAACAATCCAGCCAACTGGCATCTTGTAGCTCATCATGCCAGCTGTCCTAATTGCATAATTAAGCACACTCATCGCCTTCTCCATAACATGACTGTCAGAGTCGGTACTGAAAAGACTGAATAATCTGGGCCCTTTCTTGAGGCAAGGAGGCTGTATCCGAAGGGGTTGCTTGAAGGCTGTGGCCCAGGAAGCAGCCTTCAAAGAAATCGAGGCAGAGTCATCTCAGAGTCAGAAAGCAACATAAGTTGCATTTCATCATCTGCTTGCAGCATTAATTCTTGGAGGTGTGGTGTGAGTTATGATACCAGAACAAACATCCGCACTGAAGCCGGTGCGGGACCCGAAATGGTCCCAGAGCTTCCAACTGGTGCCAAGGTCAGACTCGTTGACTGAGTTCCAGTCAGAGGTCATCATGGTTCCCGGGGGCCAAAGGGAGCTGTCAGCATGCCAAAGAGGCACGCCACAGAATTCCTGAATTTGCTGCGGTGTAAAAGTTCCCGGACACACTGGTTGCACAGGGACAAGATTTAAAATCGGCACCAACAGAGATCTAGTTCAGGACTGAGAGGCACGTTTACGCTCTCACGCCTTCTCCAGAGTTCGAGAATGGTGAGAAAGGGCAGAGTATCACTTGGACTTAATGAGCTTCTTTTTTAATTTACCCGATGACTTCAACCACGATGAATATCTGTCAAGGGCATGAAGTCAGAAACAGAATCTTCCCTCTGAATTCACCAGTTCACGGCGTGGAGTTATCTGGTGTTTGCCGACATATAGCTTTGTCGCACGGCTACGGTTGGCCTTCCAATTCACCACAGCACAGTCGCTAAAGGCCTTGGATGCGTTGTTTGACCCCATGCAGCAAAATAAAATCTGGTGGGGATCTGACACACATTTGCTTGCGACAGACCCTACAAGGTTTCAATCCTGCGGTTTAAGGGGAGACACTGTCCTTTGCACACTAGAATTCTCAGGTAAATTCTGAAGAAGTTTGTAGAATTTTGCCTCATGAGAGAAAAGGGGTCGCTCCAGATCCGTGTCAGGTGGCACAGAAAGAAAGGAACCGCCGTCACCGAGCTTGGTTTCGCTTAAATGCGGTTCTGCACATCACTTCCAAAGAACGCTGGTGTGGATCCACATGATCCCACCTACCGGCCCACTGGGGTACTAGTTGAAAGTTTCCAGATCCAGTCTGTCGCCTAGGAGTTTATTCGAAAGGTGAGGAATATGCGGTTACACGTATTTATTAGAAATATTAGGTTGGTAAGTGTTCCTGGCAATCTATTGTGTTTGTTAATTACCAATTTATGGGAGTTTGGTAACCTGGTCATTTTTGCTTTTAAATTAGTTTCCTTTTTTTTCTACTTAGAAGAAAAGAAAATATGGTAGTTGGGGATAGTTGCCAGCTGTTATGAGATGCATGGGTTCAGTTTACCATAAATTGTTACATAAGCAGTGCTATAGGCTTCAAGAATCCTTTGTGTGGGCCTTGCGCTTCCTTGGGAAACAGACTTAAGTTTCTCAGCATGGGGGCAGCCTGATTGCACAGAGAGTGACCGTTCAGATTTAGGAGGTGACAGGAAGGAAACTGTGCATAAGGATAAGGGTTTTATAAAAGACCCACAAGGTGAAGACCTGTTCTGTGTGGACATGATTCGTAATCCCAGAAGTGCCGATTGATGGCACTCGAGTCATGTTAGTGAACTTAGCAAGGCATCTGGAGAGTGAGGCAAGAGTGGTAACGAGAGGGAATGTTAATCAATTATTGGGAATCACCTCCGGAAGGACCAGGTGAGCCTGGAGGGTCGAGTGCAGGCCGCAGAGAGAGGCAAGCCCGCCTAGTGGCTGCTCAGCGAAGGTGGGGCCGGAGGAACAAGGAGTGGCCCTCTGAAGGCGATCCAGAAGCAGGAGGCGCCAGGGCAGCTGCGACGCTAGTTGGCTGCCTCGGGTGAAACAGCAGAGAATGAGCAGACACATAACCTGAGCAAGACAGCATGCGGCTGCCTGGGCTCGAGAGACCAGCCGCTGAGGCGAAGGTGCAGCCCGGGGGAATGCTGCATAAGTCCAGTGGGTCCACCGCGCTCAGAGTGCTTACCTGCAGAAAGCGCACAGCTTGAGGTCCTGGTCCCAACTGCTGATTGGCATTAAGAGGGATCCCTGTTCTGGGCGAACCAGAAGACCCTGGAGGGATCCACTACACACTGCAGAAGCGACTGAGACCAACTTATGCAGCCCACTGAAGCTGCCCGGAGATTAAGGTGCAAGAGATGCCAGAGGGACTGTAGAGGCACAAGACTGTCGCCCAAGGACAAGTAGTGGGGCCTGTACAGACAGACAAAGAGTCGCCCGCAGGACCTGCCCTGGTTAGGAAGTTGGCGGGTGGCTACCTGGTCACAAGAGACCTGCTGCTGCGATTAGGTGTGGCCTGGGTGAAGGCTAGAAGGACCCAGCTAGAGTACAAAGCTTGGCGGGCGAGCCTCAGTGACAGTGGGTGGCCCAAGACACTGGACTCTGTACCATGCAGCTCTCAGCACTGGATCAGCCCACAGAGCAGAGGGCCCTTTGATTTGAATGGTGGCACCCCCCCACCCCCCAACGAATGCCTGATAACCCCTAAAGAGCAAACCATAGGCAAAAATCCCACCAGGAGAGACTGCCCACTAGGATTCACCTGGCATCACCCCGGGGTTGGCATTCAATGGGACACAGTTTAATTGGGACAGTAGTACAGTATACTAAACAAGACTGGGGCTGAATGGGCACGCTATCGGGGACTTGATAGCCCACATTCTTAACGATAAAGACAGAGACAGACTCCTTACAGAAGCCCGGTCGGCTACACAAACGGTTTGAAAATCAGATGATCCCAATCTATCCAGACTATACCTAGAAGGTTCGAGCACAGAGGAGATTGTACATGGAGGCGAAATAGAAACTCTGCACCCAGGGCCTGAAGAACAAGTTACTTACCTTTGGTAACGATATATCTGTAAGAAACATAGGTTAGTTATAGATTCCTTACCTTAGAATTATCCCCAGGCGTCAGACTGGATCTGGAAAGTTTTTCGTCAGCAGTACCCCTGTGCGTCGGAAGGTGGCGTCGGTCGACTCTGCGTTCGTCGTCGGCGTCGTGGTCGCCGGGATGACCTCGCGGTAGCTACATAGACGCCGCCCTCACGCGCTGACGTCAGTTCTGTACACGACTTTCCACGCCAGAAGCGCAGACCCATGCAAGACACTGACCACTGGTGCACAAAACTAGGGCCCTGAAAGGAAGTCCTTAACCCTAGAAATCAGTTCGCAGAACGGGGAGGATGGGTGGGGCGGTAAGGAATCTATAACTAACCTATGTTTCTTACAGATATATCGTTACCGAAGGTAAGTAACTTGTTCATCTGAAAGAAACAGTTAGTTATAGATTCCTTACCTTAGAATAGATACCCCAGCAATACCAAACCCGGAGGTGGGTCTGCGAACCAAGTTCACACCAGAAAGTCCTGGAGAACAGAACAGCCAAAGAAGCCGTCTCTCCGGACTTGGCTGTCCAGGCAGTAGTGTTTGGTAAATGTGTGCAGCGATGCCCACGTAGCCGCCTGAAAGATGTAATTAAGGGGGACTCCCAGTCACAAAGAAGTGGTGGCTGCCGTCGCCCTGGTGGAATGGGCGCGCAGTCCCACTGGAGGATCCTTCTTTGCCAAAGAATAGCAAGCTTTGATGCACATCACGACCCACCTGGAGATGGTCCGTTTGTGCACGGCCTGACCTTTCTTAGCACACACGTAACCAACAAAGAGCTGGTCGTCCACCCGGAATTCCTTTGTGCGATCCAAGTACAAGGAAAGCGCACGTTTTGGATCCAGACGGTGGAGCCTCTCTTCCTCTTTTGAAGGATGCGGAGGCGGAAAGAAGGGGGGCAAAGTGATGGTTTGGCCAATGTGGAAAGAAGTAACCACCTTGGGAAGAAAGGAAGATCTAGTTCCAAGTACGACCTTGTCCGGATGGACAGCCAGAAAGGGAGGTTTGGAAGAAAGAGCTTGTAGCTCACTCACCCTGCGTGCAGAGGTGACGGCCACCAAAAAAGGTAGTTTTCAAAGTGAGAAGCCTGAGAGGACAGTTATGTAGCGGCTCAAAGGGAGCGCAAATAAGATATGTAAGAACCAAGTTCAAGTCCCACTGGGGCATTATGAAGGGAACAGGAGGAAAAAGAGGAGTAATGCCCTTAAGGAATCTATTTACAACAGGGGACTTGAAAAGAGAAGGCTGATCAGGAAGCCTAAGGAAGGCTGAAATGGCCGAGAGGTAGCCCTTTAGAGTGCCCAGAGCAGAGCCCTGCTGGGCCAAAGAAAGGAGGAACAAGATAACCTCAGAAAGAGGGGCGGAAAGGGGATCCACAGCTTTTGCTGTGCACCATGCCACAAATTTGTTCCATCTGCAGCCATATACCGTCTTAGTGGAGGGACGCCTGGCTGCCAAGATAACATCGCAGACTTCGGGAGACAGGTCAAACGACGTCCACTGCCGCCGCTCAATCTCCACGCAAGGAGGTGGAGGCTGGACAGGTTCGGGTGGAGGACCGTCCCCTGCTGCTGCGACAGAAGATCCTCCCGAAGAGGCAGTCGGATCGGAGGATCGATGGCCATGTTGAGCAGCTCGGGATACCAGACTCTTCATGCCCAAACCGGAGCCACAAGAATGACTTGTGCCCGGTCGCGCTTGATCTTCTTCAGCACTCTGGGCAGAAGTGGTATAGGCGGAAAGGCGTATAGAAGACCGCAACTCCACTTGCGTCGAAAAGCGTCCCCTAGCGAGTGCCGCCTTGGAAATTCCAACGCGCAGAACTGCTGACATTGCGTGTTCTCTTCGGTGGCAAATAGATCTAACCAAGGCTCTCCCCACTGCTGAAAGAGACCTTGCACCACCTCAGAGTGAAGATGCCATTTGTGATCCATCATGCACCTGCGGCTGAGTTCGTTCGCCCTGGCGTTCAGGGACCCTGCCAGGTGTTGAACCACCAGGGATATGCCCTGATGTTCCAGCCATGTCCAGAGGCTGAGGGCCTCCTGACATAGGGTCCACGACCCCACCCTGCCTTGTTTGTTGCAGTACCACATGGCGGTGGTGTTGTCCGTGAACACCTGCACCACTCTTCCCCGGACAAAGGGAAGGAATGCTTTGAGTGCAAGACGAATCGCCCGAAGCTCCAGAACTCTGGTTGAGGAAGGGAGAGGGATCTGCCGTCGACCCAATCCTGGTAGATTAGCCACCACTGCAATTGGTGTCCAGTGCCCTCCGAGATCTGGACGCAATCAGACAGATTCCCCTGATGCTGCGCCCACTGGAACTTCAGGTCCCACTGCAGAGCCCACATATGCCACCTGGCAAGATCTACCAGCATGATGCAGGAGGCCATGAGGCCCAGCAGCCTCAGGGTCATCCTGACCGAAACCCGGGATAGAGGCTGAAAGATCAGAATCATAGCCCGAATATCCCGGACTCGCTGTTCGGGAGGATAAACCCAAAACTGCATCGTGTCCAAAACCGCTCCGATGAAGAGTAGCTTCTGAGAGGGGGTCAGGGGTGACTTCGGCACATTGATGGAGAACCCCAGCGAATGCAGGAGGTCGGGCGTAGTCTGGAGGTGGGAGACGACAGCCTGGGGCGAGCACGCCTTCAACACCCAGTCGTCGAGATAGGGGAAGACTGGAACCCCTGATCTGCGCAGCTGAGCTGCAACCACCGCCATCCCTTTCGTGAACACCAAAGGGGCGCTGGTAAGGCCAAAGGGGAGCACGGGAAACTGAAAGTGCTCGTGGCCTACCGTGAACCGCAGGTAATGCCGGTGGGCCGGCAGGACGGGGAGGTGAAAGTAAGCGTCCTGCAAGTCCAACGCTACCATCCAGTCTCCAGGGTCGAGGGCAGACAAGACCTGAGTTAGCGTCAACATTTTGAACTTCTCCTTCCGGAGGAAGCGGTTGACGTTCCTGAGATCCAAGATAGGGCGCACGCCTTTGTCCTTCTTGGGCACCAGAAAGTAGTGGGAATAGCAACCACGACCTACTTCTGGGACAGGAACGCGCTCAATGGCACCCTTGGCCAAGAGTGCCGAAACTTCCTGTTGGAGAAGGGCCAGGTGATCCTCCGACATGCGACGGTACTGAGGTGGAATGGATGGAGGGGTAGTCTCAAAGGGGAGGGAGTAGCTCCTTCGGACTATCTGCAAAAAACACCTGTCTGACGTGATGGTGCGCCAGTGGGGGAGGTGATGGCGAATCCTGCCGCCCACTGGCATTTGGTGGCCCTGAAAGGTCGGACTAGGAGGGTTTGGAGGCTGCTGCAGAGGGGGATGTGGTGGACTGGCCCGCCCGCTGGCCCCCAGAACCACGGCGCTGGTTCCCAAGTCCCCGGCCGCGCAGAGGCTGAACAGCTTGCGCCGGCCTGTGGCTCTGGGTGGGGCGGGGCGTGACGGGGCACCCCTTCCGTAGCCACGAAAGGGGCAAAAGGCAGACTGCGCAGGGCGGGTGGTGGAGAGGCCCAAAGACCTGGCCGTAGCCCGAGAGTCCTTAAAGCGCTCCAGTGCATTGTCTGCCTTGTCGCCGAAAAGTCGCCGACTATCAAAGGGCATGTCCATAAGAGTGGATTGGACCTCCCCAGAAAAACCAGTCGACCTCAACCAGGCGTAGCATCAAAGGGCTACTGACGTGGAAATCGTCCTGCCTAGTGAGTCGGCGGTATCCAGCACACAGCGGATGGTAAACTTCGCTGCGTCTCTCCCTTCGGCAACCGCCCGAGAGTACGGCCCGGGCCTCCTCCGGGCACTGAGGCAGCACTTGCGCAACCGTGTCCCACATGGAGTGGGTGCAACGGCCCAACAGACATGCAGTGTTTACCGACCGCAGTCCCAAGCTGGAGGAAGAAAATATCTTCTTCCCAAGATGATCCAGCTTTTTAGATTCCCTGTCCGTTGGAGCGGTAGGGAATGCGCCCTTGGAGGTGGAGGCTTGGACCACCAAGCTCTCAGGGGTGGGGTGTTGGGAGAGGAAAGTGGGGTCGCCCGGGGCCGGGCGGTGGCGTGGAGCAATCATCCTGTCCACAGGATCCCCTGTGTTGGCCCTGGACCAGGTGCCCAAAAGGATGTCCGTCAGGGCTTCATTAAACGGCAGCAGGGGCTCCGAAGAGCTCGCCGCCGGTTAAAGCACCTCTGTCAGGAGGTTAGTCCTGACTGCCACCGTAGGTAGCTCGAGGTGGAGAGTCTCGGCTGCCCTACGCAACACCACTTCGTACGACACTCCCTCCTCCATAGCCACGGTAGGAGGAGACAACATGCCAAGGTCTGGTGAGGTATCCAGACCACTGGCTTCCCCCAGTTCCTCTCTCCAGTCCTGGTCATAAACTAACAGGTTGGTTAAAGGGTCCCCAGACCCCTCCCAGTCCTCCTCACCCTCCTCTGACTGCCAATCTGGTCTCAAAGAGCCAGGGTAGAACAGGGGCACAAAAGTACCCGTTGGTGCCGGGTCTGGCGTTGGTCGATGCCGGTCCGGCTCCATGTCTACCTCGAGATGGAGGCCGGGGTCGACGCCGGCTGCGGACGTGGTGCCGGGGGAATCGGCGCCAGGGGTGGCGTAACAAGGTCGACCGGCGCCGATCCGGATTCAGGCCTGGATCCAGGCTGAAGCCGCCGGCGTCGAAGGCCCAGGGCCCCAGCCGAGTCTGCGGGGCCCAAAGGCACGCCGGCAGAGTCGGGCTGCCCAAAGATGGCGTGCATCGCTTCGTAAAACTGACAAAGCTGGGCTGGGGTTGCTCCAGGTCCCGGGAAGGGGGGGAAACCCGGAGCCGACCCTTCGGGCTCCACAAGGGGAGCCGCAGGAGGGGTACCACCCGCATCCCTCGTCGCGTCGGCCGACGGACGGGGAAAAGTCGAAGAGCGACGATGCTTCTTCTTGTCGCTTGACTTACCTGACCCCGAGTGCGAAGACTTGGACGAAGAATGGTGGTGGCTCCGCGACCGGTCCCTCGACCTCCTACGTGACCGGGACCTCGAATGGTGCGGAGACGACTGCCGGGCCTCGAGAAGCTTTCGGGACCGCTCCCGCAAAGACTTCGGAATCATGGTCCGGCAGTCGGAGCGCGACTTGGGGTCGTGGTCGCGCTCCAGGCAGAAGAGGCACACTAGGTGCGGATCCATCACCGACATCAGTTGGCTACAGGAACCGCAAGCCTTGAAGCCAGGCATCCCTCGTGCTCAAGTCGTTACTCCAAAAACGGTGTCAACAAAAGTCGAGAAAAAAGTCAGTCAAAAACGTGATTGGAGGTACCGCTCTCTCAGGATCTGCTCTTGCTGGCACAGAAAAATAAAGAACTGACGTCAGCGCGCGAGGGCGGCGTCTATGTAGCTACCGCGACGTCATCGCGGCGACCATGACGACGAACGCGGAGTCGACAGACGCCACCTTCTGACGTGCAGGGGTACGGCTGACGAAAAACTTTCCGGATCCAGTCGGACGCCTGGGGGGTAATTCTAAGGTAAGGAATCTATAACTAACCGTTTCTTTCAGATGCACAAGCTACTACTTGTGTAACGATATATCTGTAAGAGACATTAGGTAGTGATAGATTCCTTACCTTAGAATATCCCCAGGCGTCAGACTGGATCCGGAAAGTTTTTCGTCAGCAGTACCCCTGCGCGTCGGTAGGTGGCGTCATGCGGCTCCGTGTCCGTCGCTGGCGACGTAACCGCTGAGATGACGTCGCGGAGACTACTTAGGCGCCACCCATGCGCGCGGACGTCAGTTCTGCACACGACTTTCCGCGCCAGGAACACAGAGCCATGCAAGAAACCGACCACTGGTGCCATGAAACTAGGGCCCTGAAAGAGATGACCTTAACCCTAGAATCAGTTCGCAGAACGGGGAGAATGGGTGGGGCGGTAAGGAATCTATCACTAACTAATGTCTCTTACAGATATATCGTTACACAAGTAGTAACTTGTGCATCTGAAAGAGACACGTTAGTGATAGATTCCTTACCTTAGAATAGATACCCCAGCAATACCAACCCCGGTGGAGGGTCTGCGCATAGATTACACCAGAAAGTCACGGAGAACAGAACGGCCAAAGAAGCCGTCTCTCCGGACTGGACTGTCAAGGCAGTAATCTTTGGTAAACGTGTGCAGCGAGGCCCACGTAGCTGCCTGACAAATATCCTGCAAGGGAACGCCGCATCCCAAGGCAGTAGTGGCTGCCGTCGACCTGGCAGAATGGGCACGCAGCCCCACAGGAGGCTACTTCTTAGCCAACGAGTAACACGCTTTGATGCACAGAACGACCCACCGAGAGATGGTTCGTTTGTGCACGGCCCGACCTTTTTTGGCGCCCACGTAGCCAACAAAGAGCTGGTCATCCACCCGGAACTGTTGTGTGCGCTTCAGATAGAACGAGAGCGCACGTTTTGGGTCCAGACGGTGGAGCCTCTCTTCCTCTTTTGAAGGATGCGGAAAGAAGGTGGGCAAAGTGATGGTCTGCCCGATGTGGAAGGGCGTGACAACCTTTGGCAAGAAAGAAGGACGGGTCCTTAAAACCACCTTGTCCGGATGAACAGAAAGGAAAGGAGGTTTAGAAGAAAGAGCCTGGAGCTCACTCACTCTTCTGGCAGAGGTGATAGCTACCAGGAAAGCCGTCTTTAGAGTAAGAAGACGTAAGGGACAGTTATGAAGGGGCTCAAAAGGAGCGCACATCAGATAGGTCAAGACAAGATTTAAGTCCCATTGAGGCATTATGAAAGGCAAGGGAGGAAACGTGTGCGTAATGCCTTTCAGGAAACGGTTAACAACCGGGGACTTAAAGAGAGAAGGCTGATCTGGAAGCCTGAGAAAGGCAGAGATGGCCGAAAGAAAACCTTTGATAGTGCCCAGAGCAGAGCCCTGCTGGGCCAAGGATAGTAGGAACAGAAGGACCTCAGAAAGAGGGGCAGAAAGGGGATCCACAGACTTTGCTGTGCACCATGCCACAAACTTGTTCCACCTGCAGGCGTATACCACCTTAGTGGAGGGACGCCTGGCTGCCAGAATCACATCACAGACTTCGGGAGGAAGATCGAAAGCTGTCAACTGTCGCCGCTCAATCTCCACGCATGGAGGTGGAGGCTGGGCAGGTTCGGGTGGAGGACCGTCCCCTGCTGCTGCGACAGAAGATCCTCCCGAAGAGGCAGTCGGATCGGGGGATCGATCGCCATGTTGAGTAGCTCGGGATACCAGTATCTTCGTGCCCAATCCGGGGCCACAAGGATGACTTGGGCCCGGTCGCGCCGAATCTTCTTCAGCACTCTGGGCAGAAGTGGTATAGGCGGAAAGGCGTACAACGGACCGCAGCTCCACTCGCGACGAAAGCGTCGCCGAGCGAGTGCCGCCTTGGAAATTCCAACGCGCAGAACTGATGACATTGCGCGTTCTCTTCGGTGGCGAATAGATCTAACCAAGGCTCTCCCCACTGCAGAAAGAGACCTTGCGCCACGTCCGAGTTCAGACGCCATTCGTGATCCATCAAGCACCGTCGGCTGAGTTCGTCCACCCTGGCGTTCAGAGAACCTGCCAGGTGTTGAACCACCAAGGTAATGCCTTGATGTTCCAGCCATGTCCAGAGGCGCAGAGCCTCCTGACATAGGGTCCACGACCCCACCCCGCCTTGTTTGTTGCAATACCACATGGCGGTGGTGTTGTCTGTGAACACCTGCACTACACTTCCCCGGACAGAGGCAAGGTAGGCCTTCAGTGCAAGTCGGCTCGCCGGAAGCTCCAAATGATTGATATGGAGCCGAGACTCCGCCGGAGACCAGAGGCCTCTGATCTCCGCCTCTCCCAAGTGGCCATCCCATCCCAGGAGGGACGCATCCGTCACCACTGTGTGCTCCGGTTGGGGAAGGGAGAGGGATCTGCCATTGACCCAATCGCGATTCGTGAGCCACCACCGCAACTGTCGTGCAGTGCCCTCCGAGATCTGGACATGATCGGACAGGTTGCCCTGATGCTGTGCCCACTGGAACTTCAGGTCCCACTGCAGAGCCCGCATATGCCACCTGGCATGTTGCACTAGCAGAATGCAGGAGGCCATGAGGCCCAAGAGCCGGAGGGTCATCCTGACTGAAACCCGGGATAGAGGCTGAAATATTGGAATCATAGCCTGAATATCCCGGACTCGCTGCTCGGGAGGATAAACCCGAAGCTGCGTCGAATCCAGAATTGCTCCGATGAAGGGGAGCCTCTGAGAGGGACTCATGTGCGACTTCGTCACGTTGATGGAGAACCCCAGCAAATGCAGGAGGTCGGCCGTAGTCTGAAGGTGGGCGACGACTGCCCGGGGCGAGCCCGCCTTCAACAACCAGTCGTCGAGGTAGGGGAAGACTGACACCCCTGACCTGCGCAGATGAGCTGCGACCACCATCACTTTCGTGAACACCCGAGGGGCGCTCGTAAGGCCGAAGGGGAGCACGGTAAACTGAAAATGCTCCTGGCCTACCGTGAACCGCAGGTAACACCGGTGGGCCGGCAGGACGGGAATGTGAAAATATGCGTCCTGCAAGTCCAACGATACCATCCAGTCTCCAGGGTCGAGGGCAGCCAAGACCTGAGCCAGAGTCAACATCTTGAACTTCTCCTTCCGGAGGAAGCGATTGACGTTCCAGAGGTCCAAAATGGGGCGCAGGCCCCCTTTCTCCTTTTTGGGGACCAGAAAGTAGTGGGAATAACAACCATGTCCTACTTCTGGCCCAGGAACGCGCTCGATGGCCCCCTTGGCCAAGAGGGCCGTGACTTCCTGTCGGAGAAGCGCCAAGTGATCCCCCGACATGCGGCGGAACAGAGGTGGCATGGCCGGGGGGGCAGTCTCGAAGGAAAGGGAGTAGCCCCATCGGATGATTTGCAGCACCCACCTGTCCGAAGTGACAGAGCGCCAGTGGGGGAGGTGATGTTGAATCCTGCCGCCCACCGGCGTGGGGTGCACCCCAAAGCACGGACTAGGAAGGCTTTGAGGCGGATGCTGCGGAAGCGGAGGTGGACTCCTTGTGTGCCATGCCCATACACCCAGCATTTACTATATGTAAGTTACCCCTACAGTAGGCCTTCGAGCACAAAGGCAGGGTGCATTACATTATATGTGAGGACATATCTGCATGAGCAGATGTGTCCCTGTGATGTCTGGTTTCATTGCCACAACATTCCAAGTGATCAGGAATCCATCTCAAACATATGTACTGGGCACTGGCCATTACGAGTTACCCAGCTTCATAATGGCGTCACTGAAAATAATGGTGCTTGGTATCAAACACCTCATCATGCCACTACAGACTAGTTTCGGACCCCCTCCTCGGGAGAGCCAATGCTCCAAGAGGTCGGGAACAATGCCTGCGCCGGAGGAAGGTGATCACACCTCCTCCAGCAGGATGGCAAGTGAATTAGCATACCAAGACCAGAGGGTTCAGAGGATCTGCCACCTCTGATATGCGACCCCAGCGTTTACCAGACCTGGCGAATTCCACCTCCTGCTCTGGGGCCCATTTGGCACCAGCGCAAGTGGGAAAATTAGCTCGTCAGTAGGCGTGTTGCACTATCAGGCTAGGCACACCCGTAAGATGGGCCCCTGAAGTGGACACACTAAGAAGGGTTTCACCATCTTGCTTTTAGTGAAACTACAAACTCTGGGACAAGTTTATGCCCACTCTCCACAGGAAGTGGTCATATAGAAGGTGTAGTCAGAGCAGGTGTAAGTAACCCATTGGCCACTACCTTAAACTCCCCTTAACACCCACAAATTCAGTATTAAGGTAGCCCCCTGACACCAGGAACTCAGATTTGTCTACCTGGGAACAGAAGGAGGACAAAGAAGAGCCAACAACTTAAGAACTGTGGACCAGCACCGAAATTGGCGCCAAACCCTGCCTGGCTGCTGCTTTCCTGACAACTGCAAGAAACGACTCGTCCTGCCAGTGAACATTCTTCCTAGACCCTTGGAGACTATCCAGTACTTCGCCAACTAAGCAGTATCAACCCTGACGATGCAGGAGTCATCTCTCTACCAACTGCATCTGCCCTGTTCACCATTTTGCTGACCATCGCATCAAACGAGGGAGCAACTCGCCAGGAGGAGGTCACCTAGAGTCCAAGAGGTCAGTCCTGTCGCTTCACTAAATATCGAGACGCTGAGCCTTCCTGGCGTCGCCCTGCACCAATACCCGGGATACTGGCGCCCTTGCAAGCACCCAGGCTTGTTGTGTGTACAGCCCCGACACCATCGACGTAAACATCGACCTGTCATCGAGAACTTCAGGATCCAAAAGGCCAGCGTCGAGAGTGGCCCTGCTGCCCTGTTTTCTTTACCTCTGCAGATCACCGAAGCCAAGTGAGAGCTTCTAACTACAGTGACTCGCCGGACAAAACACATCTGCACCCAAGCCCGGATTCACATAAACCAGCTGTGTCCCTAAGCTCCAAAGACCCTCAAGAGCTGAGCCCCCCTTTAGGTGCTGCTGGACTTGCCCCCAACTCCCCACTTGAAGTCTTTCTTTTGCAGGTACCTTTGCAATAGATTTTACCACTTACCGCTCGAGGCTACCAACGCGAATAGCACCTCTGCAACCGGACTCACCAAGGGAGGTAAAACCCAACTGCTGGTGCTTTCTTGGACCTTGGCCCCTAAGCATCTGAAGTCCATAAAGGCAGTGTATGTTTTTCCCCAATAGAATAGCACTACCACGTTCGAGGCTCATACCTCAAAACCGTTATTGGACTGTATTTTCTAATAGTACATAAATCTATAACTCCAAAAGTACTTACCTGATTCTTATGATCTTGGTGTCTAAAATTCTATAACAATCTGTGTTATTTTTCTAAATTGGTCTTGAGTTTCTTCTTGAGTGTGTGTCATTTATTGACCCTGTGTGTACAACAAAGGATTAACACTACCCTCTGATAAGCCTATGCTGGTCGACCACACTACAACAAATAGAGCTCTTGGGATTATTAATGTAAGCCCTGTAAACCAATAAGGCTTGTCTGTACTTTTTGCATGCTGTGCCCTTACATTGGCACTATTGCATAAAAAGACAGCTTCTTACATTGGTTGGATCAGAGGTGGGGTACAAAACTCTGCAATTGCTGATATTACTTGGTCAATAGGTGATTCCACGAAGAAACCCACCATTTACTTTAGTCAAAAATACTTTTGTAAAATTTTCGTTTTTTTTCAAATTTTTTAATCTGAACTGTTAGGGCCTTGTGCTATGTCCCTAGTCCTTCTGTATTAGGAATTTTAAAAGTGTACGAGTCAGTTAGGCCTTAAAAGTCTGTTTAGAATTTAGTTTTAGATTTTCTAAAAAGGTCCCAACTGTACTAAAATAATGTCTTCCTCAGAGAACAGAGTTGAGGAATTCGACCTGACCCCTTATCTGCATCGTAAGGTGAGGCAATTAAGGCTCCTCTGCAAGGATTATAACATTAAGATTGGCTCAAACCCTACCAAGACAAAGCTCCAGGAGGTCCTTGCAGAGTTTGAAACGGCTAATATAATAGAGGATCCTGGCATCCCCTTAGAAGAGTTGGACAGTGACCATGACAGTGGGAACATTACTCCAGGAGACTGTCCCCCCCTCCCCCCAAACTCACCAGAGAAGGTGATGAGGTAGCCCTTTCACATCGGCACTAAAACTAACTCAAGTTCCTTCCCCTAAAGGGAGTGGTTCAGGCAACTCAAGGATTAGAGAATTGCTAGACGATGAAGTAGCAAATCTTGAGAGACTAGCCAGAAGAGCAGCCCTTGAAGCCAAAATCATGGCTATAGAAAAAGAGAGGGCTGAAATGGGTCTAGAACCCATGAATGGTGGCAGCAACAAAGAAAATAGGGAGAGAAAGGAAACTTTTGATCCCAAAATCCTCAAAGGGATTGTCCTCAAATATGATGAGGCTGATGACATCAAAAAATGGTTTACAGACTTTGAGAGTGCTTGTAAAATGAGGAAGTTACACCAGAAACACAGGGGCTCCCTACTCTGGGAGCTATTCTCAGTAAAGTGCAGGGATAGACTCCTGAGACTGGATGAGGTAGATGCTGAGTCTTATGACCACATGAAGGATAACCTGATTGAGGGCTTTGGATTAACAAACGAAAAGTACAGAATTAAATTCAGGGAAACTCACAAAACCTCGAGTCAGCACTGGGTTGATTTTATTGACTTCTCAGTCAAAACACTAGGAGGCTGGTTAAAAGGCAGTAAGGTGCAAGACTATGATGGGCTCTGAGAAAAACTGAATCAGTACTTAGGGGACTTAGGGTCAGTGTCTCCTTAGCTGCTAGGCAAGAAGCCTGACCACTGAGTCAAAACAAGTGTGCCCAGAAAGACCCAGGGTGGGAGTGAGCAGAAGAAAGGGGTTAACAATCCTCCCCAGGGGAAAGATGTGGGACACAAAGGGGAAAACCTAAATAGTTTTCTAAAGGCCCCAAAAACCTGTTCAGGAGGGTGGGCCCGAGACTCTTCACAATCCAATGGTGGGTACAATAGTAAAAACTGGGATCCCAAAAAAGCTTGGGGTTTCAACTGTAAGTAGGATGGACACTGAACTGGGGACTCTTCCTGTCCCAAAAAGGCTCCCACAGGGGCCAAGAGTCCCCAGTTGTGATCCTTGGTGTGCCCTGACCAGGTCAGAAAGCATTGAAGCTACTTTAGTCGGGAAGGGCGGGAGGGGGGGAATCTGGCTATCTGGACCGGTAAACTCAAGAAGTACAGACAAAAGCCTCATATCAATGAAGTTGAAGCACAAGCACTGAGGGATACAGGTGCAAATATCACTATGGTGACTGAAAAACTGATATCCCTAGAGTAGTACATAATTGGGAAAACTTATCCAGTTATAAGTGCTGATAACAATACCAAGATTCATCCCATGGCAATGGTGGCCTTGGAATGGGGAGTGGTTACTGGCCAAAAGAAGGTAGTTGTGTCCTCTGCAATTCCAGTAGAATGTCTGCCAGGTAATGATCTGGAGACCTCAGCATGGGCTGAGGTTGAGATGAAACGTGTGCGTGTGTGTATAAACAAGAGCACAAGCAAAGCCAAGGGTGAAAAAGAGGTATTGGGGCCCAGAATAAGGGCCCAATCCAACCAGAGAAAAGGCAAGCAGGCTGGAAAACCAACTCCAACCGAGACACAAGCTCAGGTCCCCTCTCCTCAGGGAGAAGACCGGTCAGCCCTTGGGGAAACAGAGCCCCAGGAACTTGGGTCTTACACGGCAGAGCACCTAGGCCCAGGGGGACCCTCCAGGGAAGATCTTTGCTAGGGACAGAGGACCTGTCTCACTCTTGGGAACTAGAGACAGAAAGCTTCTGACCAGGAAAAGGGAGATATCAGTGGCTCCCACAGGACCTACTGGGTGAGGGACTCCTTTATACTGAGGCCAGAGACCCCAACCCTGGTGCCACTAGGAGAGTGGTAGTGCCTCAGCAGTACAGGGAGTTCTTATTCACCTTAGCACATGACATCCACCTAGCTGGGCATCTTGGCCAGACTAAAACTTGGAGTAGGTTAGTCACCCACTTTTACTGGCCAGGTATGTCCCAGAAAGTAAAGGAGTTTTGCAGCTCCTGTGTTACGTGTCAAGCCATGACTGCATGCTAGCGGTTAGCGCCTAGATGGGACAGAATTGTTTGAAACTAAACTCAAACAACACAGAGGTTTATAGGCGGAATGTGGGCACTAGAATTCAGGAAGTAGAGGCCACGACAACAGCTCTGCTGCAAGATACTAAGACCCTCAAGGACCAAGTCAGTGAACTCCAAGCAACCACAGCAAACCTGCAAGCGAGACTCGAAGATTACGAGCGCAGATCACGGCGTAACAATGTCCGCATTTTGGGGTTGTTTTGCCGCAATACGGAGTTTGGCGGCCGATGCCCACCAACGTTAGGGCTCGCGGGTCGGGGCAGGTATGCAGATAGCTGTCCGGATGGTAATGGGGGAGAGTGCTGGGTCACGGAGCCGCTTTAGGAAGCTGCCATGGTCTTCGGCGACCCCAAAGGGTCGGAGGGAATGGAGATCACTGGGGATCATAAGTCATGTGCGCCCCCTCAGGCATCCGAAGGAGGTAAATTACCCTTAAACGACATAATGGCAGTCATTCAGGGAGTCCGAACAGCCTTAGAGGAGCGTATAGACAATGTTACGTCAGAAGTGTCCCCGATATGTGCCGACATCCGGAATATGGGCACTACAATTCAGGGAGTAGAGGCCATGACAACAGCTCTGCTGTAAGATACTAAGACCCTCAAGGACAAAGTTAGCGAACTCCAAGCAACCACAGCAAACCTGGAAGCAAGACTAGAAGATTACGAGGGCAGATCACGGTGAAACAATGTCCGCAATTTGGGGGTTCCGGAGTGGGCAGAAGGGCTCGCGACAGACCTATTAGTTGAAGATCTCATCCTCAAGCACCTACAACCCCATGGCCTCTCAAAATTCTTTTCAGTGGAGAGAGCACACAGAGTGCCAGGAGGAAGGCCCCGGCCAGGCGCACTGCCCAGGCCTATCTTCGCTAGCCGTTTTAATTTCAGGGACCGTGACGTGGTGTTGCAGACGGCCCGCACAGCCCCATCAGTTCAATATAAAAAAGTGCCCAAATACCCTTCTTTCGAGACTTTACTCTGATGGTGCAACAACAGAGATGCAACTTCCTGACAGTTAAACAAGCACTAAGAGAAAAGTGTGTGAAATACTCTATGATCTTCCCGGCAAAATTGCGTGTTGAGGATGAAGGAAAAACATGGTTCTTCGATTGACCAGAGGCAGGGTGGGCATGGCTCGACGGATGGCGTACAGTTGGTGGCTCCCCATCAAAGTTGCAACAAGGGACATTAGCCCCATCTGGGAATGCTGCAATAGAACTGTTACAGGGAGATGTCCACTCCACAGGTCACCGGTGAGACTAAGGTCTCAAAATGACTTGGGGCCCGTATGCTGAGAAACACTCTTTGGCAGCGCACTGTTTGAACAAACTACCCCTCAGGCCTGAGTGGAGGTGACTGGTTCTGAAACAAAAGGAGATCGCCAACTGGCTGGATTCGAATTGGGTGGGGGTGACGACTGCGGGCTCCAAGACCCGCCTAGCCATCATTCTGATCCATGACAATAACGGTCGGGGTGGTCAGGAATCTTGCATTTGGGGTGGAGGGCTGGGACTGCGGAGTTACACCGTCCCCTAAATTTTTCTAATTCGGGGAGGGACGACAGGCGCTCTGCTAAGTTGGGGGAGGCAGGCAGTTGTGGGTCCGCCTGGCAGGGAAGCAGGGAGGGGGGTTTTGTTTAAGGGGAAATAGGTTAGAAGGGGATCTAGTTATTTCACAAGATTTACACTTTACATCATTCAAGATAAGCCAGGTTGCGTTAACACCACTTAAAGTCACCACCCGACACCAAACACATTGGACTCATACATCACGAGATCCACACCCCCCACTGGGGCAGGGGCTCATTATCCCAGGATCCACAAAAAATCTATTTCGTACCCTCACTCCTCATGACCACAAAAATATCCCTGAGATTCGCGTAGTGATGTGGAATGTGAACGGCCTTGGGGATAAAATTAAACGTTGTATTGTCCTTCAATTCCTAAAGCGACACTCCCCAGATGTATCCTCCTGCAGGAAACCCAACTCTTGGGCAAGACTTGTAAGGCGCTAGACCAACGGGGCTCCAAAATGATGGTCCACTCAGGATTTACTTCGGGATCCAGAGGTACAGCGATACTCCTTAAGAAGCAATTCCCACTGAGAGTAGAAAGAACATGGGTGGACAAGGGGGTAGATATACAGCACTCCTGGGAAGCTGGGAGGGGGAAATGAAAAACACAATCTCGCTGTATGTCCCACCGACACTTCATAGCGCTACACTCCCGGATCTAGGAACGCTCATACTGGAACTGCCATTAGGTCACCTCCTCCTAGGCAGAGATTTCAATATGACACTGAATGATGCAATAGATCGACTGCCTGTGAGGAAGACACATGCGACACAAACACGACTGACTGAGTTCCTAGGTGCCCTGGGACTGATTGACATTTGGAGAATGCTTAACCCTACCACTCAGGAATTCACATTTCACTCTGGTGTGCACGGCAGCCTCTCACGAATCGACCTCCTGGTCGCACTCCCAGTTTTGGGGATGTGAGACACCTACCCCGGGGAATATCAGATCACTCCCCCATCTCTGCACGACATAGAATCGGCAAGCACCGAACCAGCAACACAATACCTAAAAATATTGAAAATTAGGAAAGATCTGACAAGAGCAACAGAACACTATTTTAAAGAAAATGAGCAGTCCGTGGCCTCACCGGGGACATTTTGGGAGACATATAAAACAGTAATTAGGGGACAGGCCCATGCTCCCATGGTCGGACATAGGCGAGACAAGAGGAAGGAGGTAGAGGGACTAGAACGTAACATTTTAGACTTAGAAGCACGATTGATACGACAAAACAATAAGGACACAAGACATCTGTTAAACCTCAAACAGCAAGAGTATAAAGACCTAACGACAGAAGCGGCCAGAGCTGCAATTAAGATAACCCAGCACCAAGTATATGAGCAAGGGGACAAAGCAGGGAAGCTTCTCGCCTGGCTCGACAAGTGAGAAAAAGCCAGCCGTTGGGTGGCCACAATCCAACGGACAAATGGCGATAACCTCACAGACCCCCCAGGAGATAGGTTGTAACGGAAGGATTCCGATATTTGGGAATCTTTGTCACAGTCAACCAAGACCTATTTACGACTAAAAATCTTCACCCCCCACTAAATCGACTGAAAGGCGATATGCAACACTAGCGGTCCCTGCCTCTCTCCTTGCTGGGTAGAGCGGCCCTTTTTAAAATGATGGCACTGCCACGTTTCCTATATGTCTTATAGAACACTCTGTTCCTGGTATCAGATACCTATTTCAGAGCCATACAGAGTGAGGTCAGAGCCCTACTATGGGATGGGGTGCCCATAGAATCGCTCTTAATTAAACTTGGGATGGTTTGATGGTGGAATTGCCCTTACAGGCATCCAGATGTACTCCTGGTCAGCGCAATTGACAGTAATTAACCAGTGGGCACATGAACCAATGACGGACCCTGCCTATCGCATGGACCGAATACCTCTACAGCCAGGGGGATACTTACGTGCGCTTTACACTGTACCAAGACTAAACTCCCTGGTAGGTCCAACGGCACAGACAGTCCAAGTTTGGCACTCTACACTGAATAAGTTGGGATGGAAAAATAAGATCACCTTAGCGACACCCTTGTGGGACTCTGATCTCCTGGGGGATGGGTAAGAGGCAGGGATTTGACAAACGGGACCCACAGGGACTCTCGAGGGTGGGAGATTTATACTTGGCAACTGGAATAATAATATTTATAGATCTACAAAAATCATATCATTTGGCACCCACTGAGGCGTTCCGGTACCTACAACTCCGCCACACCCTGCGTGCGGTAATACCCAGTGGAGAAACTCTGCCAGAATCTTCGCCCTTAGAGAATAGACTACTTGAGGAACAGATCACCCAAAAGGCGATCTCGCTAACATATGGAAAGCTAGTGAAAAACGCTCCTGATATGTTGATGAGGCTGCAGGACAACTGGGAGAGAGACATTCCAGACACGCTAGAAGACGACCGGCCTGAAGCCCTGGCTTCCCCTAGAGAAGTAGCCATTAGGTCCCGCTTCCGCCTCATACCGCTCAAAATATTATACAGAGCCTATATCTCGTGCACCACACTGGTAAGGATGGGTAGGCGATCAAACCCACTCTGTCGTAGAGGATGCAGTCAAGAGGGAACGTTTTTCCACATACTATGGGCCTGCCCCAAATTCTAGTCCTACTGTGCCATGATAACAAAGTTTAAGTAGTCTATACGGAGTTGAGCTACCATTATCGGCCAAGTGGTGCCTGCTTAATGTATGGGAAGCAACCGATTTGGGGAGAGGAAAGCGGATTGGAGTAACCCTGGCCCTGATGATTGCAAAGAGGAATACTGCCTGCAATTGGGGCGTTGAAGCAACTCCATATCTCAGCGATTGGAGGAAGGACATGGACTGGTGCATGGTGGCCGAAAAAACTATTTATCAAAACAGTGCTTGTCCTCAAAAGTGGGTGAGGGTGTGGAATAAATGGATTGAATACAGAGGCTGCCTGTGCTCCACCCCTAGGGTCCAAACGAGAGAAGAGGTGTTGGAGGACAGAAATGGATAAAGTGGTGTCCCGAGGGGGGTGGGTGACTACACAATGTATTAAGGAGAATATGGAACATATTATACAATGTAATGGTATGTTCTGGTAAAGATCATATGACAAATGAGTGGTGTAATGCAATGTTTCAATAAAAAGAGGTTTAAAAAAAAGCTAATTGGGGATTTTATCCTGGGTGCTGCTAAAACTTGGAATGCTTTACTATTTTCCATTCGCTCCTCCTCTAGCCTCCTGGCTTTTAGGAAGGCCTTGAAGACTTGGCTTTTCTCCCATTAGTTTGCCCAGGTTTGGTACTAGGAGCTAGCGCCAGGACACCTTCGGGTAGGTGAGCGCTTTATACAAACCCAATAACATTAACAGTGGCAAGACAGGTAGCAAACCAAAGGACACCTTGGTCCCGCTACCAGTGGTTGGGGTTCCATTTCAAAGGGTAGGGATTGACATTGTTGATCCCCTTGACCCTTCAACAGCATCAGGAAACCGATTTATACTGGTGGTAGTGGATCAAGCCACCAGGTCCCTTAGGGTTGTCACTGCTCCTGCAGTTGCCAGAGCCCTCTTGAGCAATTTTACTAGAGTGGGTTTTCCTAAGGAGGAGGTTTCAGACAGAGGTAGTAACTTCATCTCCGCTTACCTCAAAGCAATATGGAATGAATTTGGTGTGAATTACGAGTTCACTACCCCCCTATCACCCACAAACCAATGTGGTTGAGAGATTCAAAAAGACCATGAAAGGTATGATCATGGGACTCCTTGACAAACTCAGAAGGAGATGATATATCCTTTTGCCATGCCTGTTTTTCGCCTAAAGAGAGGTGCCACAGAAAGGAGTGGGCTTCAGTCCCTTTGAGCTTCTGTTTGGCCATCATGTTAGGGGACCAATGAGTCTAGTGAGGGAAGGCTGGGAGAAACCTCTCAAAGAGCCCAAACTGGACATTGTGAATTATGTGCTTGGCCTTTGTTCCAGGATGGCAGAGTACATGGACAAAACAAACAAAAACCTTAAGGCAAGCCAAGAGCACCAGAAGCAATGCTTTGACCAAAAGGCTGCCCTGCTCCCCAAACCTCATTCCAAGGAAGGTAAACTGGACCTGAGGTTTTGTGTGGACTAAAGAGGTCTGAATGCTGTCACTAAGACAGATGCCCACACTATTCCAAGGTTAGGGGCCTCCAAATTTCATAGTACTTTTTATTTAACCCCTTCGCTGCGTTCGTCGGCCAACGGCCGTCGCGAGCACAACCTCGGTAGAGCTGCGCACGTCCGTTGGCCGACGCGGCCCCGCCCGTTTAATAGAACGTTCGAAGCAGCAAAGTGGTTAACATCAGGGTACTGGCACAATGGTCTGACCCAAGGAGCACAAGAGAAATCAGCATTCTCGACCCCAGATGGACATGGACATTACCAGTTTACTGTAATGCCCTTTGCTTTAAATAATGCCCCTGCCACCTTCCAAAGGCTGGTGAGCATAGTCCTGGCTGGGCTGGAGTCTTTTAGTGCAGCATATCTTGATGATATTGCGGTCTATAGCGCCACTTGGTAGGATCACCTGATCCACCTAGGGAAGGTACTTGAGGCTCACTGCATCCCCTATATGATCACTTCCTCTGGAGATTGGGCATAAACCTGAACCGGAGTTCTTAGTTTCACCAAAAACAATATGTTGAAACCCTTTTTCGAATGTCCACTTCAGGTGGTCCACCTTAGGGTAACTCACTATCAAAACAAGCACGTGTCAGACAGGACAGGGCTCAGTTAAATACTTGGGCCTCTTGGTAGGTGGAGGCCTAGATCAACCCTTACAGTCCAAGATCTAGAATAATTTGGACTGGAAAGGTCTAACCACTGAGACTAAAGTCAGGGCATTCCTTGGCTTGACTGGGTACTACAGGAGGTTTGTGAAGGGGTATGGCACCACTGTGGCACCCCTCACTGAATTGACCTCAAAGAAGCAACCAAAGAAAGTAAACTGGACAGTGAGCAGTCAAAAGGCTTTTGACACTCGGAAAGTAGGAATGTGCTCAGCACCCATTCTGAAAGCTCCAGATTATACAAAGCAGTTCGCAGACAGATGCTTCTGAGCAAGAGATACAAGCATGTCCTATCACAGACCAACAATGGTGGCCAGGACCAGCCTGCTGCTTTTATTAGCAAGAGGTTACTCCCCAGAGACCAGCATTGCTGTGCCATTGAGAGGGAAACCTTTGCTGTGCTTTGGTCCCTGAAGAAGCTGAAACCATACCTGTTTGGTACTCACTTCCTTGTACAAGCTGACCACAGGTCTCTCAAATGGCTGAAGCAAATGAAGGGGGAAAATCCAAAACTACTGAGGTGGCCCATCTCCCTACAGGGAATGGGCTTTACAGTGGAACACAGGCTTAGGACTGATCATGCCAATGCAGGTGGGCTTTTTCAGTTGTTCCACTTGGACAATGAAAACTTAGTTATAGTCTCATTCCCTTTCGTGGGGGTGGGGTGGGTAGGGGGGATCAGGATCAAGCTCCATGTGCAACCGTTGAGGGCAAAGGAGACTGAAGGCAACAAAGTTGCACACTGAGTTTTTGCATTCATTTCGACTTGAGAACCAAGTTGGGCTTATTGTAACAAGCTGTTTGATACCTTGGACTGTCAACTTCGATCACACTGTTCAGGAGTTAACACAGTTGAGGGGTCAGCGTGTAACTCTGCACCCGCTAACGGGGCAACCAAGTCTTAAAACACTAAAAACAACAGTTTTGTGTTTTTTTCTGTAAGAACATGTAAAACGCATGTTCTGCCCATGAAATATGCTGAACCCTGCCTCAGGGCTCGGTAAGCCTGCCAAAGGGGTGTAGGAAAGTGACCCTTTTGACATGGTCACCCCCACTTTTGCCCCAGTACTGATGCTTTTCGACTGAAAGTGCATGGAAGGCATGCTAACCAGGCCCCCAGTGTTGGTGCTCTTCCCCTTAAAACAAGGTAAATATCTAATTGTAGCCCAATTATCAAGGACTTTAGCACCCATGTAAGTCCTTAGTAAAATGGAACCCCAGGGACCTAGGGCATTGGTGCTAAAGAGGACCCCTACGGGATGCAGCATGTATTATGCCACCCCAAGGGACCTCCACACAAAGTGCATGCGGACTACGTGAAATAGTGCAAACCATTTTAAAAACACAACATGGCAAACTCTCTGTGTGCCATGCCTATACACACTGCACAATACTATATGTAAGTCACCCCTACAGCAGGCCCTAAGAGACCTAAGGCAGGATGCATTATATTATATGTGAGGACATATCTGCATGAGCAGATATGCTAGTGATGCCTGGTTCCACTGCCACAACATTGCAAGCGATCAGAAAGCCATCTTAAACATTTGTACTGGGCACTGGCCATTACGAGTTACCTAGCTACATAATGGCTTCACTGAAAATAATGGTGTTTGGTATCAAACACCTAGTCTTAATAAATCAGGTGCCAGTGTTGGATCTGGCCACGGGCCAGATGGTCTTCCGGAGAAGTCAATAAGTTGTTTTCAACTAAGCTTTTTGAGCGCGGAGGTTTACCTGGAGGTGAGGGAGAGGGGGCTGCTACCACCCAGAATGTGAGAGACGACGATGGTGCTGATCCCAAAGCCTGGGCGAGAACTGACTTGCCTGGCCTTAAAGAGGCCTTTGTCTATGCTTATCACAGATGTAAAACTGCACTGTGAAGTATTGGCTAACAGGTTACTTAAGTGGTTGTTTCCCTGATCCACCCCGACCAAACGGGTTTTATCCCAGGTAGTCGCAATATCTATCGGGAGTCCTTAGAGGAATGGGGTTCAGCCCCAATTATATTCAATGGGTGTGACTGCTGTACACTGACCCGATTGTTGGGGTAAGTACAGAGTCCATGGTTTCGAACTTGTGACCCTTTAGCAGAGGAACCAGGCAGAGATGTCCACTTTCCCCAGTACTCTAAGCCTTTGCGGTGGAACCGCTTGCATGTTGCCTGTGCACACAGCTGAGGCCCTGGGGAACCGAATTGGGGGAGCAAGTACATGTGGTGTCCCTCTATGTGGACAAAGTCCTGTTGTATCTAAATGAACCAGATAAGGCGATGTCCCTATTGCTGATGGAGCAGGATGGATTTGCGAGGTTTTATTGGTCAGCTGCAGTTTGGCTCCGTCCTCTAAGTGGATTACCGCCTCCCTTTGAGCATGGACATATTACTCGTGCCCTTCCACTACTCACATTTTTATATCCAACTTTTTAGGTCGAGCCTGGGCAGCGCATGCGCTGCTCTGCGAGCCATGCTGTATTGGAGTATGTACCTGAAGCCCCGTCCACTCTCTGCCCATATTCGTCTTTGGCTTGTATCATTTTCCTTCGTAATTGCTGACTTCTGATTTGTTATTAGGTTGGTTAGTCCATCCTTAGTACCGCCTTGTCTTCATGTGTAACCTCCCATGAGGACTGGCCGTTTTACTTCTGTTGTTACACGGTACGTCTTCTTTAGTCTGTAAGCACTATTTTCTTTAATGAGTTTCTCTTACTGCAGGAGGGTCTCTCGTGCGCAGTTGTGACCACAAGCTTGTTTATTTACCTCGTAGCAAACGGGGAGCACTTCAGAGGCCATGGGAGACAGAAAGGGGCAACTCAGCGATGCCTTCAAGCATTTGGAATGCAATAAGTCTCGCATTTGCGAGAGTTTAAGCTATTGGCATTGTACATGACAATGCCTTTTATTTATGTTTTAAAAACCAAAACATAAATAAAAAGCATTGTCATTTACAATGCCAATAGCTCAAACTCACGTAAATGCGAGACCTATTGCATTGCAGATGCTTGTTTTGTTTTTGCTTTAAGCACTCTACCAGAGTGTTGTTTTTTAGCAGGCCCCCTCATGTACTTCTCTTTCCTCTAATTATCCTTCCTCCATGACATTCCCTCTTTTGTGTTGCTTGCTCTCACCCATGCCCATCTATTGATGTCCGTGTTGTTGTCTGCCCCAGCCACACTCTCACACTGTTGTCTCTGGGCTTGCTCGAAGCACCCTCCACTCCATCCTCCCCGTTGCCTGGCAACCTGCCCTCCTTCTGTAATGAACATAAAAAAGCGATATGATGCGGCCAGCACTGGCGTTTTCCCCATCCTCTACGTTACCAATGATAAGCATTTTACACTTGATCATGTAAATAAACCACCCTTCTATTTATTGGATTTTTACGCCACCTTAGAGATTTATCTCATGGTATTCTACACCAGCTTCTTCACCATCAGGGTATTCAGGGACAAGCCATAGCCAGGCTTAAATCATTTACCACCCAGATCCCAAGCAGGTAATCTTCCCCCTTTCCATCTTTCCAACCTCTCTCATGTAGAGTCACGCCAGGTTCCTCACCAAGTTCCATCTACTTCAATCGGTACATTGTCCCTCTTGCCTCTGTTGAATAAATGTTGTTTTGCTCATGCTGTACGCTGACAATGCCGACGTTGTTTCCTCTATGAATATATAAGGAATGCTCTACAGAGATTTCAAACTCTTATGGCTGCCGTAGCAGGGACCATTCTTCAACAGACTATCTCTTTAGTCGCTTTCTCAAACTATGTGATCACCATCTGGAATTCTTCTTCAAGTGCCCAAGATTTATCATGTCCACACTAGAGGATGGTTTTTGTTGCCTTGCTATTAAAACACGAACTAATTTCCTGACGGGGTGGTGTAGGGATTGTGCAGAGTAAATAATAATCTAGCTTACAACCAGCATTTAGAAACCTCACTTTTCCCAGAGGTTTAACTTTCCACCGTCTTCATTGGCACAACTTTCCTCTGTTTGAGCTACTTTTTCCTTCCAACAAAAGGACACCTTGATAAGGCATCAGTGTGGTTTTAAGAGGCATTCATTTGTTCATCTGTAACTACAAATCACCAGTATGGGTATTGTTCATCGATCAATAAGCTTTGAATTGTTAGAAGTTATCTAGCTTGGCATGGAGAGTACATCCAAAACATATTTAAAAGGAAAATGGTTACTTGCATGTAGGAGTAGTTTTGGACCTTGAAGAATTTTCTGTAATCACATGCTGTGCATTATTCCGCAATCTAGTGGTTGCGTCCAGAATTCTCCTTTCTATTAGTAGACCTTCACTACTTTTTTTTTTTTTGGTAGGACATTTTAGGAAGCTGGCTATGTATATACAATACCAAAGTACGGTTTAGTGTGCACAGAATTCAGTGGATCCCCAAAGGCTTACAGAGGTAAAAGTAGATAATACCTTACTCTCTATTTGTGGTAGTGTGGGCGAGCAGTAAGGCATTATCAGAGGGTAGTATTAAGCATTTATTGTACACACTCAGGTAAGAAATGATGTCACGCACTCAAAGACTGAACTCAGACCAATTGTTTGTATCAAAAATATTTCTTTAGTTGCATTTTATTTTTTTAAACCAAACAGGACTTGGCAGAGGTAAATAGAAATGTACTTTTCAAGACAGATTGATCAAAACAAGCAAGCAGTATCAAAATTACTTTTGTTACAGGTTTGTAAAATATTTCAAAACAGTAAGTATTTGTAATTTCTTGGTGATTACTTTTTAGATTACTTTTTCTACTCAGTGTGATATGCCTAGATATCACCCTGGGACATTTCCTCGACAAAGGTAAGTAAAACAGTTTTTCATTAAAACACAGTTGCTTAGGTTTCCATAAAAAACACAACTCCACACTTAAAACTGTTTGAGAGGAAAACAGTCAATGCAATCCTATGGAGAAAAATGAGGTCATCGGTTTGCAGGTACGCAATCGGTCTTTGGGGTTGAGTTTCTGGGGTAAGAACAAGGGTTCCGTTAGGGTCAAGGATGTACTAAAAAAAATCACACTCAGCAGTATTAGGGCAGCCGGGTGCGGAGTGCTTAGACCCAATGTCAGCCTATGGGCTTAGAGGGCAGTCGGTTGGTGCCTGCTCTCAGGCAAGCCACAGGGTTGAGGAAGCAAAGCTCCTAGGGTTAAGCTCAGGGCAAAGGGGGATCAAACTTAGCACACAAGGTGCACCCTCAGCGGCACAGGGGCGGCCGGGTGCAGGGTGCTGGATTGGCGTCGGGTGCCCTGTTGTTTTCAATGGGAGATCTCCGGTCGGAACAAACACTGCAGGTTGGGGCAAGGAGGCTTCCTGGAGGCGACCACCGGTTGGAGAAGTAAGTTGGGATGCAGGGGGTTGCCTGGACACCGTTGGTTGGGCCACCCAAGGCCGTGGGGCGTCAAGAGCAGGGGTGTCTTGAGGCGTCAGGTTTCCTTACCAGCTCCGGTCGGGGGGACAGTCCAGATAGAGGCTGCAGGCGTCTTCGGGAGGCTTGAGGTAGGTCAGCGACCACCAGATCCCAGGTCAGGATCGCTGGGGGGACCTCCTCGTGCTGTTGGGCCACTCAAACCCGGACCATGGGCATCAGGGGCAGAGTGGTGCAGACTTGCAGATTCGGCCGGAGGCAGAGTCTGATTCTTGAGCAAGTCCGGTGCTCACAGGAGACAAAGTCTTTGTAGAGAAGGCAGGGCAGGTCCTCCGGGTTCTAGGGGGCTGTTGGTTGCAGGACACGCCGGGATTCCGCTGGAGCACGTGGAGGTCGGGACAGGCCGGTAGGGCTGGGGCCAAGGCAGTTGGTGTCCTCCTCTTCTTCCTTCAGCACGGCTCTTATGTCCTTTACTTCTTGCTTGTCTGAGGCGGCAAAGTTTGGCGTTGCCCCTCAATACTTAATTTAGTGGCGTTTCGGGTAGGTACAGGTCGGGACTAATGGATCCCCAGCGGCACATGGGCGACCAGGTGCAGGGTGCTGGAATGTCAGGAGCCCTGTTATATTCAAAGGGAGATCTCCGGTCGGAACAAACACTGCAGGTTCGGGCAAGGAGGCTTCCTGGAAGCGACCACCAGTGGGAGAGGTAAGTTGGGATGCAGGGGGTTGCATGGACACCGTCGGTTGGGCCACCCAAGGCCGGGGGGAGTTGGGTGCAGGGGTGTCTGGTTTCCTTATCAGCTCCGGTCGCGTCGGGTGACCCTTCAGATAGAGGCTGCAGGCGTCGTCGGGAAGCTTGAGGTAGGTCAGGGATCACCAGATCCCGGGTCAGAATGGCTGGGGGGACTTCCTCCTGGTGTTGGGCCACTCGAACTCGGGCCGTGGGCACCGGGTTCTGTGTGGTGCAGACTCGCTGATTCGGCCGGAGCCAGACTCTGGTTCTTGAGCATGTCCGGAGCTCACGGGAGACAGTCTTTCTAGGGCAGGCAAGGCAGGTCATTCGGGTTCTGGGGGGCTGCTGGCTTCAAGACACACCGGGTTTCCGCTGGAGTGAGTCGAGACAGGCCGGTAGGGCTGGCTCCAAGGCAGTTGGTGTCCTCCTCTTCTTCCTTCAGCACGGCTTTACGGGCCTTCTTGCTTGTCTAAGGAGGCAAGGTTTGGGGTTGCCCCTAAATACTAAATTTAGGGGCGTTTCAGGCAGGTACAGGTCGTGACCAATGGGTCCCTTCTTTAGAGTGGGTACACCCACTATTAAGCCACCCTCCAATAGTAGGGGGGCATACGCCTCACTCTGGTTGGCTGGGCAGCCCCCCTCCCCCATCTTCAAGATGGCGGGGACTGAGAGTTGTGCCTCGCCTCCCGTACATGAGGGGTGGGATTGGCAAAGGTGGGCACACCTCTCCTCCTATCTTGATTTTCCTGCCGATTCTCCCTCCCAAAGTGGGGGTTAGAACCAGTGGGGACCAGTTTGCTGGGAGCAGCAAATGGCTGGGTCAGCTCACAAAGGCGGCAAGCCTTTGAAGCTTCCTATTCGTGGTCCCTGCCCATCCTGGGGGAGGAGGCTTGGCACCTCTGCCCAGGATGTGCTTAGTTTCAGGACCCCGAGAGCGGGAGGCTCTCGTCCCAGGGGTCCAGAAACATGTCTGGAGGTGGCAGCTGGCGAGCAGCCACTCAGCCAGGACACAGGAGTTAGGTCGTTTTCCGGGGGGGGCATCTCTAAGATGCCCTCTGAGTGCATTTGGCATTAAATCCCACACTGGCATCAGTGTGGGTTTAATGTGCTGAGACGTTTGATACCAAACTTCCCAGAATTCAGTAAAGCCATTATGGTGCTGTGGAGTTTGTAATAACAAATTCCCGGACCATATACTCTTTATGGCTTTGCAGCACTTACAATGTCTAAGAAAAGACTTAGACACTGTAGGGGTGCAGGGCTCATGCACCTATACCCTCACCAGTGCTATAGTGCACACGGCTAGAAGGGTGTCTTAACTATACCATAGGCATGGGGTTGTAGGCATGACACACAGATATGTGTGCCATGTCGAGACTTCACTTTTCTCTGCACCAAAACACGCAGTCTGCGGGGGCGTGGCCAAGAGGTCCGACATGGCGGACGCACCTTAGACGAACTCCTGCATATATCCTGATCATCAGCTACTATTGCATACCCCCAACCCTTGATCTACATACCGGACGCCCTGTGGAGCAGCTGGTGTGTCGCTCCGAGACGATTGCGGCTGGTTGGGCGGTGATCGGACTCGCGCCGCACGGCCGCCCGTTGCTGCGCTGCTACCGCGCCGGAGCTGAATTGGAGGGACCGCGCACTGGTGTCCGGCCGCTGCCTCTGTGGACCGGAGTGAGTGGAGTGGTGCCCCCGGGCGCCCCACGTGAGTCCTGCACAAGTGCTGCCCATAATATATACTAACTGCGAGGTCGCGCAATCGTGGGACTGGACGTGGCCTGGCGCATGCCCCATCGACTCTCTGGGCTGGCGGCCATCTTGCGGGCGGACTGAGTGGTCTAGAGCCCGCGGCGGTGACGCAGCATTGTTGGGGCCTAGCTGAAGCCAGCGCTGGGTCCTTTTGCCTTGAGTGCTGTCGTGCCCCAGCAGCCTTGGTGTGAGGTACCGGACGACTCCTGTGCCGCGGGACAAGACCCGGTTCTCCGTAGGTGCGGTCCGGATAGCGGTGGCTGCCGGCGCTTGATTCTACTGGCAGAGAGGTCGGGAGCGGCGGCGGTGGGGGCTCCCTCCCCCTAAAACTACCCTTGGGCCTTCTGCTGTCCCGGGCGGGCCCCCCCCCCTCTTACAACAGACAGACCACCATATGTGCAGTGGGGGGCTGCAGCGGATTGGCTGCCTGTGACCCTGGTGGAGCCCCTCCTATTGGCCCCCCCAGGAAAACGGGGATTGTGACGGGGGAGTGCCAGGCTGTTTGGCTGCAGCTCCTTACTGGAGTCAACGTGTGGTCCCCACACATTAAGGCCTGCAGCGATTTGCCCTTTGGTATCTGCTGGTAACGAGAGGAGCGGGCTGCGCTTTGCGGTATTCTATTCCCCCAGGCCCTGGCTGAAGTGCACGGGAGTTCGGCGTGCTTGTTTGCCAGGGACCCAGCGGTGGCCACTCGCTGCTGGGATTCCGCGACGATTGGGCGGACTGGTGACACCCATTAGGGGGGCGCGGAGGCACCTGTGCGCTGAAGCGGCCGGGCTAGGCCTGGTGCGGCCTGTGTGCCAGTTGCCTCTAAGCCTGTCTTCCCGCCGATTTGGAACATAACTAAGGTTTGGACTCCCTACCGCTTGCATGCTGCGGGCGCAGTGACAGCGGCCGATTATACCTGGTGGCGCCATATCCCTCTTCACTGGGTCATTGTCTAATCGCCACCATTGAAAATGACTCGGGACAAATTATCGAAGCAGAGCACCCTAGATCGCTATGCGGGGCCTGGGGCACACACACCGGAGACGTCGGGTCTGAGTCCTGCCGGCCCGGATAATGCTGCTTTGATGGCGGCGATAACCCAGTCTCGCGAGGCGCTGGAAGCCAAGATCGGAGAAGTGGGATCTGATGTTGCTCTCATCCGTCAAGATCTTCGCAAAGCGGTGGATAGGATTACTGAGGCTGAAACCCGCATTTAAACCGTGGAAGATACAGCTCCCTCCAGGCACAGGTGACCTCTCTGGAGTCCATTACGAAGGGGCTGGGGATCAGGACGGAAGATGCCGAAGGTAGAGCTCGGAGGAACAACCTTTGGTTTGTAGGTTTTCCGGAGGAATGTGAAGGCAATAACATGCAGCAATTCCTCGCAAAATGGATAGCGAGTGGGATCCCTCAGACGGTATTGTCGCAGTGCTTTATTATTGAACGTGCGCACCAAGCCCTAATGCAAAAACCTCTGCCAGGAGCCCGGCCGTGACCTGTTATTGCCAGACTCTTGAATTTCCACGACCGCGACACCGTCCTTGCGCAGGCCAGGCTGGCTGGCAAACTTCACTTTGAATCTCACCATATCTTAATTTTTCCGGATTATACGCGTCTGGTACAACAACGTTACCAGTCTTTCACAGCTGCTAAGGCCCGGCTGCATGACCATAAAATCCAATATGCTCTGCTTTTCCCAGCCCGGCTGCGAGTCGTCTACAAGTCTCGTACCCACTTTTTTGATACTCCAGAGGAGGTCTTCACCTGGACGGATGAGAAACAGACACAGGCCGCGTACTCCACCGCGGTTTGATTCTGAATCATCGTCCGGAGAAACTACGCGACAAGCGACCAAGCCTAAGGCGAAACGCGCCCGTAGATCACGCTCGAGACGCCGTTCCAAGTCACAGAGTGCCTCTGACTCCCGGACGGCAGAGACTCGGCGAGACCCGTCACCAACATGACTTGCGGCTGGAGAACTTTAATTACAATGGTTGCTGAGCTAATGACATTTTCCACGGGCCTACGTGAGGCCCTCCCCCTATAACTCTTTTCTCAGTAGCTCAGAACTTTATCTATGTTCGGGACAGTTTCTTTGGGAACCCTTGGTATGGGGTTGTGCCCTGCTCCCGTTGGGGCAGAGGTGCGACACTTACCGCGACAGATTCTTCAGCTGTTTTGAGGTATTGGGTGGGGCGGGTGGGGGAGGGGTTGGGTTTGTTAAACGTTGTTGAAAATACTGTGTCCTACTTGCTTATTTCTGTGGTCTATATGCCCTGTGACAGGCCGAATTTCCATTCTTCTCTTAGAAACCTTGCCCTGTGATGGACCCTGCTGGTAGGCTACAGGTGGTCAGTTGGAACGTACGGGGGGCGCTGGATAAGATCAAACAAGGTGCGGTCCTTCGACACGCCGCAGCTGATGTTCGGTTACTGCAAGAGACTCATCTTATGGGTACCAAGGCGCTGTGTCTCGCTCGCTTTGGCTATATTCAAATTTTTCATGCGGGGTTCACTAGGGGCTCCCGAGGGGTGGCAGTCCTTATTCACCGTCGAGTCCCATATATACATTCTAAAACGTGGTCCGACCCCCATGGTAGGTACATCATTGTGACGGGGTCACTGCACGGGGAGACCATTACACTGGGCAGTATATATGCACCCCCCCCCCTGCTTTCTGACTCGTTTGTAGAGCACCTGATGACAACGCTGCTAGAGATGCCTATGGGCCTCTCTATTATAGGTGGGAACTGGAACGATGTGGCGAATGTGGTGCAGGACAGGTGGAGGTCGCGCGCCTCACCCGAAACACTGAGGGATACACGTCTGCACGCACTAGTGGGAGATATGGGATGGATAGACACATGGAGACACCTACATCCCACTACACATGGATATACATATTATTCGGCGGTCCACGACTCTTTCTCAAGGCTAGACTATATATTTATACCACGTTCATACTATTCTCAAATCGCTGTAACAGATATATTGCCTAGGGGCTTATCGGATCACTCTCCAGTATTCCGGACTCTGCGCCTAGGGGTGGCTCGTCCCCCCTTTCGGTGGCGCCTGTCACCGTGGCATCTTCAAGAATCGCAATATAAATCACACATGTATCAGACACTTACGGCTTATTTTTCCGATAACCTGGGCACTGTGGATTCTCCAGTCACAATTTGGGAAGCTATGAAGCCCACCATTAGGGGAGCGGATATTGCGTACTGTGCCGCTCAACGGAAGAAGCGCCGGAGGCGCTGATTCATACCGAGGCCCAGATACTGGAATTGGAGCAGAGTTGTAGAGGTGCGCACGGCGGGCAGACTCGCCGCCAACTGCTTCTTCTCCAACAAACCTATGCTGACACGCTGCGCGATGAGGCCAGACAGGCTTGGCTGGCGTCCCGCAGTAGAATAAATCAATGGGGCGATAGATCATGTTCTCTTCTGCACCGCCTGTGCCAGCGAGCTCTACATCCGGTAAGCATACCGGGTATTCTCGGTAGTGACGGCCGAACACTCACAGATCCTACCCAAATTGCTTCTAGCTTTGCGGCCTATTATACAGAGCTCTATACTCCCAATGACGCCCTGCCGGAACCTCTGATTCACCAATATCTCGCCGATTTACCCCCCCAAGGCCATTTTGGACGCGGCGAGGGCGGACCTCGATGCCCCACTGACAATCGAGGAGCTGAGTGCTGCCCTGGTCGACTTGCGTTCCGGTAAAGCACCGGGTCCAAACGGCTTCCCGTGTGAATTTTTTAAATTGTTCCAATCTCAATTCCTCCCTCATTATTTGGAAGTGATACATGTGGCCCTTGAGGAGGGGAGATTCCCGCCAGATTGGAGACATGCTGAAATCACGGTTTTCCCCAAACCTGGCCGACCTCCGGATCAACACTCTTCGTATCGCCCTATTTCATTGCTGAATGTGGAGGCCAAATTATTGGCCAAAGCCTTGGCCAATCGTATTCTCCCATATATGTCGGAACTGGTTCATCCGGGTCAGGCGGGCTTTATGCCCCATCGGGCTACCCGTCATAATATCCGACGAGTGCACAATGCGGTAGCGGCAATTGATCACCTGGGGGGCCCGGCGGCTTTGCTATTAGCTGACAGACAGAGCATTTGACTCGTTGGGATGGCCCTATCCGTTTGCTCTTTTACAGCGCTTGAACATAGGCCCACGCCTCATGTCTTATATCAGACTTTTATATACCGACCTCTCGGCCTCGGTTAGAGTAGCTGGTGCGTTATCTGATCCCTTCTCTATAGGACACGGTACCCGGCAAGGGTGCCCCCTCTCCCTATATCTATTTGCCTTAGCTATGGAACCGCTAGCCTCATGGGTCCGAATTGACGCACAAGTAAGGGGCTTCGAATGGCCGGGGGGGGGGGGTTCGGATCGGGTCGCTCTTTATGCGGATGATGTCCTGTTCTTCCTTAAGGATCCACATCGGACGGGACTGCGTATTATCCGCATCATGCAGATTTTCGGCCAGCATACTGGCCTATATATGAACGCTAAGAAATCCATTCTCTGGCCTATCCGTGGTGGCTCGGACATGGGCACCTGGACAGCAAAAGTAACAATGGCCACAACTGGACTGAAATATCTCGGGGTGTACATCTCGGACACTTAATCGGTGTTGTGGGAGAAGAACATTGCCCCCATCTGGATGCGTACTCAGACAGAGATGGAGTCTTGGACGCGTATGCCCCTTTCCATACTGGGTAGATAATATTCAAAATGGTGTCTCTCCCTCGCCTTCTAAACCAACTGGAGAACCACCCCTTTCAGATAGCACTCTCCTGGTTCCGACAGCTTAATTCGAGGTTGAGCCGCTTTCTGTGGCAGGATCAGGCCACTAGAGTACCACTTAAAACATGCTTTCAATTGACCTACTGTGGAGGTATACCGACCCCTGATATCCAATCGCATCACGCAGCATCCCAACTTTTGGTCTTGAATGACTGGTGGTATGGGATTGGCAATGACCCGGCCTATCGGGTAGAGAAATGGCTGATGGGGGATGTGTTGCCACACAGGCTGCTCTATACGCCGAGAGAGCTGCGTAAGCTGCCACCTGCTACACCTGTAATTTTCGGAGTGTGGACGGACTCACTGCGTAAGATGGGGTGGTGGAGGCGGTTGATGGGGGGAGACCCCCCTCTGGCAGAGCGGCCTTTTGCCACAAGTGTCCGCCTTAGTAGGGTTTAAACAATGGGATGCTATAGGTATATCCATGCTGGGAAATGTTATGCATGACACCACGATGAGATTCTTCCAGGAGCTCAGACATGAATATGCCATGCCACATACACAATTCTATAAATACTTGCAATTGAGACATGCCTTATCCCCATATATTACGCATCTAGAATCCCTTCCCGAATTTAACCCTATTGAGGCAAAAGTTTTCATGGGGGATTTAGGTGATCATAAAACCGCAAAGATTTACCAAACATTAGTGACAAACCTTTCCACGACTTTAGATACCCTCCGGGAGAAATTGCAGACAGACTTGGGTCCTTTAGACAGTGATGATTGGAGAGAGGGCCTGGAGTCCCCGAGATACGCCGCAATTGCATCCTGTCTCAGACTTATCCAATTCAAATATTTACATCGAGCCTATTTTACTAGATATCGACTTTGGAGGGCGGGGCTGATAGATTCCCCTATGTGCCTACGATGTGGCAGCGAGGAAGGTACGTTACTACATACAACTTGGAGTTGTGCCGCACTGGGCCGGTTTTGGAGGGGGGTTATTCGTTGTTTATCTGAAGTATTCTCCTAAGCTTGTTCTTCTGCATATTACTGACGAAATCAGGGGTAACATCTACAAAAGGCATTTACTGTTCTTGGGATTTACCCTATCAAAAAGGGATATAGCAAGGGCATGGAAAGATCCGGCTCCGCCTAAATTGGGCGCTTGGAGGGCAGGCCTCGACTGGTGTATGGGTCAGGAGCAGCCTATTTTTAAAGCGCGAGGGTGCCCTCAGAAACACTTTAAAATATGGAAGCGATGGGCGGATTTTAGGGGTCTCATATTGGAACCGCCTCCGCCACAACCTGCGGAAGTTGAAACCATATAGAGATATATCACAGGACAGTAATGTTGTTACACCAGATATGACGTACATGGATGGACTTGATGGGCATGACCAGTGTTTTGTTATGCGGTATACGACACAGATGTTAGGGACTGTCGTTTGCAGACCCAAATGGTTTATTTTCTTGCTTTACAAATGCTATATAGTAGTCACCTGCTTGGAAACCGATATACTGATTAATGTATGCTTTCACTACTTTGTAATGTATGTGATCTCTCTATCTGCTGACTCAATAAAAAAGAGGTTTGGGAGAAAAAAAAAACACGCAGTCTGCAAGGGCAGTGTATGTTTGTTAAGGTACACGGCCCTAGGGATGGCACAATATGTGCTGCATTCCTTAGAGGCCTTCCCTGGTCACAGGGCCCATTGTACCTTTTACAAGGGACTTACATGTGGCCAGAGATTTGCCAATTGGGGTTGCAAAGGTACAGTTCTAGGGAAAGAACATAGGCTATGGGTACCTGGCTAGCAGAAACCCAGGGCACACTTAGTCAAAGAGCATCAACATCAGGGAAAAGGTGGGGGGGAAAACCATGCAAAAAGGGCCACTTTCCTACACACCCCTCTCCCCCAAAGTCAAGAGGATGAGACTATCCTTTCCCTACAGAGTCTTTATTGTCTAAGTGGAAGAGTCTGTAAAGTCCATCTGCATTGGCATGGGAAGTCCCAGGTCTGTGTTCCACTGTAAAGTCCATTCCCTGTAGGGGAGTGGACCCCCTCAAAAGTTTGGGATTTTCTCCTTATATTTGCAATAGCCATTTGAGAGATCTGTGGTCAGTTTGAACTGTTTAGTGAGTAACAAACAGATAGGGTCTCAACTTCTTCAGAGACCAAACCACAGCAAAGGCCTCCCTCTCAATGGCACTCCAACACTGCTCCCTGTCAAAGACACAGCTGTTCCCTAGGCCTAGGAGCTCAACCTGGTACGGGTCAGGTTTCATGGGCTCAGTTCCCTCTGGGGCTGACAAGTCCTCTCCCTGAGGAGAGGGGTCCTGAATCTTTAGCTGTCCAAAAGCTGGTTCACCAGTCTTCTTGTCTTTTCTATTGGAAGATTGGGCCATTCTTCCAGGCTCCAACACTTTTTTCCCCACCCTGTGCTAAGCTCTGTGCTCTAGTCTTGACACACACAATCCCAGGGATGTCCAGCATTGCTGCATTGGTTTTAAATTCAATCTCAGCCCATGCTGAGGTCTCTAGGTCATTCCCAAGCAGACAGGCAGCAGCAAGCCTTAGAGAGACCACTACCTGTTTCAGGCCAGTAACCCCCCCCACCAGTGTGTGTCTCACCATGGTGACACTGGCACATGTATCCCTCAGGGCTTCTATTCTAGTCCCATTGATCCAGGGGTACTGCAAATACCTTTTTCCAAGTTGGGAGGCAATACAGCTAAAGTGACAAACTCAACTTCCCCTTCTGTGACGAAAACAGCTTTAGTGTTAACCCTGATTTGCTCTAGGCACACTGTTGATCTCATCTGGAGATGGATACCAGTACTAACTGGAGGAGGACTAGGCGGCTTCTTGTTAGGGTAAATAGCATCTCCAGTCAGGCGTCCAAACTTCTTACAGTTGAAACACCAGAACTTTTGAGGATCAAGATGTTTCCCTTTGTACCTACCAGTGGTCTGGGAACAGTTCTGGGACTTACCCCCTGAACAGGTTTTTGGGGCCCTTTAGAAGACTCTTGGTTTTTGTCTTTGGGGCTCTCATCCCCTTTCCCCTGGGGAGGTTTGGTAACCCCTTTCTTTTGGTCAGCCCCAGTGGCTATCTTTGTTACCCTGTCTTGACCCAGTGGTCTGCCTTCTCTCACAATTCTTGGGGAGATTTTAGACCTAGGTCTACTAGATGTTGATGCAACTTCTCATTAGTGCAATTACCTAAAATATGTTCTTTCATAAAAAGGATTGTTAAGTCCATTGAAATCGTGCACATTATTTCCAGTTAACCATCCATCTAGTGTCTTAACTGAGTAGTCTACGAAATCAACCAAGGACTGGTTTTGGGTTTTGTGAGCCCCCCTGAATTGTATCCTATATTCCTCAGTTGTGAGCCCAAAGCCCTCAATCAGAGTGTTCTTCATGAGGTCATGGCTGCAGCGGCACAGGGGCGGCTGGGTGCAGGGTGCTGGATTGGCGTTGGGTGCGCTGCTGCTTTCAATGGGAGATCTCCGGTCGGAACAAACACTGCAGGTTCGGACAAGGAGGCTTCCTGGAGGCGACCACCGGTTGGAGAAGTAAGTTGGGATGCAGGGGGTTGCCTGGACACCGTTGGTTGGGCCACCCAAGGCCGTGGGGCGTCGGGAGCAGGGGTGTCTTGAGGCGTCGGGTTTCCTTACCAGGTACGGTCGGGGGGACAATCCAGATAGAGGCTGCAGGCGTCGTCGGGAGGCTTGAGGTAGGTCAGCGACCACCAGATCTCAGGTCAGGGTCGCTGGGGGGATCTCCTTGTGCTGTTAGGCCACTCCAACCCGGGCCATGGGCGTCAGGGGCAGAGTGGTGCATACCCGCAGATTCGGCCGGAGCCAGAGTCTGGTTCTTGAGCAAGTCCGGTGCTCACAGGAGACAAAGTCTTTGTAGGGAAGGCAGGCCAGGTCCTCCGGGTTCTGGGGGGCTGCTGGTTGCAGGACACGCCGGGAATCTGCTGGAGCAGGTAGAGGTTGGGACAGGCCGGTAGGGCTGGGGCCAAGTCCTCTTCTTCCTTCAGCACGGCTCTTCGGTCCTTTTTCTTCTTGCTTGTCTGAGGAGGCAAAGTTTGGGGCTGCCCCTCAATACTAAATTTAGCGGCGTTTCAGGTAGGTATAGGTTGGGACTAATGGGTCCCTTCCTTGGGGTGGGTACACCCCCTAATATGCCACCCTCCACTGGGACGGGGGCATACGCCTCACTGTGGTTGGTTGGGTCCCCCCATCTTCAAGATGGCGGGGACAGAGTTGTGCTTCGCCTCGCCTCCCCCACCTGAGGGGTGGGTTGGCAAAGGTTTGCACACCTCTGGAGGTTCGAACTGGTGGGGGCCAGTTTGCTGGGAGCAGCAAATGGCTGGGTCAGCTCACAAAGGCGGCAAGCCTTTGAAGCTTCCCCTTTGTGGTCCTTGCCCATCCTAAGGGGAGGAGACTTGGCACCTCTGCGCAGGATGTGCTATGTTTCAGGACGCAGAGAGTGGGAGGCTCTCGACCCAGGGGTCCAGAAACATGTCTGGGGGTGGCAGCTGGCGAGCAGCCACTCAGCCAGGACACTGAAGTTAGGTCATTTTTCAGGGGGTATCTCCAAGATGCCCTCTGCGTGCATCTTTCATTCAATTCCACACTGGCATCAGTGCGGGTTTAATGTGCAGAGAAGTTTGATACCAAACTTCCCAGAATTCAGTAAAGCCAAAATGGTGCTGTGGAGTTCATAATGACAAACTCCCAGATCATATTCTCTTTATGGCTTTGCTGCACCTTAAAATGTCTAAGAATGGACTTAGACACTGTAAGGGTGCAGGGTGCATGCACCTGTACCCTCAGCAATGGTATAGTGCACCCAGATAGACGGGTGTCTTACCTATACCATAGGCAGTGGGTTGTAGGCATGGCACACAAGTGTGTGTGCCATGTCGACTCTTCACTTTTCTCTGCACCAAAACACGCAGTCTTCAAGGGCAGTGTATGTGTGTTAAGGCACAGGGCCCCTTAAGGGTGGTGCAATACGTGCTGTAATCCTTGGAGGTCTTCCCTGGTCACAGGGCACTTGGTACCTGTGGTAGCTTTTACAAGGGACTTACATGTGGCCAGAGAGTTGCCAATTGGGGTTGCATAGGTACATAGGGAAAGAACATAGGCCCTGGGTACCTGGTGAGCAGGAACCCAGGGCACACAATCAAAGAGCATCAACATCAGGCAAAAAGTGGGGGGGGCAACCATGCAAAAAGGGGCACTTTCCTACAGGCATCGACTGTCCCACCATCTTGTGCCTAATCCAGCCTCTACTGACGTCATAAGCGTCCTCGTAAGCTTCCATGCGCGGTTGCAATATTCAATTTTCTTTTCTCTCAAACTTTTTGTTCACTCCTGCTCCTTCATCTCCTGGGGCGGTGGGTGGGGTCGTATGTGAATCCAGAAAATTGTTCAAGCAGCAAAACTACTCCTGCAGGTAATAAACCATTTCGTTTTGCAGAGTGAATCTTTTCTGGATTCACATGCTGAGCATTGATTTTGTAGCTTTTTTTATTCTTGTGGAGGTTGGGTTGGAGAGGAGTTTGAGCTTGTAAATAAATGTTTTTGTACTTTCTGTCCCACTTGCGCTTCTTTGTGCATTTGTATGTCTATGCAATAGTGCTTTGTGAACATGTGCACTGATGACCAAGTGGCTGCCATGCAACGTCATGCAACTGTATATTTGCCAGAAAGGCTATTGTTGCTCCTTTCTTATGTGTAGAGTGTGCTCTAGGTTTGATTTGTAGTTGTATGCCAGCGGATGTGTGACATTTGGATTGTTTGCGATTGTATTTTTTTAACTGGTCCCCACCCCCCCCCCCCCAGTTATTGTCTGCAACAGACACAAAGAGTTGTTTTCCTTCCCCAACTGATTATGTCTTCTCCATGTAGTACAGAAGCGCTCTCCTGGCGTCTAGCATTTGTAGAGCTCTTTCAGCTTGAGTCTTTGGCTCCTCGAAGAAACTTGGTATTGGAATGGTTTGGTTTATGTGAAAATGTGAGATGACCTCTGATAGAAGTGTGGGTCTGTCCTCATGACTATCCTGTCTTTGTACATTTGCATGTATGGGTCTTATTGTGAAGACTCTTACTCTTCGAAGAGATGTCATTGCCATAAGGAAAGCAGTCTTTAGTGTGACCAATTTTAAAGAGGCCTTGTGAAGTGGTTCAAAGGGTTTCCTCATTAGTTGTGTTAGCACTAAATTCAAGTTCCATGTTGGTGCTGGCACTCTTCTTGATGGGGCTATTAGTTTTACTCCCTCCAGGAATCTTTTGATTACAGGGGTTTTGAAGAAACTCCTTCCTATGTGGCCTCTTGTGTAGATCAATACTGCTAAATGTACCTTTAATGACGCATATGTTAGTATGCTGTCTAGTATGTGTATGAGTTATCGTAGGACTGTAGTGTCCTTTGTATTGTCTTGTAAGAAGCCACATTTGTGGCACCATCTTGAGTGTCTTTTCCATTTAGCTGTGTAGCATTTCCTTGTTGGTGTTCTTGCTTCTCTGAGGATCACCATTGTGTTCTCTGGAAGACCTAGATGTCCAAACTCTCTGTCCTCAGGAGCTAGGCTGATAAACTTGGGTATTTCGGCCCAGGGTGTAGAACTTTCTCCCCTTGCATGGAGAGTAGGCCTTGTTACCCCAGTAGTTGCTGCATGTTGTTCTGAGCTATTTCTATCAGGTCTGAGAACCAGGTTTGCCTCGCCCACTGTGGGGCGATAAGTATTAGCGTCATTTGTGGCTATCTGCGTTTGTTGATTACCAAGATTATCAGTGGGATCGAGGGAAAAGCGTAAGCAATTCTCCCTGAGCTGTCTATCGACAGAGCATTCACCAAGGAGTGGTGGTGTGGGTGTCTGGACGCAAAGGATTGGCATTTTGCGTTCTGTGGAGTTATGAACAGGTCTATTTCTGGTGTTCCCCATTGCCTGAATATCTGTTCGAGTACTGTTTGATTCAGACCCCACTCGTGTGAGGTGGTTGCCTGTCTGCTCAGTTTGTCTTCTTCAATGTTGTCTTTCCCTGGTAGATGTATTATTGTTATATTTATTTGTCACTGGATGGCCCACCTCCAGATCTCTTGTGCTTTTTAAAGTAAAAAAGGATTTTGTACCTCCCTTTTTGTTGAGATATCTGTTTTTTTTTATTATCCATTTGGATTAGTAATGATTTTCCCCACAGCTGTTTCTGAAAGGCTTTTAAGACTAGGAATACTGTTCTTAGTTCAGTACATTTATGTGTTGTACTGTTTCCTGTACTTTCCATAATACTCAGATTTTGAGTCTCCACAGATTAGCGCCCCAACCCATATATGAGCTGTCTGTGGTAATGGTTACTGTGGAGGTTGGAAATATGAACAGTCTTCCAGTTGCTAAATTTGCTCTGTTCCACCAGGTCATCTCCTCTTGTACTCTCTGCGTGACAACCACTAGATCTTCCCCACTCCCAGTGGCTTGTGGCCATTGAGTTTGCACCCATTCCAGAATTGGTCTCACATGTAGCCTTGCATATGGTATGAGAGGTATGCACGAGGTCATTTTTCTCAGCATTTTACCCAATCCTCACTGTCGGAGACCGACGCTTCTGGTTTTGGTGAGTTTCTTGCAGTAATGATAGTATCCTTTTCTCGCAAGGGTATGCTTTCGCAGCTGTTGAGATGAATTTCGCTCCCAGGAACAGTTTCACTGTTTCTGGTTTGGGAGATGATTTTCTTGAAAAGCCTAGATTGTGAAGTGTCAATATTAGAGTGTTTATGTGGTCATTGCACTTGTGAAGGAAGTTTGCTTTCACCAGCCAGTCAAAATTAAGGATATACATGCCTTCTTAGATGAGCCACTACTGTTGCCAGGCACTCTGTGAAGACTCTATGTGATGATTTTATTTCGAAAGCCAGCACTTTGAATTATAGTGTATTCAGTCCACCACAAATCACAAGTATGTTTTGTGCCTGCGATTCATTGGGATGTTTAGATATGCATCCTTTAGATCCATTGTTCCCTAAAGCCTCCTTGTTGTAGCTGAAGTATGATATCCTGCAGCACTGTCATTTTGAATTTTTGTGCTTTTATGAACTTGTTTAAGAAACAGAGGTCTGGTATAGGACGTAGAGATCCGTCTTGCTTCGGCATCAGGAAATATGTTTAGTAGTTTCCTTGGTTGATCTCGTTTTTGGGCACTCTTTCTATTGCCTGCTTTTGTAGCAATTTATTTTACTTCTTGTGGTAGTCTGATTTTTATCCTCCTTTGTGTGGACCACTTTCTTTGGTCCTTTTACGGGTGGTTGCTTGATCAGCTCTATGCAATATCCAAATCGTATGATGTTGAGTATCCATTTGTTTGAAGTCAACTCCTCCACTCCTGGAATAAGTCCTTTAACTTCCCCCACCCACAGTGTTGTGTGTGCGAGGGGATGTTATCGTATTAAGTCATGTGCTGGTTGGTGCAACTGCCCCTCTTTGTGGCTGCGATCTTCCTCTTGCTCGTCCCCGAAAGGGTTGGCGCAGTGGTGGCTGGTACTGCCATTCTTGCATTGGTGTTTGTGTTTGGCTTGTACCCTGAAACCCTTGGTGTGAGGTTGCACCCTAAAAACTCCCTCTTCCTTCCGGTCTCCTTGTAGGTGTGGATCCTCTCCTTATGTTTCCCCTGAATTGCAGGGCTCCAATTGATTTGACGGTGTCATTGTCCTTTTTGAGTTGCTGTAGGGTTTCATCTACTGCACTCCCAAACAGCTGTTACCTATTGAATAGGGTGTTAATGATGTTTGCCTGTAGCTCAGTCTTGAAACCGGTCAACCTTTCTCAGGCGTGTTGTCTTAGGGGGCGTCCAGCCATCATCTGCATACTTGCTGTGTCTGCCGCATCCACAGCAGATTTTAAGCAGGTGTTTGCTATATTTATCTCCCCTTCTGCTATGGATGCTGCTCTTCTTTGGTATTGTTCAGGCAGATGTTTCATCAGCTCTGCCATTTTCGTCCCAGTGCTGTTATGCATATCTGTTTAGCAGGGCATTTGAACTGGCTATACACCATTGTGTTGCAGCTCCCCTTTCAAACGTTCTCCCCACCATGGCCATTTTCTAACTTTCTTTATCAGGAGGTGCCCCAGATACTGTTGGTACGTTTGCCTTCTTTCTGGCTGTGGCAACAATACCAGACTCGTGCTAGTACAGTTCCTCGAATATATGGTCGGTCTTTTGAGGAGTGTTCAATTTCTTCTCGGCCCTTGGTGTTACTGACAAGCATGTTGATGGTTACCTGAAGGCCTCTCTTCCATGATCCAGTTTATTTGGAAGCATGCCTCCTACTTTGGGAAGGGAACAATGTCTCTACAAGGAAACATGATTGTCATCTTTCTCTTCCAGTTGCACACCATACTTGTCTGCTGCCCTTTTTATTAACTGATTGTACATTGCAATGTCGTCGGGAGGCGAAGGCCTCGACGGATACATGTCTATCCCCTCCTCTGGGGAACCAGTTACATGGTCCTGCCACTATGTCTTGATGTATTCCGATCCCTTTGTCTCTAGGAACATACATTGAAATTCAGGATTGTCCCCTTCAAAGATTTCTTGTTCCGCCTCTTCTTGTGGTTCTGGGGTCGTTGGGGGCTCCAGTTCTTCTGGGTCCTTGTTTGTGGTTTTTCTGTCTAAATTTTCGATGGAATTCTACATTCTCATAGAGAGACATCTAACTCTTTTTTTCTTTTGAAGTATCGTAGTCATTTCAGCTTTAGGATGCCTCTTCTTGTGCTCAATCTCGACCGCGTGGTCTTCGGCGTTGAGCATACGAGTCAATTTCCTCTTCGACGTAGAGGCTTCAGGCGTCAGAGTACCACTAGACCTCTTTTTCGGCCTCTCGCTCTACTTCGATCGTCTTTTGACATCATCATCTTCTCAGTTGTTTGCCACCTGCGGTGTCCCTGCTGTGGGACCCAAGGCGGCTCTTTCGGCCTCTGCTTGCCTTCGGTCGTTAAGATCTTTGTCGCTGAGGCAGCTCTTTGTGACTGTAGTTTGAGACTCACCCCCACTTTGATTTTTCGCTGTTGCCTGCAAATGTTTCTCCTTGTGTTTTCGCTGTTCCTCCTCACCATCGATGATCCTTGCTTAGGCGATTCTGTAGCCTTGTGTGAAAATGTAAGCTCCCCCTGTGAGTCAAAAATGTGTAGAATCTCTTTTAGCAGCAATAACTTGAAATAAACATTTCCGTTAAGAGTTTATCAACCACTCACATTGCCCAGGAAGCATTCAGGCTCCCTCATCTTGAAACTGTTTCTGCTTAGTAATGTTTGAGGGCTTTATTTTATGCCCAGATCTCTTGCTATTTAGGTGCTGCTACAGCATCTCAATAGGGTTGAGGTTTGGACTTTGACTTTATCATTCCAAGATTATCATTCTTTTCTTTCTAAGCAAGTCAGTAATTTATTTTGTGGTGTGCTGGATCCTTGTACTATTGCATTATCCACTTTCAGGTAAGCTTTAAGGGTAGGGTAAATGTTCTCCCATTTTAATCTAGGACGATGAAGGCCAGGGTGGATGCAATGAATAAGACCACAGGCATTCATGCTTGCATGGTGTTCGTCAAGCCCTGCTGAGGTCTAGTGAGTATACTGAATAAGAACATCCAGTTGGCCAAGCAGCACTATCTGAGGCTTCATGTACAGATTAAATAGCAGAGAATAGAGTATGGATTCCTGTGGCATAATGCAAGTGATAGCTAATGTAAGCAGTGTGATGCATCTAGAGAGAGAAATGAACAATATCAACAGGTGAAAGGGATACAGGTGAAAGGATTCGATGACTGAGGAAGGGAGGTGGCCATCCTCAGTTGGGTTTCAAGAGCTTATGATACTGGAAAACAATTGAATTGTTAAGGGTCGATAGTAACAATGGTGAACGGGGCAGGGAGCAATTTGTTGTACCAGTGTGCTTGTTTTCTTGCAATAACATATAATACTTTCCCCCAGAAACCCCAATGGCAAGTCCAAAGACCCATCTGCAGTTAATTGGAGCCCGTTCATTGTTCCCTGCTTCAACAACTACATGAACATTAGCCACCCATTCAACCCAGTCTCGCCACAGAAGGCTTAGTGGTAGATCACATCACTGCAGCATCCTATCAAGGCACCATCAGCTTCCCGTCTCACGAGCGGCTTTAGGAACTCGCTATACTGCTGCACCACTCCATACCTTTGCGGCACAAGGTTGCACATCAGTCCATATAGCCAGCTATTAGGTGCCTCACAAACATCTTCAGCTAATGGCACTGAGCACAAGGGAGATTCCAGGTGAGGCATCTTAGAGCTAGAAAGAGTCTAGACCAGTGATACTCAAAGTACGGCCCGGGGGCCGCTTGCGGCCCTCTTGACCTTTACATGCGGCCCCCTGGTGAACAACAGCACAAGCTGCTGTTTAGTTGCTGAGCACTAATATTCAGAAAAAAATGTTAAACGGGCAAGCGTTTATTAACCTGCAAATAAATACTTGCCTGCTTATTTAACATGTTTTTACACCTCCTTACACAATCTCTGACCCATCCAGACCCCCTACGCCACCCTGCTTGCATTAGTGCGGCCCTCGGTCACACCACAGACCGTACATTGCGGCCCCTGGGCAAATGTTTGTGAGTACCCATGGTCTAGACTCTAGAGCTAGAACTGCTGCCTCAGGTAAAACATTCATACGAAATGCATCACACACCACACTACACCCTATATTCATAACCAGATTACACAAACATGCACACCACTTCACCCTCATTCACACCCCTTTCGCCAATACACACTTATTACCAGCGAAGAACCAGTTGGCCCACAGGGGCAAGTTCCAGTGAGCGAGGGATTATAAATCTTCAGATGCAAGCAACTATATTTCGACAGCAGGTACAGAACATAAACTAGAATGCTCACTTGTCTTAAAGAATAAACTACATAGCTCACCAGTCTTACATGTTGTCATGTCCACAGCATCAAACCCATATCAATGTTTCATAAGGCGGTATCCATCAGATAAAATGTCATAATGACAGGATCTACTACACTAAGGTCCAAATTGTATGGTTCAGTAGAGTGATAAATGCTTGAGGGGAAGCGAACAATAAGGCACATTCCTGCACACAATGTGGAGCTTCAAGATACTCATATAGCACTGGTCTTAAATTCTGATGGAAATGGGTGAGGTATTGGCAAAAAGCACAGAACAGGAGGCTCCCATTGTCCTATTTGGTATTTGGGAATACCAAGACACTATTTGTAAATCATGGCCTAATAGTGGCATACTTCAATTGCAGAACAGCCACCTCAGATTCCGAGGAGTACAATAAATGAGGGGTAAAGAGAATAGAATAGTGAGTAATTTGAAGTATAAAATTGAAAGGTACAGAGATGAGGTAGAGGGATACATGATGTAGGAAGATTCATAAGGTAAAAGAGATAAAGGAGAGGTAGTCAACGAATATACAGAGGTAGGAAGAGAACAAGCATTGGCATAGCCAATAGGTCACGCCTTTGGGACCTTATAAGTATTTAGCCATGCAGCACATTATCCTGAAGTTTCTTTCCCTTAAACTTCTAAGTGCATTTTACATAAAAGTGTCCCCACGGTTAAAACTGTCCATCTAGAATTGTAAAGAAAATATTAATAACGGATACCAAACAATGCTACAGTTTACAGGTAAATAGAATGACTGCAGTGAACCTACTCATTAGCCCCAAAATGCCCCTCGTTTTCACTTAAACGTCGGCTCCTGTTTGCATGTAAATGTCCACTATTTGTATTTAATCGCCCTCCATTTAAAAGTGAAATAGTGGTAAATAAGTCTGCAGCACTCGTGGGAAGTTGATCCTAACGCCCTCCCACTTGTCAGGTCTTGGGATGTTCTCAGCCACTGCTCAGCGTCACTAGTGGTAACTCACTCAAGGCTCACGCCCCAGGCCTCACTGGTGACAAGCATCACACCTTGGACCTATAATGTAAAGAGTGAGATTATTGCACACTGGTATTTTCACGACGGAGGTGACAAATTCAGGCCACACCCACTCACTTTTACAGTGCTGCACTCCTAATGACGAATCGCAGTCTCCCCTCAGAATGGTTCAGCTTGAGGTTTACTCTTGTTGACTGAGTCTGTCTTAATTGCTTCCTTGATTGGGCGGGGGGGGGGCTCTTGGGGGAGTTGTTGCGTTTGTTTTTCATTAAATCAAAGTTTTTCCAAATTCCTTTCACACATGCATTTTCCTGCGCCCTTAATCACCGCCCAATGTTTGTTCAGCCTCCCTGCGCCTATGTAGTTTGAAGCACCAGTTGCTGTGTTTCACCCCACCCCAGTTTGGTTTTAAGCTACCTCCTCCCCACAGGGGTGTGTGACAAACATCCGACCACACATACAATTGGCATGCACACAAAATAAATTAAAACAAACTGACGCTTTCAAAGCTGTGCACAGAAGGGGCAAGGTGGAAATATATTCAGCTCATACTTATAAACGTTTGTAAAGTTTCGTTTTCTAGTGTGGATCACCGTGAAAAACAGAGCAAAAATGCACTTCTGGAGGGCGAGAAGCCCTGAAAAAAAAAAGTTTAAAGAAAGGGAAATTCCCATTTGACCTTTAGAAATGTTCCCGCCCACCCTTGAAATACAGCCCCTGCTGCTACTCCGCATTTGTGTCCACGGACCCCCGCTAGTATGCAGTGTCTGCCACAATCTCTCCATCATCTGTCCTGGGCAGTGCCTGTGTGTTTACTCGTCATTATCTGCCCCAGCCTGGCTGCGAGCTACTGATGCGACCTGTCAGCCAGCAGGCCCAGGCCAGCACATGCCAGTGCTAGGCGGCCTGCTGTCCATGCAGTCTGAAGGGAGAGGCCACAACAAGCTAGAGAAGGCATTTAAGCAGAAATTAGGAAAATAATGCAGTGGGCATGACGAGTTGTTTTTATACAGTGCTTGAAGGCCCACTGTCATAGCCAATCGCTAAATCACCGGACGGTACTTTTAGCAAATATAAGGAGGTATCTGTTGCAGGCCGGGTGGGCACTTTTAAAAGAAGAACCCGCAAAAGTGGAGTTTTAATAATTAATTGCGCGATAGCTGCCAACTGTTGCCGTTCAATCTGAAAGGACCAGTGCGATTCCATCTTCAAAGAGGTATCGACCCCCCACACCCTCTCCTGCAAACCACCCCCAGGTGCCCTACAAAGCCGGACCCTAAACAGATCACCCAAACCTCACAGGCCCATATGCCGCATTCCACAATATCTGTGAAAACAAACCGCAAGACGCGACAGCTGACGTGTGCAAATAAAACACGCCTGGAGCGCCAATGTGATGCCAATGTGAGCGCTTCGCATATGTCCCGTGGTACTTCTGACGAATCACACAGGACCTGGTGGGTTTTTGTAGGTTGAATTTCAACCTGTGGGACATGGCATCCACCATAGCAGGTTTTGGAACAAAATTTTGTTTTCCCGGAGAAAAAAGAGTGAACACGGTTTTTATTTTTACACTTCGGAGCTAATTCATAGCAATTTAAAGCAATAATAATTACGTTATTTTGCTGTTTTATTACAGCGCTTGCTGCCAGTCTTGTGGCTTTATTGCGCTAATTACTATTGTTGTTACCGAGTGAATTATAGCTGCCACCCTGCGAGCCGCTGCTCGCTCCCGAGAGCAAAACGCCATGGGAGTGAACATTAGAAAAGAGGTGGGACATGCGCCCGCCTTTAGCCATTTGCGTGCTTTCATTATTGAAAGACACACGCAAAAGCCAATCCAATGTGTGGGAGGAGTCAGACCCACACGGAGAAGCTGGAGAAGCCACAAGAAGCCTCGCAGAGCAGCACATGCGCGCTGCTAGGCTCGACCTAAAAAGAGAGACATAGATAAGATTTTAGAGAGAGGTAGAGAGACAAGGAGAAGGAAATGTAGGGAATGGTGTGCTACGGTGAGAAGTACGGTAGAAAGACAAGGGCATTTGAAAGAGGTGGAGAGTGGAAAACAGGTCACAAAGTGAGAGACGTATAGAGAGGGATGCAATGCATAAACAGTGTGAGGCAGAGTGAGAAGCAAGTATGGTAAGATAAGTCAGGGAAAAAGAATGGGGAGAACAGTAAAAAGAGAATCGAGGTGCAAAGAGAAAAGAGGTGAAGCAGTGAAACGATGACGCTGAGAATAAGGAGATTGAAACAGAGGTAGACGGGGATAGTGAAAAATAAAAGAGAAAGATGTGTAAATAAAAAAACAAGTATGGAAAAAATGAGTTGAAATAGAGGAAACAGAAAAATGAGAGCAGAGGTAATGATACCGAAATAGAAGAAGAAAGAAGAGAAAGTGGCAGCAAGAAAATAGAATGTTTGTGAGATGACGCACACGGACAAAAGTGTAAAGAGTGTAGGTGAAGAATTGAACGAATAGTGAGAGAATGTTTGACGTTAGGTAGTTAGAGATATGAAGAAAAGAGAGAAATGCATCAGAGAGGTAGAGCGAAGTGAGGTAAAGAGATGAGGTGAAGCAGAAGGATAGATACAGGGTGGTGAGATGTAAGCAGAGGAGAGGCCTATGGAGAGAGGAGGGAGGTGGAGAGATGGGGTAGAGAGGTAGAGGTAAGCACAGAAAGCAGTGGAGATACATTTGATATAGTGAGAGGAGTGGAGAGAGGTGGGGTACAGAGGTAGGCTAGGAGAGCGGTGAGAGGTAGAAAAAGGGGGCAGGCACATAGACAAGTAGAGATAAGCAGCGAGAGCATACGCTATAAGAGGGAGGTGAAGAAAGGTGAAAGTTAAAAACATTCATTTTTAATTTTAATGCCACCGGATGCATGAAAGCGTGAGGATTAAGGATTGGCAAGATGGGCCTGTATCTGGTGAAGTAGGGATGCCTAGCTATCAAATTAAAAATAATGTGTTTATCTGAAGGGGGATGCACCCTGGAAGACAAAGGGGAAATAAACAAAAGTGATGGGTTTCATGCTTGAATTAATCTCAGCCACTGGTAATTAATCTGGGTTGCATCCCAGTCCATTGGTATTTTGCAGATCACGCCACCTCAGTTTGGACTGAGCCCTTTGCAAATCAGTCTTGACCCTGCTCCAATGGGAACAGCTCAGCCAGAATTGCCAGGCCAGGTCCTCCATCAACCAGAACACAAGCAACCCCAGACTGATTTCGCACTGACTAATACCCATCAGTCAAGTATAGCTTGGTTCCGGAGAGACAGTACCCATATCTAGGCATACCGGTCTCACTTAGGGTAGTATACAAAAAAAGTGATGGATGGAATGCTTGAATTAATCTCAGCCACTGGTAATAAGGATTAGTTACTTACCTGTAATCCTAGTTCTCATCCAGGGGTATACTCATCATAGTCATAATCTATGAATAATCCCCGCCCACGTGCGGGATCCCGGAGTATATAGAAATATATATATATATATATAAATATATATATACACATATGTGAAACATATAAATGCAGCCTAAAAAGTTTCCAAAATGGCAGAACTGCCGAAATTACATAGGTTTGCATTGTAAAACAAATACTCTCCTAACCCCTAAGGAAAAGAGTACATTCACAGCATAATTGTGATATACCAATGCTTTATTGCCACAAGGAAAAACTTGTAATTGCAGGCATTCGCCTGTAGGCTGCATTGCAGAGTAATAATGAAACAAGACAAAAAGAAAAACTGGCACCTTGCCTTTAAGGCTTCAAGGGTTAGGGTACCGTGCCTTTAAGGCCTGCCAGAGACCCTCTGCTCCCATCATGCACCACAGGTGACAGTTAGGTCAGTTCTTTTGACGGTGTATAATGTAGAGACACCTGAGTAGAGGATGCAATAACATAGAAGAACTCCAGTGATGCTCGTCCGGGGGAGGAGGGAGGGTCGCTTATGACTATGATGAGTATACCCCTGGATGAGAACTAGGATTACAGGTAAGTAACTAATCCTTCTCATCCAGGGGATACTCATCAATAGTCATAATCTATGAATAGAGTAGCAAGCCCATACCCAGTACCTTGCGGACGAGCAACGGAGTATACAGAACATTACATTCAAATTGCAATCATGCAAACAAATTCCTCAAAGAGGCCTGCCCCACCTGGGCATCGGCCTGTGCATCAGAATCTAGACAGTAATGACGTGTGAAGGTATGAACCGACCGCCATGTGGCTGCCTTACAGATTTCAGACATTGGCACATTGCGAAGGAGAGCTGTGGTAGAGGCTTTCCCTCTGGTAGAGTGCGCTTTAGGTCTGCCTGGTAAGGTCTTGTTAGCTAACTGGTAGGATAAAGCTATACAAGAGACAATCCATCGAGAGATGGATCTTTTAGATGCAGCTAGACCGGTGTTAGTAGAACCGTAGTTAATAAAAAGCCGGTCAGACTTCCTAAGTGTGTGAGTTTTATCAAGGTAAAACTTCAGCACTCTCCGGAGATCTAAAGAGTGTAATGATCTCTCGGGGGAGTTGAAGGTTTAGGAAAGAAAGTGGGCAGCGTAATAACCTGATTGATGTGAAAATCCGAGACCACCTTCGGGAGGAAGCTCGGATGTGTACGTAGCACCACCCTATTGGCATGAAAAACAGTATAAGGTGCCTTACAGCACAGGGCCTGAATCTCACTCACCCTGCGTGCAGAAGTGATGGCTACCAAAAAAGCAGCCTTCCAGGTCAAATGCTGCAAAGATGCCTTATGAATAGGCTCGAAAGGAGCACCCATAAGTTTCGTAAGCACAATGTTAAGTTCCCAGGGAGGAGAGGGAGATCTCACTGGGGGTAAACCTTCCTGAGACCCTCTAGAAAATCCTTTACCACTGGCATCTGAAAGAATGAACCCTGGGTCGGGGACTTCCTGTAAGCTGTTATAGCAGCTAGGTGAACCCTGATGGAGGGATATTGTAGGCCTGACTTTGCCAAGTATAACAAGTAGGGAAGAATCACTTGCTCCTGACCTTTAGTCGGATCAAACTGGTTGTCCTTGCACCACAGGTAGAATCTCTTCCACTTGAAAGCATAAGATTTCCTAGTGGAGGGTCTCTTTGCTTCCTTGAGAATAGACATACAATCAGCAGGAAGGTCTAAATGTCCATACTGTATGACTTCAGGAGCCATGCAGTCAAACGCAGAGACGAGAGGTTGGGATAAAATACTCTCCCCTCGTTCTTGGTCAACAGGTCCGGTTGACAGGGAAGCCTCCGGTGTGGGACTTCGGACAGCTGCAGGAGATCCGGATACCACCACTGGCGCGGCCACTCTGGTGCTATCAGGATCATTCTGGCATTGGTCCTGTAAAACTTCTGTATGACCGCAGGGATCAGAGGGAGAGGTGGAAAAGCGTACAGCAATGTCTGTGACCATCCTATCAAAAGTGCATTCCCCCGTGATCCTTGTTGTGGGAATCTGAACGCGAAGACGGGGCATTTTGTATTTGCCGCGTCTGCGAGCAGGTCGATGTCTGGCACTCCCCATTGCCGAAAAATGTCCTGAGCGACTTCTTCGTTTAACACCCAGTCGTGTGCTTCTCACGAAGTCTCTGCTGAGAACATCTGCCTGCACGTTCAAGGTTCCTGGAAGGTGAACGGCTACGATCGTGAGACTCCTCGCCAGAAGCCACTTCCATATGGTCTGTGACTCCAGAGACAGGACCCGTGACCTGGTGCCTCCCTGCTTGTTCAGATAGTACATTGTTGTTGTGTTGTCTGTCTGAATCTGAATGGAGCTGGACTGTAGGGACGGGTACAGCGACTTGAGAGCCAGATGGACTGCCCTTAGCTCCAAAAAGTTGATGTGATAACTTTTCTCTGTCTCGGACCAGAGACCTTGTACCTGAAGCTGGCCCATGTGCGCTCCCCAACCCTGCAGTGAGGCATCTGTAACTACAGTCTGTGTCGGAGGTACTTGGTGAAAGGGGACCCCTTGCAGAAGGTGAGAACGTTTCATCCACCATTTGATGGAGTCCCTGGCCGCCTGAGGAAGAGAGACACGATCTTCCCAACGGCCTGAGTGCTGAGTCCATTGATCTTCGAGGGACTGCTGTAGAGGCCGCATGTAAAGCCTGGCATTTGGCACAATGAAGATGCATGAGGCCATCGATCCCAGCAGTGATGACACCTGCCTTGCTGTAGGATGTATAGTGCTGAGAAGTGCGCGGCACTTGATCAACATTGAGGACAACCTCTCCTCCGAAGGACACACGCTTGCCGTTGCGGTGTCTAGGGATGCGCCCAGATAATGTATTTTCTGCGTGGGGTTGAGAACTGACTTCTTGTAGTTGACTTGCAACCCCAGTGAGTGAAGCAGGTTGAGACAGTAAGTGAGATGGCTCTGGAGTAGAGAAGGTGTTGAACTCTTCAGGAGCCAGTCGTCTAGGTAGGGGTAGACGAAGATTTTCCTCTTGCGGAGGAAAGCGGCTACCACCGCCATGCACTTGGAGAACGTCCGGGGAGCGGATTTGAGACCGAATGGAAGTACTCGGTACTGATAGTGCTGACGAGACACCTGGAACCTGAGGAACTTGCGATGTTTCACTGAAACAGGAATGTGAAAGTAGGCGTCCTGCAGGTCGATGGCACACATCCAGTCTCCCAGATGAAGATGTGGGAAAATTTGGTGCAGGGCTAGCATCCGAAATCTTTCTTTTCTTATAAACCTGTTCAGCAGGCGCAGGTCGAGGATGGGCCTGTACTCTTTGGCTACTCCTCGTTTTTGGACCAGAAAGTACCGTGAGTATACCCCTTGATTTTGCTGGTGAGGTGGGACCTCTTCTATAGCCTTTTTGGAGAGGAGGGTACACACTTCGCCCTGTAACAATACATTGTGTTGAGGAAGGCACGTCAAATGAGGGGCAACTTGCGGAGGAGGGTCTTGAACCTCAGCAAGTAGCCATGCTGTACAATATTTAGCACCCATCTGTCTTTTGTTATTGTTTCCCACTCTTCCAGGTGAAAAGCGATACTCCCTCCTACCGGAGTGGCAAACGGGTGCGGAGGAAGCAATGTCTCACTGTTTAGGAGGCTGCTTGGAGGAGGACTGCTGTTGCTTATTGTTCCCTCTGCCCCTGCCAGGACGCTTGTTCTGGTATTGGAACTTTGTTGGTTTTGGGAGGACCATTGAGGGTTTGAACCCTCTGTTGGAAGGGCCGCTTGTCGTTCTGACGGAAGCGTTTTCGAAACTCCTTCCGCTTCTCCAGTCCAACTGCTTTGACTGTGTCTAGCTCGGCCTTCATCTTTGTCATCTCCTCATCAGCATGAGAACCGAATAAGGAGGAGCCGTTGAAAGGAAGGTTTAGGATCTTCTTCTGGGCGTCCGGTTTTAGACCTGTGAGGCGCAACCACGCTGAGCGCCGTGAACAGATGCCCTGTGAGTAGCCGTGTGCGGCGAGATCTGAGCGTCAGCCGCCGCGCTGATGATTTGATTGGCTACTAAGCCGCCCTCTTGCAAGATTTCATGAAAGTCTTGTCTATCTTCTTTGGGAAGCTTGTCGGTAAACCTAGACAGGGAGTCCCAAAGAGACCTATCATAGCGCCCAAGAAGGGCTGAAGCACTTGCAATCTTCATCGATGATGCCGAAGTATTGCACATCTTCCTGCCATAAGAGTCCATTTGTTTACTGTCCTTTTCTGGAGGAACAGAAGCGGATGAGGCTGCGGAGTGCGCTTTCCTGGCGGCTGCCACAATGATTGAATCCGCCGGAGGATCAGACCTAAGGAACAAGGGATCCTGGTCTGGAGCTTTGTATTTTTTGCAATCCTCGACGGAACTGATCCCACTGTGGCTGGAGTAAGGAACGTGGTCATGGCTGGTTCTAAAAAACCTGGCACCAGAGGTAGCAGCGGTCTGGGAGCTGTACGATGGTGCAATGTCTCGAAAATGACCGATGTAGGGATCACAGGAGTACATAAACTGATGTTTAGTTTATTAGCTCCTCTGCCCAGTACGTCAGAGAAAGTCCCAATGTCATCAATAGGAGACACCCTTGAAGGTGGTGTAGATGAGAAAGTTGGCGAGTAGTGCCGAATGGAAGACGAAGAACAGGTAGAAGATGCTCTGCGCCTCCTCTTATGTGGATGATCGTGCGAGCTGTGACGACCTCCTGACCGAGATCGGCGTGTAGAAGGCGACCTTGGTCTTCTGGAAGGCGACTTAGAAAGTCTCGTTGCGTAGTCGTCCGAGCCCGGACCTCTGAGGGCACCTGTTCCGACCCCGTGCAGCCAGCGAGGGGACAGGCCGCAAAGATTCTTTTCAGCAACTGTAGGAGATTTCTCTGGTGAAATCTGTACAATATTCAGCCCTGGAGATGACTGCCTTGACGTCGAACGGGATGTCGACAAGGTCTTCACCCTCGTCGTCGATCTGCGCTCTGATCTTGATCTCGACGTCGACCGCCCACGGCGATGGGGGACTTTGACGTCGACTGTCGGCGTCGACGGGGAGACTTTGACGTCGCCCTTGACGCTGCCGCCGATCTCCTCGACGGCGAATGATCAGTAACAGGTCTCGACGTCGACCGCCCACGTCGATGGGGGGCCCTGATGTAGCCTGACGGCGCCGATGGGGGATCTCGGCGTCGACCTCCTCGATGTCATCGACCTCCTCGACGTCTAATGATGGGACCTCGACGATGCTCTCGGCGTCGGTACGTCCCCTCGCGTCATCGCCTTCGACGGTGACTCTCAGCGTCGACCCCCTTGAGGGTGGCGGAGAATGCCTCGGCGTCGGTATGTCCCCTCGCGGCATGGTCTTCGCCGGCGAGTCTCTCAACGCCGATCCCTCGAGGTTGGCGGAGTGTGCCTCGACGTCGACGGAAGCCTCGGCGTCGACGGAGTTTTGGACAGTCTCTCAGTACCCACCGCCTTCGAGCCTGAAGTGCTGAGCGCCGACTTACTTGGCTTGTCCCTTGACGTTGAAGAATGTCTCGGCCTCTTCGACGGCGATCTCGACGTCGACGGCGAACATTCAGGCACCTGCTTCTTCCTGGACTCAGGAGAGGTGGAGCGATGCCGTTTTCGGTGTTTACTTGAAGAGGGAGCTCTATCTCTATCCCTCTCCAGTAGGGCATGAAGCTTGATGCGTTCTCTGTCGCGCTGGGTCCTCTTCGAAAACTTCTGGCAATGATAACACTGGTCAGGATTGTGTGACGATGGAAGGCACACAATACACACCGAGTGTGGATCTGACAGTGCCATCTTCTTGCCACAGGAAGGACATTTCCGAAATAAAGCAGGCATTCTGACTGGAAAGATTTTTGGAACAAAAAAATGCCAAAAGCCAGCCGAATATACCTCTAGGTATCAGAAAATGTCAAAAAATTATCTTTCAGTCAAAAACTGAAGAGCAAAAACTCCAGGATCCTCACAGAAGGAGCCGGAAAAAGAACTGACCTAACTGTCACCTGTGGTGCATGATGGGAGCAGAGGGTCTCTGGCAGGCCTTAAAGGCACGGTACCCTAACCCTTGGAAGCCTTAAAGGCAAGGTGCCAGTTTTTCTTTTTGTCTTGTTTCATTATTACTCTGCAATGCAGCCTACAGGCGAATGCCTGCAATTACAAGTTTTTCCTTGTGGCAATAAAGCATTGGTATATCACAATTATGCTGTGAATGTACTCTTTTCCTTAGGGGTTAGGAGAGTATTTGTTTTACAATGCAAACCTATGTAATTTCGGCAGTTCTGCCATTTTGGAAACTTTTAGGCTGCATTTATATGTTTCACATATGTGTATATATATATTTATATATATATATATATATTTCTATATACTCCGGGATCCCGCACGTGGGCGGGGATTATTCATAGATTATGACTATGATGAGTATACCCCTGGATGAGAACTCAGGGCTGCATCCCAGTGCTTTCTTATTTTACACACTATGCTACCTCACTATGCCACTGCAACCCAGCTATTGATACATTCTTAAGAAGAAATCTGCTTCACCAGCCTGTTATGGTAAATAAACAAAAAAGACAAAAGAAAAAGAATATCTTCCCGAAGTTCGAATAGTCCACCACTTCTCCATTGTTAGAGGGGATGACACTCACCTACTCCCAAACCCATACCTCCTACACAAAAATGCATATGCGTTTTGTAAGAAATCCATCTGTACAAGTGTAGACAAGAGAAATTATTATACAGTTACAGACTATGATATAGCTCTCACCAAACCATAGACATGAGAAATCCCTAAAGGAAATACATTTTTAAGGAATCTCTCTTTACCTTTAGCAACCTAGCAAACAGCCAAGATTCATTCCTAGTAGGACATGACAATGGGGGCACTACACAACAAACAACACAGTAGTACCGCAAGAAATAAGTAACAAAAATGGCAAAACCAAACTTAAATAAAAAGAGAAGCTTTTACAACATCGAATAGAAATCATGTATTGGCAAATAGATCTAAATGCAGCAAAATCAAATATTGTTTTACAAAATTGCCTCAAAAAGGCTACAGGTGGCTAGCAGAAAAAAGTGTTTCAGCACTGAAGAAGTTACCTACCTTCGGTAACGCCTTACCTGGTAGAAACTCAATCTAGCTGCAGATTTCTTACCTTAAGATATTCCCCAGGTGTCAGACTGGATCTGTAAAAATTTGGGCAGTACCTCTGCGTGCCAGTAGGTGGTGCCGATCGGCTTCGCGTCCACGCCGGATGTGACGTGTGGAGTGTCTATATAGGTGTCACCTCCACATGCTATTCGTTTCTATTTCCACGCCAGAAGCACAGAGCCACGTCAGAAGCTAATTCACCAGTGTGCAGATACTAAGGGAGCTTTTAAGGTAGAAAAGCAGATTCACAAAGCGGGGAGGATGGGAGGGTCGGTAAGGAATCTGCGGCTAGAGTCTCTACTAGATGAGGCATAACTGAAGGTAAGTAACTTGTTCATCTGATGGAGACTTCTAGCTGCACATTTCTTACTTTGGAATATATACCAAAGGTGGGTCTGCAAACTAGCTCAGACCAAATATTTCGGGAGGACTGAACAGACAAAGTGCCCACCAAGACGGACCTGGCTGTAAAGGCATTAATGTTTGGTAAACATGTGCAGAGATTCCCACATAGCAGCCTAATAAATGTCCAGGAAAGGGACTCCGTGAGCTAACGCAGTGGTCGCAGCTTTGGCTCTGGTGGAGTGAACCCACAAGTCCTAAGGGGGTTTCTTATTGGCCAGCGCATAATAGATCTTAAGGATGTCTACAATCCATCAGAAGATGTTCCGTTTATGCACTGTTTGACGCTTGTTTGTTTCCGGCGAACTCAACAAAGAGCGGATCGTCTCCCCGATGCTCTTTGATGCAGTCGAGATAGAAGAACTTCGCCACTATAGATTGTAGATGGAGTCTTTTGTACTCCTTGGAGGGATGTGGCGGAGCAAAGAATGTCGGCAGTGTGATGCTATGAACGACATGGAAAGGTGTCACCATGCGGAGAACCAATTTATCTGTGAAGAACCTGGTGTTTGGAAGTTGGACAGAAACAGCCTGCAGCTCGTTGACTCTCCATGCCGATGTGATGGCCCCCAGGGTGACTGTCTTTAATGTCAAGAGTGTGAGAGGATGGGGGGCGTGGCCAGCAAGATGGCCAACTAGTAGCGTTTTCTCATTTCCAAATCCTTACATAATCCTGTCATCGGCACGCCAACCGACCCTGAAATCGAAGTTGGGTCAATGGTGAGATAAGAGGTGTTAGCTGTACAGCGCTTGGTGACATCGCAGAGCCGCCATAGACCCGCAACACATTCCAGACAAAGGGCCTGTTGATCATCCCTAACATGATGGTCAAGGAAGATCGCACCGAGACCTAGACGGCTCTGCAGGAGCAGTGAAGAGGTGACGCCTGGCTGGGGTGAGTCCCCGAGAGAGCCCATTCCTCCCCACCCTCCCCCAATAAGTTCAGTGACCCCACCTGCCCCCTGATGCCAAAGCAGTGAGAATCATGGCCAGAGCTGGAGACAAAGCCTGTGCATACCCCGCAGACGGAGGAACCCCGGACAATTACATTAGAGGGCAGCTGAAGCAGGAGATACCCAGATTACACACAACCCTGGGGACCAGAGTGCTGACAGAGCCCGTGAAGGCGGTGAAACACCTCGCGGGATCAGGAGGAGGCGCTGAGAACCACGCAAATTGGGCTTCGGTGGTGAAGCTGACTCGGCCAGATATGACGGTCATGCAAAACTGAAAGTGGATGCCTACTGCCACGAAAACCGAACATTCTAGCAGCCCCCACCGAAAGGCAGATAACACTGCGCCGGTGCCGGTAGTTGCTGCCTCTCGCCCATATCATCAGACCTTGCTGTCCCACCAGATACAAATCAGAGGCGGCAATAGCAAAGGGTGAAGTGCTGGGGCGAGGGATAGCGACCTTATAGAAGGGCCCCAATCACAGAGCTGCAGCGGCAGCAGGCACTGATCAAGTGCTAAAGCGGGGGGCCATTTGATGAGGCTAGAGGGGACGGCGCAAGAGGGACAAGAAAGGCCCCAAGGGAAGGAAGGGCTGGTGTGGGCCCAACTGCCCTACAGTAGCCTAAGCTATCCCGCAAGGGGAGACAGTAAAGGGGTAAGGCCCCACTCCCTTAAACACATCACTCAAGGTATTGGAGGCACGAAGCGAGAAGGAGACCCCCCCCCCCCGTTCCTTGATGCGGAGCGACTCCGAATGACGTAACCACGGTGCTCTCCGGGATTTAGTGGCCCCTGGGGCCCTATTACCGCCCTGAGCAGTTCTGGCAGATTTACCTCTCAACAGGAGTGCCTGGCAGGCTGTGCACTGAGACACCAGAGACAGAGGCCGGGAGAGGTGCGGAGACTGGCATAGTTGCATGCGAGGGGCGGCTCTGGACAAGCAGACATGGGGTGGCCCAACTGTAGGAAGCTGGCTCTGTATATACTATATTCTCAACGAGGAGCTACAGAGGGAATTTATGTGCCAGATCACCCTCCAATCAACATATACTCAAACAATAAAGACCTGGCACAACTGGGCACTCTCATCAACTTTTTATATATACATAGGATTGGTATGAGGAGATATTATCTTCTCCCACACTCAGATGCTCTTTTACACACTCGGACCTAATCCCCTGTGCCTAATTGATTAATAATTTAAAACGACAGAGAAAAGACACAGCCAGTAGTCAGTCACTCAACAAACAGCACTCTGAGTGTATGTGTACCACAAAGCAAAAGTGTGGAGAAATGAGAAAGTATTTCACGTGCGCACCACCGGAGGAGCTACTGGCAGGTTCTCACCAGCTTGCCCACGTACTTATCATCGATAACTTTCTCATGTAAAAAGGAATGTGTGTCCAGTGCGGGAAAGGTGTAGAAACTAAACAAAGAAAAGACCCCATGCGAATGAGACACAAGACGTCTCTAGTAAAAATTGAGGAAAACTCACACACGTACTCGTAACTTTTAATCCAAACGTCAGGATTAAAAGTTACGTTTACGTGTGTGTTTTCCTCAATTTTTACTAGAGACCTTATGTCTCATTTGCATGGGGTCTTTCTTTATGTTTAGATTTCTACACCTTTCCGCACTGATACATTCCTTTACATGAGAAAGTTATGATGACAAGTACGTGGGCAAGCTGGTGAGAACCTGCCAGTAGCTCCTCGATGATGCTGCACGTGAGATACTTTCTCATTTTCTCCACACTTTTTCTTTGTGGTACACACACTCAGTTAGAGTGCTGTTTGTTGAGTGACTGACTACTGGCTGTGTCTTTTCTCTGTCGTTTTAAATTATTAATCAATTAGGCACAGGGGATTAGGTCCGAGTGCGTAAAAGAGCATCTGAGTGTGGGAGAAGATAAGAATATCTCCTCATACCAATCCTATGTATATATAAAAAGTTGATGAGTGCCCAGTTGTGCCAGGTCTGTATATACTATACCAAAATGAGGTATCGCGGGCACAGAGTCCAGGGAGTCCCCAGAGGTATAGCAGAGGCTAAATTAGTTAAGTACTAACAGCTCTCTTTGTGGTAGTGTGGGCGAGCAGTTAGGCTTATCCAGAGAGTGGGTTAAGCATTTATTGTATTCACTCAATCAAGGACGGATGCACGCACTCAGAGACAGAATCGAGACCAATTAGGTAGGTATAAAAAAAGGTATACTTAGGTTTCACTCTAGAACCAAGCAGGACTTGGCACAGGTAAGTAAAATATACTTTCAAATGCAAGACTGTTCAAGGAAATGCAGTTGAGCTTGAAATTGCATTTGTTCCAGGTTTGTAAATGCTTTGGAAACAGTTCAAATTACAAAGTAATTACTTTTCAACACTCTTGGATTACTTTTAGATTACTTTGAGTACTGGGGGTGGTATGCCTAGATACAAAACCTTAGGATCTCTAAATACAAGGTAAGTATGACGTTTTATACTTTGCAATAGAATTCTCGTTTCTTCAAACAACACAGTTCAACACTTAAGACATTTTTTAGGCCCAAAATCTCTTTTCATGGGTTTCTATGGGGAAAAAGGGTTAGCAGTTTCACAGGTAAGTACACTACTTACGAGGGTGAGTTTTTGGGGTTAGGGCCAAGGTATCCAAGGTGTAAATGAGAACTCTAGTTGCACCACCAGCGGCACTGGAGCAGCCGGGTGCTGAGTGCAGGGGTCCAATGTTAGCCAATGGGGCTAAGGGGGCCTTCGGTTAGGGACTGCTGACTAGCAGGCCACTAGGTTGTGGGAGCAAAACTCCTGGGGTTAAGGTCAGCACTGCAGGGGCAAACTACCAGCGCAGGAGCCGCACCACTTGCGGCACTCGGGCGGCCGGGTGCAAAACAGACATCAGGGGCCCTGTGGTTTCCAAAGAAGACCTTTGTTTTGAAAATATGCTGGAGGCTCGACAAGGAGGCTTCCAGAAGGCGACCACCAGCTGGAGAGGTAAGTTGGGATCAGGGGCGATGACTGGACACCGTCGGTTGGGCCACCCAAGGCTGTAGGGCGTGTGGTGCAGGGGTGTCTTCTGGCATCTGGGTTTCTTACCAGCTCCGGTCGGGGGGGGGACCCTTCAGGTTGAGGCTGCAGGCGTCATCTGGAGGCTTGAGGGAGGTCGGGGATCACCAGGTCCCAGGTCAGGATCACTGGGGAGACCTCCTTGGGGTGTTGGGCCACTTGGAAACGGGCCGTGGGCATCGGGTGCAGAGTGGTGCAGAATGACGGCGTCACTGTTATCCGGATTCTGGAGGAGAGTCTTTGTTTTTGGCAAATCTGGTGCTCACGGGAGTCTGTAGGACGGTCGCAGGGCAGGTCCTCCGGGCACTGGGGTTGCTGGCATCGCCGGGGTTCTTGCTATAGGCAGGTCGTACACGGGACAGGCCGGTAGGGCTGGGGCCAAGGCACTTGATGTCCTCTTCTCCTTCCTGGGTCAGCCCAGCTTTTCGGTCCTTCTTCTTTCTTCCTCGAACCTGAGGAGGCAAGGTTCAGGGTTGCCCCAAAATACTAGATTTAGGTGCATTAAAGGGGTGTGCAGGTCGGGACCAATGGGTCCCTTCCTTGGGGTGGGTACACCCCCTATTATGCCACCCTCCAGTGGGAGAGGGCATGAGCCTCTTCCTAATTGGCTGAGTCCTCTCATCTTCAAGATGGAGGTGACTGAGATGTGTGCTTCACCTCACCTCCCCCACCTGACAGGTGGGGTTGGCAAAGGTGGGCACACCTCTCTCCCAAGCTTGGATTTCCCGCCGATTCTCCCACCAAAGTGGGGGCCAGAACAGGTGCGAGCTAGTTGCTGGGGGAAGCAAAAGGCAGGGACAGCGTCCAAAGCCGGCAGGCCTTTGAAACTTCCACTTTCATGAACACAGCCCATTCTGGGGGAGGAGGCATAACACCTCTGCCAGGATGAGCTTTGTTTCTGGACCCAGAGAGCGGAGGCTCTCTACCCAGGGGTCCAGAAACCTGTCTGGTTGTGGCAACTGGCGAATAGCCATTCAGGAACAACACTGGGACTAGTCAATTTTCAGGGGGCATCTCTAAAATGCCCTCTAAGTGCATTTTACATTAAATCCAGCACTGGCATCAGTGTGGGTTTAATGTGCTGAGAAGTTTGCTACCAAACTTCACAGGTTTTAGTAAAGCCATTAAGGAGCTGTGGAGTTCATAATGACCAACTCCCAGACCATATACTCTTGATGGCCTTACTACAGTTACAATGTCTAAGAAGGGGCTTAGACACTGTAGGGGTACAGGGCTCATGCCACTGTACCCTCACCTTAGGGCTAGTGCACCTTGCTTGAAGGGTGACTTACCTGAGCCTTAGGCAGTGGGTTGCAGGCATGGCACACATCTCAAAAAGGGGCACTTTTCTACACACGCCCCCAACCCAAATGAAAGAGGGTGAGACTAACCTTTCCCAAGAGAGTCTTCATTGTCTAAGTGGAAAAATATGGAAAGGCCATTTGCATTAGCATGGGCAGTCCCAGGTCTATGTTGCACTGTAAAGTCCATTCCCTGTAGGGATATGGACAACTTCAAAAGCTTGGGGTTTTCTCCTTTCATCTGCATTAGCCAGCTGAGAGGTCTGTGGTCAGTTTGAACTAGGAAGTAAGTACCAAACGGGTATGGTGTCAGCTTCTTAAAGGACCAAACCACAGCTAAGGCCTCCCACTAAATGGCACTCCAACGCTGCTTCCTGGGGAGTAGCCTTCTGCTTATGAAAGCAACAGGTTGGTCTTGTCCATCATCATTTGTCTGGGATAGGACTGCTCCTATCCCATGCATCAGTCTGCACTATGAACTGCTTGAAGTAATCTGGAAGCTTGAGAATAGGTGCTGAGCACATTGCCTCTTTTAGGGTGTCAAAAGCCTTTTGGCAGCCAACTGTCCAGTTCACTTTCTTGGGCATCTTGTTGGAGGTGAGTTCTGTGAGGGGAGTCACAATGGACCCATATACCTTCACAATCCTCCTATAGTACCCAGTCAAGCCAAGGAATGCCCCAACTTGGGTCTGTGTTGTTGGAGCTTTTTAATCCAGAATGGTCTGGATCTTGGATTGAAGGGGTTGGACATGGCCTCTACCTACAAGGGGGCCCAAGTATACAACTGTGCCCTGCCCTACCTGTCATTTGGATGCCTTGATAGTTAGGCCTGCAGCTTGCAGGGCCTGTAAAACCTTCCCCAGGTGGACCAGGTGATCCTGCCAGGCAGAGCTAAACACAGCAATATCATCAAGATAAGCTGCATAAAAGCCTTCCAACCCAGCAAGGACTTGATAGACCAACCTTTGGAAGGCAGCAGGGGCATTCTTTAGACCTAAGGGCATCACAGTAAACTGGTAGTGCCCATCAGGTGTGGAGAATGCAGCTTTTTCTTTTGCTCCTGGGGCCATGCTAATCTGCAAGTACCCCGCAGTTAAGTCAAAGGTACTTAGGTATTTGGCAGCCCCTAACTTGTCTATCAATTCATCAGCCCTGGGGATGGGGTGTGCATCTGTGTTGGTGACAGCACTGAGGCCTCTGTAGTCCACACAAAACCTAATTTCTCTCTTTCCACCCTGTGGATGAAGTTTTGGGACTAGGACCACTGGGCTGGTCCAGGGACTCTCAGAAGGCTCAATGACCCCCAACTCCAGCATCTTGGGGACATCAGCCTTGATGCTTTCCTTGCTTTGGTCAGACTGGCGATAGATTTTTTTTTTGGCAGGCAAGCCATCTCCAGTGTCCACATCATGGGTACACCAGGGGGTCTGACCAGGGGTCAAGGAAAAGAGCTGTGCATTCTGTTGCAGAACATGTCTGCAATCAGCTTGTTGTTGGGCATAGAGGGTGTTTGAGTAGATAACTCCATCTACTGACCCATCTTGGGGGCTCTAAGAGAGAAGGTCAGGGAGAGGTTACCTCTCTGTCTCCCGATCCTCATCAGTAACCATAAGCATGGTTACATTAGACCTGTCACAATAGAGTTTGGGCGGTTCACATGCATCACCCTTTTGGGGGACCTGCTGGTGCCCAGGTCTACAAAGTAGGTGACCTCACTCCTTTCCTCCAGGATAGGGTAAGGGCCACTCCATTTGTCCTGGCTCCAAAACCCACACCTGGTGCCATGGTTGGAATTCTACCAGTGTAGCCTTTCGGTCATACCAGAGCATCTGGAGCTCCTGGATGGCCTCAAGGTGTTTGGGTGCTTTCTGCATGTACTCTGCCATCCTGGAACGAAGGCCTAGTACATAGCCCTCCACATCTTGCTTTGGTACATGATGGGGTGTCTCCCATCCTTCCCTCACATGTAAGAGTGGTCCCCCTTACAGGGTGGCCAAACAGAAGTTCAAACGGTGAAGACCCTACTCTCTTCTGAGGCACCTCTGTAGGCAAAAAGCCTGCAGGGCAACAAAACATCCCATCTCCTTTTGAGTTTTTCAGGGAGTCCCATTAGATGCCTTTCAAGGTCTTGTTAAATCTTTCAACAAGGCCATTGGTTTGTGGGTGGCAAGGTGTTGTGAACTTGTAGATCACCCCACACTCATCCCACATGTGCTTCAAGTATGCAGACATGAAAATGGTACTCAGTCTGATACTACCTCCTTAGGAACCTCTACCCTGGTGAAGACACCAATGAGGGCCTGGGCTACCACAGGGGCTGTAGTAGTCCTAAGGGGAATGGCTTCTGGATACCTAGTACCATGATCCACTACTACTAGTATTAACTTGTTCCTTGAAGCTGTGGGAGGTTCAAGTGGACCCACTATATCTACACCTACCCTCTCAAAGGGTACCACAACCACTGGTGGCAGACATAAGGGGGGGGCTTTGGGTGTCCTCCTATCTTGCCACTGGCTTGGCAGGAGCTTATAAACTTCTTCACTTTTTGGGACATCTGAGGCCTATAACAGTGGGTGACCAATCTTTCCCAAGTTTTGATCTGGCCCAGATGCCCAGCTAGGGGGGGGGGATGTCATGTGCTAAAGTGAGTAGGAACTCACTATACAGCTGAGGCCCTACCACTCTCCTAGTGGCTCCAGGCTTGGGGTGCCTGTCCTCAGTGTACAGCATTCCTTCCTCCCAACAGACTTTGTGGGAGCCACTGACATCTCCCTGCTCCTGTGCAGCAGCTTGCTGCCTAAGGCCTTCAAGAGTGGAGCAGACCTGCCGCCCAGGACACAGCTGTTCCCTAGAGGGTCCCCCTGGTCCCAAGAGCTCTACCTCGTAAGGTTCAAGCTCCATTGGCTCAGTTCCCTCTGGGGCTGACAAGTACTCTCCGAGGAGAGTAAGTAAGTTTATTATGCATGATTAATAAAACCTGTTGCATACACATGATAATAAATTCCATAGTAATTCAGTGAGTAAAAGCAGTGTTAAAAGGTCATCAAAATGCATTATATTAAAACTCGCATTTAGACATTGCGGTCTTCAACAATTCTAAAGTGCATTGTGCATCAAGGAGAGCTGGGCTAACGGGCGCTGTACCAATTTAAGCAGCAATCGTTTTATGTCCTATTAAAATGTACGTTTTTTGCGCTTACAGTCTTCGTCAAATCGGTTGTGTTTATGTGTCCATAAGGTGCTGTTGCAAAAGCTTGCCAGGACAAGAAACAGTGACAGACCAGCCCAATTGTTTTTATTTAGCCGATGTCCACTTGCGATGCATGTTTGAGTCTCACAGTTAATATGTCAAAGAATTTTGTGAGCCGGCAGTTTAACTGTGTTTCAGCTCGGTTAAAGCACAGTTTTACTGTCTGCCTGCAGGTCCTGATGCCTTTCTGCTTGAATATTGGTCAAAGTAGGCTTCTTCGTATGTCCTTTAGGTTAGGGCAGATGCAGATCACGTGCACAAGATCCTCGTTTCCTCTTTCGCATAGACGGCAGGACTGCGGTCCTGGGCTCCTTTCCCATGGCGGAAGGTGTGGGAGAGTCGGTAAGATGCCCGGTCGCAACTTTAGGAATTTTTCTTTTGTCCTTGTTTTGACTCCCACTTTCAAGTAGGATTGTGGTTTGAGAGCTTCATAGTCGCTAAGCACTGTCCAACCTTGAGCCCTTTTGGCTTGTGATGCCTTGTCTTCCAGAGCAGATACCTGAGGAGAGGGGTCCTGATCTTTTTGTTATATGGAAGCTATTTCACCAGTCTTCCCACCTTTCCTCTTGGGAGGTTGGGCCATCATTTCAGGGTCCAATCCTTCTTGTTCACCCTTTGTGCTATTGTTTTCACACACACTATCTCTGGGATTTGCAGCATGGCTCCATATGTCTTTCTTTCTACCTAAGCCCATGCTAAGGTCTCCAGACCATTTCCAAGAAGACAGGCGGCTGGGAGCTTTAGAGAGACCACTACCTGTTTCAGGCCAACACCGCCCCCGCCCCGCCCTCCCCCAGTCCAAGATTGCCGTAGCCATGGAATGGTTAGTGGTAACACTGTGAGCATTGGTAACCGGATAGGTTTTTTCAATTAGGTATTGCTCTGGGGAAACCAGTGCATCTCTCACCATAGTGGCACTGGCACCTGTATCCCTTGTTGCAGAGATTCTGCACATACACAGAACTATGCGCAGGAAAACAGGACCTCAGTGAATAGGGGTGTACCAACCTACCACATCAGTACCCAAAATCCCAAACCGACTAGCTATAGTGTCTCATTCGTTCTCCTCCAAAGATCACGGAGCTACAAATGATTAGACAACCCAGAACACAACACTCCTGACTCTCTCAGGAATCACGGGAGCAAGACATACTCTTTCGTTCACTCACTCATACTTGTCCACAATGAGAATAAGCAGTCACTGAAATAGTTCAAAATGTTTATTTTAACTATTGTGCTCTACAATACAGTATACGTGCCACTACTAGCAGCAAAATGCATAAACTCAGCACAGTTAGCACTGTTACAATTCCATAGAATACAAAGGGAGAAGTCATTTTATAAAGACTGTGGATACAAGGGCCTATAGGCCTGACCACCCTCCCCTTGACTAGAAGTTTATTTTATAAAAAGGACGATCTCTGGGCTTTGACAGCAGACCCCATACATTAAAGCCTGGATGTAAGGTTTACATCATAGGAACAGCAGAGCTCTTCTCCATGGAACGGCTTTCTCCAAGTGTGTTAAAACAACATGCAACAACGTAATATCAAAGCACGAGTCTACAGTACTGCAGCTGTGTAGCATGTTATGTCTAGGTGCTAGGGACTGACCTGAACAGAATAACAAGTGGCATTGTTTATCGACCTTGCACATCGTGTTCAGACTAAACTCCAGGAAAGGCAGAGAACACGAAAAGCAACCCGCTCTCATGTGAAAGGCACAAAGTTTTGCAAAAACAAAGTCATGTAGTAGCGTGCGCAAAAGCAGCATCATGGCAGCGAAGCTCATGCTAACTTAGCAATGTCAATAATGTGCCTAAGAACCATAGAACACCCTCAGGGCTTCTATATTAGTTCCAATCACTAAGGATTACTGCAGGTATTTCTTTAAATTAGGGGGCTGTAGGAAGCTGGCTCTGTATATACTATACCAAAATGAGGTATAGTGTGCACAGAGTCCAGTGGAACCCCAAAGGTAGGCAGAGGTAAAAGTAGATAGCATCTTACTCTCTATTTGTGGTAGTCTGGGCGAGCAGTAAGGCTTTATCAGAAGGTAGTGTTAAGCATTTGTTGTACACACTCAATCAGCAAATGATGTCACACATTTAACGACTGAACTCAGACCAATTTGATTTGTATAAAAATATTATTTAGTTGTATTTATTTCCTAGAACCAAACAAGCCTGGCACAGGTAAGTGTATATGATACTTTTCAAGGCAGGTTGAATAATACAAGCAAGCTGAATGAGAATGACTGTTACAGGTTTGTAAATGCTTTCAATACAGTGGAAATTACTGTTTGACTACTTTGAATTACTTTGCAGATTACTTTGCAGATTACTTTCTAGATTACTTTTTCTACTCAGTGTGATACAACTAAATATCAAACTGGGACAATTCCTAGAGAAAAGGTAAGTAAGCAGTTTTTAGTTCTCCGTAGTTTTCTTAAAATTCAATACAAAACCAACTCCACACTTAAAACATTTTTCAAGGAAACAGTCAATGTATTCCTATGGAGAGAAATGAAGTTATCGGTTAACAGGTAAGTACTTTGTTGTGGGAGTTGGTTTTCTGGAGTTAGAACCAGGGTTCCCCCAGGGTCAAGTATGCACTCTCAAAACACCCTCAGCGGCACTAGGGCGGCCGGGTGCAGAGTGCTGAGGCCCAATGTTATCCAATGGGGGATAAGGGGCCTTCGGTTGGTGGCTGCTCACGAGCAGGCCACAAGGTTGTGGGAGCAAAGCTCGTGGGGTTTAGCTCAGGGCAAAGGGGGATCAGATTTAGCACCCAAAGTACACCTGCAGTGGCGCAGGGGCGGCTGGTTGCAGGGGGCTGGTTTGGCGTTGGGTACCCTGTTGATTTCAATGGGGATTCTCTGGTTTCAACAAAGACTGCAGGCTCGGGGACGAAGATCTTCTGGAGGTGGCCACCGGTTGGAGAGGTAAGTTGCGATGCCTGTGGATGCTGGGACACCGTTGGTTGGGCCACCCAAGCTCCGGTCGCGGGGATCCGCCAGAAAGAGGCTGCAGGCTTTGCTGGGAGATTCGAGGCAGGTCAGAGATCCCCAGATCTCAGGTCAGGATCGCCGGGGAGACCTCCTCGTGGTGTTGGGCCACTCGAACTCGGGCCATGGGCATTGGGTGCAGAGTGGTGCAGACTCGCAGATTTGGCCGGAGCCAGAGTCTGTGAATGAGCAAATCCAGTGCTCACGGGAGACAGAGTCTTTTCTGTGGAAGGCAAGGCAGGTCCTCGGGGTTCTTGAGGTTGCTGGCTGCAGGACACACCGGGATTTTGCTTCTGCAGCTTTGAGGTGGGGACAGGCTGGTAGGGCTCGGGCCAAGCCAGTGGGCGTCCTCCTCTTCTTAGCTTCAGCACAGTTCTTCAGTCCTCCTTCTTTTATTCTTAGTCTGTTCTTGTCTGAGGAGGCAAGGTTCGGGGTGGCCCCTGAATACTAGATGTAGGGGGTTACAGGTAGGTAAAGGTTTCGACCAATGGGTCCCTTCCTTGGGGTGGGTACACCCCCTATTATGCCACCCTTCAGTGGGAGGGGGCATATGCCTTACTCTGGTTGGCTTTGTTCCCACATCTGCAAGATGGCAGGGACTGAGAGTTGTGCTTCACCTCGCCTCCCCCACCTGAGGGGTGAGGTTGGCAAAGGTGGGCACACCTCCATTCCTCACTTGGTTTTCCCGCCGATTATCCCGCACAAAGTGGGGGTCAGAACCGGTGGGGGCCAGTTGCTGGAAGCAGCAAAGGCCTGGAGAAGCTCACAAAGGTGGCAATTCTTTGAAGCTTCCCCCTCGTGGACACTGCCCATCCTGGGGGAGGAGGCTTGGCACCTCGTCCCAGCATGTGCATTGTTTCAGACCCCCGAGAGCAGCATGCTCTCAACCCAGGGGTCCAGAAACATGTCAGGTGGTGGCAGCTGGCAAGTAGCCACTCAGCCTGGACACTAGTTTTAAGTCGTTTTTCAGGGTGCAACTCTAAGATGCCCTCTGTGTGCATTTTTCATTAAATCCCACACTGGCATCAGTGTGGGCTTAATGTGCTGAGAGGTTTGATACCAAACTTCCCAGTTTTCAGTCAAGCCATTATGGTACTGTGGAGTTCGTAATGACAAACTCTCAGCACCATATACTCTTAATGGCATTACTGCACTTACAATGTCTAAGAATTGACTTAGACACTGTAGGGGTACAGGGCTCATGCACCTGTACCCTCACCACTGGTATAGTGCACCCAGCTAGAGGGTGACTGATCTATGCCAGGGCAGTGGGTTGTAGGCATGGCACACAGGGATGTGTGCCATGTCGACTCTTGGCTTTGTTCTGCACCAAAACACGCAGCCTGCAAAGGCTGTGTGTATGTAAAGGTACAGGGCCTCTAAGGGTGGCACAATAAGTGCTTCAGCCCTTAGAGGCCTTCCCTGGCCACAGTGCCCTTGGTACCTGTGGTACCATTTACAAGGGACTGACCTGTGGCCAAAGAGTGCCAATTGGGTTTTGTTTTCAATGCAGTTTAGGGAAAGACATAGGCCCTGGGTACCTGTTTGGCAGGAACCCAGGGAACACTCAGTCAAAGCATTTCAGCAGTTTAGCAAAAAGTGGGGGCCGCCATGCAAAAAGAGGGCACTTTCTTACAGGGGCCACACAGCCAAAGTGGCTAACCCTCCCTCACCTTCAGAGACTAAAACAGCCTCAGTGTGAACCCTGATTTGCTCTTGGCACACATTGATCCCATCTGGATATTTGCCATACCAGCAAGTACTGGTGGGGGCCTAGGAGCTGGTTTGTTGGGACAGGCAGCATCTCCAGTTTGGTGCCCCTTCTTGTTACAGTGGAAACACCAGTCCTTTGCAGGATCAACATTTTTCCCCTTGTACCCAGTAGTGGGCTGTGGGGTGGTCCCTTGCATGCCCTGCCAGGAACTCCTGGAGGTGTCTCCTGGTAGGGTTGGACCCAGTTCTTATTTGTTTAGCTTTACAGAGAAGCCTTAACTCTCTAACCTCTAGGTTGGAGTAAGGGGTGAGGTCGAGCTACTCAGCCATATTCCCTGGCTTTCTCATTATTTTCCTAAAGAGGGGTTCTTTTTGGAAGACCTACACCAACAATTCTAGATACTCCCCCCCCTAACTTCAGTGACTTATTTTTCTAAAACAAAGGCTACATGAACTTAACACAAGGCCCTAACAAGACATTTAGAGATCTAGAAAAAATAGTAAATTCAAAAAATGATTTGTACTAAAGACAATTTTTGGATTCTTGTCATGTGATCAGAGGTTGACTAAGTTAGTCCAATAAATGCAAGGCTTTACATCCCACCGCTGATCCACCAATGTAGGAAGCTGGCTCTGTATATACTATACCAAACTGAGGCATAGTGGACACAGAGTCCAGGGAGTCCCCAGAGGTATAGCAGAGGCAAAATTAGGTAAGTACTAACAGAAAGAATGGAAGAAATAAGCGCTTGGACTTGAATGAATAAAACAACTCTGATATAGTAGAGATCGTCACGTGATCCAATACTTGAAGTAACAGCGGCGTGGAGAAGTCGGTAGCTTGTGGCATTTTTAGATGTGAGAGAATTTGGCAGTTCACGTGTAGCACTTCAAGTATTGGATCATGTGACGATCTCTACTATATCAGAGTTGTTTTATTCATTCAAGTCCCAGTGCTTATTTCTACCATTCTTTCAATTGGCCCCTGACGAAGGGACACCAGTCCCAAAATGCATTGGGATTGCCTATGGAAGAATGATTATGTGATTGTTACAGGCTATGATGTGTAATCTATGATTAGAACAGATCTTAGGACTGTATAAAATACACCCGATTGTTAATGTGACAAAAATATACCGTTTTTTGATTATTTGTACAAATTAACTTTATTCAAATATAAAGAATTTGAGAAACAAGAAAAAATTGTTAGCATTTGCTTTCTCGCTATAGTGCACATTGGTACAAGTACATGTACTTGACTGTTTGAGAGGTCCCCTCCACACTGCACAATTCTTGTCCAGCTTTGTTATAGAATGAGCCCACTGAGCAGTAAGTGAAAAACCACTGGCAGGAGCATCCCTACGACCAGTAATCGCCCGTTTTTTGAACTATCAAGACCGAGACATGAACATTCCAAAAACATGGTGTTTCCCGACTTCTTCCGTTAAGTACAAAAACAGTTACCAACTTTTGACTCAGTCAAAACAAATCAGTGGGCCTTACACCTACAGTACATGTTAATATTCCCGGCGAAACTCAAAGTTCTCTATGAAGGTAAAGCACTCTTCTTCAAGACACCAGAGGAGGCATGGGTCTGGGTAGAGGAACGTCCGCTTCTGCAACTGGAAAGAGGGGACTGGAAAGCCAACACAAAGCCACACAGGAGGGGGTAAAGACCCAAGACTGAGAAAATGGGGAGGGGGCTTTGCAGCGACACCACATGCAAAAAAACACTTTGAGACTCCTTTTCTGGCCAGGCAACGAGTCTCGAAGTCGGGCCTCTCATCGGATATGGAGGGGGAGCTAACGAAGATAATAAAAAAAGACTAAAGATGACAAAAACACAGAGGGTTGTCACACCGGATTTGTCAGACCAAGATCACTCATCAGACTCGGAAAGAGGCCACCAATTGATGGTGGAAATAGCCAACATGGAGAAAGTCTCTCTAGCCAGACTTTCCTCAGACCCCATCGTAGACACAGCGCATGATGAACGAGATAACTAAATTGCCAGATGGGCCATGGCGGAGGATGAAAAGTCTACGAACCACGGATCCCCCCCCCCCACCCCCCTCCAAGGGACTCTTGATAGAAATTGAGAGGGTGTTCTTTCTGATGTTTTCATTTCTTTTCCTACAGACTTAAGACTGGTTAATCAGTAAGCACTTTGGATTTTTAGTTAGATAGTGGGAGTTTGAACTAGGAGGGGGGGGGTTACAGACCTGTTAGGCATCATCTGCGACACAGTTGTCACGTTAATGAGAGGGGAAATGTGCAGCGGAGAGGTTGGGGGGGAGGTGGGCGGGTTATTGGGGTTCCAAAGATGGGTTGAGGTATAAGATGTTTACACATGTGGAGTGGCATAGCGGTGAGTGCAGACAGAGGTGGAGATTGCCACATATGGCGGTCAGACATTGTCACACAGCATAAATGAGTGGGGGTGAAACAAAAGCCGATAAGAGATGCTCTATACTGACGTGGAACATAAATGGGCTAGAAAATAAGGTCAATCGGGGGTTAGTGGCCACATACGCTATGGGACTTAAACCGGATGGAGTCTTACAACAAGAGACACACCTACGGGTCTCCCAATGCTGTTAAAAAGTAGTCAACAAGTGACTGCGGTAACTCTTATGGATCCGCGCTGATGGCGCGGAAAGAAAGGAACTGATGTCAGGGTGCGGCGGTAGCACCAAATAGGCACCGCGCAGGTCACATCCAGCACGGACTAGGTCTATTACGCCGAGCGAATCGGCACCAGCACGCGATAGTACTGCTCAAGATTTTCCGGATCCAGTCTGATGCCTGGGGAATACTCTTACGGTAAGGAATTTGCAGCTTGGAGTTTCTATCAGATAGGATATACTCTAATTAGTCCTTAGATAAGTAGCAGGAACCCCCCAGCATGGCCGCTCGGAGCTGATGCTCCGTGGCGAACCCTCGCTCCACTTTCCGGAGCGGCGTCCCGCCGCATTGTGGTCCCACTCAGCCCAACGATTCCTCTGCCTGAACACTTGCTGACTCCCAGAAGCTGAATTGCGCCCTTCTCAGACCTTGCTTCGCAGAGATACGAGCCGCGACATCCTGGCCTTCCTATCCTCCTTGATGGCACCCGGGGAGCTGCGAGACCGCGCCCGGTGCCGAAGGAGGTGTTCCGCGTAGCCGCCTGACCGCCATTCCCCGGTTCTCCATTCCACACAGGAGACGGGTTTGAGCTTGCACTTTGGACGGGGAATCGAGTATCCCGAACCGAGTCCCAGGGAGCGGACGCGCTGGACAAGATGGCGCCTCTGGACTCCGGTGACCTCCTTTGAGCCGACGGTGAGTGGGGATTCCGTGTAATACCTTAACGGCCCATAACTATCTCTGGAGGTGGACTGGGCTTGCCCCTGTTACCATAGGGCTCTCTCCTTTCACGAGACAAATACTGATTCCCGGCCGCGCCTGACTCCAACATGACGCCCATGCTGCTTTTGCTTTGGCACTCCGCTTTGGCCGTCACCTACCCAGCCGGTCTTCGGACATTTGTCTCGTCTTCTCCTCCACTGCTGTCTCCTTCCTTTGGACTCCCAACTCTCCCTGATCTGTTTGGATCCTGACTCTCGTTTTCGCTAATAACTCCTGTATTTAATATGTATTCATTTTGTTATTAATGTGAAATCTCTGTAATTTGTAACACACAGTTTCCTTATGTAAAGCGCTCCGATACCTCCGGGTCTAGCCAGCGCTATATAAAACTCAAATAAATAAAAACCCCAGGCCTAAGGATTACTTCCTCTCTGACTTTTCCAGTACCTAAACATAGGAGGGCTGCATGGCATCTGTTGCAGTCCGATTCATTTATTTTCTTTGAAAAGGCCCTAAGGACCTATTTATTCTAAGTCACCTTTAATTCAAATTGCGAGACCTCTTGAGACAGTCTTGTTCATTACAAATGTCTGTTTCCCACAGATACTAGGAAATACTCTTCCAGCAATCCTTTGTCACCCCAGTGAAGTCCCACTTTTTAGTCCCAACAGACCAGTAGGAGACAAGCCAGTAGCAGCAATGGTGGAACATTACTAACAAGCAAAGGAATTAGTTAGGACTGAACAGACCTGCTGGCACCGTATGGTGTTGCATCTTACCTCCTCAAATATTCTTCACATCAACCCACAATTAATAATAGAAATCAGGCTAGATAGTGAAATAGTCAAATTCTACTGGTCTGAAAAATAATATCCACAAACATCTTTCCAACAAAAATATATCTCTCCATGTGTAAAAAGAAAGCTCTCATGAATGGGAGTTCACTTGCACAGTGGCATTGAAAGGGTGTCACAGGCCCAATGCAAACAAGGAAAAGACCCCCTAGCTCCTGTTTGTTAAGAACATGTAGCCAAAACTGAGCTTCAATAGACTCTCTCAAAGCGCGGCACCTGGTGCACTACTGATAGCTATGCCAGTGGTCTTGCAGGGAACCTCAACCTGGAACAAAGGATATATTCTGCTGTGGCCTCTGCTTACCTTTCTAAATCTTGTTGATCAAGACTGTTACACCTTGTGTACAGATAATTCCCAAACATTTATCTCCCCTGTCTGCCCACAAGAAATATCCTCCCTAACCTTGCAGCTCTCTTTGAAAAAAATATGTCATAGCAGGCACTAACAAGAGGAGCATAATGGGATTAAGCACGAACATCACCCAAAATACATAATGATTTTTCTGCCTTGGATGAAAAAGTTAATTACGCAACATATTTCCCCAGAAATCTCTCTCCAGCGCTGCCAGGTGGCATCAAGAAACTTTAGCCATGACTCTTCTTCAGGACTTAATGATTTAGAAGTATATTAAGGAACTAACCCGCTTGCTAGAGTCAGTTCCTGAAACTTTTTCAACACTTCTGGTGTGTGTGTGGAGAGGAACCGAGAGAGCATCAACAACAGTGACAAACAAAGCACATAACATTTTTGCATACCTTGGAATATTATTAAAAAATGCATTACCTTAGTGGTGAGGAGGAAGGACGGTGAGCATTTGGAAAATGTATGTATTCACTGAAAGGAAAATGTTACTTACCGGTAGACATCTGTTCTTGGCATGTAGAGCTGTAGATTCACATGCTTTGCATACTCCTGCCATCTAGTGTTGGGTCCGGATGTTTGCAAGTTATTTGTTTTTGAAGAAGTCTTTTCCAGTCACGAGGCGTGGTGACTCCTCCTTTCGGTGATAGTGCGCATGGGCATCGACTCCATTGTTAGATTGTTTCCCGTCAGAGGATGAGAATGGAGTTAGCAGTATAGAAAGAGATGACCATGCTTATGTATGTAATAAGTAATTAAGTAAATTACTGTAACTGCAACAGGTATAGGTACCCGGGTAGCCGGTGGGCGCATGCGAATCTACAGCTCTACATGCCAAAAACAAATGTCTACTGGTAAGTAACATTTTCCGTTCGAGTCATGTGAGCTGTAGATCACATGCTTTGCATAGACTATGCAGCAGTTTGCTCCCTTAGCGGTGGCTAACCTGTAGCTGTTGCAGTTGTTTGAAATAGTGTCTTAAGTACTGCCTGGCCTACATTAGCTTGTTGTCTCGCTAACACATCTACACAGTAATGTTTAGTGAATGTGTGCGGAGTAGACCATGTTGCAGCTTTGCAGATGTCTGCAAATGGGAATATTCCCTAAAAAAGCCATAGTAGCCCCTAGTTTGTGGGTGGAATGAGCCCTAGGGGGTGTTGGTAATGTTCTTTTTGCCTTTGCATGGCAAGTTTGAATACATTTTACAATCCACCTTGCATTGCCAGTTTTTGAAATAGCATTGCCCTTATGCGGTGGAGCAAAGGCCACGAATAGTTGCTTTGTGTTCCGAAAGAGTTTTGTCCTTTAAATGTAGTAAAGTAAAGCTCTCCTAACATCCAATGCGTGAAGAGCCCTTTCTGCCACTGAATCTTTTTGAGGGAAAAAAACTGGCAACTTAACAGATTGGTTTATATGAAAAGCAGATACTACTTTTGGTAGAAATTTAGGATTGGTGCAAAGAACCACTTTGTCTTTGTGTAAGCGAAAAAAGGGTTCTTCAATAGTTAATGCCTGTAGCTCCCCTACTCTCCTCAGCGATGTAATGGCAATGAGGAAAGCAACTTTCCAAGTGAGAAATTGTAACTCACATTTGTGTAAAGGTTCGAAGGGTGGACCCATTAACCTGGTAAGAACAATATTTAGATTCCACGCTAGTGCAGGTGGAAGCCTGGGAGAAATTACTCTTTTTAGTCCTTCCATAAATGCTTTGATGACAGGCACTCTGAAGAGTGACAAATGATGTCTGTGTTGCAGATATGCAGCAATTGCAGCAAGATGTAGTCGTATGGATGTGTAAGCTAGATTTGAGTGTTGCAAGTGCAACAAATAGCAAATGATATTTTGTACTGAAGCATTTAGAGGATTGATATGGTTGTTATTGCAGTAAATAACAAACTGCTTCCATTTGGCTGCATGGCAAGCTCTAGTAGTAGGTCTTCTGGCCTCTTTAATGATATGCATACAGTCTGGTGGAAGGTTTAGATAACCAAACTCTATGACTTCAGGAGCCGAATCGCAAGGTTCAGCTCCTTTGGATTTGGATGCAATATGTTTCCATGGCTCTGAGTGAGTAGACTTGGGGTGAGGTGTAGTTTCTGATGTGGAACTACTGAAAGCTCTAACAGGGTTGTGAACCATGGTTGACAGGCCCATGTGGGAGCAACCAGGATCAGTGTTAGGGATGTTTGCCTCAGCTTCCGAACCACTAATGGAAGGAGTGGGAGAGGCGGAAAAGCGTAGGCAAAGATTCCTGACCAATTTATCCATAGGGCATTGCCTTTGGACAATGGGTGAGGATACCTGGCGGCGAAGCTTGGGCATTTTGCGTTCTGGTGAGTCGCAAACAGATCTATTTCCGGAAAACCCCACATTTGAAAGAATGGGAGAAGAACCTGAGGATGTAGTTCCCACTCGTGGATCTGTTGTTTTTGTCTGCTGAGCAGGTCTGCTATCGGATTGCTTTCTCCTGGTAGATGTTCTGCTAGGAGATAGATGTTTTGATGAATGGCCCATCTCCAAATGGTCTGTGCGAGGCATGACAGTTGGACAGTGTGTGTCCCCCCCCCTGTTTTTGTATATAATACATTGCTGTCATGTTGTCTGTACGGACTAAGACAGCTTTGTGTATGAGGTGGGTCTGAAAAGCTTTGAGTGCTAGGAATATTGCTAGCAGTTCCAGCTGATTGATATGAAGCTGTTTCTGCTTCTGACTCTATAGCCCTTGAACAGTCAGAGCTTGGACATGTGCTCCCCAACCTGTTAGTGATGCGTCTGCTGTTAGCACCATCTGTGGAATCGGGTCGATGAATGGCCGCCCTTTTGACAAGTTTTGTGGGTTCCACCACTGCAGAGAGCGATGGGTGCGGCCGTCCACCAACACTAGATCTTTTAGCTGACCCTGTGATTGATTCCACTGACGGGCTAAGCATTCCTGAAGGGGACGCATCTGGAGTCTTTCATGTGGAACTATTGTGATGCAAGATGCCATCATTCCGAGCAACTGCATGAATACTCTTTCTGGAAGGGAGTGGTTGGTCTGAAACTGTGAGACTAGAGCCTGAATATTGTTTATTCTGGCTGCACTCGGAAAGGCTAGGGCTTTTTGAGTATCCAAACTGTCCCCTAAGTATGTCTGAGACATGGAGGGTTGCAGATGTGACATTAACAGATTGACTGTAAAGCCCAGACTGTGTAAGAGTCGTAGAGTGCTTTGTGTGTGTTGAAGACACTTTTGGTACGAGCTGGCTTTGATGAGCCAGTCGTCCAAGTACGGGAAGACATGTATATTTTGTCTTTGCAGGTGAGCTGCGACTACTGCCAGGCATTTTGTAAACACTCTGGGAGCAGTGGCAACTCCGACGGAAGCGCTTTGAATTGGTAGTGTTGTCCCGCTACCACAAATCTTAGGTATTTGCGATGAGCGGGATGTATTGGAATGTGGAAGTATGCATCTTTTAAGTCCAGAGTGGACATAAAGTCGCCTTGTTGTAGCAGAGCAAGCACCTGTTAGAAAGTGACCATATGGAAGTGATCTGAATGAATGTATAGGTTTAATTCTCTGAGGTCTAATATAGGCCTGAGAGAACCGTCCTTTTTGGGAATCAGAATGTAAAGAGAGTGTACGCCTGTCCCTTGATATTGTAATGGTACCGGCTCTATAGCTCCTTTTTCTATATGAGATTGAACCTCTTGTTTGAGTAGGTGTATATGTTCTGGAGATAGTTTGTGTGTTCGTGGTGGAATGTTTGGAGGGTTGTCGGTAAGCTCCAGGCAATAACCAGATTGGATAATTTGTAAAACCCCTTTGTCTGATGTGATGGTATTCCAGACTGGGAGAAATTGAGTGAGACGTCCCCCGACAGGTGTTGAATGATCGGGGGGAAAAGGAGACAAGTCACTGTTTGTTTGTGGCTGAGGAAGTACAGGGTGTGTTACCTTTCCCTCTTCCTTTGCCATTGTTTCCCCGAAATCCACCTTGAAAATAACCTCTTGTAGAGGGTGATTGACTATTACCTCTATATGACGTGGAGGACCCGTCAGTAGGCATGGTTTTTGAGCCTCCCCTGTAAAAGGAGCGGCGAAAGCAACCACGATTGGATGGTGTGTGTAGAGCTCCCATGGATTTGGCTACCTCAGTGTCTTTTTTCATTTTTTCTAATGAAGTGTCCACTTCAGGATCAAATAAATGTTCCTTATTGAAAGGTAAATTTGAAATGGAAGCTTGAACTTCTGGTTTAAATCCTGATACCCTGAGCCATGCGTGGCGTCTGAGTAGGACGCTGGTGTTAATAGTGCGTGAAGCAGTGTCTGATTGAAGTGTTGGAAATAAACTTCCCTTCCTGGATGAGGTCATGAGCTTTAGCTTTATGTTCCTCAGGCAGATATTGGATCAGTTGCTCTAACTCATCATAATGAGCTCTGTCATACCTCGCTAAACAGTGCTTGTGTGTTGGCAATGCGCCAATGATTAGCTGCTTGCGCTGCTACTCTTTTGCCGGAGGAATCTAGTAATTTAGATTCCTTATCAGGAGGCGGGGCGTCTCCAGTTGTTTGAGAATTAGCTCGTTTACGAGCATTTGATACCACTAAAAAATCTAATGGAACCTGACCCCTGACGTAAATTGGGTCTGTAGGTGCAGCTTATATTTTTCAATCAACTCTAGGTGTGATAACCCTAGCTCGCACTGGGTCTCTGAATACCTCGTCTGCATGTTTTAACATACCCTTAAGCATAGGTAATGTATGAGTAGTCTTTTGTGATGCACTTAGTGTCTCAAATAGAAAGTCTTCCTCAAGAGCCTCTTTATGGAGCTGTACTCCATGGTACTGCGCAGCTCTATTAACGAACTCAATAAACCCTAAATTATCGTATGGAGGAGAAGGCTTAGATGGATATAGGTCTGGATCGTTATTATTGGGATCAGTGTTATAATCCATCCATGGGTCTGGAATATTGTGCTGTGGCACATCCCCATCTTCATCCCCATCACCTTGATGATCTGGGGATTGTGGTTGAGGTGAATTTGTGGGTGTTATGAGTAAGTTAGGATCAATAGGTGAAGAAGGTGAAAGAGGAGGCGGAGAAGTGTTAGTACCCATACACTTTCTTTTCAGAGGGATATGATAACAATCCTCAAATTCTGGCTTCCTTTTTGCTGGCAGCTTTGCATAAAGGTGTCCAGTTTTAGGATTAATCACAAGTTCCTTTTGTTTGGGGTTCGTGTTGGCAGGCGGAGCTTCCAAACGAGGCTCTTTCGATGGTGGAGGAGCGGTTTTGGAATTTGGGGCAAGAATTTTCGGTGCCAATGATTTTGGAGCCAAGGTTTTCGGTGCCGAAGATTTCGGATCCGAAGGATTTGGTGCCAAAGGGTTTGAAGGATCACTTGGTTTGGACTTTGGTGCCGAAGTTTTCGGTTCGGTACCCGAAGGAGGCCGACTCGGTCCCGAGCCGGAAGGCTTTGTTAAATGTTTCGGTGCTGAGCCCGAAGGCGGGGCGTTTGAAACTTTATCTCGATGCCGACCTTGGCCCGAAGGCAGAGGAGGGACCGAAGCCTTTTTAGAGGGCACCATTTGGTGCAGGGGAGTATCTTTACTCACAGTACGTTGACCCTGCTTGATGTCCTCTTCGGTGTCGTAGTCTTCCTCGGACACATAGATGTGTTCCTCTTCCTCCTCGGCTCCCTGCGCTTCGGAGATTTCTTGGTCGTAATCTTCTCCGAAGATATCTGGAGCGGAGTCGCTGTGTTGGTGGTACACTTCGTGACGTCGAGCCCGGTGGTCACGGAAAGTCTTCTTTGATCGTAACGATTGGCAGGCTTCGCAGTTTTCTTCATTGTGCTCGGCTGACAAACACAAATTGCACACCTAGTGCAAATCGGGGGGCGGAGCTACTTAGAGTGGCACCCGGGGCAGAATTGGAATGGAGTCCGTTCCATCTACTGCGAGGTGGCCCGACGTGGCTAGGCCCAAGGGCCTTCCACGAGACTTTCGATCAAAGTTTTAAGAGCCGATTAGCGAAGGTGGGAATACGTGATCGATAAACAATATCGTCGAGGGTAGTGGATTGCGCACTGAGGGGAACCTGAGAACGGTGTCGAACCGGAGCACAGCAATTCTCGTACAAACCCGATGGCGGAAAAAAACAATCTAACAATGGAGTCGATGCCCATAAGCACTATTACCGAAAGGAGGAGTCACCACGCCTCGTAACTGGAAAAGACGTCTTCTAACAAAAACAACTTGCAAACATCCGGACCCAACACTAGATGGCAGGAGTATGCAAAGCATGTGATCTACAGCTCACATGCCTCGAACATATAATTACTGAAGGTAAGTAGCTTTCTTTTGCTAGATACATCTTCCATAAGATTCTTTATCTTATCAACGAGTCGCAAAGCAATATACTCTGGGAGGTCACATTGAATAGCGCCAATTAGCCAAGAAAGTCAAGCAACACAACTCGGGCGAAGAACCAATCAATGCATGCTAGGCAGTAGAACATGGTAAATGTAGAAAGCTGGCTCTCTATATACTATACCAAAAAGAGGTATAGTGTGCAGAAGGTCCAGTGCACCCCGAGAAGCTTTACAGAGGCTAAAGTAGATAATACTAATGATCTCATTTGTGGTAGTGTGGGCGAGCAGTTAGGCTTACCAGAGGGCAGTGTTAAGCATTTGTTGTACAAACAGTGCCAATAAATGAGACACTCAATGAATAAATCCGAGACCAATTAAGACAAAATAATACTTGGTTATATTTATTTTGTAGAACCACAGAACTTCGTCTCAGGAAAATACGTTTTGCAATAGAAATACTTTTCAATGTAAAAAGCGGACACTTGGGGCACATTTTAGACTTTGCAATGGGAAGAAAACATTCAACATACATATGGATAACATTGTCTTACTAGACCATTCTTTGAGTCAGTATTGGGCAAGGTTCAGTTCAGCATCAGTAGTACACCAGCGGCACAGGGGTGTCCGGATGCAAGGTGCAAGTTCGACGTCAGGCGACCAATACAAATCAGAGGGGACTGAGACAATCGAACAGAGGATGCTTACAGGTTAGTAGCAGCGGCTTGGGGTACCAGTCTCTGGGGGTTAAGTCCAATACTGGGCAGGGGCCCAAGGCAGCCCCAATACTACACCACCAGCAGCACAGGGGCAGCCGGTTGAAGGGTACCAACACAGCATCGGGAGCCCAATGAAAAACAATGGAGACAGGCCAGATCGGAAATGGGCTGCAGGCTCAGGCCAGGAGGCCGGTCACAGGAAACTAACAGCTGAAGAGGTAAGTTGCGATGCCCGGGGATGTAGGGACACCGTTTGTGCTCTTCACCAAGTCCCAGGACGGACGGGTGCAGGGGTGCGTTTTGGTGTCGGAAATGGCTTTCGGGAACAGGTCACGGTTGGGGGGTCTCCTTGCAAAGGCTGCAGGCGACTTCGAGGAGACTGGGACAGATCAACTCACGGTGGGCTCGGGCTCTGGAGTGCTGGAGAACCTTGCTGGAACCGGTGGGCCAGTTGGACTAAGGCCGGAGGCGTCGGTGCAGAGGTGGAACCGGGGGCAAGCTTCACGCTTCTTCAGGTCACACAGTCTTTACTTTGAAGATGGTTGCTTTGTGAACAGATCCACTGTTCTCAGGAGATCTTGCTCTTTATCGAAGGTGGGCAGTCCTCCCAAGTTTCTGGAGGTCACTGGCTGCTGGATGAGTTGTCTTTAGGTCCAAGATCGTCAAGGGCTGAAACCAGACCAGTAGGGCTAGGGTCAAGTCAGTGGTTCTCTGTAGTCTTCTCTGTTGGCGCGGCTCCTTTTGGGCTGTCATGAACTGAAGTTCAGGGTTCGGGGGGGGTGCCTAAATACTACATGTAGGGGCATTTAAAGAGAGCGCCAGGTAGTAGCCAATGGGCTACTTACCTTAAGGGTGACTACACCCTCTAAATGCTCACCCCACGTGGGAGGTGGGCAAATCCCTGATCCTGATTGGAGAAGTCCCACCATCTTCAGGATGGTGGGCGCTTTACGTGTACTTCACCTCGCCTCCAGCACCTGAGGGGTGAAGTTGGCAGAGGAGGGGGACACCACCTATTCTTTCTACATTTCCCCACCTGTCCTCCCACCAAAAAGGTGGTGAGGACAGGAAGGGGGCCTGCTCCCTCTAACAGGAGAGGCTGGGGTCACATTACAAAGACGGCAAGGCCTTTGAAGCTCCCCGCCACGGTTGACTCTTCCTGACCAGGGGGAAGTGTGAACACATCTACCCAGGAAAGGCATTGTTCTCGGCCGAGTGTGCAGGCACTCTCCCCATGAGGTCAGAACACTGTCTGGGGGTAGCAAGCTGGCTCAGGCCAGTCGATGACCACACTAAGGTTTGGTAGGTTTCAGGGGACCCGTCTTATGGGTCCTCTGTGTGCACTTTTTAATAAATCTGACACTGGAATCAGTGCAGGTTTATTATGCTGGGATGTTTGCTACCAAACATCCCATATTTCTGTGAAGCCATCATGGAGCTGTGGAACTCATAATGATGAGTGTCCAACCCATGTGCTTACTATAGCTTCCCTGGTCACTTAGAATATCCAGGAATCTACAAGGATATTGCGGGGGCATATCTGGCTTAGCAGATATGCCTTCACAGGAGATATAGTGCCCCCTACCTTAGGGCTAAGGCCTGCTAGAGGGGTGTCTTACATCTCATGCAGTGTCTATGGGCATGGCACACAGAGAGGGTTCCTTAGGGTGGCACAGTTTGTGCTGCAACCCTTAGGGACCCTCTTTAACCACAAGGCCCTTGGTACCAGAGGTACCACTCTCCAGGTCCTGTACGAGATCCAGTGCCAGTCTGGAACCCCAAAGCTACCCAATAAATATTCTAGTCGTTCCGGGGTCCCACCCCTCCAGCGCAGTATTGCGCCCCTCCCTCCCTCGGAGCGTGCACTTATCCAGAGAGTCCCAGATTTTCTGCACCTCCCGTTGAGCCCGGAGTGCCCCCGCCCGCACCTCCAGCGAGGTTACCTCTGAACCGTGGCGGTCTCCCAAGCGGCGTTCCTGCATCCCCAGCTCGGCCTCCAATTGTCGCTGCACACCACAAGTGGTCCCTATACCGGCCCCCCTTCATGACTGCCTTAAGAGCCTCCCAATCCATAGCTCTGTAGCTTGCGTCCCCCAATTGGTGTCCAAATAATCAGTGAGGGAAGTCGCCAGAGCATACAGACACACAGGGTCCCCAAGGCGTTCTGATAGCATACGCCAGCTGCATGCTCGGCGCCCCACTACAGCTGAAGCACAACCAGTACATGATCTGAGAGGAACCGCCGCAAATGAGACAACCCTATTAATCTCCGAAAGTCCACCCCAGCCACCAACATGCAGTCCAAGTGACCATAAGTGTTAAGGGTTAGGGAGTGAAAGGTATACTTTCAACCCTCTGGATGCAGGACTCGCCAACTATCATAATTGTCGCAAGGGATGAGGTCATCAGGGGCTTGGTGCCCTGCTTAGGTGGATAACGGATCCCATCCCCATCGAGGTCACAGTTGTAATCCCCTGCCCGGATCACCAGAGTCTCAACGCTATCTTCCTGAATGCGGTCGAAGAAATGCTTGTCATCAATATTAGGCACATAAATATTCAGCAGAGTGATGGCCTGACCATCCAGCGTACCCTGGAGTAGAAGATAACGCCCGCTCTATATCTGCCTTACTATATGTGTGCTGAAATTTGACCCCTAGGTGCACTTCATATGGCTACCCCCGGGCATAAGAGGAGTATGTAGCTGAGAACAACTGACCCCTCCATTTCTTCCCAAACATTTGTGATTCGTCCCCCATTAAGTGTGTTTCTTGCAGACAGGCTATCTTCACACAGTGGCCCCGGAAGAACCCAATACCTCTTAGAAAAGCCTTTCAAGCACCTAACATTCCAAGTTAAGATATTTGTACATTTAGCCATGCAGAAATGCAATAACTTCTGCGGTTACCTCGGTCCCCTCCCCAGCCAGCTGCCCTTAAGATACAACCCAGTTGACTGGCAGGTAGAACTCAACTGCTCATATGCACCGCAACCAATAACTCGCACTCCATAACTGGTAGGAGCATCGAGCAATGCAACACCCCCCCAACTCCCCCCACCCCAGATAGGCAGTACATAAACAATAACATATACTGCATATCCATCTTGATCAATGCTGCCAGGACCAACAGCCTAAACCTAGGACCCAAAAACATGGCCTATCACTGAGCGTGGAAAAGAAAGCACCCCTAACCCTGCAGCAGTATTTTTCCGTACCTAGAACAAAACAGACATATCAGCTCAGCTGATATAAGATCACAGAGCTCCATCACCTTTCTGGGAATGGCATCAAGCAGCACCCAGGGAGGAAGAAGAAAGGGAGGAGAGAAAGAGAACATGAGAAAGGTTGCAAATACACATAAAGGAGAACATCTCAAGTAGCATAATCTCTCTTGTCCAGCACTGGCTACAGATCGGGCCTGCTAGGAACTTTATGTTAACTCCCATCACTTTCAGGGTGTACACTGGTGGCTTGGAAGGTTTACTGAGGACTTGTTCGCCATTCTCCTGCACCATGATTTTGCTGTCTAAAGTTTCTTCTTTTTCAACTGTCTTGTCAGTTGTGTTCTCATGCGAAACCTAAGCCACTTGTACTCTTTTGTTCCTTTATCTGTACATTCTGGCGAACTGACCGTGTTGTTTACAGATACAGCACTCTCTTTTTTCAAAGACTGGACATCCTTTGTAATACGCTACATGTGAATCACTGCCTCACTTGTAGTAGATATAGTTTGCATCATTTTCTTTGTTTGTCCAAGTTTCCTTTGTGTGGTTTACTGCTAGTGAAAAATACTTCACTACTTTTCCTTCCTTACTTGTCTTCATTGACTTCTTTAACCCATGACATGGTTTGCTCCATTACTTTGGAAGACTTTACCACCTTGTCTATTAATGTTGCGTCTCCCATAACCCAAAAATGTTCTTGGATGAGTCTGCAGTTTGTATTAACCATTAGCTGGTGTCTAATAATCTCATCAGATGTGGCACCAAAATTGCATGAACATGAAAGTCTCCTCAAAGCCATTGAGAACTTGTCAAAACTTTCATTTTCTATTTGACATCCTGTATGGAAATGATATCTTTCAAGTGTTTTGCTGACAGCAGCTTTGAATCATTCTACTAGCCTTAACACTTCGTCCTCAAATTCATCACTGTAATTTTGACCATATGAGGAGGATGTAATAAAATGCATTTTCTTCTTTCTACAGGCATTCCAGTGCATCAATTGTGGTAAGGTAGATGGAAAAACTCCTCCTTGTATTTTTTCCACCCCAATGGAGGTTTCCCTTTATTCTGTAGACATTTGTTTGAACTGCCAAACTGCATGATAAGCATGAGCTATGCAAAGCAATTTGGTTTGGACAAAAAACAAATAGTGAGGACGGCTGCACATTATGTTGCAGGCCGATAAGTAAGTGTGTTTCAACTGGCGTATAAAGATGAAGCAGTGCCAACAATCCTCACTGATGATTTCCCGTAGCAAGGAAATATAATGAATTCTTTTTCACATGTGATTTGCATCAACCGTTGTGGTAAGCAACAATAGTGCAAGGCAGATAAATGTCAGCTATGGTGCTTATGAGAACGGTAAGACAGCACTTAAAAAGTATTATCTACTTTGCTGGAATGCATATTTCCATTGGTAAACAGTGAGATTCAAAAAGTCATCCCAAAACAGGAATAAGGCTTGAAATGCCACAGCTGGTTGCAGTAGCGTTGTCTATGAGAGGTAGCAAAGTTGAGCTGGGCTGTCGAAGGACGGGTTGTTTCTAGAGTGGGAGGGCCACAAATGCGTGCAGACTCTGGCACCTAAGAAAAGGCATGGTTCAATCCTGGGATGTGCCTGCCGAAACTGGGTTTGTCACAGGAAAGAAGTATTGCCCCCACAGTGCCTGCAATGAAATGAACATGCTCCACTGTCCTTACCCAACCTCTGAGTATGAGATCGCAACAGCTGGAATTCCGATCCTCATCGCCAACAAAATAATAACTTCAAACTTGATGAGGTGAGTTGTGAAAACGAGAGCTTATTATTAACCATTAACAGAAATCAGCATCGCCGAATGCAATTAAGGGTGACCAAGAGGGGGAGTGAAAGGGAAAAGGTGGAGCAGGCCAACAGTAGGAACATGATAAAAATATGATGTACACATGGTAATAATACAAGTGTATGATGGATACAACGGAGAAATGGAAATGGTCTGAAGTTCTCAGACATTTGACGTGAAATGATTGTCACCAACAAAACTGTATTTACTATATTCAAGGTATAAAGTTTAACTGGACAACTGTCCAAACTATTGGCTGGGGATGCCATCAAGAAAGTTAACACAAGATTCAAATTCCACTGGACAACAACAAATGGAGAGGTCTGGGAGACACATGGAGGCAAACAAATAGCTCCTAACCGTAGTCACCGACAGACCCTGCTGCCTAAACAACAATGTAAATCACAGGACATTGAAAAGGCAGGATTTAATAGACTCTAGGCTTTCTGACTCACATCACTGAACAAACTGTTTCCAGCAACCTGTGTACTTTCGCACTATTTGGCTGCAAACTACTTCCCAAAAAATAACGTGGAAAAAAATGTTGAAAGGTTATTACGAAAATTTTTAAATTAATATTATACTTACACATTTTACTAAATTGTGAAAAAAGTGAACAGTCATGCTTTCCTCATTATAGTCATCGTACCACATGGCAATTTAGTCTAATCTGTACACCCTGAGGCAATGCACAAATGCAGGGCATACAACCCCATTTTGCAGATTTGCCACCAGGTGGCCAGTCTGGCATACATTTATTCCACAGAGATAAGTTAGTAAACTAGGCATCAGCCGAGGGTAGTCTTCCTCACTGAGTGAATGGGCATTTCAATCAATAGAGAGCATAAGGAGTCAGAGTATTGGTTTAACAAAGTATCACACTGCAGCAAAAGTCCAAAATAAGGGTCAAATAAAAACAAAAAACTTGGTGACCATGTCAGACCATATGGAATTACTCACATTATAGGCTATAAACGTGCCAGATCAAAAGTTTCACCAGTTAAGAACACTTACCTTTTCTATGAGAAGCTTCTTGCTCATTGTCACACAGCGGTTTAACCGTTCCTTGTATTTTTCCAGCATTTTCTTCTGTTCATCCACCTGCCGCCTCAAATCACAGTTCATCTGAACAAAGAAGAAAACTTTTATGTGTTCACAAAGTGCTTCATAGGAGTTATTATACCTTAGGCTTTGTTTATAAATTCTATCTACAGAAAGCATCTGCATTGTAAGTGGTAAAACAATGACTAGCTAAGTAGATCTTTCTCAGGAAATATTAGGATTTTTGAAACGTGAATAAGTATAATTTCAAGTCACAAAGAATTCACATTGTCAATGTACCTGCAGCAATATCACCAAGATCAGTGGACATGCCTCAATTAACAAGCATCATTTCTGTGCATAGCAATAATGACCTTAAGCACCCTTCCGATAGTGCAGTACTTGGTGCATAGGACCTCAAAAAATGAGTCTAAATTCAGACTTCTCAGGATATAGTTTTTCCTTAACAAGATCTCAGAAACATCTAGCAAACAGACCCAACATCTCAGTTTAAAGGAACCCCAAACAAACTGAGACCCAATCTTCTTGTGGGTGCTGGAGATATCAGCAGTTACTGGCAGTACTCCCTTTGTTGGTTTTGTATGCATTTATGAGTGTTCTGCTGAACACTTGGGTAACATGCACTCCCTCTGCATGTTACCCAATTTCTTTTGGAATCTGGACGCTCTTAGTTCTAGGATTCTTGAGACTGAACTAAAGTGGTCTATTGATATTTTATTTGGCTGAGTTTTATATTGTTTAGAGGCAAATATGGATAGTTATGTTTTCATCTCAAATAGTACAAACCTAACTGCAAAGCAACTGGTATTCCACTGTAATTGAAACTATGCACTCTGTTTGGACGACCAAGTTACTCCCTTTCGGCACTTGACTCTGTATGGTAACAAAGCAAAGCAGTTAAGGCATACGTTTAGGGTCAGTAGGCATTATAAGGAAGCATTATTGACCTTTAATTATCAGGTCGTTGCTGGTTTTTGTTGCAGATTCACATACTGCACATTCTGCGGCCAACTAGTACTGGGTGTAGAAAACTGCAATCTGATTTCATACATCTTTGTTCAACCATCAGGCATAAAGCAAATTAATCATCCCTCAGACTTCACCTCTGACCAGTTTCCCCCCCTCTGTGGAATGCACCTATGTCCCAATGAAATCCATTTGATACCTTGTCACCCGTAAACCCCTAGTGGTAAGGTCATACATTATTCTCTAATACACATACTGTACAGCAACCCTAACAAGCAATTAATATTTTCGGATGGCATTCTATTTTTCCACTGTTTATTCACTTGCTGGGAATTCATTGCATAAAGAGCATCTTCACCTCCATTAAATCAACAGTTGCGAGGATTGAAATTATGTCTAACACTATTTGCATCACTTCTCTTCTAGCCTAAATATCAAAGCAGTAGGTTTTTAGGTCTCGCCTACGCAGCGCGCATGCGCTGCATAGGAGGAGACCTCTTGGAATCGATTCGCTTTTTCGCCCAAAAACGTGCACGCTTTACATTGCTTTCAATGGCAACGCGTGAACGTTTGGAGATTCCCTTGCGGGAGCGAGCTTTGGCGACATCTGTTTGTAATTATCTTGCAAACAGATGGTGCCCCTGCTCGCTCCCGCAAGGGAAACGCTGTGTGTGCTCTCGGCCGCACTCCCCCCCACCCCTCCCCCCTCAGCGTCTACAGGTGCGCAGAGGCCATATGTTTTTTTAATTATCTCGCGCCGTACCCGCTTTCACTTTCATAGAAGCAGGCGCGCTGTCCCAGACTCGCCTTCGTTGGCAAGCCAGTGCTTCACGAGGCAGACCCCCGATAATTCATTGCCGTGCGTGCCTCCGAAGATATGGTGGCTGGCTCCAGATATGAGGCTTGCAAAGAGGCCTTTCTTTAACGAAGTGTTATTTTTTCCAGTTTTACACAGCGCGAACTCGACCCGACGGTATAGGAGCACTTTACTTAAACACCCCCATTCTGTTTTGAAAGTACGTGGAGATTAAGTGATGTGCCTGGAATCACAGGGCGTTGAGATGATGTCGAGACGCGAACCTGGTTCCCGACGTCGAAAGTCTGCAGCTCTGGCCGTTTCGCTTGTGCTATTGCCACACCTTCCCCGGTCTTCTTATTTACATGGACATGCCGTGCTCTAGAACCACAATTACTTTTCTCTACATCAGTGTGTGAAGAATATCACGTGCTTGCTACATCATTGTAGGATGCTTACCGCAGCAAACAGGATATCGCTGTCGTACTTCGGAACTGCTTTGCATGCTTTAGTTGTAAACAGTACAATGCGTGCCATGCCAGCCAAGCCGGCGCTTTTCATGCCAGTCTGTGGGCGTGTATTCACTTGTTTCCAAAACACACACTTTCTTTGAGAAAAGAAGCAAGTGTCAGTGTTATGCAGATCTGCCCAAGATCACAACACAGACAGAGGCTGGCCCAGCCCAGGCTCACTCCCAAAGTGTTTCCTTCGGAGACAGATGGGTCTCTATTGTGCACCCGTTGAGCAGAGAGGGCCATGTGTGGTTTCACAGGTAGCGCCGCCTCCCCATGGTGTGAAATGTCCCAGGACGGGGACGTCTTTCTGTCTGATGATGCGCAGGTTCGAGTCCTTTGATAAACCAGATCCAAGGCCACTGCCATCACAGTTGTTTGTTTAAAAAACACCTATTACCTTTGGCCATAGAGACATAACATGCCAGGCTAAAATGTTATTTTTAATTTTAATTCATAGACATCAAACTGTGCTTCCATGTTATCACGATTCTAATAAGTTCTCAGCACTTTGGAACTTTGACTGGAACGAAGGACGTTTGTGAGGAATAGGACCCGGCAGTCACGCCCACACTGAGGGCCATATTTATGAGCCCAGTGGCATGGAGAGGTTTATGAAGCCACGCGTGGCTCTGAGTGGATTCATTGATCTGGACTCTGGAGTAAACCAAATCAGCGCAGATAGCTGTGTTGCGTAACTCTGCCCTGGGAAGGCATTCCATGAGAGTTGCGTGGGTGCTCCCACGCACCTCTCATGGTTTTTGGGCATACCTAGATTTACCAGAACTGGTAAACCTGGGAATGCGCCAAAAAGATACATACGCCTTCCCAGGGGAGGACGTAACAAGGGGAAATTACTTCATTTCTCCTTGTTACTTCCTCTTTCTTTGTGTGCTGCATTATGCGGCACACATAGAAAGAGGAATATACCTCTCAGGATTGTGTTTTTGTGAAGGAAGGTGCGCCTTCCTGCACAAAAACTGTCCTGAATGCAACACAGGTACATGGTGCTTGGGTGCCTGTGTGGGTGCTAGGCAGCCAAAATGGCGCAAGCGCAGGGCAAGGACAGTAATGCGCTGTATTCTTTTAAGTAAGGTGCATTCCTGCACTTTCCCTGGGGCCACAAAGTCATAAATATGCCCCTAAGTGTGTAGTAAAAGGTTACTATAGAGTGATAAGCACACCTGGCCATATAACCTTTCATTCAATCGCATTATAATTCATGAGTCCAATGATGTCACTTCTTGGCATGCAGGGGAATATTTATGACTTTGTGGTGCATCACAGGGAAAGGGCAGGAATGTGCTGAATTCAAAAGAATACAGCGCATTCCTGTCCTTGTCCCTGCACTGGCACCCTTTTGGCTGCCTAGTGCCAATGTAGGCACACTTGCACCAGGTCATCGTGGCGCAAGGGGGTCTGTGTTGCATGCTGGATTGTTTTTGTGCTAGAAGGGGCATACATACATCCCACATAATACCACTCACTGCCACATAATTACATAACACATAATTACACTCTACACAACGGAACATAAATACACTCCACATTATACCACTCAGTGCCACATAATTACACTCTACTCAATGCAACACAAAATACCACTCACTACCACATAATTACATGCCACATATTTACACTATGCACAAGTTACTAACTTGTGTAACAATGGATCTGTAAGAGACAGAAGTTAGTGACAGATTCCTTACCTTAGAATATCCCCAGGCGTCAGGCTGGATCCGGAAAGTTTTGCGTAGCGGTACCCTTGCGCGTCGGTAGGCGGCGTCGTGCGGCTCCGCGTCCGTCGTCGGCGTCGCCGGAATGACGTCGCGGGCAGTACTTAGACGCCGCCCCTGCGCGCTTACGTCAGTTCTGTACACGACTTTCCGCGCCAGGAACGCAGAGCCATGCAAGAAGCTGACACCGGTGTCTGAACAAATACTAGGGCCCTGAAAGGGATGTCCTTAACCCTAGAAATCAGTTCGCAGAACGGGGAGGATGGGTGGGGCGGTAAGGAATATGTCACTAACTACTGTCTCTTACAGATATATCGTTACACAAGTTAGTAACTTGTGCATCTGAAAGAGACATGTTAGTGACAGATTCCTTACCTTAGAATAGATACCCCAGCAATACCAACCCCGGTGGTGGGTCTGCGAACAAAGATCAGACAAGGAAGTCTCAGAGGACAGAACGGCCAAAGAAGCAGTCTCTCCGGACTTGGCTGTCAAGGCAGTAATGCTTGGTAAACGTGTGCAACGAGGCCCACGTAGCTGCCTGACAAATGTCCTGCAAGGGGACACCACGTCCTAAAGCCGTGGTGGCGGCTGTCGCCCTGGTGGAATGGGCACGCAACCCAACAGGGGGCTCCTTTTTAGCCAAAGAGTAATAGGCCTTGATACACAAGACGACCTAGCGGGAGATGGTCCGCTTGTGTACCGCCCGACCTTTTTTGGCGCCCACGTAGCCAACAAAGAGCTGGTCGTCCACCCGGAACTGTTGTGTGCAATTTAGATAAAAGGAAATCGCACGTTTTGGGTCCAGACGGTGGAGCCTCTCTTCCTCTCTAGAAGGATGCGGAAAGAAGGTGGGCAAAGTGATGGTCTGCCTAATGTGGAAAGCAGTAACCACCTTTGGCAAGAAGGACGGACGCGTCCTGAGAACAACCTTGTCTAGATGGACAGACAGAAAGGGAAGCTTGCAAGAAAGAGCCTGGAGCTCACTCACCCGCCGAGCGGAGGTGAGAGCCACCAGAAAAGCTGTCTTCAGAGTTAGAAGACGAAGAGGACAGTTATGCAGAGGCTCAAAGGGAGCGCACATGAGAAAGGTAAGAACCAAGTTCAAGTCCCACTGAGGCATCACAAACGGAACAGGAGGGAAGAGGTGTGTAATGCCTTTTAGGAATCTGTTAACAACAGGGGACTTGAAAAGGGAGGGCTGATCAGGAAGCCTGAGGAAGGCCGAGATTGCACAAAGATAGCCCTTGATGGTACCCAGGGCAGAACCCTGCTGGGCCAGAGAAAGAAGGAACAGAAGAACCTCAGAAAGAGGGGCAGAAAGGGGATTCACAGCCTTTGCTGTGCACCATGCCACAAACTTGTTCCACCTGCAGGCGTATACCACCTTAGTGGAGGGACGCCTGGCTGCCAGAATCACATCACAAACTTCGGGAGGCAAGTCGAAAGGAATCAACTGCCGCCGCTCAATCTCCACGCAAGGAGGTGGAGACTGGACAGGTTCAGGTGGAGGACAGTCCCCTGCTGCTGCGACAGAAGATCCTCCCGAAGAGGCAGACGGATCGGGGGATCGACGCTCATACTGAGTAGCTCGGGATACCAAACTCTTCGAGCCCAGTCCGGAGCCACAAGAATGACTTGGGCCCGGTCGCGCCGAATCTTCTTCAACACTCTGGGTAGAAGTAGAATAGGCGGAAAGGCGTACAACAGACCGCAACTCCACTCGTGACGAAAAGCGTCGCCGAGCGAGTGCCGCCTTGGAAATTCCAACGCGCAGAACTGATGACATTGTGCGTTCTCTTCGGTGGCGAATAGATCTAACCAAGGCTCTCCCCACTGTAGAAAGAGCCCTTGCGCCACTTCCGAGTGAAGACGCCATTCGTGATCCATCATGCACCTGCGGTTGAGCTCGTCCGCCCTGGCGTTCAGGGAACCTGCCAGGTGTTGAACCATCAGGAATATGCCCTGATGTTCCAGCCATGTCCAGAGGCGCAGAGCCTCCTGACATAGGGTCCACGACTCCACCCCGCCCTGTTCGTTGCAGTACACATGGCGGTGGTGTTGTCTGTGAACACCTGCACTACTTTCCCTTTGACAGAGGGAAGGAATGCTGTGAGTGCAAGTCGGATCGCCCGGAGCTCCAGAAGGTTGATATGGAGCCGGGACTCCGCCGGAGACCAGAGGCCTCTGATCTCCGCCTCTCCCATGTGACCGCCCCATCTCAGAAGGGACGCGTCCGTCACAACTGTGTGCTCTGGCTGGGGAAGGGAAGAGGGATCTGCCCAAGACCCATTGCCGGTTCGAGAGCCACCACTGCAACTGTTTTGCAGTCCCCTCCGAGATCTGGACGTGATCGGACAGGTTGCCCTGATGCTGCGCCCACTGGAACTTCAGGTCCCACTGCAGAGCCCGCATACGCCATCTGGCATGATCGACCAGCAGGATGCAGGAGGCCATGAGGCCCAGCAGCCTCAGGGTCATCCGAAACTGCATCGTGTCCAGAACTGCTCCGATGAAAAGGAGCTGTGGAGAAGGAATCAGGTGCGACTTCGGCACGTTGATGGAGAACCCCAGCGAGTGCAGGAGCTCGGCCGTAGTCTGGAGGTGGGAGACAACTGCCTGGGACGAGCCCGCCTTCAGCAGCCAGTCGTCGAGGTAGGGGAAGACTGGAACCCCTGCCCGGCGCAGATGAGCTGCGACCACCGCCATCACTTTCGTGAACACCCGAGGGGCGCTTGTAAGGCTAAAGGGGAGCACTGTGAACTGAAAATGCTCGAGGCATACCGTGAACCGCAGGTAACGCCGGTGGGCCGGCAGGACGGGGATGTAAAAATATGCGTCCTGCAAGTCCAACGCTACCATCCAGTCTCCAGGGTCGAGGGCAGTCAAGACCTGAGCTAGGGTGAGCATCTTGAACTTCTCCTTCCGGAGGAAGCGATTGACGTTCCGGAGGTCCAAGATAGGACGCATGTCCTCCTTGTCCTTTTTGGGCTCCAGAATGTAGTGGGAGTAACAACCACGCCCTACTTCTGGGGTCGAAACGCGTTCGATGGCCCTCTTGGCCAAGAGGGCCGCAACTTCCTTCTGAAGAAGCACCAAGTGATCCACTGACATGCGGTGGCATTGAGGTGGCATGGCTGGGTGGTCACGAAGGGGAGGGAGTAGCCCCTTCGGACAATGTCCAAGACCCACTTGTCCGAGGTGATGGCACGCCAGTGGGGAAGGTGATGGCGGACCCTGCCTCCTACTGGCGTGCTGTGGACCTGAAAGGAAAGACTAGGGGGGCTTGGAGGCCGCGGACGGGGCGGGGGTGGTGGCCTGACCCGCACGCTGGTTACCCGACCTGCCTCGGCGGGAGCCACGTCCTCGGCCACGCATAGACGCCTGCTGCGCGGGCCGGTGGCTGGGCAGCGGACGTGACTGGGCGCCCCTTCCGTGGCCACGAAAGGGGCGAAAAGCAGACTGTTGCGGAGGGCGCACAGCAGAAAGGCCCAGGGACTTGGCTGTAGCCCGTGAGTCCTTAAAGCGCTCCAGCGCATGGTCTGCCTTGTTGCCAAAAAAGGCCGACACCATCAAAGGGCATGTCCATAAGAGTGTTTTGGACATCACCCGAGAAACCAGTGGTTCTCAGCCAGGCGTAGCGACGCAGCGCCACTGTCGTCGCAAGCGATCTGCCGAGCGAGTCGGCGGTATCTAGGCCACATCTGATGGTATACTTTGCCGCATCCCTTCCTTCCGCAATGGCGCGGGAAAGCAGTGTCTGGACCTCCTCAGAACATTGGTGCAGAACCTGCGCCACCGAATCCCACAAACAGTGGGAATATCGGCCCAAGAGGCAAGTGGTGTTGACAGACCGCAAGCCAGCACTGGAGGAAGTAAAAACCTTCTTCCCAAATTGATCCAGTTTTTTGGATTCCCTATCCGGGGGAGCGGTAGGGAAGGCGCTCTGGGAAGCAGAGGCTTGGACAACCAAGCTCTCAGGAGTGGGGTGTTGGGAGAGAAACAGGGGGTCGCCCGGAGCAGGGCGATGGCGTCGGGCTACGTTCCTATCCAAGGGAGCCCCTGTGGTGGGCTTGGACCAGGTGCCCAAAAAACGTCAGAAAGTGCCTCGTTGAAAGGCAGCAGTGGCTCCGAGGAGGTAGCCGCCGGCTGAAGCACTTCCGTCAGGATGTTAGTCCTGACAGCCACTGTAGGTAACTGGAGGTGTAAAGCCTCAGCTGCCCTACGCAACACCGTTGCAAAGTTTGCTCCCTCCTCCGTTGCCACAGAAGGAGGAGACAGCATGCCAGAGTCAGGGGAGGTGTCCAGTCCACTGGCATCCCCAAGTTCCTCAGCCCAGTCCTGATCGAACTCACATTGGGCAGTGAGAGGGTCCTCAGACCCCTCCCAGTCCTCTTTGTCCTCCAAAGCAGGTTCAAAGTAAGGAGGAGGGACATGCGGAACCCAAGGCCGCATCGGCGCCTGGGCCGGCGTCGACCGACGCCGGTCCGGAGAGAACCGGGGTACGACGACGCCCGGAGCCCCGGGCGGCGTCCGTGAAATCGGCACCGGTGGAGGTGTCGTCAGGTCAACCGGCGTCGATGGGGGTTGCGGCAACGCCGGAGCCGGGGTCGAGGCCGGAGCCGGGACCGGGGCTGGCGTCACTGGCGGCGCCGGGACCGGAGTCGCCGGCGGCGCCGTAGGCACCCCAGAAGGGCCAGCGGGGCCCGAAGGCGCACCGGGGGGACCTTGAGGCCCGAAGAGGCGGGCCATGGCCGACAGGAACTCCTGTATTTCGGCCGGAGTCGCCGCCGAACCCGGATAAGGCGGGTAATGCGACGGCGGCTCCACAGGCACTCCCGGAGCCGCAGGGACGGTGCCGACAGGACCCTCAGCCGAGTCGCGAGACCGGCGAGGGGAAGTCGTCGAGCGATGACGCTTCTTCGACTTCTTGTGCTTCTACTTACCGGAGGAGTGTGAAGACTTGGACCCCGACGACCGATGAGGACTCCGCGACCGGCCCCTCGACCTCTCACGTGACCAGGGCTTGGGTTGGCACGGAGCCGACTGCCGACCTCGAGGAGCTTTCGAGACCGCTCTCGCAAAGCCTTCGGATGCAAGGCCCGGCAGTCGGGGCACGACTTGGAGTCGTGGTCGCGTCCGAGGCAGTAGAGACAGTCTCGATGCGGGTCCGTGATCGACATCATCCGACCACAGGCGTCGCATGGCTTGAAGCCGGGCATCCCTACTGACACCGTCGGAGTCGAACGACTCGAGAAAAAACAGTGATAAAAATCACAAAAAACTTAGTCAAAAAATGACTAGGGCACTGCTCTTCCCGGATCTGCGCTTACTGGCGCGGAAAAAGAACTGACGTCAGCGCGCAGGGGCGGCGTCTAAGTACTGCCCGCGACGTCATTACGGCGATCCCGACGACGGACGCGGAGCCGCACGACGCCGCCTACCGACGCGCAAGGGTACTGCTACGCAAAACTTTCCGGATCCAGCCTGACGCCTGGGGATATTCTAAGGTAAGGAATCTGTCACTAACGTGTCTCTTTCAGATACTAAATGCAACATACACCCCACATAATACCACTCAATACCACATAATTACATGCCACATAATTACACTCAACTGAATACAACAAATACAAACCACATAATATCACTGTGTCACATAACGCCACATAATTACACTTTACTCAATACAATATAAATACACTCCATATAACACCACTCAAAACCACATAATTACACCACATAATTACACTCTACTAAATGCAACATACACTCCACATAATACCACTAACTGCCACATAATTACATGCCACATACTTACACTCTACTCAATGCAACATACACTCCACATAATACCACTCAGTGCCACATAATTACACTCCACATAATTACAATATCCTCTATGCAACACAAAATACCATTCACTGCCACATAATTACATAACACATAATTACACTCTACTAAATGCAACATACACCCCACATAATACAACTCATTGACACATAATTACATGCCACAGAATTACACTCAACTCAATACAACATAAATACAATCACATAATATCACTCAGTGCCAAGTAATAACACACCACAGATTTAGACTACACTCAATGCAATATAAATACACTACACATAACACTCAGTACCACATAATTACACACCACATAATTACACTATACTCAATGCAACATAAATACACTCCACGTAATACCACATATAACACTTTTTATTATAACTTTTCAACATAATACACATCAGCCACAATACTCTACAACATAGCCAAAACTTCAGGATAAACACATAAGGTCCCAAAAGCGAGACCTATGGCTATGCCAATGCTTGTTTAAATGTGTGAACAGTAAACCACATTACCACCTTGAAAAGGTGAGAAAGAGATATGTCCCTTGGGAAAGCCATGGAATCCCATTTATGTGTAAAATGTAATTTGGATAGACCCTGAAGTTCACAATTTAGTGATTGATAGCATGTATGAATATGAAAGCACTACCCATCCAGGCAAGACAAATTTGGAATTGGATCTACACTGATAATTTAGAGCAAGTGCCTTTGATCAGCACAGGACATGATGGCCCTAGGTATATCCAAGGTGCATAATGACATCTGAGCTACTGGCTGTAAATAGTGAAGAAAGTCAGCAATTAAATTGCCTGAAATGGAATGGTGAAACTGCATTGGGCAGAGACTATGGGTAATGGTATATAATACTATCCGCTTCTTGTGCATCTGCAAATATGGGTCATCTATACCTAATAGCTAGGGGGCGTGGCTGGACGCCGATGTAGACGGGAGCGGACCTCGGAGGTCTGATCCCGGAATCCCCCATCCCGGCAGTATCCTGAGCACCAGCCCTTCTACAAAATAGAGAAATTAGTGACTGAAGCCCCCCGGAGCAAGTAGATGCGGGGCCAAGAGGCAATTTTCAGCAAAACACTGAAAAAAGTAAGGCCGACCGTGAGAGGAACCCGGGGTGCGAAAGGCAAAATGGCGCACACAACACGGATCTGACGCAAACGCCAGGCACCCGGGAGTGAAGGAGGCACGAGGAGGCCCGTAAAGATCACTCGCTGTGCCGAGGAGTGGGAGAAGGTACCAGCGGAGGGCAGTGGTTGCCCACTACGAAGGCGATCAGGCGGTCGCACCGCAGAACAGAAACTGAGGCGGTGTGCTGGAAGAGACAGAAGGCAGGAATCATATTGGGCATCCATACCCGGGCGACATTGCGAAGGAGGCCTGAGCAGGTAGAGATCAAGAGAGCGCGGAAAGAAAGAGGACGCAGAGGGGAAGGCGAGAACCCGACTGACGGCTTGCACACAACAGCGGCGGGGGCCCGAGAAAAACTAGGCCTACTAAGGTGTGCGGAGAAGAAACGGCCGTAAGACACAGCGAGGCGGGAGGACAGTGGGCAGTGAGAGCGGAGATTGAGTGAACGAAGGCCTGGGGACATTGCGAGAGCGCCACAGCAGGTGGCAGTGCGCACCGGACCCAACGAGAAGGGAGAAGGCTGACATTCAGACAGCAGAGGGGAATAGACCAAGCCAGACTGGAAAGAGCAAACACGGCAGGTGCGTCAGTGAGTAGCTGGATGAAACAATCTCCCTGAGTCGAAGCCCACTTGCGAGGGACAAACGCCATTTTGAATCCTGAGGGAATTAATTGCTGCAACATGTAGCCTGCAAAATTAAGAGACGGGCCTAATAGTGCAACGCAGGAGGTGCGCAGAAAACAAAATACAGCGGCCCATGCTTGAAAAACAGAGCAGACGGCCAACATGGGGAAAGTGCACAAGAGGAAAGGCCCTGGCACCACGACCGCCCAAACTGATGAGGACGACGATACCCTGGACACGGGGAAAGATGCGTCAACCAAGAGGCCCACATTGGTAGACATTATGGAGGCCATCACGGCGTCCCGAGAGGCACTAGAAACGAAAATCGACTCCTTTGGCACCGACCTCAACCTCCTAAAAGATGATCACCGCCGCTTAGAGGAGAGGGTAACCGGCACAGTAAAAGTGATTGCGGACATCCCAACGGAGGTAACAGAGCTAAAGAAAACTGTCACAGAGGTGGTAGGGAAAATAAAGATCCTGGAGGCATGTGCGGAAGACAGCGAAGGGAGGTTGCGCTGAAATAATCTGTGCATAGTCGGAGTGCCGGAGAAGGAAGAAGGGGGCGACATGGTGCAATTTCTGGAGGACTGGCTCAAGTGGGAAGTGGCCCCAGAAGGACTGTCGCTGTTCTACACACTTGAGAGGGGGCATAGAGTACTAGCTAGGCCCTTCAAACCGGGAGCTCCGCCAAGGCCAATAATAGCTCGCCTGCTCCACTTCAGAGACAGGGATCATATCCTTCAACAGGCCCGACAGTTGAAAGACTTACAAATAGGGAACAGTAAAGTGATGGTGTTCTCGGATTTCACCAGGGAAGTACAGAGGCAAACAACCACGGTTCCTGGCGGTGAAAAGGAAGCTGCGACAGCTCCAGCTCCCATGCGCAATGTTATTCCCAGCCAGACTACGTGTAGTTGGGCCCACCGGCGTACAGTTTTTCCAGACACCCCAAGAGGCCTGGGATTGGCTTGACGCTGGACCAGGACGAAGATCGAGAGGTGGCTCGCCGGGGTCAACAGCAGCAGTTAGCGAAACGAGTCGTGGAAAGATCAGGGCGCCGACCAAGTCAAAAGTCCGGACTGAGCGGAACAAGGTCATCAGGGCGGTGGCAGAACTTAGCCAATCGGGGTCTAGCCCTAGATTAGCAAGGAGCAGTTGAGAAGATGGCCGATCGGAGAGCTCCCCAATAACGAGCGCAATGGAGGACTCAGAGACAGAGTTGCCAAAAGTAATGCCCAATACCGCTGACGAGATGGGCGGACTGTGAGTAGTCAAGGCCCAAGAGCTGCAGATATTGGCGGATCATATGCTTTAGATAAAAAATGACATTGAATGGATAGAGAAGGGGGACTTCAGCAGGCACTGTTAAAGAAACAAGGGGAAAGGGGCTGGGGGGGCATTTGTTGTTATTCGGGGAGATTTTGGACAGGGGGCTATTGGGACTGGGCGGCAGCCACTAGACCCACACAATCAGAACAGCTGTAGTGTTTGGATGGGAGGGGGGTTACTTCTACCTATCCTGGGGAAGGGGAGTTGGGTAGTTCAGTTGTTTTGGGGATGTTTCATGGGGGCCAGGCGTGTCGAGGGTAAGCTTCTAGATAGGACAAGCTCAGAGTCGATCCAATGGGACCCAGCTTAGCCTACAGGTGTATTTCCTGGAATGTACGAGGGATGCACTCCATGATAAAAAGGCATCAAGTGCATGCTTTTTTAGTGCGCAGAGGAGTACAAATTGCAATGCGGCAGGAGACGCACATAAATGCAAAAGAGAGGGCTGCATTGAAGCGCCGCTGGCGGGGGCAGGTAAATTACACGAACTACTCCGCATTTGCCAGAGGTGTCTTGGTGCGGGTGAGAGCAGGAGTCCCTTTCCAATGTACCAAAGAGTTCTTAGACCCGGAAGGGCGGTACGTGGTGTTAACGGGTAAGCTAGATGGGAGGGATATAACAATAGGGAGTATTTATGCTCCGAACATAGAACAAGCCTCTTTCCTGGCAGCTCTTTCTAGAACACTGGCGCATGCACTGACTGGGTCGGTACTTCTGGGGGGACACTACAACAGCGTCGAAGATGTCGATCTTGACCGGTCTCACCCTCCACTGCAAGACTCACCAGTGGGTAGAGCAGCAGTGGCAAGGAGAAACAGGCAACAGCAGTGGGGGTTGACGGATTCCTGGAGGGCACAACATCCTGGTGAACGGGATTACTCATTCTTCTCTCATATGCATGAATTACACGTTAGGCTGGACGCCATTCTCTGCACTCCAGATGTTCATGAATGCGTACAAACTAGTGAATATCTGGCAAGCACAATCTCAGACCACAATCCCCTACAGATTAGCCTCAACTGGGCTAGGGTCAGACCGTGCATCCCCATGTGGTGCCTCCGACCGGAGACATTAGAGGACCAGGGATTCCAGGCTACGATCCGATACAGCTATTGAACAATATTTTGCAGCGAATATGGGAACAGCCTCGAGCCCTATAACAGAGTGGGAGGCTTTCAAGGTGGTGCTTAGGGGCAGGTGCATTTCCGAAAAGGTATGGTGAGGAGAACTCATTTGAAGGGCACATTTAACGCAGAGCAACGGCTGCGAAATATAGAACGGGAAAGGCCAGAGAATGTGGGAAAACAAGGGGAGTTACTGGAGGCTAGGGAAGAGGTGGCGGGTCATGTTGAGAGATTGCGCTGCTTCGACTACAAGAATTATATAACTAGGGCTCATGCTGAACGAGACAAACCAGGGGATCTGCTGGCATGGCTGGCTAATCCGGCCAAGACGGGATCGGTCATCCTGGAAATGAAAGACGACCAGGGTGAGATTTGGTATTGCCAGCAAGATATAAACAGGCACTTATGCGAGTACTATACTGAGCTTTATAAAAGTAGTTTCCCCTATGGCAGAGGAATTCGATACATACGTGGAAAGTGCTGACCTGCCAACGATATGTGAGGAAGAGGCGGAAAAGCTGGGGAGAGAGATAGGGCTGAACGAAGTTAAAAGTGCCATTAAGAACACGGCTAGGAATAAAACACCGGGGACAGATGGGTTCCCCGTCAAATTCTTTGCCACATACGTAGACCTGTTGGGGCCCCGACTGGTAGAACTATATAATCAAGCAAAACAAGAGGGGACGCCACAGTTATTAAAGCCAGGGAAGCAGGCATCCGACAAGACAGCATATCGACCACTTCCTTTGCTTAATCTTGATTATAAAATTTTGATCAAGATACTGGCCACACGACTTCTACCACATATGACGAACCTCATACGCTGGGACCAGGCGGGGTTTATACCAGCCCGGAACACGGCGATAAATGTGAGGAGGTTGCTGAGGGTGTTGGAAGCAGACTCATACTGTAGAGAGGAAGCAGTTATTCTTGCAGTAGACATAGAGAAGGTTTTCGATAGTTTGGAGTGGTCGTATCTGTTTAGAGTAATGCTGGCTTTTGGACTGGGACCAGAATTTGTGGCGTGGACGGCTCTGTTATACAAGGACTCTACGGCCCGAGTTAGGACAGGTAAGATTATATCGAACAGTTATGGGAAAGAGAGAGGAACACGACAGGGGTGCCCACTTTCGCCCCTGTTGTTCGTGTGGCTATGGAACCGTTGGCCACTAAAGCCAGAACAGGAGCCTCGTACCAAGGGCTGGATGTGGAGGGGCATACACTTCATATAGCCTTGTATGCAGACGATCTGCTTCTTTTCCTTAGAAATACGGGAGAAGAACTGGAAGGAGCTAGAGAATTGCTGTTGGCACTAGAGAGAGTGGCAGGCCTCAAGGTAAACTGGAGGATGTCGTGTCTGTTCCCCACCAGGAAGGGGCAAGAAAAATCGCAAACGGCAGATGCATCCCATACCTAGGGGTACAAATTTACCACGATAAAGCAGATCCGCTAGAGGGTAACGTAGGAAAGGTTATTAGGGGGACGAAGGCCAATTTTGACTTCTGGAGTACCCTCCCCTTGACGCTAGGTGGCAGGATAGCATTACTGAAGATGGTGACTCTCCCGAGGCTCTTGTATGTGTTTGAAGTTCTGCCGATATGGATACCGGCGGAGAGGTTTCGTCAGCTCCGGATGATGGTGACAGAATTCCTGTGGGGAGTTGGAAGGCACAGAGTATCTCTAAAGACCTTAATGAGGCCAAAAATAGAGGGGGGATTGGCGACACCAGACTTCGAATATTATTATATAGCAGCTCAGATCCAATGGCTGATGAAGTGGGTTGCAAGCCAGCTGAGAGGAACTGTGCGGCAGGGAGATGGATGCCCGACCCCAGATCTTCTTTCCAGAGTAGTGTTAAGGCTACCCGTACAGGAAAGGGAAATGACTGCCGAGCTGCGAGTGGCTTATAAATGCTGGGTCAGAAGCATACAGAGGTCCAAAGTGAAACGCACATATGCGCCGGAGATACCATTAAAATATTGCTTGGCATTACCACATAGAGCGGACTGGAGGAGGTTGGAGACGTGGGAGACGGCGGGGTGACCACAGTGGGGATGCTATACGAGGATGGCAATCTACTACCCTTTGACGCATTCAGTGAGAGATATGAGATATCGGGGGGAGACTTCCTGCTACACGTGCCCTTAACAGCAGAAATACGTAAGCACTGGGGGAGCGGACTCACCGAGCCACCTTTGGCCGAAGGATGTCAATATGTGGTAACGGCAGCTGGGACATTTAAAGCGGTTACTTGCTTGTATAGGAGACTGAGCCGGGCGACACTCTCTCCCCTCAATGAACTACAACGGAAATGGGAAGAGGACCTGGGGGAACCAATAGAGGAGAAAGAATGGGGTGAACTAACAGAGCGGGTCAGCAAGATTACTAGGAATGCTAGATTCCAGCTAGTAAATTTCTATGTCTTTCAAAGGGCGTACCTCTCCCCAAGGCGTATTAACAAGTACTTCAACACAACAGCGGCGGCTTGTCCCCGTTGTGGGGAGGAGGGTGCGGAGTTTTAACATATGTTTTGGAACTGCCCGGAGATAGGGAACTTCTGGAAGGAGGTGACGGAAATACTTACGGAAAAAGAGGTGAGCATGACTCCAGGATACTGCCTGCTACATAGATTCCCACATACCTCCAAGAATAAGATCCCAAGTAAATTCCAGGACCTGGGTCTAATACTGGCAAAAAGGGACATCACCAGTCACTGGAAAGCAAGGGGAGGCCCCCATATAGGTAGATGGAGAGGAAAGTTTGTATGTTGGGCAGGATACGAGGGAACAGTGAGGCTCAGGGAAGCCAGACGCAATGGGAGTGAGAAGGCTTTAGGAGCAGCCAGGGCATGGGAAGCGCTAGCAGCACACCTTAAGCAGCTTGAGCATACCCCAGAAGAAGAGCGTCGAGAGGTTCCGCAGCAGGATGAATCATAAAATACTCTGATACAACAGCATGGAGGGGGTAAAAAGGGGTAGAAAGAGAGGGAGGAGCGTCCAGATCACGGAAGCATAAAGGGAGAATAGAGACTTGGATACCTGAGCAGAGGACCCTAGAGAACAGACCTGAGAGGAATGTTTAAGCACAGTAACTCAAGACAGGCCTGGGGGGAGGAGGGAGGGGAGGGAGAGGGTTGCTATTTAGCATAGGGTGAGTAGACGCAGCAAATTCCATATGGGTTGATATACTATGTGCCAAATATTACAACTCTTGAAGAAATGTCATCGGAACACAGAGACTGATTGAACAGTAATGGAACGATTACCAAGAGAATACTCATACCTATCTTAGGCCCATACAAATGTTTGTATTTTTATGATTCATAAATGCCTAATAAAGTTTGTTTAAAAAAAATCTATACCTAATAGCTTTCAGGGCAGCTCGGAGACCAGATAAAGAACATTGGCTTCATTGGCTTAAATTCCACTGCCAAGATGGGAAAGCAAATGACAGGATTCATCTTTCATACTTCCATAACCGTACCCTGAATATGGATGTTACCTATTATGTAGGTAAGCTGCCACCTGCTAAACACAAACTGAGTTGTATGCTAACACAAACTGTTTTAAGTGTAACTAAGTACTAAACCGAATCTTAGTAACAGGCAAGTTTAGGTAACCAAACTACAACCTTGGGTGCTATATCACGAGCTTGAGTGACAGAGTTAGAACGTAATACACTCTGGCTTCTTGTAGAATGAGAATAGTGCACTAAGGTAAATTTATTAAATGATCCATCAGCATTTCCAGGAGAAGAGAGACCTCATAAGGGCAGGGCAGTACAAACGAAATTGTTACTTTGGTATAGGAGTAGTTTTGCAGCTTGAAGATTTGTCAGGATTCACATGCTGTGCATTATTCCAACATCAGTGATTGGGTCTGGCATTGTCTTTCTTCTCTCTTCTTCTTTTCGTGGGTGTTGTGTCATCGACCACCACAGAAGTTTCTGCTCATGGTTGCCATCTTGCCATCTTCAGATTCCCCTCCTCCCCCGTTTTTCTCCAGGGGCTTGATCTTCCACTTTCCTGTTGCTGATTCGTTGATCTAATCTGTCACCCTCCTCATTTCTGGGGAGGTGGGCGGGGCACATGTGAGTCCAGGAAACTCATCAAGCTGCAAAATTACTCCCACAGGTACGAACAATTTATTTTGCAACACAAATCTTTTCTGGATTCAAATGCTATGCACTGATTTCGTAGCGGTATCCGTCTCATTAGGGAGGCTGGGGTGAAATGGGCTTAAACTTGATTCAGGTGTTTTAGTACTCTTTGTCCAACTCGAGGTTCTCTGTGTATTTGAATGTCCACACAGTAGTGATTTGTAAGTGTGTATGGAAGACCATGTAGCCACCATACATGTCGACTTTTACTAGCACCTAGACGCCCTTGGGCATTCGTGCGCTTTATAAATGTATAAATCATATCAAATTTAGCAAGGCCAGGGTTGCTCCCTTTTTCCTTTGGAATGTACCCTTTGTTTTTCTTCTGGCAGCTTTCCCACTTGTTTGTAAAACATATGAATTGTCTAACTATCCATCACGAAATGGTTCCCTTTGCCTCTAGTTTACTTGTGCAAAGGAAACAAATAACTGATTTCCTTTCCTTAGTCGTTATGTTTCCACAAGGTAGTAAATGACTGCTCTCCATGCATGCATGTACACGGCTCCTTCAGAATGCGTCTTTGGATGCTGGAAGAAAGGTGGTAGTTGTACAGTATGAATAACATGAAAATGTTACACCAACTTAGGGAGGAATTGCGGCTTTGTCCTTCTGAATTTGCAAGTGAAGTTCTAGAATGGAAAGGGCTTGACGTTTGCTGACCCTACATAGTAAAGTGACGGCTACTAGAAAAGCTGTTTTTAGGGTTAGGAATTGGAGTTCAGTTTTGTGCACTGGTTCGATCTGCTCCCTCATTAGTTGAGTGATGACTGCATTTAGGTTCCACGTGGGTGTGGATGTCGACCTTGGCCGAACTACCCTTTTTGCTCCTTCTAGGAACATCTTTAGGACAGGTAGGTTAAATAGCGAACAGGTGAACTTTGAGTGATGTGGATGTTAGGTTTTCGTCTAGCAAGTGGGTTACATATATAAGGACTTTCGCGCTCTCAGTTCGATTATTGACAAGACCCTGTCTTTTGCACCTGTGGATAGAACTGTTCCACTTTTCGGTGTAAATCTTGTGAATACTTGGTCTTTTGGCTTCCTTGAGGATCTTCATGGTTCTCTGAGGAAGTCAGAGGTGACAGAATTTTCAGTACTCAGAAGCTAGGTGGCCAAGCTGTGACTGGCTCGCTCTTGGTGGCAGACCTGTCAACACTGAATCGTGAGTAGGACTTGTGCTGCTCGGAGGCTAATCTTTGCTCACCAAAAGATCTCCACTAGGTGTATGAACCATGTTTATCTGGCTCACTGTGGGCTATTAGGATTACCACCATGTTTGAGTGGCCTGATTTGTCCATTACCATTGGAATCGGTGGAAAGTTGCACACAAATATTTCTTTGAACAGTTTATCGACAGGGCATTTCCCTTGGATGGGTGGTGTGGAAATCTGGAATCGAAGTTTAAGCATTTAGCATTTTCTAGGTTTGCAAACAGATCTAGGTCCGGTGTGTCCTATATGAGAAAAATTGCATCCAGCATTTTATTTAGCTCCCACTCATGGGATGCGTTCGCTTGTCTGCTTAGCTTGTCCACTTGTACGTTTTGAATGCGTGGTAGGTGTACTGCTACCAGGGTTGCTTTCCTTTGAGTCACCCATTTCCACATGTCTGACGCTTGTTTTGTTAAGGTCAAACATAGCGGTGGCCTTGTCTGCTTGGATTAGCACAGTCTTTAACTTTACATGCACCTGGAAGACCCTCAGAGCAAGAAACACAGTCTTGACATCTAGCAGGTTTAGGTGTGTGACTGCCTCTTTCGGGCTCCATAGGCACCTAATTCTGAGGTTACTCATATGTGCCCCCTCTCCTGTGTGGAATACATCTGTGGTGATGGTAACAAATGGAGCTGGTGAACTGAAAAGTCTCCCCACAGTAACATGATTTGTGCTCCATCATTTTAGCAACTTCTGAATCCCTTCTGTGACAACCACAAGATCCTCCCCTCTCCACATGGCCTGTGAACATTTGTTCTGCAACCGTTCCTGGAATGGGAACATATACAGTCTGGCATGTGATATGAGCAGGACACAGAATGCCATCATGCCCATTAGCTTCATTATCAATCTCACTGTCAGACACTGCCCCATCTAGTGGAGGTGAGTTCGGACTGCCAATGCCTTGATTCTTTTGGGTATTGGATAAGATCTTGCTTTTATTGAATTTAGAGCCACTCCCAAGAATACTCTTCTTCTTGTGGAATAGGAGAGGATTTTTCTAGGTTTACTGAGAAACCAAGTCTGTGCAGTATTTTTTTTTACTGTGTGAATATTCTCCTGACATTGGTGTCGTACAGTTGCTTTCACCAAGCAATCATTTAAGTAGGGATAAATGTGTATACCTTGCCTCACTATGGTGTGCAGCTACTGCCACGAGGCATTTTGTAAAGACCCTTGGTCAAAGGGTAACATCTTGAACTAGTAATGTACCTGGTCTACGACAAATCTGAAATATTTCCTCTGCCTGTGATTTATTGGAATGTGCAGACAGGTGTCTCATAGGTCTACCATGGTCATATAGTCCTATTTTTAGGAGTGGAATGATCTCCTGCAATACTGCCATCTAGAAGCATTGAGTTTGTATGCACCTGTTAAGAATCAGCCTAAAGGACTGATCTGTTTTTGGTACAAGCAAGCAGGATGAGTAGACAAATTTAATGAGTTCTTTTTGGGGACTCTTTCTATTGTAAGTTTTTGACATGCACCTTTACCTCCAGGCGCAGTTGGAATAATTCTTCCACTGAAAGTGCTCTCTCTCTCTAGGTGGTACAGAAGGTGACTTTTTGAGAGGTGTAATGCAATAGCCATACTTTATTATTTTCAGTATCAACTTTTTTGCGGTGACTGACCCCCTTTCGTGCCCCCTACTGGTGCTCTGAGCTGGAGGTTAGCATGGATAGTCAATTGCTTGTTGGCCCGATCCTTTCAGGGCTTGCCCTCTTACCCTGCTTCTTTCTTGAAAGAGCTGTAGTGGATGGTATTGCCATAGGGATGTTACGACCTGTGGTGGTGTGAGCTGCCAAACCCTTGTTGTTTTGGGGCTGTTCCGTGCTGGAAAAACCCTCTGTTTGACAGAGTTTTTCTCAGTCATGGCCTCTCCTCTTGAAGGATCCCCGAAACCACACTGCTTTAGTTGTTTCATTATCCTCCTTAATCAGCTGTAAGGCTTCGTGCACCACCTGGCCAAAGAGGGAGTCGCCTGTGAAGATCATCTGAATGGCTTAAAACCAGACACTCCTAGCTATGTGTGCCTTCTCAAGGTTGTTCCCGTGCATGTCTACCTGGAGGCTCTGTGCGCTGCATTGAGAGCAGACTTGAGGCACGTGATGGCAATGGTCTTTTTTTCCTGAAACACCACATTTGTTCTCCTTTTTTTTATTCCTCCAGGAAGTGTTACATGAGTTATTCTAATTCCACCCACTAGTGATGCCCATAACGGCTGAGGAGGACAACTCAGTTAGAAATTCTCCACTGGGTGGGCCGCTCTCGCCATCTTCCTGCACACCATCTCCATCTGCCTACTTTACTTGTCTGACAGAGATACCGTTTATTTTTCTTGCTGTGGTGACGACTGAATCTGCAGCCACATTACCCTTGATGTAGATAGGGTCTTTTGAGGAGTGCCTATATTTTTTCTCGACTCTTGGGAGTCACCGCTATTAAGGTGGCTGGTTATTGAAAAGCCTCTCTCTTCTGGTCAAGAATACTTTGGAGAATTAGCAGGTAAAGGTTCTTTTTTATGAAGATCAGTGTTTCAAGCACAAAACATGACTGAGCTTGTTCCTCCTTGAGATGTACCCCATAGGTGTCTGACGCCATCTTCACAAGAGCGCTGTAGACTGAAGTGTCATTTAAAGATTTGTATCCATAACTTCATCTGGAGAGTCGGCATCGAGGTCTTGCCAGACTTCCTTATGTGGCTCTTGTTCTCTGAAGATGGTACTTTCTCAATCTTCCTGCTCCTCTTCATGAGGCTCTGCTGTGGATAGTGGCTAGATGTCCGCCTGTTCTTCCTCATCAGTTTTTGGCACAGACTGTCCTGATGAGATCCGAAAATCTTTCAGCAAGTCGTTCCTTCTCTGGAGAAGTGATGCCATTTCATCTTCGAGTCCATGCATCTAATGCTTGACCCTGAGCAATCGTTGCTCACCGTAAGTGGGGCATTCCTTTTCAGAGTTGGTGGGTCCTTGGCATTCCACTCTTTCCTTCACCCTCTCTCGAACACCTCCTGGCATCAAAAGGTGCCCTGAAGGCTTGCTCATATCGGTGCCCTTGTGTTTGGACCAGTGCAGCTCTTTATGTTTTTTCAACTTTTGACTGTCAAGTGTTTTTCCAGACTACAAGTCCAAGACTTTTAGCTGCACAGTTACCTTTCGCTGCTGCTTCTGTTTGGCTTGTTTCAACACTCTCCTTGGGACCCCCGTGCTTCTTTTGCATCAGACTACCTTCCTTGAGCCAGCTCCGTATCTACAAAGCTTTCTTCATCATTTCTGGCCAGGCTGAGGTACTTAAGGGAGAGTGGTTTCTTCTGTGTCTCGACCATGTTGTAGTGTGGCCACTGTTGTTCTCTCTCGCTTCAGCGTCTTAAGTTGAAACTCTGTGCAGGCCTTGCAACACTCGGAGCTGTTTTACCTTGGTTGCATAGGTTGCAGATTTTGTGCGACTTTATGGTAGGACTTTGGGCAGAATTTAAAGGGGTATTCTGCATTTCCCCTTCTAGCCCCACCACTCTACATTCTTCAACCACGTGTTCTTGGTCAGAGTAGTCGCTCGGTGTAGAAAATTGATAGTTCACGACATCCATGCGGTGTTTTGAGTGCTCCGATGTTATTCAGTGGATTAGTTCGGTGTTTTCGTTAACGATCTTTTGAGTTTTTCGTGATTCATTCGGAGCTCCTCCAACCTACTTCCAGACCAAATGAAGGGAAAAAAAATGGTGGCCTCGAGCAGGAGCATCTGGGGTGCACGACTGATGTCACAGGGGGATGGACACACCATCAAATGGCGGTTGACGATGCGGTCCACTGGGAGAAGGGGAGGTTGACGAATAGGGGGAAGATGAGAAAGACAATTTTGGACCCAACTGCAGATGGTGGGATAATGCACACTATATGAATCCAGAAAAGATTCACTCTGCAAAACTCCATTTGACCAGGTCAGGAATATGGGCTTGCCACTCTGTCCATCTTTTTTTCCCCACTAACATCTTAAGCACAACATTCTCCTGATAGAAACATTCATAATCTGGATAGTAGCTATCAGAATCTCAATCACTATACCCCCTAGCCCTTGCCCCCACCATTAGCACTAGAACAGGCATCCTGCTTCATTATCAAGAAAGCAAATTTCAACTCTCCTGGGTGGTCCCACTTCATTCTACTTTAAGTAAGGATATAAGGATATTTCTCTGGAATCACTACCCTGCTGAATTAGCTTGTAAAGCAATGCTCTCAATTACCACCTACATATAAATGCCTACACATCAATAGACATCTCCATGGTCTGCTACAAAGTGAACTCTACCCGTGATGCTACAGATTGCAATATAAAAAGGTTTACACCCATCAGATCTTTAATGTTCAATTAGTATGAACCTGAGCAAATACCATAAAGTGTATCCTATGTAGTGTGTACATATGCTTCAATGTTATTTTGCGTTTCTAAATATTTTACTATGACAAACTAACAAAACGATTTTTCTTGGGCAATTTGGATATAATGTGCTATTGCATTACTCGTAAGGCTGCCTATATGAGATCTCTCTTCAGCTCCATCTCACTTGTAGTGGTAGTTAAAAAAATAATGAGTGTTTAGTACAGATACAACTAACCACTAAGGCAAACTATGTTGAGGATGCTCCATTGTCATCCAAGTAAATATTTTTGGGGCTTATCAAATGTTGCAATATTAAACTTAAATAAACTAAAATACTGTGGTGAGTTTTACACTGGTATTCTAATATGTAAAGAAACTCTTATCAATTACCTCCTCTAAAAATTACCATGATCCCAAGTTCAGGTCCAGATCGAAGTGTCTTGCCTATTAACTCTGATAACAATGCCTCTGGAAATACTATACTTTTTTGTCTTACAAAAAAGAATAAAACTACAACACGCATACTGCCATTACTAAACAACAACAAGAGACATTTGTCGATGACAGACAAGACAGCCCAAGGTCCGGTTGAACAAAGACTTATCTCCAATTTTGCACCAAGGATCTGTATACCCCAACTCCAGCAATCTCCAAACAGATTTGTGAATTTTACATAAGTCTTTATGATAATAGCAAACATTCTAAAGCACATAAGTCAACTGTGATCGTGCCTCACCTCTCAACAATGCCTCCCACTAAGCCTTTTCAGTTCTCCCTGCACCCAAGAACTACATCTGCTTACAACACTAAAGCACTACATCAGCTTATGGCACAGGAACGCAATGTTCCTCTGCTTCTTCCCAAAAACCTCTAGACCAGAGTTTCCCAAACTGGTTGGTCGCAAGCCGATTTTTAGTGGGTTGCGAACGTTCATGCAACCGATAAAGATGACTTTAAATTTTGCATTTATCTTGTCACATTTGCTGGGCTTCACAGACAGGTAAAATGTCAGGCTAGGTCTTTAAAATGGAGATTGGTGTTTACAAACTCCTCTCACTTTCCAGTCAGAGAAAGAAAAGTAAAGTGAATTACGTGTGAAAGGAAAAGGCTGTAGTATGACATTTTTGCAACATGTAACAAAATGTAAATACCTTTAAAACCAGCAATTAGGAAAGAAAAACTGAAGCACATTTTTAAAAATAATTCTTAAGTGTGGTGGAAACAGATTTTCATACGAACAAAACAAATCGAGACTTTACTTGGTGATGCACAAATTACAAATATTCACTGAAACCCGATTTCCACACATTTTTTGTGTGCAAGGAAAAATGTTACTTTCCCAGTAGGCATCTGTTCATGGCATGTAGTGCTGTAGATTCTCATGCTGTGCATACTCCTGCCATAAAGTGTTGGTCCGAGATGTGTGCAAGTTGTTTTTCTTCTAAGAAGTCTTTACGAGTCACGAGGTACGGTGACTCCACCTATTGCTGGTAATGGTGAGCATGTGGCATAACAGCTAGAGCTGTCGACCTCAAAGCTAGGGAACCGGGTTCGAGTCTCAGCAGGAACGCTCAACATCCTGTGGCTCTGGGCAAAACACTTAATCTCCCCGTGCCTAACAAAAAATGTATGTGTCCAACTGTAGCGCAACTGGTGCTCATCTAAAGCGCTCTTATACCTTTGGGTCGGGTTCGCACCATGTAAAACTCCACCAACACCCCAAAAAGAAAAAAACGTGCATGGGAAGTGGCCCCATTGTTAGGTTTTTTTCCACACGGTGGGTGAGGATGGAGATGGAGAGTAGCGATACAGAAAGACTACCATGCAGAACAAGTAAATGAAGAAACGTGTATACCTACAGTCATACATGCCCCGAACATCATTTTATCAGTAAACTGTATGTCTGTCAAATGTAGTGGTCATTTCAATGGAAAATGTGCTGTCTGTACCACATTTAAAAAATGCCAGCCTCATGTGTATTAAAGCTAGGTGGCCACAAAAGTGTCATTCCAAAAATTGGGTTGTGGTTCTGAAAATTTTGGAAAGCACCATTCTATAATGTTTGAGGTCAGCTATCATTTTAAGATGTATTGTGACATCATTCACTGGATGGCCCTTTTAAGCACTACAGATATGTCATCTTACGGGGTTAGTGTTTGAGCATTTTTAGACACCTTCAAGTCCTGTCCGATTCTATACACTGCTATTAAATACAGTCAGTAAAAGGCTGATGCGTCAGACAATCATACGCTGTAGAAGGATTTTAATGCCTGGCCCTCGCTTTTCAGAGTTGTTGGCTCCGAGTGCAAACTGAACCCTGATCTGGCCCTTTTGACCAGCTATTGGGAGTCCACTTAGCTGCAGCTATTGTCAGGTGCTTGTGCACTGAAAGTGAGGAGGGTGCTGCCAGCAGCCTATATATTTGCCAGTGCATCTCAGTGCTGTGTAAAAAAAAAAAAAAAAAAACTCCGCAAATCAGCAGTCCTGACTTCCTTGTGTGATATTTGATCCACAGGATGCTTAAGACATCAACACAGTAGGATCGTGTACTTAAGAATATGGCATTCTAATAACAAGACCCCACAAAACTACCATAGCGCCTCACTTTTATGTCAGGACTTAAGTGAGGTTTTCGATATTCTTTCTTTAGTGCAACACTCAGCAGCCAAGAAAAAAATATAACAGATAATCATAAACTCTACTTCTAATAGCCAATACTACAAGCGCAATAACATGACACTCAAATGCCAACTGACTAATACACCATATGTGCTACACAAACAAATGATTGACAGGATGCTGAATAAATCATGCATTCACCCCCAATAAAGAGATCTGGTTTAAATCCATCGTTCTTTTGCTCACCATGCCACCAAAGTTTAGAACCGGCCATATGCAAATCAGTCTTCACCCTGTTGCTCATTGGAACAGTCCAGACCGAACTGCCAAGTAAAGTCCTCCCTGGACCGGAAACTAGCATCTTGAGACAGGATTCAGGGTACTACCCCCTCATCAGCCAGGCTATCTTGAATCCAGTAGCACAGTGAGCAAGGGACCCACGTCTGGGCATACCCATGGTGTAAGAAAGTGGCTCTGTATATACTGAACCAAAGTAAGGTTCAGTGTGCACAGAGTCCACAGTCCCCAGAGGTTTGGCAGAGGCTAAAGTTAGATATAACCTTACTCTCTAAAGTGGTAGCTTGGTCGAGCACTAAGGCTGTATCAGAGGACAGTGTAAAGCATTTGTTGTACACACTCAGTCAGCAAATGGTCTCACACACTCAAGAAACTGAACACTAGGCCAATTGTTTTGTATATACAAATATATTGTTGTTTTATTTTAGAACCACAGGTAGGTATAAAAATACTTTCTCAGAATGAGATGCTTTAGTTATATACTTTCAATACACAATAGACTGTTGAATGTAATAGCTACAGTTGCAATAGGCAACACAATTCAAGCACAATTATAACATTGAGCTCAATGGGAGTTTTTAAGTAAAAGCAGTTTCAGTTACTTTACGTATGATTTTCTTACTCAGGGTTGGAGCCTGGATTCAACCCTGGTGCATTTCCTGTAAACAGTTGAAAGAAATCGTTTTTGTTACACAGGCGATTTTTAAGGAATATTTGTTTGTTTCAAAAATTGGCACTTAGAAGAATTTCTGGAGAAAACCAGGCAATGTTATCCTATGGAGGAAAATCAAGTTATCGGTAACTACAGTTGTAATTGCTTTTCAGGGTCAGTGCTGGACACCAAGATCTAGCACTGGGATCTCTCCTGATAACAGGTGAGTAATTTCGTTTTCGTTGATCGGACGATTTTTAGTGATTATTTTAAAGTTTCAAAACTCGACACTTGGAAGAAATTTCAGTGTAAACCAGTCAATGTTACCCTATGGAGAAAATGTGGGTTATCGGTTTTCAGGTAAGTACTCGACTGGCAGAGTTAAGGTTCTGGGCATAGACTCAAGGGTCTCCCAGGGTCAGGTAGGTACAGTTGGTACACCCTCAGCGGCACAGGGGCGGCCGGGTGCAGAGTGAGTTAGGCCCAATGTTAGCCTATGGCGGGCAGGGGGCCCTTGGTTGGTGGCTGCTGGCAGGCAGGCCACGCGGTTGCGGGAGCTGGGCTCCTGGTTACTTACCCAGGGCAAGTGGGGAAGAAAAATAGGATAGGTGTTGCACTCCCAGGGGCACTCGGGCGGCTGGGTGCAGGGTGCTTTTGAGCCGTCGGGCGCTCAATGTATTTCAATGGAGAAGCTGGAAGTTGAACAAAGGCTGCAAGCTCGGGGACGGAGATTCTTCAGGTGCGACCACTACTTCGAGAGGTAAGTTGGGTAGTTGGAGGATAGGTAGGCACCCCGGAGTTGGGCACAGGGGGCCGCAGGGCGCTGGGGGCAGGGGTGTCTTTTCGCGTCGGGAAATCTTACCCTCTGCTGGTCGCGGTTGGAGGGGTCCCTGGTTCTGAGGCTGCAGGCGTCGTCAGGAGCGTCGAGGAGGGTCCTTGGGTGCTGGATTCTGGGTCACAGTCGCCGGGGGGACGTCCTCGTGGTCTTTGTCCACTCAGGCACAGGCCGGGCTCGACAGGTGCAGAGGGTGCAGGATTTGCGGTTCCTGGCTGGCACCAGGGGTTTGTTACTTGCTTTTGAGCAGTACCACTGCTCGTGGGAGTCCCAGTTCTTTTAGAGTCACAAGGCAGTCAGGTCCTCCGGGGTTTTCGAGGTTGCTGACCACTGGAGACGTCGGGGTTTAGCAGGAGCAGGTTCGAGGGTCGACAGGCCTGTAGGGCTGGGGCCAAGTCAGTTGGTGTCGTCCTCTTGTGAGCAGCTGCACGGCAGGTCTTCTTTCTTCTTGTTCTTCTTGCTTGTTTCGAATTCGGGATCTGAGGAAGGAAGATTCAGGGTGCCCCTAAATACTAGATTTAGGGGCGTTACAGGTAGGTAAAGGGCAGGGACCAATGGGTCCCTTCCCTGGGGTGGGTACACCCCTATCCTGCCACTCTCCAGTGGGAGGGGGCAGGAGCCTAGTCCTGATTGGGTAGGGCTCCCCATCTTCAAGATGGCGAGAGCCCGGAGATGTGCTTCACCTCGCCTCCCCCACCTGAGGGGTGGGGTTGGCAGAGGCTGGCACACCCCCTTTCCTCAGTTGTGGTTTCCCGCCAGTCTTACCGCCAGAGTGGGGGCTGGAACCGGTGGGGACCAGTTGCTGAGTACAGCAAGTGGTCTGGGGAGGCTCACCAAGGCGGCATGCCTTTGAAGCTTCCCCTGCCCATCCTGGGGGAGGAGACCTAGCACCTCGCCCAGGACGTGCATTGTTGCAGGCCCGGGAGAGCGGATGGCTCTCTACCCAGGGGTCCAGCAACATGTCTGCTGGGTGGCAGCCTAGGCAGCCTCTCAGACAGGACGTGGATTGTAGGTTAGGTTCAGGGGGCAACTCTAAGTTGCCCTCTGTCGTGCATCTGACATTAAATCCCACACTGGCATCAGTGTGGGTTTAATGTGCTGAGAAGTTTGATACCAAACTTCTCAGTCTTCAGTGTAGCCATCATGGTGCTGTGGAGTTCGTGATGACGACCTCCCAGCACCATTTACCCTTAATGGCAGCACTGCACTCACAGTGTCCAGGAATGGACCTGGGTACTGTAGGGGTACAGGGCTCATTCACCTGTACCCTCACCACTGGCATAGTGCACCCAGCTAGAGGGGTGACTGAGGTATGCCAGGGCAGTGTGTTTGTGGGCATGGCACACAGGGATGTGTGCCATGTCGACTCTCTGTTTTGTTCTGCACCAAGACACTCAGCCTGCAAAGGCAGTGTGTGTGTGTCAGGGTACAGGGCCTCTAAGGGTGGCACAATAAGTGCTGCAGCCTTTAGAGGCCTTCTCTGGTCACAGTGCCCTGGGTACCTAGGGTACCATTTACCAGGGGCTGACATGTGGCCAGAGATGCCAATTGGGTTTAGGCTACAATGCCGTTTTAGGGAAGGAACACAGGCCCTGGGCACCTGATTGGCAGGAGCCCAGGGCACACTCAGTCAAAGTACATCAGCAATTCAGCAAAAAGTGGGGGCATACCATGCAAGAAAGATGGCACTTTCTCACACATGGGCAGTTCAGGCTGGATTGTTCCTATAGGGAGCAGGGTCAAAACTGATTTGCATATGGCAAGGCACACGTGGATTCGATAGCAAAGCTGTTGCGGGCTCGGGCAACCGGCCGCAACAATACAGTTGCTAATTTCTGGAATTGTAAGCAAAACAAGAAAGGAAACGTTTGATAAACGAACTACTATAACTGTAACTTCCGATCACACCAGATACCTATAACGAGAATACTAATGCTGGATGGTACAGCAATTTCCCAGGATCGTGGGGTTTTCATGTACTTTACAACGTACACTTCATGCTTATAATTTAAAGCTATTTTGGATTATTCTATTCTCATCAACACTTAACGCCCTGATGAAGTTCTTAGTGAACGAAACGCGTTGGCTGATGTCTGTATTCTGGCTTTTGTGAAGAATAAAAAGAAAAATTACGTGGACTTATTCTGATACTTTTTGATTTCAATTCTGGTGCACCCTCCATAATAGAAATAACTTCTGCTCTGGATTACAGTGGAGTCTTTTTGTGGCAGGCTCCGGAGGTGCAATGCACAGAAAGTTTATTGTACAGTGAATAGAGATTGTAGTGCATAACATATGGTCAGCCACTCTTTGCCTTTTGTTTTCTTAAGCGATGGATTTAACCCAGATCTTTGACTGAGAGTGAATGTTTCATTGGTTCAGCATTCCATCCATCATCTGTTCTTTTGCATTTGTCGCCCTAAGTGGGAAGGGTATGCCCAGACATGGGACCCATGCTAGCTACGCCACCAGATTCAAGCTAGCCTGGCTGATGAGGGGTGAAACCCCGAAACCGGTCCCAGGATTCTTGTCTCTGGTCTAGGGAGGGCCTGGCAGTTCGGGATGGAATGTTCCTACAGGGAGCATGGTCAAGACTGATTTGCATATGGGTGAGTCAAAACTGGAATGGTGTGGCGTGCAAAAAAACTATGGATTTAACCCATATCTGTGCCTGGGGGGTGAATGTTTGATTGGTTCAGCCTTCCGTCCATCATCTGTTTTTTTTGCAATAATACATCAAATGGGCATCCGTTCTCCTATTTGTTCTCTTTATCTTCGTTCTTTACTGCTCAGCTGTCTCACATAAATCACATTGCGTTTTTCTTACCATTTGTCAGTGCGAAGACATATCAAGGAAAAGAAATGCACCTCAGCCAAGGGAAGCATATCAAGCAAAACCAGACAATTTATAATATGGACGAGTGCTTTGCGAAAGCTATATGTTCCTCAATCTGTTATGCTCGATCAGTAACATTTAAATCCCTGTGCAAGCATATAAAAAAAAAAAAGAATCAGCTCATAGCACTAATGCACAAGTTACTAACTTGTGTAACGATATATCTGTAAGAGACAGTAGTTAGTGACAGATTCCTTACCTTAGAATATCCCCAGGCGTCAGGCTGGATCCGGAAAGTTTTTGCGTAGCAGTACCCTTGCGCGTCGGTAGGCGGCGTCGTGCGGCTCCGCGTCCATCGTCGACGTAGGGACCACCGGGATGACGTCGCGGGCAGTACTTAGACGCCGCCCCTGTGCGCTGACGTCAGTTCTGTACACGACTTTCCGCGCCAGGAACGCAGAGCCATGCAAGAAGCTGACATATGTGTCTGAAAAATACTAGGGCCCTGAAAGGGATGTCCTTAACCCTAGAAATCAGTTCGCAGAACGGGGAGGATGGGTGGGGCGGTAAGGAATCTGTCACTAACTACTGTCTCTTACAGATATATCGTTACACAAGTTAGTAACTTGTGCATCTGAAAGAGACACGTTAGTGACAGATTCCTTACCTTAGAATAGATACCCCAGCAATACCAACCCCGGTGGTGGGTCTGCGAACAAAGATCAGACAAAGAAGTCCCGGAGGACAGAACGGCCAAAGAAGCCGTCCCTCCGGACCTGACTGTCAAGGCAGTAATGCTTGGTAAACGTGTGCAGCGAGGCCCACGTAGCTGCCTGACAGATATCCTGCAGCGGAACACCGCGGCCTAAAGCCGTGGTAGCAGCCGTTGCCCTGGTGGAATGGGCACGCAGCCCAACAGGAGGCTCCTTCTTAGCCAAAGAATAGCAGGCTTTGATACACAAGGTTACCCAGCGGGAGATGGTTCTCTTGTGCACCGCCCGACCTTTTTTGGCGCCCACGTAGCCAACAAAGAGCTGGTCATCCACCCGGAAGTGTTGTGTGCGGTTGATATAAAAGGAAAGCGCACGTTTTGGGTCCAGACGGTGGAGCCTCTCTTCCTCTCTGGAAGGATGCGGAGGCGGAAAGAAGGTGGGCAAAGTGATGGTCTGCCCAATGTGGAAGGCAGTAACCACCTTTGGCAAGAAGGACGGACGCGTCCTAAGAACAACCTTGTCTGGATGGACAGACAGAAAGGGAGGTTTGCATGATAGAGCATGGAGCTCACTCACCCGCCGAGCGGAGGTGATGGCCACCAGAAAGGCTGTCTTCAGAGTCAGAAGACTAAGAGGACAGTTATGTAGAAGGCTCAAAGGGAGCGCACATGAGAAAGGTAAGAACCAAGTTCAAGTCCCACTGAGGCATCACAAACGGAACAGGAGGGAAGAGGTGTGTAATGCCTTTTAGGAACCAGTTAACAACAGGGGACTTGAAAAGGGAGGGCTGATCAGGAAGCCTGAGGAAGGCCGAAATGGCACAAAGATGGCCCTTGATGGTACCCAGGGCAGAACCCTGTTGGGCCAGAGAAAGAAGGCACAGAAGAACCTCAGAAAGAGGGGCAGAGAGGGTATTCACAGCCTTTGCTGTGCACCATGCCACAAACTTGTTCCACCTGTAGGCGTATACCACCTTAGTGGAGGGACGCCTGGCTGCCAGAATCACATCACAAACTTCGGGAGGCAAGTCGAAAGGAATCAACTGCCGCCGCTCAATCTCCACGCAAGCAGGTGGAGACTGGACAGGTTCGGGTGGAGGACCGTCCCCTGCTGCTGCGACAGAAGATCCTCCTGAAGAGGCAGACGGATCGGGGGATCGACGCTCATACCGAGTAGCTCGGGATACCAAACTCTTCGAGCCCAGTCCGGAGCCACAAGGATGACTTGGGCCCGTCCCGCCGAATCTTCTTCAACACTCTGGGTAGAAGTGGTATAGGCGGAAAGGCGTACAACAGACCGCAACTCCACTCGCGACGAAAAGCGTCGCCGAGCGAGTGCCGCCTTGGAAATTCCAACGCGCAGAACTGCTGACATTGCGCGTTCTTGTCGGTGGCGAATAGATCTAACCAAGGCTCTCCCGACTGTAGAAAGAGTCCTTGCGCCACTTCCGAGTGAAGACGCCATTCGTGATCCATTATGCACCTGCGGCTGAGTTCGTCCGTCCTGGCGTTCAGGGAACCTGCCAGGTGTTGAACCATCAGGAACATGCCCTGATGTTCCAGCCATGTCCAGAGGCGCAGAGCCTCCTGACATAGGGTCCACGACCCCACCCCACCTTGTTTGCTGCAGTACCACATGGCGGTGGTGTTGTCTGTGAACACCTGCACTACCTTCCCTTTGACAGAGGGAAGGAATGCCTTGAGTGCAAGTCGGATCACCCGGAGCTCCAGAACGTTGATATGGAGCCGGGACTCCGCCGGAGACCAGAGGCCTCTGATCTCCGCCTCTCCCATGTGACCGCCCCATCCCAGAAGGGACGCGTCCGTCACAACTGTGTGCTCTGGCTGGGGAAGGGAGAGGGTTCTGCCCATGACCCATTGCCGGTTCGAGAGCCACCACTAAAACTGTTTTGCAGTCCCCTCCGAGATCTGGACGTGATCTGACATGTTGCCCTGGTGCTGCGCCCACTGGAACTTCAGGTCCCACTGCAGTGCCCGCATATGCCATCTGGCATGATTGACCATCAGGATGCAGGGGGCCATGAGGCCCAGCAGCCTCAGGGTCACCCGTACCGAAACCCAGGATAAAGGCTGAAAGATCGGAATCATAGCCTGAATATCCCGGACTCGCCGTTCGGGAGGATAGGCCCGAAACTCCGTCGTGTCCAGAACTGCTCCGATGAAAAGGAGCTGTGGAGAAGGAATCAGATGCGACTTCGGCACATTGATGGAGAACCCCAGCGAGTGCAGGAGTTCGGCCGTAGTCTGGAGGTGGGAGACAACTGCCTGGGACGAGCCCGCCTTCAGCAGCCAGTCGTCGAGGTAGGGGAAGACTGGAACCCCTGCCCGGCGCAGATGAGCTGCGACCACCGCCATCACTTTCGTGAACACCCGAGGGGCACTTGTAAGGCCAAAGGGGAGCACGGTGAACTGAAAATGCTCGAGGCCTACGGTGAACCGCAGGTAACGCCGATGGGTCGGCAGGACGGGGATGTGGAAATAAGCGTCCTGTAAGTACAACGCTACCAACCAGTCTCCAGGGTCGAGGGCAGTCAAGACCTGAGCTACGGTGAGCATCTTGAACTTCTCCTTCCGGAGGAAGCGATTGACGTTCCGGAGGTCCAAGATAGGACGCATGTCCTCCTTGTCCTTTTTGGGCACCAGGAAGTAGTGGGAGTAGCAACCACGTCCTACTTCTGGGGTCGGAACATGCTCGATGGCCCTCTTGGCCAAGAGGGCCGTGACTTCCTTCTGCAGAAGTACCAAGTGATCCCCTGACATGCGGTGGAATTGAGGTGGCATGGCTGGGGGGTGGTCTCGAAGGGGAGGGAGTAGCCCCTTCGGACAATGTCCAAGACCCACCTGTCCGAGGTGATGGCACGCCAGTGGTGAAGGTGATGGCGGACCCTGCCCCCTACTGGCGTGCTGTGCACCTGAAAAGAAGGACTAGGAGGGCTTGGAGGCCGCGGACGGGGCGGGGTTGGTGGCCTGACCCGCACGCTGGTTGCCCGATCCGCCACGGCGGAAGCCACGTCCTCGGCCACGCGAAGACGCTTGCTGCGCGGGCCGGTGGCTGGGCAGCGGACGTGACTGGGCGCCCCTTCCGTGGCCACGAAAGGGGCGAAAAGCAGAGGTTAGCGGAGGGCGCACAGCAGAAAGGCCCAGGGACTTGGCAGTAGCCCGTGAGTCCTTAAAGCGCTCCAGCGCATGGTCTGCTTTGGAACCAAAAAGACCGACTCCATCAAAGGGCATGTCCATGAGTGTATTCTGGACATCACCCGAGAAACCAGTTGTCCTCAGCCAGGCGTGGCGCCGCAGCGCCACCGTCGTTGCAAGCGATCTGCCCAGCGAGTCGGCGGTATCAAGGCCACAACGGATGGTGTACTTTGCCGCATCCCTTCCTTCCGCAATGGTGCGGGAAAGCAGTGTCTGGACCGCCTCAGGACACTGGGGCAAAACGAGCGCCACCGAATCCCACAGAGAGTGGGAATATCGGCCCAAAAGGCAAGCGGTGTTGACTGACCGCACGCCAGCACTGGAGGAAGAAAAGGCCTTCTTCCCAAATTGGTCCAGGCGTTTGGATTCCCTATCCGGAGGGGCGGTAGGGAAGGCGGTTTTGGAGGCAGAGGCTTGGACAACCAAGCTCTCGGGTGGGATGTTGAGAGAGAAACAAGGGGTCGCCCGGAGCAGGGCGATGGCGTTGGGCCACGTTCCTATCCACAGGAGCCCCTGTGGCGGGCTTGGACCAGGTGCCCAAAAGAACGTCAGACAGTGCATCATTGAACTGCAGCAATGGCTCCGAGGAGGTAACTGCCGGCTGAAGCACTTCCGTCAGGAGGTTAGTCCTGACAGCCACTGTAGGCAATTGGAGGTGTAAGGCTCCAGATGCTTTACGCAACACCGTTCCAGACCACTGGCATCCCCAAGTTCCTCTGCCCAGTCCTCATCATACTCACACTGCTGTGTGAGAGGGTCTTCCGACCCCTCCCAGCCCTCCTGGTCCTCCTCCGATAGAAAATAAGGAGGAGGGGGGATGTCAGGGACCCAAGGTCTCAGTGGCGCCGGAGCCGGCGTCGGGCGACGCCGGTCCTACGCCGCGTCCGGAGAGAACGGGGGAACGACGCCGCCCGGAGCCCCGGGCGGCGTCAGGACCGGCACCGGGGACATCGGCGGAGGCGTAGTTAGGTCAACCGTCGTCGATGGGGGTTGCGGTACCACCGGAGCCGGGTTCGAGGCCGGGGCCGAAGCCGGGGCCGGGAGAGTGGCTGGTGATACAGGCCGCGCCGGGACCGGAGTCGTCGGCGGCGCCGGGGCAACTGTATCAGGGCCCGCGGGGCCCGAAGGCGCACCGGAGGGGCCTTGAGGCCCGAAGAGGCGGGCCATGGGCGACAGGAATTCCTGTATCTCGGCCGGAGTCGCCCCCGAACCCGGGAAGGACGGGTAATGCGGGGGCGGCGCCACAGGCACATCCGGAGCCGCGGGGACGGTGCCGACAGGGGCCTCAGCCAAGTCGCGAGACCGGCGAGGCGAAGTCTTAGAGCGATGGTGCTTCTTAGACTTTTTGTGCTTCGACTTACCCGAAGAGTGCGAAGACTTGGACTCCGATGACGGGCGAGGACTCGGCGACCGGCCCCGCGACCGGCCCCTCGACCTCTCCCGTGACCGGGGCTTGGTGCGGCGCGGAGCCGACTGCCGGACCTCGAGTAGCTTTCGAGACCGCTCTCGCAAAGCCTTCGGGTGTAAGGCCCGGTAGTGGGAACACGACTTCGTGTCGTGGTCGCGGCCGAGACAGTAGAGACACTCTAGGTGGGGGTCTGTGTTCGACATCATTCGACCACAGGCGTCGCATGGCTTGAAGCCGGGCATCCCTACCGACACCTCGGAGCCTAGATGACTCGAAGAAAATACAGTGAAAAAATCACCAAAAAGGTAGTCAAAAAATGACTAGGGCACTGCTCTTCCCGGATCTGCGCTTACTGGCGCGGAAAAAGAAGAACTGACGTCAGCACGCAGGGGCGGCGTCTAAGTACTGCCCGCGACGTCCTCCCAGCGGTCCCGACGCCGACGACGGACGCGGAGCCGCACAACGCCGCCTACTGACGCGCAAGGGTACTGCTACGCAAAAACTTTCCGGATCCAGCCTGACGCCTGGGGATATTCTAAGGTAAGGAATCTGTCACTAACGTGTCTCTTTCAGATCCACCCCTCACCTGGAGAGAAACAGAAATTTGAGGTTGTGGAGACTTATGGTATAGACGTCTGACAATCACACAATGATCAAGAAGAATACCCAAGCAGAGCATGTGGACGATTTCAAAAGGTTGAGGAAGGTCATCATGTCAAGTGCAAAGAGCCTGCATCCTATCATCATCAGACTTGGAGGCTGACCAATGTGACCAGCACAGCAATTTGATTGATCAAAATAGGATTTCCCCACTAACCACATGCAATGGGAATGAACAAAGAGCTTTCCTCTGAGGAGCAGGGGAAGAGGTTTGAGAAAGCCTCTTGATCACTCACAGCTCCAAGAAAAGCAGGATCTAGGACCACCTCCTAAAGTAACTAAGGGAGTGGGAATTACCATGAACTCCCAAGTTATCAATGAATGCCAAGTGGACAAATTAGCAACATCAAGCTTAATTACTATGAAAGCTCTGCGACATCTTCCCCCACCTGGGATTTCCACACAAGGTCCAGGCTACTCTCTCTCTCGTACGGTCTAAACTTGATTACAACCAATGGCCTCTACCACAGATCATCTTTATGAAACATGAAAAGACTACAACGGATTCATAACTCTGCTGCCAGACTACTCCTGCATGTAAAGCCACAAGCCCACACCTCCCCTGCCTTGAGGGCCCTACGTTGGTTACCGGTTGCCAGAAGATCCACCTTCAAGCTGCTTTGTATCACCCACAAAGCAATACATGGAACAGGACCGCTTTTCATCAGGAATAAAATCACCAAATACATTCAACAAAGGAGTCTCCGCTCAACATTGCAACGTCTCCTCAAAACCCCACCACACAAGAAAAAGACCATAGGCGGTACATCTTTCTCTGTTTAAGTAGCCAAACTATGGAATTCATTACCACCAAACATTAAGATCCACGGATAACTATCTTATCTTCAGAAGACTACTCAAGAGTTGGCTCTACCTACATAACCATAACCACCATATTCAAACACTAATGAACAGCATATCCCTGTGTATGTAAATATTCATAATTTGAGCATATGTATGTATCTAGATATGTGTATTTGTTTGAGCAAATATGTATAATAACTATGGTTTTTAAATATATAGATATTCTTTAGGTCCGCTTAACAAATACATATATTACTTATGATTAAACAGCTACAAATTATTCTATGCTTAACATGTTTATAGGTCACTGCATAGTTTTTATACAAGTTATTTTAATAGATGCTTATGGGTCTCAGTCTAATTTATCTATCACAATATGTAAGTATGTAATAACTATTTTATCCACATGTACTTCACTATTGAAATAGTGAAGAAAAGAAAAATTTAAAAATAGAGTTATGAAAAATACACAAATAAATTAGCTCAAGTGCAGCACGACTTGAAAGTCTGCGCTTATACAACTTTAAATCTCAATATATTATCTTCGTTATACCTGTATACTCTTTTCTATGTAGTCATGTATCTATATATTTATGGATTTACTTCTAATGAAAAACAAACAAAAGAAAAACAAACAAAAACTTTCACTCTCTCCAATGCACTACTCGGTCTCATCCTACACCGCTCTCAATATATCCTCTACCCCCACCCTCTGACTCATCCCAAACCTCATTCTATTACTGTGATCTCCAAAATAACCCTTCCTAGACCCCTACCTCCTCTATCCCTCCTGACTCACCCCAAACCCAATTTTACTAATATGACCTCCCAAACAATCTATTCTAAATTAGTCTTTCATTTATTCCTCCATCTCTCCTTTTACTCATCCCAAACACATCTTACTACTATTATCTTCAAAATAACACTTCCTTCTTCTATCCCTCCAGTATCCTATTGAATCCAACTAACAGACTCGCATAGCCCCTGTTCAAATTAACTCATATTTCCCTATATATTAATACACCACTAATCTTTTTGGGTTCCGGAGTAGCGTGCTACTCGCAAAAAAGCCATTCGACGCCTTCTTATGAAGTAGTAAGCGCTATATAAACACAATTACAATTACTTACTCCAAGATGTCAGGCTGACACGACCCCACAGGATTTGCAACATCTGGTTAATGAAGAGTGAAAGGATGTTCAATCACCATGTCAGATTATCTTATAGGGCATCCTTTGAAGAAGCAGCACATTACACAAAAGTGTGAGTGTACAAACCTCTTGACAAGGAGATTAAAAATTTACTATAGGTTGAATGTCCCAGACACCTCCTTGATGGTGAAGGCTCACAAGCCAGAGTTTGACTTGACGATGTCTACTTTCAAGAGCAGGTTCAAGAGATCTCTAGAAAGAGATTGTTCCCGGAAAGAATGTCAAATGAGCTTTTAGACAAATATGGCCTTCAACAAAGGATGCCAAATAGGCAAAACAGAATAGTTCGCTGATAAACATTGAAGCACAAATCACTGCTAATCAGGGTAGATCCTAAATTAGGAGATCTACCCATTTCTAAGCGAGGCCTGATGCTCAGGGATGTCTATATGTTCATGCATTCATAAACAAACTGGGAAAATTCATGAGTATTGTTACAGCACTGGACACGATGGAAATGATCATTTACTTATTATCAATTGCAGTCTTGATATAGCACATCATCTCCATGAAGGTGTTAAGCTGTGTAGGAAAGCTGGCTCTGTATATACTATACCAAAGTGAGGTATAGTGTGCACAGAGTCCAGTGGAACCCCAAAGGTAGGCAGAGGTAAAGTTAGATAGCACCTCACTCTCTATTTGTGGTAGTGTGGTCGAGCAGTAAGGCAGTATCAGAGGACAGTGTTAAGCATTTGTTGTACACAGTCAGCAAATGAATTAACACACTCAAAGACTGAACTTCAGACCAATTGTTTTTGTATGAAAATATTCTTTTAGTTATTTTATTTTCTAGAACCAAGCAAGCCTGACACAGGTAAGCAATAAATACTTTACAGTAGTAATGCAGTTTGTAAACAGTTTGAATTGTAATTGTATATGCACTTTGTTTTGACTTACAATATGGTTGCAGAGAAATGCAATACTTTGTAAATACAGTACATAGACTTGACTGGGCTTTTCAGTAAAAAGACTTGAATGGGCTTTTCAGTAAAATACCAGGTAAGTTACTTTTTAGATTACTTTTCTTACTCAGAGTAGTATACCTGGATACTACTCTGGGACATTTCCTGTAAACAGGTAAGTAAAATCGTTTTGGTAAAATAGTACAAATGTAAAGAATTTCTTTAGGTTTTTAAACTCCACACTTAGAAACTTCTCCAAGAAAAACAGTCAATGTTATCCTATGGAGGAAAATAGTGTTATCGGTTTTGAGGTAAGTATTTGGTAGTGGATCACGGTAGGCTGCTGCCGTCTTAAAAAAACTCCCTGAGTTTCTACTTTTAACCTCTTTTAAGCATTTTAAGCATTTTTAAGTACTTAAATTCCCAGCACAAAGGCAAAGCGCACTTTACCTGCCTTTCCCCGCCCCAGTCCATCGCAGCTTTTGCCGTTTGTTTGGAGGGCGAGGCAGGTAGCACCAGTACCAACAGGCCCTGACTTCCGGTTGAGGGGGCGGAGTAGTTGCCGCGCGCTCTCCCACTTAAGTCAGATGTGCCTGCTGGCGTGCCTAAGGCAAGCCCGTCTGCACCCTGCCGGGACCAGGGGCCAGAACCCCTGCCGGTTGGAATCCCCGCCATAGAATTGAATAGATGACTAATGAACTGTTGAGTTTGATGCCGCCTATTAGGGATGCGTGTAAGCAAAACATTCATGGAGATAAGGAGACACTGGCATGTGAAAACTGCAGCAAGGACTTTACACCAACAAAAACTAACCTACAGCAGGAGGCAAAGCTGTCTTTCCTCCTGTTGAACTGTCGGTCCCTAACTAAACACAAATATGAGATCTATGAAGTATTGAAGGAACAAAAGCCCGACGCCATGTTTCTCACTGAAACATGGCTCAACGATAGCTCTACCCCGGATATCCTGGATGCACTACCGGGAGGGTCTGGGATAGTTAAGCAGGACCGGGTTGGACAAAGAGGTGGGGGAATCGCAATAATTTATAAATTACCAATGAAATGCTGTATAAAGGAAGTCAACCTAGAAAAGTGTGAGGGTATCTTTTTTACTCTCTCAGTAGCAGATAATGACACTAAAGCAGGTTTCTTGATATACCGTCCACCTGGCCCAGTAACGCAGTTCATAACTAGCTTGGGGGAAAAAGTGATACATACAGCGATACGTCACAACAAACTCCTCATTCTAGGTGACCTGAACATACACTTTGATGAAACAGAGAAATTGGAGGTACAAACTGTTGTAAAGACCTTATGATGTTTAACTTGGCGCAAAAGGTTAACGCTCTTACACACCTAGCGGGTAATATTTTAGACCCAATCTTTACTAATATAACAGATATCGAAGTGGGAGCATCCTGGCCAGTTCCCTGGTCAGACCACCACATAATCCCTTTCCGCATTCTGCTTCAGGGTCCATCAGTCAAGAAGCCAAAACAGACAGTGACCCGCAGGAAGTGGGACAATTTTAATCCTAACTCGTTTACACAGGCACTGCTAAATAATGAGCCCAAAATGGATAAGGACATAAATATAGCCAATAGACAAGTGGGAACATGGATAACAGAAGCACTGAAAGAAGTAGCACCATGGACCACAATAAATACCAAGAGGGCGAAGGCATCAGCACCTTGGTTCAATGAAACACTAATAAAGGCCAAACAAAAGTGTAAACAGTTGGAACGCAGATGGCGTAAGAACTACAGTATCAAAATTAAGGGTGGGGGGGGGGGGGGGAGTATAAACGAGAACAAAAAATATACCACACATGGATAAAAAAAAACTCGCTGCTTTTTCTATACCGGAAAGATTGAAAGGGCAAAAAACTCTTCAAAAGAAATGTTCACCATACTAAAATCCCTACAGTCAACTGAAAAACTAACGGAGCCCCCTTCGACCTCGGAGGAGTCCTGCATTAGAATCGCTGACTTCTTTGAAGGGAAAGTGGCAAAGATTTATGATACCTTCCCTACGGAAGCACGGCAGGGCAGAAGCACAGAATGTACTTCGGACACAGTATTTAAGGGTGAAACCCTAGATGAATTTAAAGTGCTAGAGCCAGATGAGATGAGGAAGCTAGCTAACGGAATGAAATCTGGCAGGACCCAGCACGCCCAGAAATCCTGTTGCAGGGAGAGAATCGCATTATGCCACTCATCTCGGAGCTAATCTCCCGCTCCTTCCAATTGGGAGAAGTCCCCTATGAATGGAAGCAGGCCATGGTTCGCCCACTAAAGAAGAAATCGCAAATAGACCATACGGTGCTAGAGAACCTACGCCCCATCTCGCTTCTACCCTTTTTTGCAAAAATTGCAGAAAAAGTAGTAAACATACAGCTTACCAATCATAGTGATAGAAATGCCCTACTGCACCCCTCACAATCAGGTTTCCGAGCTGCACATTCCACTGAGACAGCTCTGCTCCTGGCCACAGAAACCCTAAGACAACGGGCGGACGAAGGACAAACAGCTGCACTGATCCTGCTGGATCTCAGTGCAGCTTTTGACACCGTCTCCCACGGCCTCCTTCTCCAAAGATTAGAGAAGTGTGGTGTTAGGGGCATGGCCATCCGCTGGATGATATCATTCCTGGAGTCACGGGGTTTCCAGGTCACGCAAGACGCACATACATCCAAAAGATCTCCCCTATTACAAGGAGTCCCTCAGGGCTCAATTCTGAGCCCCACGCTGTTTAACTTATTCATGGGGCCACTCGCCAGCATAGTGGAAGGTAATATGGTGTCTATTGTTTCATACGCTGACAACACTCAGCTAACTGTTACACTGTCTCAAAACCCGGAATGCACTGCCCACCAATTTTCCCAATGCATGGAGGAGGTAACAGCATGGATGTAAAATCATTGCCTGAAACTCAATGGCAGTAAAACAGAGGTATTGATAGAGGGAGGGGCTCCATCGGTCTGGACATCTACATGGTGGCCTAAGACGCTTGGCCAACTTCCAACCCCTAAAACAGAAGTCAAAAACCTTGGAGTGTGGCTTGACTCCAATCTGACTTTTGACAGTCAAATCGGGAAAGTAACAGGTAAATGCTTCGGGACGTTGAAAGTCTTGAGGAAGATCCTCGACCTACTACCAGTTAACGCCAGGAAAACTATAGTACATGCCGTGGTCACCTCTCAGATTGACTACGGCAATGTCCTATATTTAGGAGCATCTAAAAAAAGGCTAATGAAGCTGCAATCAATACAAAATGCAGCTGCCCGCCTAGTGCTGAATCTCCCTAATAGAACATCTACTACAAAGGCCTTAGCCAACCTGCATTGGCTACCTGTGGAGAAAAGAATATTGTTCAAGACAATGTGCTACTGTCACCGTATCTTGGCAAAAAAAGGTCCACGGTACCTTCAAACTATGATAGCCTACACACCCAACAGAAACCTGAGATCCGAAGGAAAGGCTCTAGCAGCTGTACCTAGAATAAGGAAGGCTAGGATGGGTGGTCGGTCTTTTAGATACCTAGCAGCGAAACACTGGAACTCATTACCTGTTGATATGAGAACAGAGCCATGTGAAGCTACCTTCCAGAAAAATCTGAAAACGTGGCTTTTCCCCACCAGGAAATTAGAATAGACCCCGAGACCCCTGATACATGCTCATGGGCTAGACGTGACATGCCTTACTTCCAACTCCTACCATCTGAGATTCTGCTACTAGCGCGGGGACACACCGGCGGTGTAACCAAGCACTCTATAAATGGATAAATAAATAAATAAGTTGAGATTCTGGGGGTAGACTCAGAGGTCCCCCAGGGTCAGGGATGCACTCTTGTTACACCCTCAGCGGCACTAGGGCGGCCGGGTGCAGAGTGCTGAGGCCCAATGTTATCCAATGGGGGATAGGGGGCCTCTGGTTGGTGGCTGCTGACGAGCAGGCCACAAGGTTGTGGGAGCCAAGCTCCTGGTGTTAGGCTCCGGGCAAAGGGGGATCCGGTTTAGCACACAACGTGCACCCGCAGGGGCCGCTGGGTGCAGGGTGCTGTTTTGGCGTTGGGTGCCCTGTTGAGTTCAATGGGGATTTTCGGTTTTAGTTTTCAGCTGCAGGCTCGGTCCAGTAAGACTTCCGGGAGGAACCAACAGCTGGGCAGGTAAGTTGGAGGGCTCGGGGGCGTAGGTGCACCTCAGGTTCTTTTCTCCATGGCGCAGGGCGGCTGGATGCAGGGGTGTCTTTTGAGGTCGGATTTCACCTTACCGGGCCACTTGCGGTGGGGGGGGGATCTCCGTGCAGAGGCTGCAGGCGACGTCGGGGAGTCCTGGAAGGGTCAACCCACGGTGGACTCGGACTCTAGAGCACTGGGGGACCTCGCTGGGACCGGTGGGCCACTCGAACTCAGGCCGTAGGCGACTGGTGCACTGGTGGTTCCAGGCCTCTGGTTTCTTTTTCCTCAGCAGGCTCGGAGTCTTTCTTTGGTGTTTCTTCTGAACAGAGCTGCTGTTCACAGGAGATCCGGTCTTTGTTGAAGGCAGTCAGTCCTCCCAGGGGATCTGGCGGTCACTGGCTGCAGGACAAGACGATTTTTGGCGCAGGATCTCTGGAAACTGCAGGCGGGCCGGTAGGGCTGGGGCCAAGTCAGTTGTTCTCTGCAGTCTCCTCTGCTGGGCGTCTTCTTTAGTCCTTTTTCTTCTTAGGTTGCGGGAATCTGCTTTCTTGGTTCAGGGCTGAACCCTAAATACTATATTTAGGGGGCGTTTTAGGGTCTCGAGGTCAGTAGCCAATGGGCTACTGACCTTAGGGTGACTACACACTTGGTGTGCTCACCCCACGTGGGGGAGTGAGCACAATCCCTAATCCTGATTGGGGAGTGCCTGCCATCTGCAAGAGGCGGGCACTGAAGAGTGGGCTTCACCTCGCCTCCCCCACCTGAGGGGTTGAGTTGGCAGAGGTGGGCACACCTTCTCGGCTGGCTAGTTTTTCCCGCCTGTCTTCCCGCCGAAAAGGAGGGAGACAGGAAGGGGGCCTGCTCCTGATAGCAGGAGTGGTTGGGGTCGCATTACAAAGGCTGCCAGGCCTTTGAAGCTCCCCTGCCACAGATGGCTCTTCCTGGCCTGGGGGAGGCGTGAACACCTCCACCCAGGAAAGGCTTTGTTTCTGGGCTCAGAGAGCGAAGGCTCCCACATAAGGGGTCCAGAAACATGTCTCGTGGCGGCAGGCTGGTGTGTACCAGTCAGGGAACCCACCAGAAGCTGGTCGTTTTTAAGGGGGCATCTCTAAGATGCCTTCTGTGTGCATTTTTAATTAAATCCCACACTGGTATCACCGTGGGTTTAATGTGCTGAGAAGTTTGATACCAAACTTCTCAGTTTTCAGTGTAGCCATTATGGTGCTGTGGAGTTCGTAATGACAAGCTCCCAGCACCATATACTCTTAATGGCAGCACTGCACTTACAATGTCTAAGAATGGACTTAGACACTGTAGGGGTACAGGGCTCATGCACCTGTACCCTCACCACTGGCATAGGGTACCCAGCTAGAGGGGTGACTGATCTATGCCAGGGCAGTGGGTTGTAGGCATGGCACACAGGGATGTGTGCCATGTCGACTCTTCACTTTGTTCTGCACCAAAACACGCAGCCTGCAAAAAAAAAAAAAAAAAAAAGGTGTGTGTGTGTGTGTGTGTGTGTGTGTGTGTATGTGTATGTGTATGTGTATGTGTATATATATATATATATATATATATATATATATATATATATATATATATATATATATATATATATAAAGGTACATGGCCTCTAAGGGTGGCACAATAAGTGCTGCAGCCCTTAGAGGTCTTCCCTGGTACCAGTGGTACCATTTACCAGGGGCTGACCTGTGGCAAGAGATGTCAATTGTGTTAGTTTTGGGGAAAGAACAGAGGCCCTGGGAACCTGATTGGCAAGGACCCAGGGCACATCAAGTGAAAGTGCATCAGTAGTCTGGCAAAAAATGGGGGGGTTACTGCAACAGAAACCCACTTTCCTACAAGCTGCTTTACAATAAACATTTAAACCAACCTCTAAGATTAGGCAGTGGCAGGGGGTTAAGCAACAGTCACAATTGACAAACAGTCAAAGTAGAATTTTTAACTCCGGATGCATTTTCCAAAACAGGCAATGGCTATCTTAGGATTTGTCTGAAGAGTTGGGTCTTGATGTGTTTTAGGTAAATGAAGAGTGGCTTATGGTTTAGTAACCCAGGAACACTTTTCTCACCAGAAAAGGCACTATCCGACGCTGCTGCGAATGGGGTCTTTTCCCTCAAAGGACCTGACCCCGAAATGGAAACACACATGGCCATCCAAGGAATGCCGCCTTTGCGGACAAGGGGACGATTATTACATCTATTATGCATTTGCCCCTCACTATTAGAAACTCGAAAAACTGTTCTTTGGGAGTCCTTTAGGAAGGAACAAATAAGAACATGCAGATCCGCAGTCATCAAGTGTCTAGGAGGGTCATCGATTCCTCTGTCTTGCAGAGCCATAACATTCTGGAAAATTGCGGCTAAAGAATTGGACAAAAAAGTAATTCAATCTAAGTAGCACAAAAAAAATCTGACAATACACAACTTCCACTCGCACCGATATAACTGTTAACACCTTTTTGCCTTCTGTCTGTGGTCACGACCTTGTGGTCTTCTTAATATGTTTTTAAAAAGTATTCTTAAAGTATCATGTTCCACGGTGGTTCTCCCACCCTTTTATGATTTTTAACGAAATCAAATAAAAGCATATTTTGACTGACTGACTAGTAACCCAGGAGGAAGAAAGTTTCATGGTTCAGCTGCTGCCCCAAAAAGAGACTTCTTGACTACTGTGAAGGATTTAGAGTTGAGTATTTAAGACATCAGAGTGTCTCCACTCCTCAGCTGTCTCGTACAATCAAAAGATTTGTTACATAGTGTGGACGATTGATGAGGATGGTTTTGAGAACTGGCTGAAACTCGAAGCCAGTGCAGGCTTGGTACATGGGGGTGAGTAAATCATATTTTGTGTTGCACAAGTTACTATACGCTGGGATACGGATCAGATGTAGCTTGTTTACTTGTATTCCTTTCACCATCTTCTAAAGACTCATCTTTTTAGATTACATCTTACCCACTGTCTGCCATGTAAAGTAAAATTCGGTGAAAGACTGGAGAATTTTGGCTAAAATTGGCACAGGCTCACAAGTCTCTGTCTGGGTGATGCAGACTAGTGTTGTGGTACAACAGAGTTTTGTAGGCTTCTGACTCAAACAGCAAGGCCATGGCCTATCATTTTTTCGTATGAGCGCAGATGCAGTATAAAATTGCAGTGATGGAGGCACAATTGGTGACCTACTGTTCTCTTCTTGCATCAGCTGGGGTTTGTCAGCAACTTATTCATAGTGGAGAAGAAAGTCAACAGTTTCAGACCAGTTAATTCTGAAGGAATTCAATTAATGGCTGACCTATAGACAGCGAAGAGGAATGGCATCCATCTTCTCAGGGACATCTTGATAATAGGGATTTGATGGTGAGACTGATCCTTAGTATTCCTGGACTTTAGGGTAACCTTGGACGCAGAAACTCTGCAATTAAATATTAAGAACTAACTCAGGAAGATGTTTAGAGTGAACGCAGTGTCACAACAACTCGCAATCTTTTCAGGCCTTTTCCCCTACAGCAGTATTTCCCAATATGTGGGTTGCGAGCCTATTTTTGGTGGGTTGTGAAAGTAAAAGCAATAAATAAAGATGCCTTTAAATTCTTTATTAATCTGTCACATTTGATGAGCTTCAAAGACTGAAGTCAAATGTCAAGCTATATCTTCTGCTGGTTATTTTGTTGTCAAATGGGGCCTGTTGTTTACAAACTCCTCTCACTTTGCAGTCAGAGAAAGAGAAGCAAAGTGAATTATGTGACAATCTTGCTGGGGCACAGTAAGTGTTATAGATGTCATTTTTTTTATAACGCACAACAAAATGTCAATACCTGTAAGTGAACTGTACACATTCAGCAATTAGGGAAGCACTTTTTTTGTAATTCTGAAGTGTGACGGAAACAAAGATTGTAACCACTTAACCGCAGCGCGAATTCCGCCGCGGTGCGGTGGTTTAATTAAGTGGGCGGGGCCGCGTCGGCCAACGGACGTGCGCAGCACTACGGAGGTAGTGCTCGTGACGACCGTTGGCCGACAGAAGCAGCAAAGGGGTTAATAGAATCAGGACAAATCAGGTCACTTTACTTGATGACACACAGCTAATAAATATTCACTGAAACAAGGTTTTCACATACTCATTTGTGTTCAATATAGTTTGATCAGTAAAACTGTATATCTGTGCAAATTTAGTCACCATTTCAATAGTAAATGTGCTGTCTGTAAATGACAAAGCACAGCAACACTATGCTTTAGTCACATTAAAATAAATGCCCGCCTCATGTCCATTAAAGCTTGGTGGGTCGCAAATGTTTGTCGCACTAAAAAGTGAGTCGTAGTTCGAAAAGGTGTGGGAAGGAAAATGCTACTTACCCAGTATGCATCTGTTCTTGGCATATACAGTTGTAGATTCATATGCGTTAGCATAGACCGCCATCTGGTGTTGGGCCCGGATGTTTGCAATTTGTTTTTCTTCGAAGAAGTCTTTGTAGTCACGAGGTAGGTGACTCCTCCTTTCGGTGATAGTGCGCATGGGCATCGACTCCATCGTTAGATTGTTTTGACGTAAAGGTGATGATGGAGTTAGTAAGAGTAGAAAGTGATGTCCATGTATAGTGCATCTAAGTAAGATAATACTGCAACAGGTAAAGGTACCCGGGTGGGTGCATATGAATCTACAGCTGTATGTGCCAAGAACAGATGCATACTGGGTAAGTAGCATTTTCCGTTCGAGGCATATGAGCTGTAGATCATATGCGTTAGCATAGACTATATAGCAGTTCTTTCCGAAGCGTTGGCTAACCTGTATCTGTTGCAGTGGTCAAAAAGTGTTCTTAACACAGCTTGGCCCACACTAGCTTGTTGTTTTGCTAACACATCTACACAATAGTGTTTTGTGAATGTGTGTGGTGTAGACCATGTTGCAGCTTTGCAAATGTCACTTAAGGGTATGTTTCCTAAAAATGCCATGGAAGCCCCTATCTTGCGTGTAGAATGCGCTTTAGGGGGAACTGTTAAGGTGCGATTAGCTTTGAGGTAGCATATTTGTATGCACAACTATCCATCGTGCAATACCTGCTTTTGAAATGGGGTTGCCCTTATGTGGTGGTGAGAAAGCAACGAAGAGTGTTTTGTCTTCCTAAAAGGTTTAGTTCTTTCAATGTAATACAGTATCGCTCTTTTTACATCTAATGTGTGCAGAGAACGTTCTGCTACAGAGTCTGGTTGAGGAAAAAGACAGGTAACTCAACAGACTGGTTGAGATGAAAAGCAGAAACGATTTTGGGTTAGTCCTAAGAACCACTTTATTTTGGTGAATTTGTAAAAATGGTTCTTGTATGGTTAATGCCTGGAGCTCACCAACTCTCCTAAGAGATGTGATGGCTATAATGAAGGCTACTTTCCAGAGAGAAATTGTAATTCGTATCTGTGCATAGGCTCAAATAGTGGGCCCATGAGTCTTGTAAGAACCATATTAAGATTCCACACGGGAGAAGGTGGAAGTCTAGGAGGAATGATTCTTTTGAGTCCTTCCATAAAGGCTTTGATAGCAGGTACTCGAAACAAAGACAAGTGTTGTCTGTTTTGTAGGTAAGCCGCGATAGCGCCAAGATGTAATCGTATAGACGTATATATGCTAAGTTAGCACGTTGTAGGTGTAACAGATAGCAAATGATGTTTTGAGTTGAGGCATCTAACGGATTGATTTGGTTTTTAGTACAATACATTGCAAATCGTTTCCATTTTGCTGCATAGCATGCTCTTGTGGTAGGACGTCTAGTCTCCTTAATAACGTTCATGCAGTCTGATGGGAGGTTAAGGTAGCCAAATTCTAAGACTTCAGGTGCCAGATCGCAAGGTTGAGTTGACTGGGATCTGGATGTCTTATCTCTCCATGGTTCTGAGTGAGAACCTTGGGGGAGAGGTGTAATTTTTGGTGAGGAACTATTGATAGTTCCAACAGGGTTGTGAACCATGGTTGTCGAGCCCATGTGGGAGCAACTAGGATCATTGTGAGGGATTGTTGAGTGAGCCTCCGAACCACTAATGGAATTAGCGGGAGAGGTGGAAAAGCATAAGCAAATTTATCTGACCAATTCATCCATAGCGCATTGCCTTTGGACAATGGGTGTGGATACCTGGACGCGAAGTTTGGGCATTTTGCGTTGTGGTGTGTGGCGAACAGATCTATTTCTGGGTAGCCCCACATTTGGAAGGATGGGGGGGGGGGGGGGGGGAGTACTTGGGGATGTAGTTCCCATTCGTGGATCTGTTGTCTCTGACGACTCAGTAGATCTGCAACCTGATTGTCTACGACTGGGAGATATTGTGCAAGGAGGTATATGTTTTGAGGAATGGCCCACCTCCAAATGCTTTGAGCTAGGTGTGAAAGTTGTAGAGAGTGTGTCCCTCCCTCTTTTTGTATGTAGTACATTGCTGTCATGTTGTCTGTACGAACTAGGACAGCTTTGCCTACTAGATGTGTCTGAAAACCTTTTAGTGCTAGAAAAATTGCAAGCAGCTCCAGATGGTTTATGTGGAGCTGTTTTTGTTGTAGAGTCCACATGCCCTGAATGGTATGTGTTTGAAGATGAGCTCCCCAACCCGTGAGGGATGCGTCTGCTGTTAGCACTATCTGTGGAACCGGATCGATGAATGGCCGCCCCTTGGAAAGGTTTTGTGTATTCCACCACTGCAGAGAGCGATGAGTGCGGCCGTCCACCAACACCAGATCGTTTAAGTGACCTTGAGCCTGGTTCCACTGACGTGCTAAGCATTCCTGTAGGGGACGCATTTGGAGTCTTGCGTAAGGAACAATTAGAATGCAAGACGCCATCATTCGATCAACTGCATAAACACTCGGGCTGGTAGTGAGTGTTGCGGTTGAAATTGTGATATTAGTGTTTGCATGTTACGTATTCTGACTGGGTTGGGGTTCGCTAGAGCTTTGCGGGTGTCTATTGTAGCTCCTAGATATGCTTGCGTGTTGGAGGAACGCAGATGAGACTTGGTGAGGTTGACAGTGAATCCCAAGTCGTGAAGTAGTTGAACTGTTTTGTGAGTGTGGTGTAGGCAGCTGTGTTGCGACTTGGCTTTTATTAGCCAGTCGTCTAAGTAAGGGAAGACGTGAATGTGTTGTCTTCTTAAATGAGCTGCTACTGCTGCTAGGCACTTGGTGAATACTCTTGGTGCTGTAGTGACCCCGAATGGGAGGGCTTTGAATTGGTAGTGTTGTCCGTCCACCACGACCTGAGATATTTCCTGTGAGCCGGGTGAATAGGAATATGAAAATAGGCGTCCTTTAAATCTAGAGTGGAAAGAAAGTGGCCTTGCTGAAGCAATGGGAGCACCTGTTGTAGGGTGACCATGTGGAAGTGGTCTGATTGAATGTAGAGGTTTAGCTGTCTGAGGGCCAGTATGGGCCTGAGACAGCTGTCCTTTTTGGGAATTAAAAAGTCCCTTGGTGATGTAAGGGGACTGGTTCTATTGCATGTTTGTGTAACAGAGAGAGGACTTCTTGTTTTAACAGGGTGAGATGTTCTGGTGACATTGCCCGCGCTCTCAGAAGGATTGTTGGTGGAGTGCTGGTAAGTTCCAGGCAATAACCATTTTGGATAATTTGTATTACCCACTTGTCTGAGGTGATTGAATTCCAGACAGGTAGGAACTGAGAGACGTCCCCCGACGGGAGTGGAATGGTTGGGGGGTAGTGGGGGAAGTCACTGTTTGTTGGCAGGGGAAGTGCGGGGGGAGTTGCCTCTTCCTCTGCCCTAGTTATTGTTTCCTCTGTAACCTCCTCGAAAATAGCCTCTGGAGGGGCTAGATTGGTTGTTCCCCTTGTAAGAGGAGGAGGGATTTTCTGACTACATTGTTTTTGAGCCACCCCTGTAGAAGGAGCGACGAAAGGAACCCCTGCTAGAAAGTAATTGTAGGGCTCCCATGGATTTTGCAGTGTCAGTATCTTTCTTCATTTTTTCTAATGAAGTATCCACTGTTGGCCCAAAAAGATGTTCTTTATCGAAGGGCTGATTAAGTATGCCGGATTGTACCTCCTGCTTGAATCCAGAGATTCGAAGCCAAGCGTGTCTCCGCAGGAGTATGCTGGTGCCAATAGCACGTGAAGCTGTGTCTGCAGCATCTAGGGCGCATTTTATGGAAGTGTTAGTGATAAGCTTCCCTTCCTGAATGAGGTCGTTAGCTTTGGCCTCATGTTCTTCTGGCAAATGTTGTAGAAGTTTTACTAATTTGCCATAGTGTGCCCTGTCGTAGCGTGCCAATATAGCTTGAGTATTGGCAATACGCCAAGTGTTGGTGGCCTGGGAAGCTACCCTTTCGCCCGAGGCATCGATAAGTTTTGACTCCTTATCAGGAGGAGGAGCGTCACCTGTTTGAGAGTTAGCTCTCTTGCGGGCATTAGACACAACAAGAGAGTCCAGTGGTAACTGACCTTTTATGTATACAGGGTCTGTAGGAGGGGCCTTGTATTTGTTATCTACCCGAGGTATTAGTATTCGGGCTCTAACTGGGTCCTTGAATACTTCATTAGTACGTTTTAACATGCCTTTTAGCATGGGTAGAGTGTTAGTAGACCTTTGTGAATGTGTGAACGTTTCTACTAGGAAATCCTCTTCTAGAGGGTCACTATGTAGTTCCACCCCATGATATTGGGCAGCCCCGTTGATGAGCTGCGCAAAGCCAACGTTGTCATCAGGTGGGGAAGGCCTAGAGGGATATAGATCAGGGTCATTTAGTACATCTGGATCCTTATCATAATCATCCCATGGGTCAGTGTCGTGTGGTATGTCAGGGTCTTGCGGGATATGATGATCATCATCCCCAATCCCATCCCCATCCCCATTATAGAAATCGTCATCCTGTGAGTCAGGTGACGGTGGAGGTGGTGAATTTGATGGTGTGATGTTTGGAATAGGAGGAGGAGATGGAGGCATATAAGGGGGAGAAGGGTTGGTACCCATGTCTCTTTTTTGCTTAAGAGGTATAGGGCCCTCTTGCGGGAGGTCTAACTTCTGTTTCTTGGGAAGAGTAGCCATAAAGTGTCCAGTGTTGGGATCAATGCTGAGTTTTTTCTGTTTTGGGTCCAGAGGTGGTTCTTCAGATGGAAATTCTTTGAAAGGAGTCTCTGTTCCCTTTGGAGTGGATTTCGGCATCGAAGATTCTTGTTTAGAGTCTTTGAGTGCCGAGTGTTTGGAATCTAGTTCTTTAGTTTTAGCCGGTTTAGGCTGTGTAGCCTTTGGAGTGGTCTGTTTCGGCTCCGAACTTTTCAGCGCGGAGGTTGTCGGCTCCGAGCTTTTAGGTGTGGAGCGTTTCGGTTCTGAGGATTTCGGTTTGGCCGAATTCGGTTCCGGCTCTTTTGTCTTAGAGGGTTTCGGCTCCAAGGCTTTCGGTGTCGAAGATGTTCTCGGTACCGACAACGAGGGAGGAGTCCCATGTTTGTCCTGATGTTTCGGTGCCGAAGGTGTTGGTTCGGCACCGGATTGGGATCGGCTCGAGCTCGAGCCGGAAGGCTTATGTTTGTGTTTCATAGCCAGGCCGGAGGGCGGGGCATGTGAAACTTTATCACGGTGTCGACCGGAGCCCGAGGGCGAGGGTGATACCGGAGCCTTTTCCTTAGCTTGAGTGGGCACATGGGGGTCTGTACTCACGGTCCGTTGAGCCGGAGTGACGCTCAGGTCTTCTTCCATGTCGGAGTCGGCTTCGGACACGGAGACCAGTTCTTCTTCTTCGGCTTGTGCGGCAGGACTGTGTTCTGGTTCGTCGCCTAAGATATCCGGTACGGAGCCGCTGCCGCGTTGCATCTCTTGGCGTCGAGCCCTACGATCACGGATGGTCTTCTTCGACCGGAATGATCGCGACGCCTCGCAGGATGATTCTTTGTGTTCCGGGGATAGGCACAGGTTGCAGACCTCATGCAGGTCGGTGCGTGGAAATTTAGCACGACACCCGGGACATAGCTTGAACGGAGTCCGTTCCATCGACTGTTGGCATGGTCGGCACGGGTAGGCCCGACGGTCCGCCTCGAAGTTCCCGATCGAAGGTTTCACAGTTTGGACGATAGGCGAGGAATGGGAAAGCGCGATCGAAGACAATACCGTCGAGGGTAGAGGATTGCGCGTGGAAGGGGTTCGAGAACGATACCGAACCGGAGCGCAGCAATACACATCCGAACACGATGGCGGAAAAAAACGCTAATGCATATGATCTACAGCTCATATGCCTCGAACGGAAAATGCTACTTACCCAGTATGCATCTGTTCTTGGCATATACAGCTGTAGATTCATATGCACCCACCCGCCTCCCCGGGTACCTTTACCTGTTGCAGTATTATCTTACTTAGATACACTATACATGGACATCACTTTCTACTCTTACTTACTCCATCCTCACCTTTATGGCAAAACAATCTAACGATGGAGTCGATGCCCATGCGCACTATCACCGAAAGGAGGAGTCACCTATCTCGTGACTACAAAGACTTCTTCGAAGAAAAACAAAGTGCAAACATCCGGGCCCAACACCAGATGGCGATCTATGCTAACGCATATGGTCTACAGCTCATATGCCTCGAACCCACTGCTTTACAATGCAGATTGTTCATCTTCAGCAAGGATGCCCTGCCCTTTTATCTGCGAACACATCCCAAATGGTGGCCTGAAACAGCAATTTTATATTTGCAGCTGGAACTCATAACAAAATTGAACACCATGCGTAAAGGCTGGGGTGCCAGCGGTGGGAATGGGTTTACAGACAGGAAAGTGGTCCAGCATAGAGTTGAATTTCCAAATAAGTATCTGGAACTTCTAAGAAGTGTGTCTGCTGTGAAGCGCATGATAAAAAACAAAGCAAGCAAATCAAAGTGATGCATCTTTGGCGGACAATGTCTCACGTGCAATACACAACTACACGGGTGGCACAAATTACAGACTGCTAGTGGAGTTCCCCAAGGATTTTTAACACTACTTTCTGGAGAAAATATCAGTAAAAACAAAGGATCTTCCAGAGAATATAAATATAATCATGGGGTTGGAACTCTTGGTATATTTGTTGCACTAGAGACTGGAAGGAAAATGTTACTTACCAGTAGACATCGGTTCTTGGCATGTAGAGTTGTAAATTCACATGCTTTGCATACTCCTGCCATCTAGTGTTGGGTCCGGATGTTTGCAAGTTGTTTTTGTTCGAAGAAGTCTTTTCCAGTCATGAGACATAGTGACTCCTCCTTTCGGTGATAGTGCGCATGGGCAATCGACTCCACTGTTAGATTGTTTTCCCGTTAGAGGGTGAGTATGGCGTTAGTAGGATAGTTAGAGATGTCCATGCGTATGTATGTAATAAATGATTAAGTAATTAACTGCAACAGGTATAGGTACCCAGGGAGGTGGGTGGGCGCATGTGAATATACAGCTCTACATGCCAAGAACAGATGTCTACTGGTAAGTAACATTTTCCGTTCGAGTCATGTGAGCTGTAGATCACATGCTTTGCATAGACTATGCAGCAGTTTGCTCCCAAAGCGGTGGCTAACCTGTAGCTGTTGCAGTTGTTTGAAATAGTGTCTTAAGCACTGCCTGGCCTACATTAGCTTCACTTGTTGTCTCGCTAACACATCTACACAGTAATGTTCAGTGAATGTGTGTGGAGTAGACCATGTTGCAGCTTTGCAGATGTCTGTAATGTGAATATTCCCTAAAAAAGCCATAGTAACCCCTATTTTGCGGGTTGAATGAGCCCTAGGGGGTATTGTTAATGTTCTTTTAGCTTTTGCATAGCATGTTTGAATGCATTTTACAATCCACCTTGCAATGCCAGATTTTGAGACAGCATTGCCACGAAGAGTTGTTTTGCCTTACGAAAGGGTTTTGTCCTTTCGATGTAGTATAGTAAAGCTCTTTTAACGTCTAATGTGTGAAGAGCTCTTTCTGCTACAGAATCTGGTTGAGGGGAAAAAAACGGCAACTCAACAGATTGGTTTATATGAAAGGCAGATACTACCTTTGTTAGGAATTTGGAATTAGTACGAAGAACCACTTTGTCTAAGCGAAAAAAGGGTTCTTCAATAGTTAATGCCTGAAGCTCACCTACTCTCCTCAGTGATGTAATGGCAATGAGGAAAGCCACTTTCCAAGTGAGAAATTGTAACTCACACTTGTGTAATGGTTCCAAGGGTGGACCCATTAATCTGGTAAGGACAATATTGAGATTCCACGCTGGTGCAGGTGGAAGTGTTGGAGGAATTATTCATTTTAGTCCTTCCATAAATGCTTTGATCACAGGCACTCTGAAAATGGACAAATGTTGTCTGTTTTGCAAATATACAGCAACTGCAGCCAGATGTAGTCTTATGAATGTGCAAGCTAAATTTGAGCGTTGTAAGTGCAACAAATAGCAGATGATATTTTGTTCTGAAGCATTTAACGGGTTGATATTGTTGGTATTGCAGTAAATGACAAACCGTTTCCATTCGGCTGCATAGCAAGCCCTTGTAGTAGGTCTTCTGGCCTCCTTAATGATATGCATACAGTCTGGTGGAAGGTTCAGATAACCAAACTCTATGACCACAGGAAAAAAATTGCAAGGATCAGCTCCATTGGATTTGGATACTTTATGTCTCCATGGCTCTGAGTGAGGAGACTGCGTGTGAGGCGTAGTTTGTGATGCGGAACTACTGAAAGCTCTAACAGGGTTGTGAACCATGGTTGACGGGCCCATGTGGGAGCAACTAGGATTAGTGTTAGGGTTGTTTTCTTGAGCTTCCGAACCACTAATGGAAGGAGTGGGAGAGGCGGAAAAGCGTAGGCAAATATCCCTGATCAATTCATCCATAGGGCATTGCCTCTGGATGTGTGGGTACCTTGCGGCGAAGCTTGGGCATTTTGTGTTGAGGTGAGTCGTAAACAGACATATTTCTGGAAAACCCCACGTTTGGAAGAATGGAAGGAGAACCTGTGGATGAAGTTCCCACACGTGGATCTGTTGATTTTGTCTGCTGAGCAGGTCTGCGATTTGATTGTTTTCTCCTGGTAGGTGTTCTGCTAGGAGACAGATGTTTTGTTGGATGGCCCACCTCCAAATGGTCTGCGCGAGGTGTGACAGTTGAAGAGAGTGTCCCCCCCCCTGTTTTTGTATACAATACATCGATGTTGTCTGTGCGGACTAGGACAGCTTTGCCTATAAGGTGGGTCTAAAATGCTTTGAGCGCTAGGAATATTGCTAGCAGTTCCAGTTAATTGATACCACAACCCTTGAACAGTGAGAGTCTGGAGATGAGCTCCCCAACCTGTGAGTGATGCGTCTGCTGTTAGGATCGTCTGTGGAATCTGGTCGATGAATGGCCGCCCTTTGGATACATTTTGTGGGTTCCACCACTGCAGAGAACGATGGGTGCGGCCATCTACCAACACTAGATCTTTCAATTGACCCTGTGACCGATTCCACTGACGGGCATGAAGGGCTAAGCATTCCTGAAGGAGACGCATATGGAGTCTTGCATGTGGAACAATTACAATGCAAGAGGCCATCCTCGTGCTTGGAGGGAGTGATTGGATTGAAACGGAGACCAGAGCTTGAATATTTTTGATTCTGGCCGCACTTGGAAAGGCCAGAACTTTTTGATTGTCCAGAGTGGCCCCAAATACGTTTGTGTCATTGAAGGTTGTAGATGTGACTTCAACAGATTGACTGTGAAACCTAGACTGAGCAGCAGATGCAGTGTGCTTTGTGTGTGTTGGAGACACTTTTGGTACGTACTGGCTTTGATGAGCCATTCGGCCAAGTATGGGAAGACATGGATGTTTTGTCTTAGCAGGTGAGCAGCGACTACTGCTAGGCATTTTGTAAACACACTGGGAGCAGTGGTGACTCCAAACAGAAGCACTTTGAATTGGTAGTGTTTGCCCGCGACAACAAACCTGAGGTATTTGCGATGAGCGAGATGTATCAGAATATGGAAGTATGCGTCCTTTAAGTCTAGAGTAGACAAAGTTGCATTGCTGTAGGAGAGGAAAAACCTGTTCGATAGTGACCATATGGAAGTGATCGGAATGAATGTATAGGTCTAATATAGGCCTGAGAGAGCCATCCTTTTTGGGAATGAGAAAGTAAAGGGAGTACACACCTGTCCCTTGATATTGTAATGGGACAGGTTCTATAGCTCCCTTCTGCAGAAGAGACTAAACCTCTTGTTTGAGGAGGTGTAGATGATCCGGAGACAGTTTGTGTGATCGTGGAGGAATGTTTGGAGGGTTGGTGGTAAGCTCCAGGCAATAACCAGATTGGATAAGTTGTAATACCCATTTGTCTGAAGTGACGGTATTCCAGACTGGGAGAAATTGAGAGAGACGTCCCCCGACAGGCGTGGAATGATCGGGGGGAAGAGGAGACAAGTCACTGTTTATTTGCGGCAGGGGAAGTATGGGTTGTGTTACTTTTACCTCTTCCCTTGCCATTGTTTTTTCAAAATCCTCCTTGAAAGTAACCTCTTGAGGAGGGTCATTGATTGCTACCTCTAAATGACGTGGAGGAACTGTCTGTTTGCATGGTATTTGAGCCACCCCTGTAAAGGGAGCGGCGAAAGGAACCCCGATTAGAAGTTATTTGCAAAGCTCCCATGGATTTGGCAACATCTGTATCTTTCTTCATTTTTTCTAAAGAAGAATTTACCTCAGGTCCAAATAGGTGTTCCTTGTCAAAGGCTAGGTTGAAGATAGAGGCTTGAACCTCGGGTTTAAACCCTGAAACTCTGAGCCAGGCATGTCTTCTAAGCAGAACGCTGGAATTAATAGCGCGTGCAGCAGTATCAGCTGCATCTATAGCACGCACCTGATGGAAGTGTTGGAAATGAGTTTCCCTTCTTGGATTAAATCATGTGCATTAGCTTTGTGCTCATCTGGCAAGAATTGGAGCAATTGCTACAATTGATCATAATGAGCTCTGTCCTATCTAGCTAACAGTGCCTGGGTGTTAGCTATACGCCAATTATTGGCTGCCTGTGCTGCAGCTCCTTTGCCCGATGCATCTATTAACTCTGATTCCTTATCAGGAGGAGGGGCATCTCCTGTTTGTGAACTTGCCCGCTTACGAGCATTTGAAACCACTAAGGAGTCTAATGGAAGTTAACCCCTAATGTAAAATGGGTCTGTAGGTGCGGCCTTATACTTTTTGTCTACTCTTTGTGTGATAATCCTTGCTCGCACTGGGTCTTTAAATTTGTTATCTGCATGTTTAAGCATACCCTTAAGAATCGGCAGTGTATGTGTTGTTTTTTGAGAAGAACTTAAGGTTTTGAATAAAAAGTCTTCTTCAAGAACCTCTTTGTGGAGCTGTACCCCATGATAGTGAGCAGCTCTGTTGACTAGTTCTATAAACTCTACGTTATCGTCTGTTGGAGAAGGTTTTGAAGGGTATAAATCTGGGTCGTTGTCAGTAATAGGATCTGTAATATAATCGATCCATGGGTCAGGATTATTGTCCTCTGGTGCATCTCCATCCCCATCCTCATCATCCTGGTGATCAGGTGATAGTGGTTGTGGTGAATGTGTGGGTGTAATAAGCAAATTTGGATCTATTGGTGAAGAAGGTGATAGGGGAGGTGGAGAAGTATTAGTACCCATATTCTTTCTTTTAAGAGGAATATGGTAAGAGTCCTCGAGTTATGGCTTGCGTTTTGCTGGTAGCTTTGCATAAAGATGGCCAGTCTTAGGGTTAATGAGAAGTTATTTTTGCTTTGGGTCCGTGTTGGAAGGCGGGACATCCAACTGAGGCTCTTTGGATGGAGGAGGAGCTGTCTTGTCTTTAGGTGCCAGAATTTTCGGTGCCAAGGTATTCGGTGCAGATTATTTCGGAGCCGAGGATTTCGGATCTGAAGAGGTTGGTTTTGATTTCGGTGCCGAGGATTTTGGTTCGGTGCCTGAAAGTGGTCGACTCGGTCCCAAGCTGGAAGGCTTTGACATATGTTTTGGTGCCGGGCCCGAGGGCAGGGCGTTCGAAACTTTTTCTCAGTGCCGACCTTGGCCCGAAGGCAGAGGAGGGCCCGGAATCTTTAATATGGACGTCATTTGGGGCAGGGGAGTATCTTTACTCACGGTATGCGGACCCTGCGTGATGTCCTCTTTGATGTCGGAGTCTTCCTCGGACACTGAGATGTGTAGTTCTTCCTCCTCGGCTCCCTGTGCTTCGAAGATTTCCTGGACGGAGTCTTCTCCAAAAAGATTTGGAGCGGAGCCGCTGCGTTGTTGATACATTTCGTGACGTCGAGCCCAACGGTCACGGAGCGTCTTTTTGGATCGAAATGATCGGCAGGCTTCGCAGTTCTCTTCGTTGTGTTCTGGTGACAAACACAAGTTGCACACTTCGTGCAAGTTGGCGCAGGGGTACTTAGCATGACACCCGGGACAGAATTGAAATGGAGTCCGTTGCATCTACTGCGAGCTGGCCCGACGCGGTTAGGCCCAACGGCCTTCCACAAAGTTGTCGACTGAAGATTTTGGAATCAATACGTGGAGATGGGAAAACGCGATCGAGAAACAATACCCTCAAGGGTAGTGGATTGCGCACCGTGGGGAAGCGAAGGACGGTGTCGAACCGGAGCACAGCAATACACGTCCTAACCCGATGGCGGAAAAAACAATCTAACAATCGAGTGCCTCGAACACAACATTTCCGTCTGTTGAAATTGCGGGAGAACAGGTGGGATCTTTGTGCAATAAACCTTTTTGCCTTGAGGCTGATTACCGAGTTACCAACTAGCTTCAAAAGGAGGCTAGAACTGGATTGACAATGCCCTTGGAAGAACAATCAACTATATACTTCTCTGTGAATAAAAGCAGTTTAGGTGAGAAGATAGAATGCACACGCGAGTCTGATAATGTAATTTTCAAGGTCCCAAGTTTTTAACGACACTCCAGAGGTTCTCTACAGCATCTCCACTTGATGCTAGAAAGGCTATCTTTGGCTGATGGCATAGAGGTTTACAGGAGACTATGGGAAAACCCCCTTGATCTGGACCTCAGCTTGGTGGCCCATCTCACTTGGTCAGCCCCCGGAACCCAAATAGAAAGATAAAAATCTAGGAGTTTAGTTTGATTCCAAACTCTCCTTTGAGGATCAGATCAGAAACACTGTGGGCAAGTGCTTCGGTACCCTTAAGGCCCTTGGAAAAATCTTAGACTTAATTCCAACAAAGTCTCGTAAAACTATTGTGCATGCTCTTATTACTTCCCAAATGGACTATTGCAATGTCCTGTATCTCGGAGCCACTAAGGGCAGTCTCAACTCGTTTCAGAGAGTTCAAAATGCCGCGGCTAGGCTTGTGCTCAATCTCCCCAGAAGATCCTCGCGTGGGAAGTTCGCAACCAGTTGCACTGGCTTCCAGTAACCCAAAGAATTACGTATAAAGCCATGTGCTTCTGCCGCCGCATTCTTCACCAGCAAGGCCCCAAATACCTGCATTTCATGATTCAGCCATACATCCCCTTGTCGCGATCTGAGATCCTCTGCAGCAAAACTAGTCAGGTTGCCTTGGGCAATGAAAGCCAGACTGGGGGCATGCTGTTTCTCCTTTTTGGCCTCCAAAATGTGGAACTCCCTTCCTTATGATCTGAGAGCGGCACCCTTGGAAAAATCTTTCAGAAGCAAACTGAAAACCTGCTGTTCCGTACCTCTTGATACTTTCCCGTTGTCTTTTGATTCTTGTTCATCTCTTTGTCTGTTGGTCAGGGACTCAGCACGAGGACACACAGTCTGGTGTTACCAAGCGATTTACAAAACGCATTATTATTTAGAACAGGCTTCATACTTGGTCGACTGCCACCACTACAAAACCGCAGATCAGCATGGACGCTCTGGATCAGCTGGTGCCTGGAATGGGGTCTTGAGGATGGATGTGGTAAATATAAAGACTATTGTTTCAGAGCTGACAGGTGAAGGTTTGGCCTCCAGTTCAGTTAATTACCTCTAATTCACCATTTCAGCTGGAATATCCAGGTGTGGCGAGTCCCCACAGAAGGACATCCCTTGGCTTGCAAGCTGCTTTTGGGAGATTAGATTAATGAATCCCTGGAAACCAAGCATATTCAAGCTTAGATACATGAACAAAGCCTTGAGTCAATTTCTTTGCTAGGTCCCAAATAATGACCTTTACAGAAAGAAAATAACAGGCAAGCTGACAAAGTTATGTTTGATTTTGTGAAGAAGACATGTTTATTATTTGAACTATGGATTTGGTATGATGACTAAATCCAATGTGCAATCAATTTCCTACCCTTGTTTTCCAGAAGCCCTAAATTTGTGATGATTATTTATATGAACAGAGGAAGATAACAAGAGAACTTAGGTTTAGGGAGCTTAGAAGTTCCGCCTATGCATGAGGAAAACAGGCAATCTGAAGACTTTACAGAGTAGACTCTCCTTTTAGTTCCTCACAGAATTGTACTTTATTTCAAGAGACTCTTAGGAAATGTTTTTTGGTTATCATTATATATGTTATTTTGTTTTTTGGTCGCTGAGTTACAGTAAACAAACATGAGCATAACCTTCGCCTCTGTATCCTTAACAGATATTACATTTTCCTTTACAGCAGCTACAAACGTTTTCATTTTTATTGAGAACATTTTACTTCTTGTTCTGTGACTCTTTCTTGGTAAGGCCAATTGACCATAATTAAAGAACTTTTCAATATCCCACTTATTATTCTGTATGAAACCAGTGTTTTTCCTGTGACTGGTCCTCAACCTGCCAAAACACTGCCACATCTCCCAGCACCTGCGCACACTCCACTGGCTCCCCGTCGAGGCGAGAATCACCTTCAAGATGCTCACCCACGCACACAAGGCCCTCCACGGCACCGGACCAGCATACCTGAACAGCCGACTCAAATTCCACGCACCCCAAAGGACCCTACGTTCAGCCCAGCTCTCCTACGCCGTGGGCCCCCGCACCAGAAAGACCAGATCGGGAGGCCGCTCCTTCTCCTTCCTCGCGGCCAAAGCATGGAACGCCCTTCCGCTCCACCTCAGACAGACATCGCTCCCCATCTTCGCAAGAAACCTCAAAACCTGGCTCTTCGACAGACCCCCTCCTTGATGGAATGGAACCTGCACCCCCCCACCCCCACCCCCACCCCTAGCGCCTTGAGACCCTTACGGGTGAGTAGTCACGATTTAACAAACCCCTGATTGATTGATTGATTGATTGACATCATATGCCATTTCATCATTGGGCCCACAAAAACAGCTGATGCCCTTTAGTATGCAGCATACTTATTCTAAAATCAAATCTTAAAAGAAGAGACATCAAAGCTCAACTAAAGAATTGTCCAGTACTAACCAACAGCAATTCATTCTATTACAATGAAGAGCTACTGCCTAAACAACATGATTAAAGTACCTCAGTCCAAGCACTACTTCAGCTAGTTTTGAACAGTTTTTTCTGCAGCAAAGTTTTTTTTCACAATGACACAAACTCCTTACCCGTAATAAATCATCTATCCTTCCTTCCTTCTTCTCCAGGTCAGAGTTCTTGCTGTTTTCTAAAGCACATATTTTGTCCATAGTGAGGTCGGACTGCAGAGTGAAGAAAACCAAAGAATTCGTTTTATATGACAGAACAAGCATACATTAATCTACTTCTAATCATGGACTGCAATACACTTTTAGAAGTTTTACTTTCCTGACCCCTGCTCAGGTGGCATTTGCACTTTAATTGTGGTTCTGCTACACAAAAGGTATTCACTTATTAGAATCAGAATCTTTCTTATATGTAACCTTGTTTTCTATCAACGGTATTCTGTCTGAACCTATTAACAGTACATTATATTTTTTTAATTTGAAAATGCATTCAAATAATGAAGACGTCCATAAAGGGCAACCTTTTCTCAATTGAGCAGCCAAATCAGCAAAAATATATTCCTCTGAAACAAGCATTGGCAGAGTCAATGGGTCTCACGTATGGGAGAGCTATTGGCTTTGTCAGTATCTTTTAGCCATGTTGTACAGCAACATCGTGGCTGCCATGCAGTATCGCTGAAAGTTACGACGGGAAAACGCTATAACACGGCCAGCGCTGACGTGAAGGAGCAGTGATCTGTTTTCTCCGTAGGGGATTACGCTCTACCTTCACTCGTCAGAGTTGAAGGTTGCAGTTTTAGCCCTGTATATAAAGACGGTGCCAAAAAAAGGCCATGCAGAATAGGAAGCGCAGTGCCATTTGCAAGTTTGTAGCAACTTGACACCAGTTTTTGTGACTTTTGGGCACTTGTTTATTCTGGAAGGACAGGAGGGGGCAAGCAGCAATGAGGGTGGCCAGGTAGGACAAGCAACAATGGAGGAGGAGTGTGGGGGGTAGGGCAAGCAACAATGCAGGAGGGTGGGGGAGGAAAGAGTGCAACTAAAAGAGAAAAAAATTACCTCTGAAAGAGGCGAACAGTGGAAGGGCAGTGGGCAAGGAAAGCGGTACTTGAGCTATGCTCCAGGGTAGGGAAGTGAAGCCAGCACTTGCTGACCAAAGAGAAGTGATGATAATGACAAACTATGGTAAGCAATGACTCTCCAAGCCTTCTAAGTAAACAAAATGTCTTGCAAGCGACAGCACACATGCAAGACCTAAAATATAGGGTGTGGGAGTGAGGGAGGGGAAACTGCCTAGGAGATGATGGTGGCAACCACACAAACAGAAGAGCATAACTGTGACCCCAAAACATTAGTATCCTGCCGGAGGGGAAACAGCCTTCTCCTCGCATCTTTTATAATGCAGTCTTTACCTCGCAGATTTTATCACCCAGCCTTTACCTCGTAGCCTTTACCACCCAGTCTTTACCATGCAGGTAAGTACTAATAGGGTATGTGTACCTTTACCTCGCTGGACTTTACAATACAGGTATTTTTAACAACATACTTTTAATGTTATTTTAAAAAAAGTGATTTTAGGGTTCAGAGGTGGGCAACGGTAAAGGAGGTAAGGTGACTTGAGAGTTGAAGATGAGGGATGAACAGAGGTACAGGAAGGTGATGGCAACTTGAGAGTTCAGGGGTGGGTACAGGTAAAGGGTCGTGAGGGTTTCTTGAGGGTTCAAGGTGGCTAGAGGTAAAGGAAGGTGAGGGTGACTTGAGGATTGTGGGGTGGGTAAAGGTAGGTGAGGGTGACATGACTGCTCTGGCGTGGGTAGAGGTAAAGGGAGTTGAGAGTGACATTGAGGGTTTAGGGATGGGTATAGGTAAAGGTAGGTAAGGGTGACTTGAAGGCTCTGGGGTAGGTAAAGGTTGTGGATGATGACTTGAAGGCTCAAGGTTGGGCAGAGGTAAAGTTGGCTTGAGGGTTATGGGTGGTGAGGGTGACTTGAAGGTTCAGGGGTGACTAGAGGTAAAGGGAGGTGAGGGTGTCTTGAGGAGTCAGGGGTGCGCAGAGGAAAAAAAGAGGTGAGGGTCACTTGATTGTATAGCATATGATATGATACTATCATTGTACAGTAAAGTATGGTATGGGTTGTCATTTTATAGTATGGTATACTTTTGGCTATTGTTGCCTGGCATGTTATGGGGTGGCCTGTTATTTTATAGTATGATATGGTATGAACTGTCATTTTGTATGGTATGGCATCTTGTTGTATAGTATGTTGCGGTATGGTTTGCTATTCTTGAAACAAAATGGCATAGTATTGTTATGGTATGTTATGGAGTGGTATATCATGGCTTGTTATATAGTATTTAATGCTATGAGTATGGTATGGCGTGTTATTGGGGCGTACAACCAACGAACTGGGAGAAGCACGCATACACATGCATTTAGACAAACAGACAAACAATGATATCCCCAGTTGGTACAATTTAAAAACATGTAATTTATGTTGTCTTTCACAAATTGGGTAGGAAAGTGTCATCACACAGAATGTGACCAAACGGAGGATGACAAACAAATGCACCCTTAGTAACTTTATTAAAATGTAATACATTGTGTTGTTATGCGGCTCGGAAAAGACTGGAAAATGAAGTCTTGTATAATGTGGAAAGCAAACAACAACTAAGGGTAGCGACAGGCCCAAGACAAAAAAGCAAAAACTAAGGGACATAAAAGCAGATAAAAAGTGAGATAGAGAAGCAGATGTGTGTGTGAAAAATACCTACAAATACACATTCACAAAAAAAAAATACCACAATCCAAGCACAAGGAGCACAGAAGAACACTAATCAAGAAATCAATCAGTATTCAGTCCATGCATCAAGGAAGAAAACAAAAGCATTCAGATAAGTGAAGCAGACAAGCTCAGACGCGTTAGCCAATGAAAAGAAAGAAAATAAGAGTGCCAATGAAGCTAACCAATGGTTAGTAATCGGCGGGCTGAAATGCCCTTTTTAGAGTATTTTTCCCTTTTTTTTTTTTTTTTTAAGAGACAAAATATTGTTGACAAAAGCGACAGCGCATGCACAATGTCATAGGCAAGACCTACAAATAGTATGTAAACATCTTTAAAAGTGAAAACCAAAAGAGAAACGTAGCTTCTGTCTTGGTCTGTGATCACAGCGAAAACTGGCACTCCTTTTTTAAGGAATTCCTGATTAAATTTGACGAGACCGCGTTCTTGATTAGGAGCAACTGACAGATGCGGCACATCCTATATCCTGAACGAGCTATATTGGATTTATTGCATAGATGATGACAGATCCGAATTTATTTCCCATACATGAGTGATGCTTACATGATTGTAGTTACCTATGAGTTGTCTACCTTTTTGGGCCCTGATGACTCCGCAACAAATTGATGCTTAGATGTTGAAACATCGACATACATGTGTTGGCTTTAAACGAATACTTGCTAGAAGAACAACTCATTTGGTCATTGGGGACAAGGGTTTACTGCTGAAAAATTAAAGCATTTTTAAAGTCAACTTATTGTTTTTACAAAAACAGTGCACCATATTGCTAACTATCCTGCACTACTCACTTTACAAGGAGCACCTACTATCATTTTGTGGAAGTCTGTATGTACAATTTATCTATTGGTATGTTTATGCAATGCATATACCTGAAGCATGCACAGGCTTGTGCATCTAAATATACAGGTACTTGCTTAAACCACTGAAAGGTTTTTGAGTTCTATTTTTGTTCACACTTTTTGTTTGCCTTGGAAGTAAAGGCTGTCTACTTCTCAGTATCGAACCATTATTTGTTTCTTATTAAATTTGATGAGAAGCAGGGTTAGCGGGCTTGCCTTTACAAAATTACTGATAAGGAAATGCCTGAAAAGAAATTTGCTGCAGATTTTTGGTTGAACTGTCACAAAGAATCTGAGGCAACAGAATTCATTAAACATCGATTTAACACAAAACAAAACTGCTCAAAAATAAAGAAAGAATGAAATTGGGCAAAAGTTTGAAACTGCACTGTTAATTTATACTCCGCAGGCCTTAACCAGGAAGATTATTCAAAGTAAAAAATAGTAAAGGTTTGAAACAACCAATCCTAAACTATGATTTTGCCCACAGAAAGAAGGTAAGATGTTTAAAAATTTCAGAAAAATACACAAGCGGCAGTATTAGAATTAAAGATATATAACGTTTCCTTCTCACTCAACGGATACTGTGAGATACTATAAACAGAGGAACAGCACCGCAAGTTGAAACTGACTAGGAAATGCGGACTAAAAGGACATGTGGACTGTAAAAATAATTTATGCGAACCAATTAAATACGGAGGTCTGATCCATTGGCTGTCGGTCTCTGAACAATGAATAGAGCTTAAAAAAGATATAAACTGTTGGCCAAGTAGTCACCCCAGAATGTCCACCACTGAAAAACGTCTGTAGAGATCAGATCATCAGTGCTGTTGTACAGTGTATTTTGCCAGAAAAAGGCCTGTTTACGTTATGGTGGAAAGTGATTATAGAAAGCACCATCCACCTAGCTATAGTTTTGTTGACAGTCATTTGCATTTACATTAATCGCTTGTTTTTTTCCAAACATCTTAAACACACTCCTAATATCAATGACAAGAGAGCTCTTTGCCTGACCCAGTGTCCAGAAATGATGTAAGAATATATTGTTTGGTTCAAGTTAAAAAGTTAAATGACTTAGGAAAAGCCCTTAAGCAAATCTTACTATGATAGAGTACATGCATAGAACCTAAAGCTCATTGACAATCCAAGCGAAGTTATAGATATTAAGAAAGATAATTTCTTAAATGAAAGTGATAAACTCAAAATTAGGGTACTTTGTGGGTGAAGAGGGGTAAACTAACATAGGATGATGTTTAATTCCTAGAAAGGGATAAGCCTTGTAACTGAGATGGACGACTTTTTACCTGACCTGAGGGGCCATTTTCTGTAAGTAGAAATGGCAGCTAAGTGCAAAATAAAAAGCTAACTACTGAAAATAAAGCAGCACTGTTCATTCTTTGCACGTTCTTGTGCTCACCTACCTCTCCAGATACTAGGTGCATATGGAGATCTTGCAAGAAAGACGGCTGGCCTCTTTCTGGATATCCATGCCATAATCTGGCAGGCTTGGCTGGCCATATTGTAGACCTTACTGCTCACTGAGGAAGCAGGAAGATGAGCACAGTGATGAGAGCAACATCATCTTTAGGTGTGAGTGTAATTACCAAAGACCTCCACTGTGGCTTAATAGAGAGGTGAGAAGGTCTGGCCACCACAACTATCTTCCCCAACCAAGAAAAATGAGACTTCTTATTCTCTTGCATTGTAAGTTTTTGACAATTAAGTTAGGCAACAGATATACAGGAGGAAAGTCATGTGAATGTCTTCAACCAGTTTTTCCAAAGAGCATTCCGTTCGAAGCATGGCTCAAGAAACTTTGATGCGTTTGTCAGGATTTTGTAACTAACAAATATACATGTGATGAACCAAATGCCTCTAAAATCTTGGAAAGGTCCTCATTATTTAGCACCCATTCATGGCCTTCTAGAAGGTGTCTTTGAGCTTTTCTGATTTTGATCCTAAAGGTTTGGGACTGAGATCAGTCCTTTCCAAATAGCATTCTGATCTGGTTCTCAGCTTTCTTGTCCTGTTCTATAAGTATGGTTGTGGATAAATAGAAGGAAATATTGCAGGGACATGTATACTGCCTTAAGGCACCAAAGGGACCACTCTCCACCCTTTAATCGCTGCATCTGTTACGATGACGTCTGTCATTGGAGATTTCTGAAAAGGGACTCCGTGGAGCACGTTCAGTATGTTCTTGTTCAACCTCTTGCACAACCATGCTAAGAATTGTAGAGCGTCATTGATGACTATACATTTGTCCCAAACTACTGTCTGAGACCAGTGGTCTTACATACATTCCTGAAGAGTACCATATGTGGAATCTGGGATTCAGTATTTTGTACTATGAAGTGCAGGAGTTAATTGGGCCCGACTATTAGAGGGATCTCCTCTGGAGAGGACACTTGATAAATCACCATCTGTCCTGCAAAGGAAAGACTTTTGCGAATCGTTTTTGGTATTGGCCCTAATATCGAATGAAGAACGCATCAGACAATCACCAAGTCTCCTCTGATTTCTTGCCTGAGGTCCGGAAGAAGAAGAACAGCTGACTGAAAGTTGTGTAACAGTTTATGAACTGACGTGACCATGGGCAGGAGTGGATAGACAAAGATGCCTCTATACTAGAGCACGGCAGCTCTTCCTGGCTTGCACTTGGAAATGCTTGAGGAGCAGACTTTAATCCAAATGAGAACCATGTACTGGTCTTTTGAAATCACATGGCAATTAAAAAATCACCGGGTTTTCAATCAACAAAGAGCTTTTTGCTATGCATAAAAGCCGTTTTACAAGATATTATGAAACCATTTCCAAATCGAAAATCTCAGGCAGCATGAATAGGGCATCCCTGTGCTAGTTATGAGCCACCAAGGTTTGTGACTGCAATTTTGGTTGCTAACCATGAATGCCACAAATTGCCACCTGTCAAATGAATACTTCTAGGGAATCTATTTTGCAGCTCACTGTGAATGGACAGTTTGCAATGCAACCTATAAGTACATAGGCACATCGTGTTGGGACTTAAAGTGTGGTGCATGGCTCGGCAGAGAGTGCGTCCATGCCCTATGTTGATCTCCTGGCAAGTCGCTTGAAATCTGCTGTAGATCATGTTGATCTCTACCTCGGTGAATATGACAATCCTGCATGTTCACTGAGAGTGTCCCTGTTTATATGGATGAAGACCACAGAGCTTGGCTCCGAGGTCGAGGGGACATGCACAGCGCACTCCTCTTCTTTGGAGAGTGGCTACTGTCCTCTCAACCAAGGCTGTGACAGAAAATGACAGTGGTGGCATCTATACCTGTTTACTTTAGGAGGGTTGCTTATCAGCTCCCTCCTAGTAAAGTCTGTAAAGTCTCCCTTTCCTGCATTCTTTTAGACACTGTCATATATGAGATGTGTGTTTTGAAAGCCAGTGGGTTGAGTGAGGATGGTGAGAAATTATGATTAATATGAGCAGAGCTGCTTCCTGTTCTGCTGGACATTTCAGCTCCCATGTGCCCTTTTCTTATTCCTTGTAAAAGCTTGGTGGGTTGAGGTAGGCACTAGCTCTTATTTGTGTTTAGCTCAGACTCCCTCTGCTGGGACGACCTCCTTCCTTTCTGTTGGGCGACGGTCATGGCCTCCAGGTCTGGCGTTTATTAAAATTTCTCTCTGGGGTGTTATGCCGGACAGGTCCCAAAATACTGGGAAGGGGTGCAGCAGGCCCTCCTCATATGCACTGATCACGCAGTGAACATGCAGGAAATATGCCCCAGGATTGGAGGGGCACCCAGGATTCAAAGTAGAAGATGATTAGATCAGCCTGTCAATTACAGAATGTTAAGTCTGGCCTGATCGGCCTATTGGTTGTTCAAGGTTGTTCCCCCTTTCTGACAAGACACCTCCACAAGGGTTTGTATACGAAGCTGAGATTCAGGAGTGGAATCCAGGCAGGTTGGATTGCCATTCTCCTTTCCAACAGTGTTTGGAATTGAAAAGGTGTCTCTGTGATGGATTACCTGTGAAAGGAATGTGCCAGTCTGGCTGAAGAAGCTGGGCTTCAGCTCATCGTTTGGCATTCTAGCAGAGAACGGGCTGTCTGTGATGCTTGTGGAGGCGATTGCACTTTGAAGCACAAGGAGACTGGAGAGAGCTGCTCAAGATAAGGAACATTAACATCAAGGGAGACGGAAAAAGATCCATATTGTCACTGAAGGCGAGACTGCTTCACCCCTGACCCCTCCCCTGTGCTGTGGGAGCCTGTGGGGCTTTCAGTTACCATCTACAGCTGGTGAAAGAGTGCCCTGTTGAAAAACTTACCATCTGAACCCTCGGCCCCTGCCATGACATTCATAGTCTCCAGCTTAGTCCTTGCCTGTCCTGCACTAGAAGCAAATAGTACCATCCCCATGGGTGTCCTGCTAATAGAACATATAGACTGTGGCCAGTGGGCTCTGTGCTGCTGACCCCCACCCACCTGTCCTCTGAGGGTATCAGGGCGGATAGGCATGCTGGCCAGCCTCTATCTTCCTGGAGCTAGCCCAGTGGCTACTAGACTAGGGGGACTCCAGTAAGGGTACCAAGACACCAGGCACCCCTAACCAGACCCCATGACACCACTAGCGGGTATTCATGAAGGAAGGGTGGGCAATTCTGTTGGTATGGGTTGGTGGGACAGTGGACAGACCAGGAACATTTGACTTCATATCTACTGCTGAAACCACATCACTGTAATACAAGTATTGGTACCATTGGTCTAGCTTTGAAGAGTAACCCAGTGCACTGTGGTTTGTTAGATGCAAAGTTAACTGTTTTTTTTATAGTGCCTAACATCTAGAAGCTGTAATGCTGTTTGAGGTCAGAACTCAGGACCATAGGGTTGTAGACAATTCTGATTTTCGCTGTGTATCTTAGTTTTATGTGTAGTATATTTTTGTGTGTGTATTAAAGTACTTTTTTTTTTATAAAGTAAAGCACTCACTGGACATTGAGCTTCCTATCTGGTATTTAGGTGTAAGTGTATTCAGGCTGTCTAACTCATCTCACCATTTTGAGCAAGCATTGGACTGCTCTGTCTCGCTATCATGAGAGAGTCAAGGGCTGGAGAGGAGTACTTGGCTATCCATTTTGGAGTTCAGTAGTATGGTGGTCCCAAGACACCAGTGGTGAACAACTCCAATCGATGCAACTGGAGACCAGTAATCCAGCTGCCCTGATGGCCCAAAAAAGCAGTCGTCATACATCGCAAATTCACAAACCAATCGGTGTGCAATCTGCGCATCCTGCTTTGTGAATGGGTATTACTGCAAGAGGCCCAAAGTACCAAATTTGGTATTTTGGAACCAACAACACTATATTCTTTTATAACAGACTTCACGTCAACCATTCTTTCCAAAACAATCTTAACATACTTGGATGGTTGGTTGTTGAACCTCCAAATGGATTTCTGTCTATTCAACAAAATATGAAGCACCCATCCAATCTGTTTCTTACTACCTTAAGCCACTAGAGAAAACTGTTGGAAAGAGTCCCTCCTACTCGAGTGCTGTGTGGTATAGGAAGCGCGAAGCGAGCCACTGGTCAAGAGGGGAAGCATTTCCTGCAAATGCAGAAGACTGTTGGGACCATCCCTCTCTGGAAGCATTTTGTCACCGTAAAAAAAAGCCATTGTTGTTGCTACTACTGAGTTGCTGTAAATATCTTCACCTCAAAGTTTTAGAGCTCATGACCTCTAATCTACCTATTGACACAGAAATTCGGTGACACTTTGTGCTTCAAGACCAACTTCATTCAACATCTCAACTTCATTCTTCATGCACTGAATCTCATCTTATGCAAGGCTACTGAAAAGAGAAGCCCCGGTGAAAGTCAGGTGCATGGTTTTTAGCCAAGACTTCAGCATAAGAGAAGCTAAATAAAGCCAGAAGGAAGGGAGTGGCCATGTAAGTATCAAAGAGTCGAAACATCAACCCACTCTTTATCTACACTCATTTAATGATGAAAGGTAATCAGACCTAGATTTTAAGACTTCATGAACATTTACCCCGCTTCCTATACGAAAGAGCACTGCAAATCTATCAAAACAAGGCAAAGTAGAGAAAAGTTGTTCTTCTGGAGGTTTCCACTGTCTGGTTAACTTTCCTCACAATCGCAACCATTTTCAAGCTTTTACTCTGGATGTGGAGCACAATGCATTGTAGCATTTTCTTTTGCAGCTGACACTACTACAATTGATGCATCTCACAAACGAAAAAAAGGAGTCAAATCCATTGTGGCACTCTTCAATTCCCTTTCCACGGGTTTTACAGAGAAGGGAGTGAGAAAGGTATGCATATTTGGTTCAATTACAATTTTAATCACCAAAACCAACATAGACAACATAGATGGCAAATGCTTTATAATGCAGAAATTGTACTCCTTTATTTAAATGTAAAAAAAATCTATTAAAAATCACTTTTACTAATTAAAGGCCAATAACCAAGTTTGGATCGGAATTTTTAGGTACACTAATCAAAACAGTAGAAAATTCTCAGCAATACTTTAAAGCTTAGACTGATTTTGTGAAACCCTGCAAAAACATTCCAGCACCTCAAGAATTTTTGTGACGATCTGACATTGTTTTTACCTTTAAAAATGCAGAGCATTTATTAAAACCAAAAATATTTTAACTGTCCACAACTGCACCACCTCTGTTCTTCTCATTATGAGTTATTATTGACGCATGTTGGTCTTGTCTTCCAGGACCCATGGAGGAAGTACTTAAATAACAAGTTAATTACCTTGGGTAACACCGTATCTGATAGAGACTATCAAGATGCAGATTGCCGATCTTAGAATATTCTGCAGGCGTCAGACTGGAAACAGAAATTTTCAAGCAGTACCTCTGCAGTGGAAGATAGCGGTGTTCGGCTGGGCATCAATGGCACCATCTGTGCCACAAGTGATGTGTAATGTGCCTATAGAGGCGCCACCTCAGCGCACTGAAATCAGTTTCTTTTCGTGACATTTTCACCTCAGAAGCCAAGACAGAATACTGATGCACCAGTGTGCAGACACTAGGCACCTAGGAAGGTATCCCTATGCGGAGAAATCAATTTGCATAGAGGAAAGGATGGGTGGGTCAGTAAGGAATTGCGGCTGGATAGAGTCCCTACCAGATACGGCGCTGCCGAAGGGAAGTACCTTGTTCATCTGATATGCTAGCTGCAGATTTCTTACCTTAGAATAGAGTACCCAAGCAATACATCCCAGGACGTGGGACTGCAAACAGATTTAGACCAGAAAATCCTTGAGGACAGAACAAGAAAAGTGCCCTGCACAACGGACCCAACTGTCCAAGCAGCAGTGCTTGGTGCAGACACGCCCAAGTTGCCACTTAAAAGATGTCCAGGACAGGGACTCTGCGAGCGAATGCAGTGGTCACAGCTTTGGTCTGGTGGAATGTGCAGCAAGCGCTCAGGGGGGTTTCTTCTTGGCCAGTGTTCGGCAAATTTTCATGCAGAGTACACTCCATTTTGAGATGGCTCTTTTCTGCACAGCCTTTTCTTTCTTCGCCATGACGAACCCAATGAAGAGTTGTTTGTCCAGTCTCTCCTCCTCTTTGGAAGGATGAGGAAGAGCAAAGAAAGGAGGCAGAATGATGTTCTGGCCCACATGAAAGGGTACCACCACTTTCAGCAGGCAAGAGGCATGTGTTCTCAAAACCGGTTTGTCTGGGGGGGAAAAGTTGGGTAAGGAGAAAGCATGGAGATAGCCTGCAGTTCATTAACCCTCCTGGCCGATGTAATGGGCAGAATAAAAGCTGTTTTTAATACTCAAAAGGCGCAGAGGGCAAGCGTGCACAGGGCTAGCACATCAGGATAAAGTCAAAATTAGGTTAAAGTCCCTTCGGGGCATGATGAAGGGTTTTGGAGGGAACATATGTTGTAGTCCTTTTAGGAAACGAGTCACAGCAGGTGACTTAAATAGAGAGGGCTGATCTGGCAACAGCAAGAACAACGATATGGCCGAAAGATACCCTTTAACTGTGCCCAAAGTAAAGCCTTACTGGGCTAGAGAGACAACAAACAACAAATCCTCAGACAAAAGGTGCAGAAATGGTATCAACATTTTTGAAAGCACATCAAGCCACAAATTTGTCGCAATGGCAGGTGTGAATGGTCTTGGCTAAGGGACGCCTGGCTGCCAGAATGACATCACAGACTTCTGTAGGGAGGTTAAAAACTGTCAACTGCCGCCACTCAATCTCCCCATGCATGAAGGCAGAGCATGCGCAGGTTCTGGTGCCGGACACCACCCTGTTGCTGTGAGAGAAGATCCTGCTGAAGGGGTTACCAGATCAAGGACCGTTGCTCATGCTCAGGAGTCCGGGATACCATACTCTCAGTGCCCAATCCAGAGCCACAAGAATGATATGGGCCTGGTCGTTTGTGATGTTCTTGAAAACTTTAGGCAGGAGTGGTATCGGTGGAAAGGGGTACAGGAGGCCTGAGCTCCACTTGAGAGGAAAAGAGTCTCCAAGCAAGAGTTGCCTCAGAAACTCCAGCATGATGAAGTGCTGGCATTGAGCATTCTCTGCGGTGGCAAACGTATCTAACCAAGGTTCTCCTCAATCACTGATGAGACATTGTACCATCTCTGGATGGAAATGCCATTCGTGATCCGTTAGGTATCGATGTCTGAGTTCGTCCGCTAAGGCGTTCAGAGCCTGTCAGATGTTCAACCACCAGGAATATGTCCAGATGTTCCAGCCATATCCAGAGATGCAGGGCCTCTTAACAACGGGGTCCATGACCCCACCCTGTCCTGCTCGTTGCAATACCACATAGCAGGTGTTGCCCATGAACACCTGAACCAGCCCTCCCTGGATAGAAGGAAAAAAGGCTTTCAGTGCCAAGTGAATCACCCTCAACTCCAACAGGATGTGGAGCTTAGACTCCACAGACGACCAGAGTCCTCTGATCTCCACCTCTACCAGATGACCGCAAAAACCCAGAAGTTAAGCATCTGTCACCATTGTATGAGTGGGGAAGGAAGAAGAGACTGCCTCGGACCCAATCGTGGCTCTTCTGCCACCACTACAGGTCTTTTTTATCCAACAGATTCCCCTGATGTTGCGCCGACTGAGACTTCAGGTCCCACTGCAAAGCCTGTAATTGCCAGCGGACATGTGTTACCATTAGGATGCAGGAAGCCATGATGCCCAGCAGCCTCAGAGTCAGTCTCATCCCTTCTAGGACTTTAGGATCCTCCTCCCAGGCCAATTTTGTCATTCCTAAATTTAAAAGAGCCACCTGGGGAGGCAAGAGCTTTGCAGTGGCTACTGCCAAACTCTGGAATTCGATGCCTTTGAAAACAAGCATTGGCATAGCCAATAGGCCTCACCTTTGGGACCTTTTAAGTGTTTAGCCATGCAGCACATGCATACACAAGAGGAAGGACACTGAAAAAACCACGCAAATATGCTTAAAAAAAAAAAAAGGAAATGCCATATTTAGAATGTTGAGTGGCTTTTGCGTTGTGCAGAGCCAGTGGAGCTGGTGTTGGGTAGTTCAGTTGCTCAGGACTTTGAAGTCTTTGGTGTATCTGCCTTTCTGGTTTGATTCTTCTGATTGCTTTTGGTGGGGAATGTCACATACCGTCTCGAAATGCCGGCCTTGAACCTGGGGAGCCCATTTCAAGTTTTGGCTTGCTTTCAACGTGCCACGCTCCTGTTGCAGTTTGGGATACGGATAATGCAACTGCTGTGTCTGTCCCCTTTTCTAAGCAACAGGGACAGTTCAGACACGCAGAGGTCTTTGAAAGGCTGGGAGTGCGGGGACAGAGTCAGACACATGGCAGGTGCCCTTGACATGAATCTCTGCCTGACCTTCTATTCAAAGGTCCTGTCCTGGTAGTTGATACATCTCCAGAAACTACCCGTAAGCAGTATTGCAGGGTAGGCCGTGCCCCATTTTAGACTCCACCACCCCTATCAGGATTAGGAAGGAAGAGCTGCCTGCTGCTTTTTGCCCATACTGGAGTGAGGGGGTCAGGCGCTGTGTAATCCCCCAGTGGTTCACTCAGAGTTGGGGCCTCAAGCTTTTTCACTCCCCACCTGCCCTTAAGCAACGGAGGAGCTGTTTCCATATCACCCCAAGAAAAGGTGGTGCTCATCCGTCATTCTCCCTCTTTCTGCCCGCCCCCCTCCCCCCACCCCCTCCGTTTTGCACAAGGGGCGGAGGGGTTGGTGCTGTTGCTGCGCCGGTAAACACAGTTCTCCAGGGACCGGGGGCCAGCCGAGAGGACCTGTTACCGCCCCTAATGGGGGGGGACAGGCAGCGCATGCAGGAGACAGACTTCTGAATCAGCAAATAGTTGTGGACGCGTGCCAGCATCTCCCGGCTTGGTCTGCTCTGGCGCCTGCAGCGATCCAACCAGCACCCTGCATTAACCTCGTTAAATAAATATTCCACTTTACCCAAAGATTAATGTATTTTATAGGCGGGTCGTTCCGTCTGCTCACTACACCACAGCCTCTGGTAACCTCACGCCATGCTGCCCTCACTCACCAGGAGAGAACTGGGTCACTGAAACAAAGTTCGAGCCTCAGCGTAGGTTTAGCAAAAAAACAAAACAAACAAGAATAGCGGCGGTATAAAAACAAATGGAGGAGAGATTGGGAACACGAAGCACGGTTGAGGGGGCAGTGACCTGCACGACAAAGACAGCTGGAATGAAAACACACGGCGCGTTGTGTTTAAATAGTAACCTGATCCACGAGGACACGAGGAATGCAGCTGCCACCCTGCGCGCCGCTGCTCGCTCCCGAGAGCAAAACGCCGTGGGAGTGAAAATTAAAAAAGGTCGGACATGCACCCCGCCTTTAGCCATTTGCGTGCTTTCATTAGTGAAATACACACGCAGAAGCCAATCCTATGTGTGGGAGGAGTCAGACCCACACGGAGAAGTTTAGAGTACTTACAAGACGCCTCGCAGCGCATGCACGCTGGCTCAGGCTCGACCTAATAAAAACCTTAAAAAATCTGTTTATCTTTCGTAAGGTTCTTAAAACCTGGCTGTTTAACAATTAGCTCAGGACTACTTTTCTGTCCCTCCTTGACGTCTGGTTCTATCCTTTACCCTGGTCCACTCTCTGGGAGTCAGCGCCTAGACACCTGCGAGTAGTAGTGTGCTTTAGAAATCTTAATTTCATTTCACCAAAATCCAGAAACAAATAGGCTGAAACATCAGAATCATATCCTGAATAACCTGGACTTGCCGCTCCGAAGGATAGGCCCAAAACTGCACTGTGTCCAGAATAGCTCTGATGAGATGAAAGGGAGCATCTGAGAGGGAGTCAGGTGTAACTTCGGCACGCTGAGAGTGAACACCAGCTGAAAATACTTGTGGCCCACCGTGAACCGAAGAGAACACCTGTGGGCAGACGTCCTCAAGTCCAGCACTACCATCCAGTCCCCAGGATCCAAGGCAGACAGAACCTGAGATTTCTGGAACCTCTTCAAACGGAGACACTTATCCAAAATGAATGCTACCTCCAAAGAGCTGCCTGTAAATAGCAGCAAAAATAACAATGAAGATATGTTGACCCTCTTATTCTGGTAAGCAATGTAATACAACATTTTTATTTTATACCTATAGTTATTTAAATGTTCTTAAACAGTTAGGAATACCTAGAATATGAAATTATTAAAGTACCAGCAATCATCGCAAATTTATGTTCATTTTTGTTCCGTTTCAATGAGGTTAAAAAGGAAATAAGGAACATCTCTAACTTACCAGATATCTTTAATCTTTGTGATTTCTGAACTGTCTCAGACTGTTTCACAATCGTGTTCGGTTGACCCTTTGATGTGTAAAGCCATAGTCGCCCAGCAGATGTCGTATTACTGCCACCCAATACGGACGTGCAAAATTGAAACAAATGAGCATCCCAATTGGCATAATAGAATCTTGTTGGATAGGTCCCTAATCTAAACTTTATATATAACAAGTGATTCATCAAGGTATATCATTGGACTTCTGGTATATTGTTCGAAATAGTTGGCAATCAAAGGGCTAGCACTACTTATTATGACTATTGACTTTGTTCACCTGTAGGCCTCCTTGACAGCTTGAGAACTCCCAACATTGATTTGGGTGGGGTCCTGCCATAGATGGGTTAGGCCTAGGCTGTTGAGTATCTTGCCTAAATGGTTTATCCAACAATACAGCAGCAGTACTGAAGACAGGCATACCCCAGCTCCGCATACAAAGGTATTAATGGAGTACATGGCCACAATTTTAACAAAGCGCATAGAAAATTATTTTCAACTTCTTGGAGTTACCTAATTTTATGATATCCCCAGATCTCAGCACTGTAAAGTGCAATCACAATCACCTTCCGCCTATAAACTTTTAGGATGGCAGTTACTGGTTTGCTGTCTATTCTCTTATCAAACCTCAATACAGTATTGCAGCATGTTTTGAAGTTAACTATGGATTTTTCTATGGAATTACACCAATTGAGATTACAGTGGAAAAGCAAGCCAAGGTAATCAAAATGGGTTACCAACAGCCTATACCTAACCTATACCTGGCATCCATTAAACGCAAAATACATTTAATTCAATATGCTGCCGCAAGGCTTCCGCTTCGCCCAAGAGAACGCATGACTCCAGTGCGGCAATCACTCCAATGGCTACCTATAGCTAGTAGGGCTATGTTCAACGCACTGCGCATTGTCCACAGAGCCTCCAAAGGAAAAGGACCGCTAAACGTACAAGTTAAATTCAAGCAATACAAGCCAAACGGAACACTGCGATCTAGGCTTGTACCACTTAGCACACCACCTTACCATAAGAAATGCACTGCATTCTCATTACAAGCCGCCAAGCTCTGGAATTCACTACCAGGGAGTATTAGAAGCACCCAGTACCATATACACTTCCAAAGACAGTTGAAAACTTGGCTATTTCATAGATAACTGCACCATCAGCATCATGGCAACAGAGCCAAGAAAACAGTTGCTCCCTCAAGCACAATCCTCAGCTTACAAATCCACGAATTGCAAACAACTCAAACAGCAAATTGCTTTCATTATGCAGAGGAGGGAGGTTGCTCGTCCCCCTCCTCTTCATTTATGATAGGCTTCAGGTGATGGGGTAAACGGGGACAAAGGAAGCATGGAGAGAGGGACGGCATAGCCGGTCAGCAAAAAAAAACAAGCATTTGCAATGCAATAGGTCTCGCATTTACGCAAGTTTAAGCTATTGGCATTGTAAATGACAATGCCTTTTATTTATGTTTTAAAAACGAAAATAAAAATAAAAGGCATTGTCATTTGCAATGTCAATAGCTCAAACTCAGCGTAAATGCGAGACTATTGCATTGCAAATGCTTGTTTTAACTGGTAATAGGACGGTGGGTCGAGTAGCGGGTCAGGAGGGCAGAGAGAAGCAGCACACAAATGAACAAGAATGGCCGTAGCAGGCATCGGGCATTTGCTCGGGAGGCTGGAAGGGCGGGGGCCGGTTTTGGAGCGGTGGGGTCCTGTTTTGTTACCGGGGGCCAGTTCTGTAGTGATGCAGCATTATCGGTCCCCAGTAACAAAAGCAGTAGTGCTAGAGGCCGGTTTTGTCAAGCAGCAGTTCTTCACACTTGCACTCCCCCCTACGGGGAGGGAGCCGGTCTGACAAAATTGCCAGGGCTGCTTTGGGTACTCAGTAGAGGGCTTCACAGAAGCACACGAATGTATGAGAGTAACATGGGGAGGTGGGACAGAAGAACACAGGCAAACAAGTAACATGGGGGCACAGAAGCACGAGAGAGAAAGAGAGAGAGAGGGAAACCGAAGCATGGGTGAGAGATAGGAGCAAACTGGTGAGACAAAGCGCTCAATGTCAATCTGCGTTTAAATTGTCAGTTCTTTGTTTTTAATCCTTTACATTCTGGGATTCCTCCTCTGTGGTTCGTTACTATCAGGCACTTACACAAACTGTGCCCACAGTCCTTCACTTCTCTCTCACTTTCCGTGGATATTCTTCTTGACATTTTGTTCCACGTTCGACGATGCTACTAATCTCAGATATAAATAAGCTTTTATTGTCGTCTATACCTATCCTGCTTTCCTTCAATAGTGCGAGTTTTACTTTCCAATCTGTGACAGTGCCTGGACAAAGAAGAGTGTAATTTCCTACATTGAAACCAATCAGCGAGTAGTGGCGACAAGCGGTGAAAGGTGCATATACTAGCAATCCCTTCGGCTTTCACTGAGAGTTCCATCCGCCCTGCACCATTACTTTTATAATTCCTCTTATTTAAGACTCTACATTTTGTGATGCCATTACCTAATGCAGTTATGCATATATTATTAAACTGATGGGGAAAAAAATATAAACAAGTAACGGGCGGTGTGGGGAGGGACGGGAGCACAAGGACGAGTGGGAGAGGCTGCAATGCCTCATGCGCTCTATGGAAACCTGGCAGAACAGCATTGTAATGAAAATGTAAACAAGAAAGGCATCCAAAAGGGATTCGGTCACCAAAACAAAACAAGTTTGCTTATCAAGTTAGTGGTCTGAGAGGATGTGGTGTAAGATACAGGGCTGCCGACTTTGGGACTGGGGAACCGGGTTCGAGTCTCGGTGTCGGCCCTCACCGTGTGTTAAAAAAAAACATGCCGATCATAGCACATATAATTAAACAATGGGAATGGAAACAAAATTACAAATGCTCCCGAAGAACGGCAATGGTCGGTTGAACTCCCTTTGTGAATACGTACATTACAAATGCCGATCTATGCTACGGCAGTGATTCAGCTCCCTTCATGATCGCGTATAGGATCGGTGAGCAAAACGCAAATTCAAAGAAAATAAATGGCTGCTCTCACTTTCCCAAATGGAAAAAAACATGAGCGCATTTACTTTGACATACGCACAGTAAACGCCGCACACAAAGAACCATCCTCGAACATAATAGGTGAGTCCGCAAAATAAAGGCATGCAAGTAGCCACTCAAAACACAGTGGTATGTTGAAGAGCTGTTGAGAATTAAACAAGCGCTCACCATTGTCTATATTTGGATCGCGCTTTCACTTTCAGTTTAAGTGAAAGCTCGATGCAAAAATAAACATGGCTGAGTGAAACCAGATGGCTCCCATCACAAGACAGCAATAAAAAAAAAAGAAGCCCGCGAGCGGTGCACGCGCGAGAGCGCGCACCATGGCCTATTGCTTGCGGTTACCCGCACGGCCGCCGGGCGCGATAATTGAAAACACATGGCGGCCGTGCGGGTAACCGCACGGAAAAGGCCATTGTGCACGAGCGTGTGGTCCGCTTTTGGAAGCCCCTTACATAAAGTCTCGCAGCGCATGCGCGCTACTCTAGGCTCGACCTAAAAAAGGGCTGACCTATGGTTCGCTGGCATTACATATAGTTGTGTACTTGGGATTTGTAAGAGTTATGGCCCACAATTATACTAAAGCCGTAATATGCAGCGGTCAACAACAAATTTTAACTTCTACCTGTTAAATAAATTATTTACCTTTGGTAACACCTTATCTGGTAGAGGCTCTATCTAGCCGCAGATTCCTTACTTTAGAACTATCGTCAGGCTGGATACATACATTTTTCGTGAGCAGTACCCATGCTCACCGGTAGGTGGCGTCTATCGGCTCCACATGACATGCGTGGTGCTTATATAGGAGCCAGCCAAGTACGCTGACGTCAGTTTATTTTCGTGACTTTCCAAGTCAGGAGCGTGAAGCCACGAAGAACACTGACCACTGGTATGGAAAAATAGGGTCCTGAAAGGGGAAAGCCTTGTTCCCAGAAATCCATTCACAGAGCGGAGGAAGATGGGTGGGTTGGTAAGGAATCTGTGGATAGACAGAGTCTGTAATATATAAGGCGCTACCGAAGGTAAGAAACTTGTTCACCTGATAGAGACTTCTAGCTGCAGATTTCTCACCTTAGAATAGATACCCAAACAATACCTCCCCAAAGGCGGGTCTGCGAAACAATTTCATACCAAAAAATCCTGCAGGACCAAACGGGCAAAGTGCCTATCCCTACAGACCGGAGTGTCCAGGAAGGAAAATGCTACTTACCCAGTATGCATCTGTTCTTGGCATATAGAGCTGTAGAGTCATATGCTATGCATAGATCGCCATCTAGTGTTGGGTCCGGATGTTTGTACTTTGTTTTTCTTCGAAGAAGTCTCTCCAGTCACGAGGTAGGTGACTCCTCCTTTCGGTGATAGTGCGCATGGACATCGACTCCATTGTTAGATTGTTTTCCCGCAGAGGGTGATAATGGAGATAGTAGGAGTAGTAAAAGGAGATGTCCATGGATGCATGTATCTAAATAAGATGTTACTGCAACAGGTATAGATCCCCGGGGAGGTGGGTGGGCGCATATGACTCTACAGCTCTATATGCCAGGAACAGATGAATACTGGGTAAGTAGCATTTTCCGTTCGAGGCATATGAGCTGTAGATCATATGCTATGCATAGACTATATAGCAGTTATCTCCCACAGCGGTGGCTAACCTGTATCTGTTGCAGTGGTCTGAAATAGTGTATGTAAAACTGCCTGGCCTACTCTAGCTTGTTGTCTTGCTAACACATCTACACAATAGTGTTTTGTGAATGTGTGAGGTGTAGACCATGTTGCAGCTTTGCATATGTCATCTATGGGTATATTTCCTAAGAATGCCATAGAAGCCCCCAGTTTGCGTGTAGAGTGTGCTCCATGGGGAACTGTTAATGTTAGTTTTGCTTTTGCGTATCATATTTGAATGCATTTGACTATCCACCTTGCAATTCCTGATTTTGATATGGGATTGCCTTTGTGTGGTGGAGCAAAAGCGACAAAAAGTTGATTTGTGTTACAGAAAGGTTTTGTCCTTTCTATGTAATACAGCAATGCTCTCTTTACATCTAATGTGTGTAGTGCACTTTCTGCTACTGAATCTGGTTGAGGGAAGAACACGGGTAACTCAACAGATTGATGTGAGAAGCAGAAATGACTTTAGGAAGGAATTTAGGATTAGTCCAAAGAACCACTTTATTTTGGTGCATTTGTAAAAAAAGGCTCTTCTATAGTTAATGCCTGAAGCTCACCCACTCTTCTGAGTGATGTGATAGCCACATGGAAAGCAGTTTTCCATGTGAGAAATTGCAGTTCACATTTGTGCAATGGCTCAAAGGGTGGACCCATTAGTCTAGTGAGGACAATGTTGAGATTCCGTACTGGAGCAGGTGGATGTCTTGGGGGAATGACTCTTTTGAGTCCCTCCATAAAGGCTTTGATAACAGGCACTCTAAAAAGAGATAGATGTTGCCTATTCTGTAGGTATGCAGCTATTGCAGCCAGGTGTAATCGTATGGAAGTGTACGCTAAATTGGACCGCTGTAGATGTAACAAATAACATATAATGTTTTGTACAGAAGCATCGAGCGGGTTGATGTGGTTATTACAGTATATTACAAACCGCTTCCATTTTGCTGCATAGCAGGCTCTTGTAGTAGGGCGTCTAGCCTCTTTGATAATATTCATGCAGTCTGGCAGTAGATTAAGATAGTCAAACTATAAGACTTCAGGAGCCAGATCGCCAGATTGAGTTGACTGGGGTCCGGATGTCTTATGTCTCCATGGCTCTGCGTGAGCAGATTGGGTGTAAGATGTAATTTTTGGTGAGGAACTAGTGAGAGTTCCAATAGGTTGTGAACCACGGTTGCCGTGCCCATGTGGGAGCAACTAGGATTAGTGTCAGTGACGCTTGTTTGAGTTTCTGAACCACTAATGGAATGAGTGGGAGAGGCGGAAAAGCGTAAGCAAATATCCCTGACCAATTCATCCATAGTGCATTGCCTTTGGACAATGGGTGTGGATACCTGAACGCGAAGTTTGGGCATTTTGCGTTTTGGTATGTGGCGAGCAGGTCTATGTGAGGGACTCCCCAACATTGAAAGTATGGAAGGAGGACCTGAGGGTCGAGTTCCCATTTGTGTATTTGCTGTCTCTGCCTGCTGAGGAGATCTGCAATCTGGTTGTTGACTCCTGGGAGATGTTCCGCTAGGAGATACATTTTGTGGTGAATTGCCCAACTCCAGATGTCTTGGGCCAAGCTGGACATTGGAGAGAATGTGTCCCCCCCGGTTTTTGTATGTAATACATGGCTGTCATGTTGTCTGTACGAATTAGGACAGCTTTTCCTTTTAAGTGAGGTGAAACGCTTTGAGTGCTAGGAATATTGCAAGTAGCTCTAGGTGATTGATGTGAAACAACCTCTGGTGTTGGCTCCACAAGCCTTGCACTGTGTGCTGTTGTAGATGAGCTCCCCAGTCAGTGAGGGACGCATCCGCTGTCGGTACTATCTGTGGAACCGGGTCTAGGAACGGCCGTCCTTTTGATAACTTTTATGTGTTCCACCACTGCAGAGACCGGTGAGCACGGCCGCTTACCAACACTTGATTGGTTAATAGACCGTTTGACTGGTTCCACTGATTGGCTAAGCATTACCTGAAGTGGACGCATGTGCAACCTGGCATGGGGAACGATTATGATGCAAGATGCCATCATCCCCAGCAGTTGCATGTAAACCCGAGCTGGAAGTGATTGATCGGGTTGAAACTGGAGAACTAAAGCCTGAATGTTGCGAATTCTGGCTGCGTTGGGAAACGCTAGAGCCTTTTGAGTATCTAAAGTGGCTCCTAGATAGTTCTGAGTCTTGTCTGGTCGAAGATGTGATTTTAGCATGTTGACTGTGAACCCCAGTTGATGTAGTAACTGAATGGTTATGGAAGTATGCTTGAGACGGAGGGAGGAGACAAGATGGCGGATTGACGCCGTCTCTGTGAACCAGCACACGGAGAGGCTCCCGAGACTATACCCCCCCCTGCTTGCTTAACTAATGCGATACGTTTTGATCTGAGGAAATGGCTAAAGGACGATACTGAAGGGTGGAGAAGAAAGAAAGAAAGAGCTCTCTGTGCATTTACAAATCCTGTTTGAAAAGTTCAGCGACTAATTTGCTTACCAGCGCTACGGTCTTGGTTACGCAGCTCGGAAGCGCTGAATGCAGGCGATTGTCAGGATTGGCCCTAAGGTGCTCGCCGTCCACATACTTGGCTGTGTGGTTGGCGGCTCGGCGTTTTTCATCTTGTTTTCATCCCGGACCTGGCTCTCCGACTGTGGAACGCTGCTTCACTCGGGGATATGGCGCCGCCGAAGAACCTAGCCAGAGGAACCCGGGCAGCAAATCGCTTGCCGGTGCCGTTGAGTTCAGCAGAGACTCTGGGGGGGGGAATCGGGTGGCAGGGAAAGCTGATTCTGCAAAAGCAGATCTCATTAAACAGACTGCAGGACTAGGTAAACCAGTATTGTGCTATTTACATTCAAGGAAATCTGCGGAGTTGTTTGAAACTGCTACAGAATCAGCTAATGGCAACAAGTTGGTTGAAATGATCACTAGTGCTATATGCGAGCAACAAAGTATCGCTGAGCTCGTCTCCCCTGGTTCTATGAGAGTGAATCAATCACAACTCTCGCTTGCACTTCATCAGTCTCAAATCCAGGTGCAGACTCCAGAAATGGGTAAGGTGGAAAGCAGGGGAAATCTGTCGAGACACTGGAGATACCGGAGATTGTCGAGGCTGGTGACACGGAAATTTCGGATAACTTGGGAAACTATGAGGACAATATGGATACCGCCATAGGTCAGGCAGATAAATACAATCTCCTGTTCGAGGGGGGAAAAAAGCTGACATTTAATGCTGAGTTATCAGAGTCAGGGGGGCAATCTGCTACCTTGGTAGATGGCGCAACAGAGCTCCTACACGTAGGAGGACACATTAATAATCTCAACATCTCCGGGCCTCTCGACTTAGAGCAAAATGATATATCGTCTGGGGGGGAGCATATTCCTGTTATTTCTTCTGCTGAATACATAGCTTCCAATGCTGCTGACTCTGTATTGACCAGTGACAATAGTAGGTCGGTTAACTCTAAGATGGCCCAAGAAGAGGAGCAGGAGAGCCCCTCTGATTTACAAATGGGGCAGCGACCTCAAACAGGTACAAGGGAAAAACAATTGGTACCTTCAGCGACTATTAGAAAAAAGAACTTTAAATCTAAAATTACAAAGGATATGAAGAAGGTGCAAAATGTATCTAATCTGGGGTCGGGTAATAGGACAACAATACAAACCAAAGATCTATCAGGCACCAGCCCCATGCGGAGATGGGGACAATCTAAAGGGGGAATCAAGACCGTGATATCTAGACTATCGGATGTTGGCTTAACAGATGACGTTATCAGTGCTGCTAAGGCCGCAGGTAGTTCAGAATCTGGTCTAGAGCCAACTACAGTAATATCACCTGAAGGATATGGGGATGTAAGCGGTAATGGATTTTCTCTGGCATCTGTGCCCTCTCCACTATCTCATACATCATATATGGTGGAAGATCTTCAGAACAAAGGGGCTCAAGATAATGAAGCTTTGATACTGTCATTGATTCTACAAGCTCTGAAAGATCAAAGGGAAGAGACACGAGAGCTTTTTGCCCAAGTTAGAGCAGACAATCATAATATTCAGCAATCTCTGAGAGAGGTGACAGTGAAAGTCGGGACCATGACAGACGAGATAACGGAATTACAGCAGAGAGTAGTTTGTACAGAGGAAGCTACTACCAAAGTAGCAAGCTCAGTTCAGCAGCAAGAGGATCAACTTACGAGTATGCAACTCAAGCTAGAAGACTTGGAAAATAGACAGAGGAGACAAAATCTAAAAATGTTTGGAATCCCCGAAGGTCAAGAGGGATCAGACCCCAGAGCTTTTATAGTTCAGGTACTGCAGAAGGCTTTCCCAGATCTTGGGGACTGGGATTGGGACTGCCAGATACAAAGGGCCCATAGACTTCCGCTGGTGCAGCGTCGGCAAGATACTCGCTATCCAAGACCGTTTTTGACCTACTTTGGAAACTTTCTGTTACGACAAGCAGTTTCTCTAAAAGCGGGCCCAAGATCACCAGTGGTTGTGGAATCTTTTTCTATTTTTTTTCGCTCAGACTTCTGTAAAGCAACAATGGACAGGAGATGGCAGTTAAGGTAGTTAATCGATCCACTAAAAGCCACGGGGGTTCGAGCATTTCTGCAGGAACCTGCTCGTCTGAAGATCATAAGGGGCGGACAAACATTTTTTTTCTTTTCTGAATCAGAAGTGAAAGAAACTTTGCATAAATGGCAGAAAGTTGGGGCTGCATAAAAATAAAGATAAAGCTTGAGGTTTTCGGGGATTGGCTGGTAGGAAGATTGGGAGAGTAAAGTTGGTTTTACTACTTTTCTTTTTCTCTCTGTCTCTTCCTTCTTTCATCAATGTTTCTATTGTATTAGATCTACAGATATACTAAACTATCCTTTTTTTTCATTTATTTTTTCATACTTTCTCTTCTCTCTTTCTTTTTTCCTCTCTCTTTGCAAATTATTGTGGGGTTGGGTTTGTTTCGGGAGCTACCGTGGAGTCTTGGTTCCAGTTAGCTGCCACACAAGCGGCAGCTGTAAGAAGGGGATGATTCCTCCTTCTAGACGCGGGGGGTGGGTGAAAGGGTTAGGGGGGTAGGAGATGGGGGGGACCACGGGAGGTGGCAAGAAAAGGAAAGTCAACATGAGGGTATTGAGAAAGGAAAAAAAAAAATCAGGAGGGATGTAAGCTGTGTTAAGTTAACTGAATTAAACAATAGAAAAGGCAGCAGGGAATCATTTTTGAGATGGGGTGGGTTAAATGTTTAGCTTGGAATGTGGCAGGTCTGAACAGCAGGAATAAGAGACAATTAGTTGCCGAAGAACTAAAAATGTATAATCCTCAGATAGTTATGTTATCGGAAACGCATATTTCCTATAAAGACCGAGGTTTATTAAAACAATTAGGATATGAAGTGGTAGTGAGATCGGCACAAAATGTTTCTATACGTGGGGTCGCTATCCTGAAGCATAAACGATTCAGAGCTGGAGTGGGTAAGACAATGTCTGATAAAGGGGGCAGATGGGCCATTGCACAGATGGAGATAGAGGGAAAAAAATATGTCTTTTGTTCATTGTATGGTCCTAACGCACAAGTTACTAACTTGTGTAACGATATATCTGTAAGAGACAGTAGTTAGTGACAGATTCCTTACCTTAGTGACAGATTCCTTACCTTAGAATATCCCCAGGCGTCAGGCTGGATCCGGAAAGTTTTTGCGTAGCAGCACCCTTGCGCGTCGGTAGGCGGCGTCGTACGGCTCCGCGTCCGTCGTCGGCGTCGTGATCGCCGGGATGATGTCGTGGGCAGTACTTAGACGCCGCCCCCGCGCGCTGACGTCAGTTCTGTACACGACTTTCCGCGCCAGGAACGCAGAGCCATGCAAGAAGCTGACATAGGTGTCTGAAAAATACTAGGGCCCTGAAAGGGATGTCCTTAACCCTAGAAATCAGTTCGCAGAACGGGGAGGATGGGTGGGGCGATAAGGAATCTGTCACTAACTACTGTCTCTTACAGATATATCGTTACACAAGTTAGTAACTTGTGCATCTGAAAGAGACACTTTAGTGACAGATTCCTTACCTTAGAATAGATACCCCAGCAATACCAACCCCGGTGGTGGGTCTGCGAACAAAGATCAGACAAGGAAGTCCCGGAGGACCGAACGGCCAAAGAAGCCGTCCCTCCGGACCTGGCTGTCAAGGCAGTAATGCTTGGTAAACGTGTGCAGCGAGGCCCACGTAGCTGCCTGACATATATCTTGCAGCGGAACACCGCGGCCTAAAGCCGTGGTAGCAGCCGTTGCCCTAGTGGAATGGGCACGCAGCCCAACAGGAGGCTCCTTCTTAGCCAAAGAATAGCAGGCTTTGATACACAAGGTGACCCAGCGGGAGATGGTTCTCTTGTGCACCGCCCGACCTTTTTTGGCACCCACGTAGCCAACAAAGAGCTGGTCATCCACCCGGAAGTGTTGTGTGCGGTTGATATAAAAGGAAAGCGCACATTTTGGGTCCAGACGGTGGAGCCTCTCTTCCTCTCTGGAAGGATGCGGAGGCGGAAAGAAGGTGGGCAAAGTGATGGTCTGCCCAAAGTGAAAGGCAGTAACCACCTTTGGCAAGAAGGACGGGCGCGTCCTAATAACAACCTTGTCTGGATGGACAGACAGAAAAGGAGGTTTGCATGATAGAGCCTGGAGCTCACTCACCCGCCGAGCGGAGGTGATGGCCACCAGAAAGGCTGTCTTCAAAGTAAGAAGACGAAGAGGACAGTTATGTAGAGGCTCAAAGGGAGCGCACATTAAAAGGTAAGAACCAAGTTTAAGTCCCACTGAGGCATGACAAACGGAACAGGAGGGAAGAGGTGTGTAATGCCTTTTAGAAACCTGTTAACAACAGGGGACTTAAAAAGAGAGGGCTGATCAGGGAGCCTGAGGAAGGCCGATATTGCACAAAGATAGCCCTTGATGGTACCCAGGGCAGAACCCTGTTGGGCCAGAGAAAGAAGGAACAGAAGAACCTCAGAAAGAGGGGCAGAGAGGGATTCACAGCCTTTGCTGTGCACCATGCCACAAACTTGTTCCACCTGCAGGCGTATACCACCTCAGTGGAGGGACGCCTGGCTGCCAGAATCACATCACAAACTTCGGGAGGCAAGTCGAAAGGAATCAACTGCCGCCGCTCAATCTCCACGCAAACAGGTGGAGACTGGACACGTTCGGGTGGAGGACCGTCCCCTGCTGCTGCGACAGAAGATCCTCCCGAAGAGGCAGACGGATCGGGGGATCGAGGCTCATACTGAGTAGCTCGGGATACCAAACTCTTCGAGCCCAGTCCAGAGCCACAAGGATGACTTGGGCCCGGTCGCGCCGAATCTTCTTCAACACTCTGGGTAGAAGTGGTATAGGCGGAAAAGCGTACAACAGACCGCAACTCCACTCGCGACGAAAAGCGTCGCCGAGCGAATGCCGCCTTGGAAATTCCAACGCGCAGAACTGATGACATTGCGCGTTCTCTTCGGTGGCGGATAGACCTAACCAAGGCTCTCCCCACTGTAGAAAGAGTCCTTGCGCCACTTCCAAGTGAAGACGCCATTCGTGATCCATCATGCACCTGCGGCTGAGTTCGTCCACCCTGGCGTTCAGGGAACCTGCCAGGTGTTGAACCATCAGGAAGATGCCCTGATGTTCCAGCCATGTCCAGAGGCGCAGAGCCTCCTGACATAGGGTCCACGACCCCTCCCCGCCTTGTTTGTTGCAGTACCACATGGCGGTGGTGTTGTCTGTGAACACCTGCACTACCTTCCCTTTGACAGAGGGAAGGAATGCCTTGAGTGCAAGTCGGATCGCCCGGAGCTCCAGAAGGTTGATATGGAGCCGGGACTCCGCCGGACACCAGAGGCCTCTGATCTCCGCCTCTCCCATGTGAACGCCCCATCCCAGAAGGGACGCGTCCGTCACGACTGTGTGCTCTGGCTGGGGAAGGGAGAGGGATCTGCCCATGACCCATTGCCGGTTCGAGAGCCACCACTGCAACTGTTTTGCAGTCCCCTGCGAGATCTGGACGTGATCGGACAGGTTGCCCTGGTGCTGCGCCCACTGGAACTTCAGGTCCCACTGCAGAGCCCGCATATGCCATCTGGCATGATCGACCAGCAGGATGCAGGAGGCCATGAGGCCCAGCAGCCTCAGGGTCATCCGTACCGAAACCCAGGATAGAGGCTGAAAGATCGGAATCATAGCCTGAATATCCCGGACTCGCAGTTCGGGAGGATAGGCCCGAAACTGCGTCGTGTCCAGAACTGCTCCGATGAAAAGGAGCTGTGGAGAAGGAATCAGGTGCGACTTTGGCACATTGATGGAGAACCCCAGCGACTGCAGGAGTTCGGCCGTAGTCTGGAGGTGGGAGACGACTGCCTGGGACGAGCCCGCCTTCAGCAGCCAGTCGTCGAGGTAGGGGAAGACTGGAACCCCGGCCCGGCGCAGATGAGCTGCGACCACCGCCATCACTTTCGTGAACACCCGAGGGGCACTTGTGAGGCCAAAGGGGAGCACGGTGAATTGAAAATGCTCGAGGCCCACCATGAACCGCAGGTAACGCCGGTGGGCCGGCAGGACGAGGATGTGGAAATAAGCGTCCTGCAAGTCCAACGCTACCATCCAGTCTCCAGGGTCGAGGGCAGTCAAGACCTGAGCTAAGGTGAGCATCTTGAACTTCTCCTTCCGGAGGAAGCGATTGACGTTTCGGAGGTCCAAGATAGGACGCATGTCCTCCTTGTCCTTTTTGGGCACCAGAAAGTAGTGGGAGTAGCAACCACGTCCTACTTCTGGGGTCGGAACGCGCTCGATGGCCCTCTTGGCCAAGAGGGCCGCAACTTCCTTCTGAAGAAGCACCAAGTGATCCCCTGACATGCGGTGGAATTGAGGTGGCATGGCTGGGGGGGTGGTCTCGAAGGGGAGGGAGTAGCCCCTTCGGACAATGTCCAAGACCCACCTGTCCGAGGTGATGGCACGCCAGTGGTGAAGGTGATGGCGGACCCTGCCCCCTACTGGCGTGCTGTGCACCTGAAAGGAAGGACTAGGAGGGCTTGGAGGCCGCGGACGGGGCGGGGTTGGTGGCCTGACCCGCACGCTGGTTGCCTGACCCGCCACGGCGCGAGCCACGTCCTCGGCCACGCGAAGACGCTTGCTGCGGGGCCGGTGGCTGGGCAGCGGGCGTGACTGGGCGCCCCTTCCGTGGCCACGAAAGGGGCGAAAAGCAGATGGCTGCGGAGGGCGTACAGCAGAAAGGCCCAGGGACTTTGCCATAGCCCGTGAGTCCTTAAAACGCTCCAGCGCATGGTCTGCCTTGTTCCCAAAAAGACCGACCCCATCAAAGGGCATGTCCATAAGAGTGTTCTGGACATCACCCGAGAAACCAGTGGTTCTCAGCCAGGCGTGACGGCGCAGCGCCACTGTCGTTGCAATTGATCTACCCAGCGAGTTGGCGGTATCAAGGCCACATCGAATGGTGAATTTAGCCGCATCTCTTCCTTGCGCAATGGCGCGGGAAAGCAGTGTCTGGACCTCCTCAGGACACTGGGGCAAAGCTTGCGCCACCGAGTCCCACAGAGAGTGGGAATATCGGCCCAAAAGGCAAGCGGTGTTGACAGACCGCAAGCCAGCACTGGAGGAAGAAAAGACCTTCTTCCCAAATTGATCCAGGCGTTTGGATTCCCTATCCGGAGGAGCGGTAGGGAAGGCGGTTTGGGAAGCAGAGGCTTGGACAACCAAGCTCTCAGGAGTGGGGTGTTGGGAGAGGAACAGGGGGTCGCCCGGAGCGGGGAGATGGCGTCGGGCCACGTTCCTATCCACAGGAGCCCCTGTGGCGGGCTTGGACCAGGTGCCCAAAGAACGTCAGAAAGTGCGTCATTAAACGGCAGCAGTGGCTCCGAGGAGGTAGCCGCCGGCTGAAGCACTTCCTTCAGGAGGTTAGTCCTGACGGCCACTGTAGGCAATTGGAGGTGTAAGGCCCCAGCTGCTCTACGCAACACCGTTGCAAAATTTGCTCCCTCCTCCGTTGCCACGGAAGGAGGAGACAGCATGCCAGGGTCAGGGGAGGTGTCCAGCCCACTGGCATCCCCAAGTTCCTCAGCCCAGTCCCTCACACTGCTGTGTGAGAGGGTCCTCCGACCCCTCCCAGTCCTCTTCGTCCTCCTCAGGTTCAAAATAAGGAGAAGGAGGGACACGCGGGACCCAAGGTCTCATCGGCGTCGGAGCCGGCGTCGAGCGACGCTGGTCCGGCGCCGTGTCCGGATCCGGAGAGAACCGGGGAACGACGCCGCCCGGAGCCCCGGGCGGTGTCGGAAACGGCACCGGAGACATCGGCGCCGGCGGAGGTGTAGTTAGGTCAACCGGCGTCGATGGGGGTTGCGGCAGCACCGGAGCCGGGATCGGGGCCGGGACCGAGGCTGGTGTGACAGGCGGCGCTGGGACCGGAGTCGTCGGCGGCGCCGGGGAAACCCCATCAGGGCCCGCGGGGCCCGAAGGAGCACCGGGGGGACCTTGAGGCCCGAAGAGGCGGGCCATGGCCGACAGGAATTCCTGTATCTCGGCCGGAGTCGCCCCCGAACCTGGGAAGGACGGGTAATGCGGGGGCGGCTCCACAGGCACTCCCGGAGCCGCGGGGACGGTGCCGACAGGAGCCTTAGCCGAGTCGCGAGACCGGCGAGGCGAAGTCGTGGAGCGATGACGCTTCTTAGACTTTTTATGCTTCGACTTACCGGAGGAGTGCGAAGACTTGGACCCCGACGACCGATGGTGACTCCGCGACCGGCCCCTCGACCTCTCACGTGACCGGGGCTTGGTGTGGCGCGGAGCCGACTGCCGGACCTCGAGGAGCTTTCGAGACCGCTCTGGCAAAGCCTTCGGGTGCAAGGCCCGGCAGTCGGGGCACGACTTCGTGTCGTGGTCACGGCCGAGACAGTAGAGACACTCTAAATGCGGGTCTGTGATCGACATCATACGACCACAGACGTCGCAGGGCTTGAAGCCGGGCATCCCTACCGACACACCTTCGGAGTCGATAGACTCGTGGAGAAAAACAGTGAAAAATCACCAAAAATATAGTCAAAAAATGACTAGGGCACTGCTCTTCCCGGATCTGCGCTTACTGGCGCGGAAAAAGAAGAACTGACGTCAGCGCGCAGGGTCGGCGTCTAAGTACTGCCCGCGACGTCATCCCGGCGATCACGACGCCGACGACTGACGCGGAGCCGCACGACGCCGCCTACCGGCGCGCAAGGGTACTGCTACGCAAAAACTTTCCGGATCCAGCCTGACGCCTGGGGATATTCTAAGGTAAGGAATCTGTCACTAAGGTAAGGAATCGGTCACTAACGTGTCTCTTTCAGATATAGATGATCCTACTATAATTGATGCTGTAAATATGGAACTGCTGAATTGGGAGGGGGAACAGGTGGCGATGGGAGATTTCAATTGTATTATGGATTATGGGGTAGACACTACAAGGCAAGGGGTCTCTCAAAGGATGCGGAAGACCCGGGCTGCAATTGGGGAGCTGGGTCGGCTACATGTCATTAAGGATGTCTGGAGGACATTACACCCAAATTTAGCAGGCTACACGTATTATTCTGCCCCGCATAAGCTCTACTCCAGAATTGATATGGCTTGGGCGTCAGACAATATTTTATGGTCAAGCGTTATGGAGATTTGCCCGAGGGTCACCTCCGACCATAATCCTATTCTCCTCTCATTTAAGACCTTAACTAAAAATAAGGGGCCTAGATTTTTTTCTTTCCCTAGGTATTTGTTACTAGATGAAGACTTTGTGGCTCAGACTAGGGAGCATCTTAAGGAATTTTTTTTAAGAAATATTGGGTCAGCTTCTCCTATAATGGTCTGGGACACATGTAAGGCAACTATCAGGGGATTCACCCAACAATACATCTGGAGGCAAAATAAGGAACAGAAAAAGGCAACAGAAGAGACTATTACAGCTATTCGCACAATAGAAAGTCAACATGCAGAGGCAGTTTTGAGAGGTCTTAAAAATATAGAGGAATTGGGGTATACTTTAATTGATCTTAGATCAGCGCTGAAGAAGACACTCAGGGAGAAAAGTATAGCAAAACTCAGTAAATACCGGCTATCTCAATATGAGAGTGGTGAAAAAATAGGTAAGATCATCGCATTTAAGGTGGCAGATGACAGGGCTAAGACCCTTATAAAGACTATTAAGGGGTCTAATAATACATCATATGAGCGCCCACAACAGATATTAGAACAATTCGCTGTCTATTATCAAGAGCTATACACCCCAGAGACTCAGCCAAAACAGGAGGATATATCTAGGTATCTACAGAATAGCTCTCCGGTAAGTATGGGGGATGAAATATCCGACTCTTTGGCAAGGGACATCACGATGGAAGAAATAAAATTGGCAGTTAGTATTTTACCATCAGGCAAAGCGTCGGGAGAAGATTCCATACCCTTGGAATTTTATAAGATCTTTAATGATGACTTACTATTACCATTTAGTCAGGTAATAAGATCTATTGGAATAGGGGGTAAGGTTCCCGAATCATGGAACGCGACGCAAATGGTCTTCTTTCTGGAAAAAAAAAAACCCAGCGGACGAGTGTGGATCTTATCGGCCAATTTCACTTATTAATGCTGACGCAAAATTTTTTGCTAAGATTCTGGCGAGTCGCCTTGCTCCAGTAATGCCTAGTTTGGTATCCCCTCACCAGCATGGGTTTATTCAAGGGAGAGACACCACTGCTCACGTAAATATGGCTCTGACGGCTTTCGATGTGGCAAACGTAAGGTCAACCCCACTCGGTATGATTTTGTTAGATGCTGAAAAAGCATTTGACCGAGTGGGGTGGGACTATCTGTGGACCATACTCTCAGCTTTTGGAATTAAAGGTCAATTTATGAAATGGGTACAAGCTTTATACGACCAGCCCTGTGCTAAAATAACGTATGCCGGATTGCAATCCCCCATTTTTCCGATTCTTCGTGGTACTCGTCAGGGATGCCCCCTATCTCCGCTGCTATTCGCTCTCTACATAGAGCCATTTATCTCGGTTTTGCAAAATCAGTCATTAATTAGTCTCTTTACGCTAGGGGCAAATTCTCTTAAGGTCATCGCGTATGCAGATGACATTGCAGTGTTTTCAACGGAACCGGGGAGGCGTTGAAAGTGATAATTGAAGAAGCAGGGGGTTTGGGGCAATCTCAGGATATAAACTAAATATTAATAAAACCCAAGTTCTTCTAAACCACAAATCTTCGGTTCCAATACAGGGGGCTTGCTCGACTGCTACTTACTTGGGTGTCAAAGTGGCCTCACGGATAGATAGGATAATCTCCCTGAATTACGAAACATTGCTGAAAGAGACAGTCAAGTCACTGAAGAATTGGCATAAGTTACCTATAGGTATTATGGCGAATAAATATTATAAAAATGAAGATCCTGCCCAAATTTCTTTATTTGTTTTGGTCTATCCCACTTCGGGTGACTAACTCTTTCTTCAGGCGGCTGGAGGGAATCTTAAGTAGTTTTATATGGGGCTACAAGAAAGCACGACGAGCAATAGATCTGCTAAAACTTCCCTTCAGCCAAGGTGGTCTCGATTTTCCTGATTTCAAAATGTATTTTTGGTCAGCTTTTATTGGTCGTCTTCGCAGCTTCATTAATCCTGCGAGCAGTACTTTTTTTCATAAATTTATGCTGGTTGAAAAGAGCAATATGTTTCTTTTTAGAACCAACGACCCGAATTACTACAAAAGGGTAAAATTCAAGACCGCACGAGATAGTATATCTATATGGCGTGCTATCTCACTCAAGTGTAATATATCGCTCTTCCATGATAAACTCCCCCTCTGGTACAATCCAGGCCTGCCAGAAATATTCCACGACGCTGTGGGTAAACGCTGGGCTAGCTACGAGGTGTGGTGCAGCGGCCAAGGCAGCTGACTTCGGAGCACAGGGTTCACGGTTCGATCCCCGGCTCCGGCGGCAGCTTAGCTCAGCACCATGTGACTCTGGGCAATAGCTCACTTAATTTCCACGACGGCCCCCAGCGCCTTGAGACCCGTAAGGGTGAGTAGCTGCGCTATATAAAAAAAACGGACTATGATTACAGCGGCTTTATCTCTTTTGAAAAATTGCAGATACAATACAAACTACCAGATAACATGCAGTTTAAGTATTATCAGATTCGCGATTACTTTATACGGTACTTAAATCTGACTAACATCTGATTCTGACATATGGAACTGTTTACATGCTAATAATGAAAAATCTCTGATTAGTAGAGGGTACAAAAGTCTGAGTACTTACAGATTAGACGGGGACATCGGTTTCGGCTAACACTATATCACAAGCTCTCAGTACTATAAATAAGGTTGTGCATTCTTCTAATCTGCGGCTACAACAGTACCGTACAATATGTCTATTATATTACACGCCGGAAAGAATAGCGAAGTGGTCATCTAATAACTCGGTTAGTGATCGGATAAAATGCCCAAGATGTGATTTATACATGGCTGACATAAAACACATGTTCGTTACATGCCCAGAACTGGCAATATTCTGGCAGAAGGTTGCTCAAGTACTGTCTCAGAAGTTGGGGATGGAAATATCTCTTACGACTATGGATATAATGATGGGCGGTCGGAATATGAGATCCAAACCCGAAGACCTATTAACCATCTTACTGGTCTCTGCAATACTGACAATTGCCCGGGTCTGGATCTCATCAAAACCTCCTTCGGTCATGGATTGGTGGTTGTTAGTTAGACAGACATACAACAAGCGTTGGCCAAATCAAGGGGAGCTCGTTCTGTATGTAAACTTAATACAGTCTGGGGATCATTGTTCTAAGGTCTAATTAATAATATCTGAAATTTATTTTGGTCTTGTTGTGCTCTCATCCCCATGTATGTAATCAATTATTTTTGTAATTATTCTTTCTGATGTGTATATGTCTTGAATATGGTGTTCTGTTCATTTTTACCCTCGTGTTGACAAATAAAAAACATTTTTTTTTAAAAAGGAAGTATGCTTGAGACATTGTTGGTACGTGCTGGCCTTGATGAGCCAATCATCCAAGTAAGGGAAGACATGGATGCTTTGTCTTCTCAGGTGAGCAGCTTCTACCGCCAGACACTTTGTGAAGACTCTGGGGGCAGTGGTGACTCCAAATGGAAGTACCTTGAACTGGTAATGTTGGCCCGCTAACACAAACCTGAGAAATTTGCGATGAGCAGGGTGGATTGAAATATGAAAGTAGGCGTCCTTTAAGTCTAGAGTAGACAGAAAGTCGTCCTTTTGCAAAAGAGGCAGTACCTGTTGAAGTGTTACCATGTGGAAATGGTCTGACTGAATGTAAAAATTTAGCTCCCCGAGATCTAATATTGGTCTGAGTGAGCCATCTTTTTTGGGTATTAGGAAGTAAAAGGAGTACACTCCGGACCCTTGGTGAGGTAGTGGTACGGGTTCTATAGCTCCCTTTAGAAGTAACGACTGTACCTCTTGTTTGAGGAGGTGTAGGTGATCCTGTGAAAGTTTGTGTGACTTTGGAGGAATGTTTGGAGGAGTGTTGATGAACTCCAGGCAGTAACCAGAACGGATAATCTCTAAAACCTATTTGTCTGTTGTTAATGACTGCCAAGTTGGTAGGAAATCTAACAGTCTTCCCCTGACCGGTGTTGAGTGGCCGGGGGGAAGTACAGGTAAGTCACTGTTTTGTATTGGCGGGGGAGGTGCGTGAGTTTGAACCTCTACCTCTGCCTTTGCTTCCTCTGTAACCCCCCCTGAAGTAATTTTTAGAGCCAGAGGGCTGGGTATTACCCTTATAGGTGGATGTATTGTCTGAGGAAGCAGTTTTGGACCCTGCTCGATAGAATGAGCGCCGAAAGGAACCACATCCTTGTGCTGACTGAAGGGCTCCCATGGATTTGGCCACTTCGGTGTCCTTTTTCATTTTCTCTAATGAAGAATCTACCACTGGGCCAAAGAGGTGTTCCTTATCAAAAGGTGTATTTAGTATGGAGGTTTGGACCTCTGATTTGAACCCAGAGATGCGTAGCCATGCGTGCCTTCTTAAAAGGACACTGGTGTTTACCGCTCTAGCAGCTGTGTCTGCAGCATCTAATTTGATTATTAGAAATCAGTTGACCCTCCCTCACTAGGTCTTGAGCTTTAGCTCTATGCTCTTGTGGTAGAAATTGGAGTAATCGTTCCATTTCGTCCCAGTGTGCAGGGTCGTATCTGGCCAGCAATGCTTGTGTGCTAGATATGCACCAGACGTTTGCTGCCTGAAAGGCCACCCTTTTCCCTGAAGCATCAAGGAGCTTAGATTCTTTATCTGGGGGTGGAGCATCGCCTGTAGTTTGGGAGTTGGCTCTTTTATGTGCGTTGGATACCACTAATGAATCCAATTGTAATTGTCCCCTTATGTACACTGGGTCAGATGGTGCAGACTTATATTTTTTATCTACCCTAGGGGTAAGGATACGTGCCCTGACCGGATCATTAAATATATCGTCGACGTGCCTAATCATTCCTTTTGAGCATGGGTAACATGTGTGATGATTTTTGTGTACTGCTAAGGGTTTCAAAGAGAAAATCCTCTTCGAGGGACTCTTTATGGAGCTGCACCCCATGATAATTAGCAGCTCTACCCAGCAATTCAATGTATCCTACACTGTCATCTGGTGGAGAGGGCTTGGTAGGGTATAAGTCAGGATCATTGCCTGTTGGTGAGTCAGTGTTGTAGTCCCCCCATGGGTCTGTAGGCACTGGCTGAATATCATCATCATCCCCATTACCATTGTCATCCCCATCATCCTGATTGTCAGGTGTATGTGGTGGTGAATGCTCAGGTGAAGATGGCACAGGTAGAGACTGAGGAGAACGGGTGATGGAATATGAAGAGGAGGAGAGGAAGGGTTAGTTCCAACAGTTCTCTTCTTTAAAGAACTGTGATATTCCTCTTCTGCATCAGTTCTCCCGTGGTAATATGTCCAGTAGTGGGATGAATGTACAACACTTTCTGTTTCGGGTCCGGTTTATCGAGCGGATCGTCGAAACGGTGTTTTGGTGACTTCGGTGCATCAGGCTGTTTCGATGCCGAAGATTTCGGTGCCGATGGCTTCGGGGTTGGTGTTTTCGGATCCGAGGTGTGTTTCGGTGCCGAGTGTTGTGGGTCGGAGCCAGACTTAGATCCCACGGTTTTCAGCTCGGTGCCCGATTTGGCGCAAGGCTTTTCGGAGCCGGAAGGGTTTTTTAGTAGGCTTCAGTGCCGAGCCAGAAGGCGGGGCGTCTGAAGTGTGCTCTCGGTGCCGACCGGAGCCCGAGGGCGCAGGTTGGTCCGGAGCCTTCTTTTTCGGTTGAGGTGGATTTCGGGGCGAGGGAGGATCTGTACTTACAGTACGCTGTCCATGTGGGATGTCTTCATCCTGGTCGGAGCCGTACTCGGAAATGGATATCGGTTCCTGTTCCTCCTCGGCCCCGATAGCATCGCCGGCTTCTTCCTCCGATTCAGTTCCGAAGAGGTCCGGAGTAGAGCCTGTGTGCTGGCTCTGCATGTTGCGACGTCGAGCCCGACGGTTGCGAAGCATCTTCTTGGAGCGGAAAGCTCGGCATGCGTCACAGTCCTGTTCACTGTGCTCAGGTGACAAGCACAGGTTACACACTTCGTGTGAGTCGGTGCGCGGGTACTTCGCGTGGCACCGAGGGCAGAATTTAAATGGAGTTCGTTCCATCGACTGCGAGTCGAACCGACGCGGGTAGGCCCGACGGCCTACCACGAGCTCTCCGATCGAAAGAGGGTTTTTTTATCAGTTAACACGACACGCGAAGAATGGAATACGCAATCGGAAACAATACAGTCGAGGTAGAGTGTCTTGCGATCCGAGGGAAATCGAAGGCACAGTGTCGAACCGGAGCGCAGCGACTAACGTCCGAACTCGATGGCGGAAAAAAACAATCTAACAATGGAGTCGATGTCCATGCGCACTATCACCGAAAGGAGGAGTCACCAACCTCGTAACTGGAAAGACTTCTTCGAAGAAAAACAAAGTGCAAACATCCGGACCCAACACTAGATGGCGATCTATGCATAGCATATGATCTACAGCTCATATGCCTCGAACACAGTGTTTTGTGAACGTGTGCAGCGAAACCCACATTACTGACTGGCAGATGTTCAGGACCGATAATCCGCGTGCTAACGCAGTGGTCGCAGTTTGGCTTTGGTGAAATGAGCACGCAAGACCTCGGGGGGGTTGCTTCTTAGCCAAGGCATAGCAAATTTTGATGCAGAGCATGATCCATCAGGAGATGGGCCCCCTTCTGCACGGCTTTCCCTTCTTTGCTCAGACATACACCACGAAGAGTTGGTTGTTCACCCGGAATTCTCTCATGCAGTCAAGGGAGTACGACAATGCTCTTTCTGGGTCCAGTCAGTGAAGTCGCTCCTCTTGCTTAGAACATGAAAGGGAGTGACTACTTTCGGTAGAAAGGAAGCTGTAGTTTGTAGAACCAGCTTGCCTGAGTAAATGTTTAGTTAAGGAGTCTTGGAGGACAAAGCCTGAAGCTCACGGACCCTCCGGGCAGATGTTATTGCCACCAGGAAGGCAATCTTGATGGTAAGGAGCCCAAGAAGACATTTGCGCAAGGGCTCAAAGGGAGCGCACATCAGGAAAGTCAGGAAGAGATTATAAGGTCCCATTGAGGCATGATAAAGCTTTCAAGAAGATATGTACAATAGAGGATTTAAAGAGGGGTGGCTGGCTAGGCAACCACAGAAAGACAGAGATAGCAGAAAGATAACCCTTTAAGGGCCCCAGAGCAGAGCCTAGCTGGGCAAGGGAAAGAATAAAGAGAAGAACCTGAGAAATGGGAGCAGAAAAGGGGCCACCCTGCTTTTCTACACACCATGCTACAAACTTGCCCTAACGACAGACGTATACTGTTTGGTGGCCTGACTGCCAGAATAACATCGGAGAATTCGCGGTGAAGGTCGAAAGCTCTCAACTGTCGCCGCTCAATCTCCACGCAAGAAGGCAGAGCGTTGACAAATTCCGACGGAGAAGCCTCCCCTGCTGCTGCGACAGAAGATCCTCACACAGGAGCAGCCTGACCTAAGACCATCATGCTCAACAGCTCGGATACCAAACCCTCCAAGCCCAGTCCGGAGCCACAAGGATGACTTGGGCCTGGTCGTTCCTGATCTTCTTGAGCACTCTGGGCAGGAATGATTTGGGTAGAAAGCCATAGCAGAGGCCTGAGCTCCACTCAGCATAAAAAGCGCCTGAGTTAGAGCCACCTTGGAAACTCCAGCGTGCAGAAATGCTGACATTGCACGTTCTTACTGTGGATCTAACCAAGGCTTTCCCCACTGCTGAAAGAGACCTTGTACCACCTCCGGATGGAGACGCCTTTCGTGATCCACTAGGCATCTTCGGCTGAGTTTGTCTGCCCTGGTGTTTGGAAGGCCCGATAAGTGTTGAGCCACCAGGGAAATGTCATGACGTTCCAGTCATGTCCAAAGACGATGGGCTTCTTGACAAAGGGTCCACGACCCCGCCCTGTTTGTTGCAGTACCCCATGGCATTGGTGTTGTCCGTGGAAATATGCACTAGCCTTCCCTTGATCGAGTAGAAAGGCTTTTAATGCCAGCAGGGTCACCCGGAGCTCCAGAAGGTTGATGTGGAGTCCGGATTCCGCCGGAGACAAGAGGCTTCAGATCTCCACCTCTCCCAGATGGCTGCCCCATCCCAGGAGGGAGGCATCTGTCACCACTGTCAGATCTGGTTGGAGAAGGGAGAGGGGTCTACCGCTGACCCTATCGCAGTTCATTAACCACTACTGCAAATCTTTTCAGTTCCCCTCAAAATCTGGACCAGGTTGTAGAGATTTCCCTGATGCTGCGCCCACTGGAACTTCAGGTCCCACAGCAGACCATGCATAAGCCAGCGTTATGCATCAACAGCAGGATGCAGGAGGCCATGAGGAACAGCAGCCTAGTCAGCACCACCGAAATCCAGGATAGTCTTGCCGCTCGGGAGGATAGGCCCAAACTGTACCGTGTACAGAACAGCTCCGAAGAAACAGCGTCTGAAAGGGAGTTAGGTGTGGCTTTTTGATAGTGAACCACAGCAAATGCAGGAGGTCCGCCACAGTCTGGAAGTGGAAGACGACAGCCTGGAGCGAGCCCGCCTTTAACAACCAGTCGTCAAGATAGGGGAAGACTGGCAACCATGATCTCCGCAAATGACCTGCAACTACCACCATCACCTTGGTGAACACCTGAGGGGCGCTGGTAAGGCCAAAGGGGAGCATAGCGAACTGAAAGTGCTTGTGGCCTACCGTGAACCGAAGTTAACATCTGTGGGCGGGCAGGATGGTAATGTGAAACCATGCATTCTGCAAGTCATCATCCAGTTTCCTGGGTTCAGGTCAGACTTGAGCAGGCAGGAGTATTTTGAAATTCTCGTTCTTGAGGAAGAAACTGAGAGGGTACAGGTTGCGGATTAGATGACGGCCTCCGTCGTCCTTGGGACCAGAAAGTACCGGGAATAGCAACCAAGACCTACTTCTGGAGCCGTCACTTCCTGGTGGAGCAAAGAAAGAACGTCCTCCATCACCCTGTCGCAAGCAGGTGACGTGTGGAGGGGCAGTCTTGAAGGAGAGGGAGTAGCAATCTTCAGACTCCCTTGGTCTGAAGTTACAGACCTCCAGTGGGGCAGGTGATGGCGCATCCTGTCACCCACTGGGTGCCCATGATGGTAAGGGGCATACTACAAGGGTTTGGAAGCTGCAGCTGCTTGGGGGGGTGAGGGTGATGAACTGGCCTGACCTCTGGCTGCCCGACCCACAAGGCCTGTGAGTACTGTGTCCTTAGCCATGAAAAGGCTAGGAAGCTTGCACGCCGCTGTGACTGGGAGGGTATAGACGCAGCTGGAAGACCCTTCTGTGCCCACGAAAGGAGCGAAAGGCGGAATGGGGGTGGTGAGGGGTCATGGAAAGGCCCAAGGACCTGGTTGTAGCCCTGCTGTCCTTAAAGCGCTCCAGTGCTGAATCTGCCTCATCTCGGAAGAGGAGATAGCCATCAAAAGACATGTCCATAAGCCATGCTTGGACATCCCCAGAAAAGCCAATTGTCCTCCGCCAAGCGTGCCGCTTTAAGGCCACCATCGATGAAACCGCTTTGCCCAGCGAGTCAGGGTATCCAGTCCACATCGGATGGTGAACTTGGCTGCATCTCCCTCGTCAGCAACAGACTTGGAGGAGACAGCCTGGGCCTCCTCAAGGGCCGTCGGCGTAGCGGGCCAAAAGGCATGCAGTGCCCATGGACTGCAGTGCCAGGCTGGTAGAAGAAAACATCTTCTTCCCTAAGGTGTCCAGTCTCTTGGATTCCTTATACGGGGGTGTGGCAAGGAATGGGCCATGGGAGGTGGAGGCTTGGACCACCAAGATCTCCAGATAGGGTGTTGTGTTAGGAAGTTGCGGTCCCCTGGCGGGGGGCGGTGGTGGCGAGCAATCGTCCTGTTTACAGGAGCCATTGTGCTGGGATTGGACCAGGTACTAAGCAGGACATCTGTAAGGCCTAATTAAAGTTCTGCAGCGGACAACTCTTGGCTGAAGCAGCTCTGTCAAGACGTTTGTCTTGACTTCCACTAAGGGCAGGCTAAGGTCCAGGACCACAGCCACCCTTCTAACCACTATTGCAAATGATTCTACCTCCTTCGTAGCCACGGTAAGAGGAAAAAGTATGCCAGTATCTGGAGAGGTGCCCAGTCCTCTGGCTTCTGCCAAATCATCACACCAGTCTATGGTTGGGTCAAAAGGCTAGCGACCACTTCTAATCCTCCCAGAGTCCTAGCACATAAGAATAGGGCTCGGGCTCTGGCCTGGAAGGCATGGCTCTAGTCGGCACCGGCATCAGTCTTGGATCAAATGGCGGTGGCATCGAGAGGAGCGTTGGCATTGGTACGCACATCGGGGAACGTCGAGTTGGTACAACCGGCGCCTGTCTGGATCAATCCGTGGATCCAAGGGGCCTGAATAGCGCCGGGTCAGAGCAGTCGTATGGATCCAGTAGGTGCCCCACCCAAACCCGCAGGTCCAGAAGGCGCACCAGCGGGCCACTCAAATTGAGGCGTATGGCCTCATAAAACTGATGTAGTTGAGCGGGGGTCGCTCCGGTACCTGGAAACTCAGGGAAGCGCAGAGCCGATCCAGGCTATGGTTCAACCGCGAAGCTAGGCCTCGAATATCGACGCTCCCTCGTCTCATCAGCTTACGGACAAGGTGAAGTTCTTGCTCTTATTTTTGTGGTGTGACTTACCCGAGTGACCCGATGACTGTGACAAGAGTGTGGGCTCTGCAACCGATCCACAGGCCTTCCTCTAAATCGGGATCGAGGCGTTGCACATTGCTCCACCAGGAGCCTGAGGGACCGCTCCCTCAAGGCCTTCAGGTTTATGGTGCGACAGTCGATGCAGGTCTTAATGTCGTGGTAGCGCTCGAGGCACAAAAGGCATACAAGATGTGGGTCTGTCACAGACATTGATCGCTGACGAGCGCCGTAGGTCTTAAGCTAGACTTCTTAGAGGCCATTCCTGCTACACCAAAACTCAAAAAAAAAAAAAAAACTCGACAAAAAAAGCTCAGGCAAAAATTGATTGAAGGGGTAGCTCTATCCGAATTAGCGCTGACTGGCGCGGAAAAAACAAAACTGATGTCAGCGTGCTGGGGTGCACATATATAGGCACTGTGCACATCACTTCTGGTGCGGATACACCACACGGAGGCGATCAAAGGCACATTCACTACAGGTCCCGAATATATCTAAACAATCTGATCACTTCTCAGATTTGGGATGATAAAAAATGTCCATCCCAACAGATCTCTCCACTTCTCTCTCCCTCCAACCATACCAGCTCAGGGCCACAACTATACACAAAATCTCAGATTGGACAACCCAGTGCACAAACCAGATAAACACACTATCATATGAACCAACATAAAGAGACCTGCAGAACTCTTAAAAGCTACCAGCATGCTGAAAACCATAAAACTGGGTGTCTGCCCCATGCACTTCATCATCCAACACACTGCAAATTGCTGCTTCCCATAACGTGATACCGGCACCTTGGCAGTCATAATGCACAACATGGAAACACTTCCCACATACGATCAAAACAAATGCCATATCCTTCCACCACACACATACATGGGGTAGCGTGCTACTCAAGTAGGCAAGCGCTTCAGCGCTCCACATAGGTGTAGAAAGCGCTATATAACTGCTACAATGCAGACCAATACCTTTTCAAATGGCACCCTATTTGTTTTGAAATATCTTTTTATAGGTAGTTCAAATTTCATCACCATGGTCTTGGTTTGTTTCACCCACATTTGTAGACAGACCTTGGACTTGCGGAAACCAGAGAATCTCTCAATCATGAAGTTTTCAGTGAGTGGTAACGGTACTGCATTGTCTGCATATAATAGAATGGTAGACCTTATATCATTATGTCTTTAGGAGAGCTCTCAAGGCCTGCCTGTTTTCAAATGGCAGGTAATTACTAAAACCTGTACCTGTGCTGTTGAGCGCTTTTAAAGCTTCTCCTTGTGCCCCAGGTTACCTTATGGGGGGATTGTTAAGCCATATAAAAATTAAGGTAACATATTCAATATCGATGTATCATCTGTGTTTTTCTGCCTGTTTACGTTGGGGAAGGGTAGCATAGTGCCGGTCTCATGCACTGCACTTTGAATGGTCTCTTTCAAAGTGTTTTTCCAAAATCCTCTTCAGGTGGCTTCCGGCTTCAAGTACCTTGTCTACTTCATTTGTCTTACATGATGTGCCTCATTGGGAGAATTTTTTGTCTTTGGGCCCTAGCAAGTTTATTCTGCTTTTCTGTGGTAGGGGCAGGGTTATTAGAAGGCAAGCTCCTCACCCCCAAATACAATAAAAAAAGGCAAAAGAAAAAATACCCCAACCCTAAACCGAATGTGTAGAGACTGCTGATCCTGATTTTGCAGTTTAAATTGCGTTGAGTAGTGTATGTAGCACTCTTTTTTGGCTGGCAAAAACAGTTATATAAATGCACGAAAAGCAGTTCGTGGCTTTATATATGGCCCGTACCTGCATGGCTGAATAGGAACTGCAAAGTGTGTACGGTGCCAGCTTGTATCCAAGAAGATTGTGAGTTGAAGTGCATTTCACTCCCCTCTGCCCACCAGTTTCTGGTTAAGTAATAGAGCCAAAGTCTCCCTCCTTCCATCACACCATGCAAAGCCTCTTAAGTTTGGGGAAGGAACCCCACGTAGCCACCTCCATTGTGTATCCCCAGCTTCCTGTGAGCCCTGAACAGCCCAGAGAGCAGGGTCAAAGGAAAGGTGGAAAAAGCAGGCATATTCTACCATGGAATTTCAAACTAAATCTGCTATTTTGTTCTATGCGTGACTATTTTAATTTCTTTCCTTGTTTTCCCTTAACCTGCACAAAGGTTATTAGAAGGCAAACGCCCCCTTTCTGCAACCATCTATCGTGTCGCATTACTACACAACCATCCTTTTCTTCTCGCACACAACTAATGACAACAATCTTTCAACACTCTCCTCCAACAATAAGGAACATTCATCCCCCTACCCAGCCTAAAACTATCTCTCAAAACAAATGTTTTCCCACTCTCATGAGAAACAGACTCCTCTCAAACACAATTCCCGCCCCACTTCTCCTTCGACATGCACAACTCACCAGTCCTTCACCCTCAAAGCTACACCTCAAGTGACTAACAAACAACCAGATATTACTATCCCACAAAAACATAACCACATACAAAATTTACCTGAACAAATTTGCACATTCAAAAACAAACCACCATCCCAACATACCTACACCCAACCACTCTTCTCTCAATAACATGCAAAAATACATTTAAACCCTTTTCTACCTCGCACTCTCCATGCAACAAATACACCAATCACTCAATCCACAAACACACGAAAGCACTCACACTTCTATCATCCTTTGCTCAATTCAAAGCAATACCAAATGACCCTTGTGCTCCATCACCACTCCTCACCCATACACCTTCCGCCTTCAACATGCGCAAAAGAAAGGAACTCGGGTGGGGGGTGGCATGGGGGACTCAGGGTGTGGGCTTGAAAGGACGAGGTGCGCCTGATCTCCCGTGCCAGACTCCCACAGGCAGTTTTCAGAAGTAGTTTTTCAGGTCATGGGGCCATGAGACCAGTGGCGGACCCTTCTGGGAGGTCCGTGGTGACGCCTGAGGAGACCAAGGCGAACCTGGAACATGTGAGATCGTCAGCCGCACCTCAATGAGCGGGGTGGCCATCCAAAATGGCCACCACAACACGCTGCTGACACCAGGAGGGCCTGGGATAGGCTTGCGGAGAGCTCCTCATCCCCCACGGAGAACTGAGCTTTGCCCCTGCCTGACTGCATGTACAGGCAGGGGGCTGGGACAGCTAGAAAAATTATACAGGTGGGGACTGCCGCTTGCACCTGGGAGATCGGCAGGATCGGGTGAGGGCTGGCGTGTGCCCGGGAGACTGCAGTGGCTCGGTGTACTGGAGGGAGCAGGGGAGGCTCCCTGGGCCTACCGTTGGCTGTGAGTGGGCGGGGGTTGTCGCAAACAGGAGGAACTAGAGCCACTATCAACATGCAGCAGATAAAGCGCCGGACCCCAGGGGTTTTGGACCGGGAGTTCAGGACCTCTCCTTGATGAGGCAGAGTAGGAGGAAGAGATGACAGATGATGAGGAATTCTAGAACAGTGACCTAGAGACGGAGGAGCTGAACCCACCCCCTGCAAAGGCGGTATCCCAACGGAAGATTGAGAACCAAGACACAATGGCTTTCTTCTGGATCTATTTAAGCATCAGCTGCAGGAATATGTTATGGACAGTCTACACCTGGAACGAACAGAGAGTCCTCACCCGGATATACTTTTTCAAGGATAAAGAGGCCATCATGTCAGCTGCCCGCTGACAGGAGCCTGTGGTTTTCAGGGGTAGCTCACTAACACTTGTCCAAGATCACTCAGTGCAGACACTGGCATGAAGAAGGGAGTTCAAAAACATTACATCCAACCTGAAAAAAGAGGGAATACAATATCAATGGGGACACCCTTTCCGCTTATGCTCTATGTATAAAGGAACTCCACACATAATCAGGGAGATCCAGGAGGAACTAGGCCTTTCAACAGATACTGACCAACAAATCCCTACCGGCTCGCCTTAATTCTTCTACTCAAAAGACAAGCCTTGTTCCAGTGGCTGAAAGGCAAGGATATAAATGTAGTGCTGTTACAAAAAATGCACTTATTGCAAATAGACGTGCACCGCCTTAAATCCTACTGATTCCGATCCCAGTTTCACGCTACTTATAGATCTAAGACAAGAAAGGTGACTATTAATTTCTGTAGGGGCTGATGTACATCTTAGAGGCCCAACACTGCGACAGAGAGGGCAGAGATATAGGGTTACGATTGCGTATCAGGTGCCTAAGAATTACGCTCATTGCCCTGTATGCCCCAAATGAAAGCAAGGAACAATATTTTGCAAAACTAATGCCCACAATAGAGCACTTTTCTAGAAGACACCTCTTAACTGGAGGTAACTAACTCCATCCTCAATGTGGCAGAGGATAGAGTCCCGATGCGACATACCTGATCCACACCCACATCAACCCTACTACAGGGAATAGCAGATTTGGACTTGGATGTGTGGAGACACCACTACCCAGGAGAATGAGATTACACTTTCGTCTTCCACATCCACAGGACGTATACAAGGATAGAATATTTCCTAACATCACGTGGCTTACTACAGGCCTGTCTCGCCTCTGACAGAGCCCAAAATATTGTCAGAACAAGCAGCGCTCAAGATTAAACTCACAGTGGTGATCACACATCTGCCATCCAATAGACAATGGCAGGTTAGCAAAGTGGCACTTGGAGACCATGCGGTGCGGGGAAAAAAAATTGGGATGCCATAGCACATTACTTTTAGGAAAATACCACACCTGAGGTTGTAGGAGAGGCACTTTTTGCCCTATTACTGATGCTTTTCGAATTAAAGTGCACTGAGTCCCTGCTGACCAGGCCCCCAGTGGCAGTGCTCTTTCTTTTAAAACAAGGTATATGTCAAATTGTAACCCAACTGGCAAGGACTTTAGCACCCCTGTATGTCCCTAGTAAATGGTACCCCTGGTATCCACGGCATGGATACTAAAAAGGGTCCCTAAGGGCTGCAGCATGTATTATGCCACCCAAAGCGACCCCTACAAACACTACATGCAGAGTGCCATTGCAGGATGCATGAAATGGTGCAAACCATTTTGAAAACAGGACATGGCACTCTCCCTGTGTGCCATGCCATGCTACACTGCAAAACTATATGTAATTCCCCCCTACAGCAGGCCTTAGAGCCCCAAGGCAGGGTGCGTTGTATTATATGCGAGGGCACATCTGCATGAGGAGGTAAGCCCCTGTGATGTCTGGTTCCATTACTAGATATTGCAAGTGATCAGGTAGTCATCTTAAGGACCTTCACTGGTCATTACAAGTTACACAGATACCCAATGGCTGCACTGAAACCAATGGTGTTTGGTATCAAACACCTCGTCTTAATAAATTTGCACTGATGCCAGTACTAGAATATGACCTGCACCAAGAGGGCACCTTAGAGGTGCCCCCTGAAAACCTACTAGTCCTCTAGTGAGCTGGCTGACTGATTCCACAGACGAGTTTGTGACCCCCTGTAGGTGAGAGCCCACGCTCTCAGAGGTCAAAAAGAATGCCTGCTGTGGTGGAAGGTGTTCACACCTTTTCCAGCAGGATGGCTAGTGAATTAGCATGTCAAGGCCAGAGGCTTCAAAGCCTCTGCCGCCCATGATATAAGACAACGGCTTCCTCCCAGACATGGGGATTGTCACCCCCTTCCCTGGGGCCCATCTGGTACCAGGGCAGCCGGGATATTAGATAGTAAGTGTTGCACTTTCAGGCTAGGCACGCCCCTAAGGCCAGCCACCTGAAGTGGACAGTCAAGGAAGAGTTTCACCATTTTGAAATTGGGTCAGGTTTATGCCCACTCGCTACAGGAAGTGGTCATATAGGGGGTGCAGTCACCTCAGGGTTAAGGAGCCCATTGCCCACTACCCTACACTCCCCTAAACACCCCTAAATTGAGTATTTAGGAGTCCCCCTGACACCAGGAGGACTCAGATTCGTCTACTGGGAACTGATGGAAGGACAAAGAACAGCCTAAGTCGTGAGAACTGAGGTCCTGCACCGAAATTGGTGCCAAACCCTGCCCGGCTGCTTGCACCGCAACAATCACTAAGACCAACTAGTCCAGAAGCTGTTCTTATCTTCAACAACTAAGCAGCATCTCCCTTGGGGTGGAGGAACCATCCCCCTGCAGCTGCAGGCACCGACTGCATCGACCCGGTACTTCGTCTTGCTGGCCATCGGTCCCACCGAGGGAACAACATGCCAGGAAGATGTTGTCATGAGTCCAGTACCGTCACTTTCGCCAAGTCTCGAGACGCTGACCCATCCCGGAGCCTCTCAGCACCAATATCCTGGGTACTGGAGACCTTGCAATTACCAAGGCTTGTTGCGTGCCCATCCCGGACACCACCAACACCGATCTGCCATTGAGGGACTTCAGGATCCACAAAACCTTTATCGAGAGTGGCCCTGCTGGCCTGTTTTCTCTCCCTCTCCAGGTCACCAAGGCAAAGTGAGAGCCGCGAACCACAGCGATCTGCCGGACAAAACACATCGGCCCCCCAGCCCGGGTTCACGTAAACCGACTTTGTCCCTGTGTTCTAGAGACCCTCAAAAGCCAAGCCTCCCTTTGGGTTCTGTCAGACTTGTCCTCAAGTCCTCACTTGCACCTTTTCTTTTTCAGGTATTTCTTCCATAGACTTTAACGCGTAGCACTCGAGGCTACTAACGCGACCAGCACCTCTGCACCCGGACACACCAGGGCAGGTAAAAACAAACCTCTGGAGGTTTCTTGGACCTTGGCCCCTAAGCACCTTAAGTCCTAGACGGCACCCTCCAAAAACGTTTGCAAGTATATCTATGCAGTGCATGTTTCTCCGATAGGCTAACATCATCGCTTTCGAGGCTCATACCTCAAAACCGTTATTCAACTGTATTTTTCTATTTCTATAAAAATCTATAACTCCGAAAATACTCACCTGATTCCGATGATCTTGGTGTCTAAAATTATATAAAAATCTGTGCTACTTTACTAAATTGGTCTCTGATTTCTTTCAGAGTGTGTATCTCATTTATTGACTCTGTGTGTACAACAAATGCTTAACACTACACTGTGATAAACCAAAACTGCTCGGCCACATTAACACAAATAGGGCACTTGGGATTATTAATTTAAGTCCTGTAAACCAATAAGGGTCGTCTGTACTTTTTGCATGGTGTGCTCTTACATTGGCACTACCACAAAAAAAGCCAGCTTCCTACAGAGGTCAGTTGGGGTACAATTTGAAACGCTGCTAAATCGGTCATACGGGGACAGCTGATTGCCAGCACTGGCACATTTGAAAGGATGAGTAAGCAGAAAAAAAGACTTAGATATTGAACTAAAACGACTTAAGGCCCAACACAAAGTCTACACTTGCCCTCAGAAAAGCTAGAGGGAAGCTGAAGCAAGTAGTGATACAAGAGGCGGCCAAGAAACTCTTGTACATTAAGCAGAGGTACTATGAGAAAGGCGACAAAGCTGACAAGTTTTTAGCCTATAAGCTCAAACAACTACATACTCAAAATCAAATTAAAGCGATAAAAGATGAGGAATGGGAGATCCACACTAAAACCCAGAATACACTTTCCGTTTTCATGGAATACTACCACCATGGAACTGGGCCTTAACTCAGGTATGCAGGATGAATAACTAGAGGGATTTGAGTGCCCTTTACGGAGGTATGATTGTCTGGAGCTGGAGGAGAATATATCGAGGTATTAAACTCAATAAAACACTTACCAGGCCAGAAAGCGCCGGGACCAGATTGTTTCCCAGCATCTTTGCAGAGGGCCTATGCAGGTCTATTGGCAGCGCTGATGGCCACAGTCCTTCACTATATTCTTCATACTGCCACGGTTACACAATCAACGTCAGAATACAGGCTGGCGCTTATCGTGAAACCAGATACATTTTCCTTGCGCTGCTCCTCGCATAGGCCAATCGCTTTATTGAACACTGACGTTAAAATATTCACAACAATCCTACTGACCAGACTACATGAGCTTTGGCCAAAGACTATTTCATGACAACAGAGTGGGTTCATAATGGCTTGACAACACCAGAGTAGCAGCCCTCCTGATAGAGGCAGCAGAACGACAAAAGCAATAATTGTACTTCTCATGCTGGATGCAGAGAAGGCCTTCAATAGAGTTAATTGGGCACTTATCTTCAAAACCAAGCAAACAACTCCGCTGGACCAAAATTTTCTAAATGGATTATGGGTAACTATAAAACACCCGAGTCTAGGATAAGGATAAACGGAGAACAATCACCGAAAAGAGTATGTCACTTACTCTGTAAGCATCTATTCATAGCATGTAGTGCTGCAGATTCACATGTTATGGATACTCCTGCCAGTTAGTGACAGGCCTGGACTCTGCAAGTTGTTTTACTTTGTGGAAGTTTCATGATCTGTCGTCTTATCTCCCCCTAAAGGTATTGTGCATGTTCAACAGCTCCTTTGTTAGATAATGTTTTTCTACCCTGCTATATAGAGAGTGAGGATATAGTCTGTTAAGTTAGCTTTTCTGCTGAACATGCTGTATTTGTGTGTATATTTGTCACCATCTAATACCTGCCAGGGTATGAATAGATGCTTACAGGGTAACATTCTCAATTTGTAGCATGTGTTGGCTGCAGATACACATGCTATGCATACACTGTAAAGCAGTACTCCTCTCGCTGTGCCTTTAGGCATGAGATGGTGCGTTTGTTTGAAATAATGTTCGTAGGACTGTCTGTCAAACTAGAGCCTGTTGTCTGGCTTGTACACAATAGTGTTTTGTAAAAGCGTGTGGGTTTATCCATGTTGCTGCTTTGCAAATGTCAATAAGAGGGATATTCCCTAGAAAGGCCATTGTGGAGCTTTTTTCCTTGTTGAATGAGCTCTTGGCATAGCTGTTAACGGTTTTGCCTTGGCATAGCAAATTTGTAGCAAGATGCATTTGACTATGCATCTTACTATTCCCGATTTAGAAATAGGATTACCTTTGGGTGGATTTGAGAAAGAAATCCAAACAATTGTGTTTTTCTGAAGGCTTTTGTTCCTTCCAAATAGTACAGAAGAGCACGTTTAACATCAAGTGTATGGAAATCTCGCTCTGCTACAGTTTCTGGTTTTCGAAACAAAACAAGTTTGATTTAAATGTCAAGGTGCTATAACATTGGTAGGAACTTTGGATTTGTGCGCAAACACACTTTATCTTGAAATACCTGAAACTGTGAGCGAATGTATTTCACTGACCCTCCGTAGGAAGGGTATTGCTACGAGGAAAGCCACCTTCCATGTTAAGAACTGTATTTGACAATTATGTAGTGGCTCAAATGGTGGTCCCATAAGATTGTTAACAAATTGTTAAAGTTTCATGTAGGTACAGGTGGTGTATGGGGTGGAATGACTCTTTTTAACCCTTACATGAAAGCACTGATGTCAGGTATGCGGAAAAGGGATTGAGGATTCCTGTTTTGTAGGTACGCTGCAATGGCTAAATGTAGACGTATGGAGGTATACGCCTAATGTGCTTTTTGAAGATGTAACAAGTAACAAATTAGTTGTTGATCTGTTGTAGAGGATGGATTAATGTTTTGTCGAGCACAATAGTGAACAAAACGTTTCCATTTAGCAGCATAGCATGCCCTTGTGGTTGGTCTTCTGGCCTCCTTGAAGATAGTCATGCGTTCAGGAGGCAAATTTAAGTATAAAAACTCTATGACTTCAGAAGCAAGATCGAGCTGTTGAATACCGCAATATCTGACCCTGTCCCCGCTGTGAGTGAGAAGGTTTGGATAGTTGGGTAGTTTTTCGTGAGATACTAGCGATAGCTCTAGTAGTGTCGTGAACCACAGTTGTTGAGCCCATGTGGGAGCTATGAGCATTAAGGTTAAGGAAGTGTCTGAGACAAGCGTATGCAAATATCCCTGACTAGTTAATCTATAGTGCATTCCCCTTTGTTTGCAGGTATGGGTGTCTTCATGCAAAGTTTTGGCATTTTGAGTTTTCAGGAGTGGCGAAGAGATCCACTGTTGGGGTTCCCCACTGTTGGAAGTATTATAGTAGTAAATGTGTGTGGACTTCCCACTCATGAACTTGTTGCTTTGTCCTGCTTAAAAGGTGCACAATGGAGTTGTCCGGTTGTGGTATGTATTGTGCTACAAGGTGGACTTCGTGACTGTTTGCCCATTTCCATATGGTCTGTGCTAGGTGTGACAGTTGAATGGAATGGGTGCCTCCCTGTTTCTGAATGTAGTGCATTGCTGTCTTATTGTCTGTTCATAGAAGGACATTTTTCCCAGCAACGTTTGGTAGGAATGCTTTGAGAGCCATGTAGATGGCTCAGTGTTCCAACATGTTGATGTGTACTGTTTGTTGTTGTGTGGTCCAGTGTCCCTGAACCACAATGTCCTTCATATGAGCATTCCATCCCATCAGTGATGCATCGTTTGAGACGGTTTCATGCGGGATAGCATCCTTGAAGGTTCTTCCCTTTAGTACGCTTGAAGTGTTCCACCACTGTGGTGCCTGATGGACTTTGGGTGAAACCAACAATAGATCGTACATGTTGCCCCTCGCTTGTGACCATTGAAATGCTAAGCACTCTAGGAGGGGGTCTCATATGTAGTCTTGCATGAGGCACTATTACTATGCAAGAAGCCATCATCCCTAGAAGGTGCATCACTGTTTTGACTGGTAGGCAATGATGCGGCTGAAAAAGATCCAGTTGGTTCTGGAGATTGTGAACCCTTTGAGGATTTGGGTATGCTGTCCCCAAGAATGAAATGAGTATTGCTCCGGGATAGGGTTGCATCTGGAGCGGTTAGAAACGGGATTTTGTAGCATTGATTGTAAAACCCAATTTGTGTAACAGGTTGATTGTGCTCTGAGTGTCTGGTAGACATTTGGCTTTGGGTGGATTCTTGTTCAGCCAATCATATACATAGGGAAAGACATATATGTTTTCTCTAAACTTTGCAGTTGCTACTGCTAGGCATTTTGTGAACACTATTGGGGCTATTGTCACCCGAATGGTATCACTTTGAACTGATAATGATGTCCACTTAGTTGGAGTAATTGTCCACTTAGTTGGAGTAATCGTCCACAAAGCGCATGAGCCAAAATCCAATTTGGCCGCAAGGTAGACAAGTGCTCAATACACATATTTAGTTCTATAAGAACATAAAGGTACCAGATCATACGTTCACACTATGATCCCTCAAAGAGCTGTAAGGTACAGCAAATAATAAATACTTAATCAAAAACATCCAACCTAACGCCAGAAAATGTATGACCATCAATAGTATCAATGCCAAAGAGTATGGAACTATCCAGGATGTTCCTAAAGTGAAGGATTAAAAATCGAACCTTCTCCTTAGATAAAAAGAAATCTTTCCAACCATGTAAAACATAGTCGTAAACAGCCCTGAGGTAAACACACAGACACTGCATCTCAGATAACCTTAGAAGCAGACCTCTCAGAACAACCATGTTTCAAAATTGAACATAAAAATAAATATCACCTACAATAATTGAGGAAACCAACACTAAGTATACAGAAGAGTACAAACCAGCTTGAATTTCGAAAAGGATTTTTTCCCACAAAAAGGGGCACACCTCCATGGAACAAATTCCCATCTGCAGATAAGGAACCTATCTGTAGGAGGCTGGCTTAGTAAATGGTGCACACTTATTTAAGTGAAGCACCTTGCACTAATCCAGACAACCCTTAAGGTGATTTTAGTGGTCTTAGAGAAGCTCTCTCAGTGGTAGCTGTGGAGAGCAGCTTTCAGGCTTATCCATGAGTGTTAAGCAGCTTGTTTTACCAGATCTAATCATGTAGGTTACACGAAAAGAAAGAACCACACAGTGTATATATAAAAATAGTTCTATTTATTACACAACCCTCACTAACACATTGGAATATCTCCTACCCATGAGATATGAACACAAATACAACAGAATACTTCAATTGCAACAGGTAAGTAAGCACAATACACAGTGGTCTCCAGGTGGAGACCAAACCAAATACTAAACAAGCATTTGCAATGCAATAGGTCTCGCATTTACGCGAGTTTAAGCAATTGGCATTGTAAATGACAATGCCTATTATTTTTGTTTTGTTTTTTAAAACATAAATAAAAGGCATTGTCATTTACAATGACAATAGCTTAAACTTGCGTAAATGCGAGACCTATTGCATTGCAAATGGTTGTTTACGTTTAAAACTGAGCGCGGCGCCGCTTCAAGGACACCACACTTGGTTTCTTTCTTTTTTTTTTTTTTACGTTAACACTGAGCGCGGTGTTCTTGAAGCGGGCGCCGCGCTCAGTGTTAAAGTTTAAAAAAAAAAAACGAGCGCGGGGGTCATTGAAGGGGCGCCGCGCTCAGTTTTAAAGTTTAAAAAAAAAATAAACAAACAGAGCGGGTGTCCCTGAAGTGGGCACCGCGCTCACTATTAAAGTAAAAAATTAAAAAAAAATTAAACAGAGCACGGTGTCCCAGAAGTGGACGCCGCACTCAACATGAAAGTAAACTAAATTTAAAATGATCACGGTGTCCCCAAAGCAGGCGCCGCGCTCATTATAGAAATACCAAAAAAAAGCAGCCGCCATTGTCCCCATCAGTGCCAATAATAACGAAAATAGTGTTGACCCCCTACATAAAGGAAGCCGTGTAACAAGCCAAGTAAAAGGTCCAGTCGTTATGGGCGGCAACAAATGGAGACAAGGCGGTACCAAGGCGGGACTAACAAGCCCATTTATGAATAAGAAGCCACCATTTAGGAAGGACAATCACACAAACCCAATGACAAATATGTGCAGAGAGTGGGCGGGGCTGCTACTGTATATCCTAATACAGCATGCCTCGCAGAGCGAGCAGCGCATGCGCGCTGCCGCTAGGCTCAACCTAAAAAGTAGAATGCAAACTGCGACCGAAGTCGAGACTGGACCCAGAAGACTTAGAAGAGCTGGGGCCACCTAAGGTAAGTACCCCGGAACCCCACGGAGGCTGTGTGCAGAGTGAAAACACGGCGACGTACTCAATAGAAGTCAACAGGAAAGTCGCAGTTGCAGTTTTGAAGGACCCTTCCCACTGGACCCTGAAGAAACCTCGTGAAAGAAAGAAGGTTAGAGAGTCACCCCACCCGTGGATACCCCAGGAACCAGGTGTCCTACACCAGGGAAGCAGTTAGTGTGAAGTGACGTCGGAAACCGCTGTAGACCAAAATGGAGAACTTCAGTAAAGATGCAGCTGGCGAAGACTGTGCAAGGCAAGTATAGGGTCAAACCTAAAGAACATATAACAGAGGAAGATCAATTAAGACTCTATATCACTTCTCCTACCATGGAAGCACCTCAATGATGAATCGGCCTGAGCCCCAGAAAGATGGACCCCATCAAAGGGCATATCTACTAACGTCACCTGCAACGCCTCTAAAAAACCTGAAGTTCTTAACCATGCCCAATGCCGGAGTGCTACCGAAGATGCCATGGCCTGGCCTACTGAATCAGTAGTATCCATGCCACATCTTATTATGAGCTTAGCTGCCTGTTGGTCATCTCTAATCAAGTTTTCAACATCAGAACGGAGGCTATCCGGAAGCGATGGCAACATAGTCTGCAAGGTATCACACAGAGCATGGGGAAAGACGTCCCAGAACACAAGACGTGTTGGTAGATCTTACCGCAAAACTTGCAGAACCAAAGAAGTGTTTGCCACATTCATCTTGACTGAGAGTCTCTACTTAATGGAGTCTTAGCTAAAGAATCCATATCGTGAGAGGCTGTAGCCGCCTGAACCACCAGGCTATGCGTGGTAGGATGTCTGAGGAGACCAACTGGATCTCCTGGGGCAGGCAGATGCCTGCGAGATATAGCGTAGTCCACCAAGACCCCTGTATCAGGCTTGGCCCAAGTCGAACAGGGCCTCATTGTATGGAAGAACAGGCTCTTCCCCAGACTAAAGGACATCCATCAGAGGGTCAGTGGACTTCTTTACATATCTGCGAAGGAGGAACTTGCTTCAGTAGCAAGGTTAGGTGGGGAAATAAGCCCCAAAGCTGGAGAGGACTCCAGCCCACTAGCCTCACCAAGAGCAGATTTCCAAGTCTCCGCCACCTGAGATGGAATAATCACAGATATGGGCTGAAAAAGCCCAGGCCTCTCTGCACCACCCGTTACAAGGAGACCCTCCAAAGTTTCACCCTGAGGAGGAAGTGAAAATACCACATTCCCCCCCAGTTTGCTTAACCGCCTGCATACCGGACGATGTCGAGAAGGTGGCGCTTCGACGTCAATAGGAGGAGGAGGGGACTTTGATCTGCGCCGCCGATGTCAATGTCGGAGTCGGCTGATCGATAGAGGACGTCGAAGGAGGAGTTTACCCGTAGCAGAGTCCACGGTTGTTGACCCAAAGACTCAAATGGCCCAACTGACACCGAGGACAAACCCACAGGTGTGGCTACACTCACCTCCTTGGGGCCCGTGGGTGCTAAAGTGGAAGGTGGAGGACCAAAGATGAGGTGTAGAGAGTTATAATACTCCCTCATCTGGGCCACTGATACCACGGCTCTCGAAAAGACAGGGAGACACAAGGCGAAGTCGCAACTGGCCTCCTCAACCGTCGAGCAGGAGGAGCCCTGGGAGACGGAGTCTCCACGTGGCGAAGTCAGGAGGTGCCGCAACTTCAAACGCCTATGCTTACCCTTGGACGTCTCTAAAGTACTAAACCCTGGAGAACGGCTCCGGCTCCTGGAACGGCCCAGTGAACGGACCTCCGTTTTAGAAGTTAGAAGACCGGCCTCGCTAACAGGCCTCCACATGAGAAGAAGACTGGGGCCGCAAAGTCTACGAGGACTGCGACAGACGTGCCGCCAACAACTTCGTACAGCGTTCCTTGAGCGCCTTCGGCTTCAGTCTCTGGCAGCAGCCGCAATCCCCAGAGTCGTGGTGTTGTCCCAAACACCACATACTAATGGAATGCGGGTCTGTAACCGACATTTGTTGAGTACAGGACCCACAAGGCTTAAAGCCAGACGACATTGGAGAAAAGAACACTGTTCCCACCGACAATAAAATTGTCAAAATAGGCCAGAAAAAAACAGCCAGAGGAACCGATTCTTCTGATCTGCGTTGCAGCGCAGAAAAAAAAGCTGATGTCCGCGCGCCAGAGTGGCTCCACTGACGTCACAACCGGAGTCAACATCATTAAGGAGTTGTAAAGCACCGTCCCCCGGTGCGCAGAGGGACTGCTGAAAAATTTCCAGATCCAGTCTGATGCCTGGGGAGAATTATAAAGTTAAGGAAACTGAGGCTAGATGCCTCAATCCGATATATAGAGGCAACATCCCACCCAGTGTTACCGACGTTATTCAAGGACCTATATAGGTGGAGAAAGCTTGAAATCTCATCACTTGGGCAAATGACGAGCATTAAAATGAACTACTTACCCCGTATCCTATATACAATGCCTCCCGCTGCGTGAGCATTACTCTATCCTAGACTACATACAAAAGGAAAATGCTACTTACCCAGTGTGCATCTGTTCTTGGCATGTAGAGCTGTAGATTCACATGCTTTGCATAGCCAGCCTTCTAGTGTTGGGTCGGGATGTTTGCACTTTGTTTTTCTTCAGAGAAGTCTTTTCCAGTCACGAGGTAGGGGACTCCTCCTTTCAGTGATAGTGCGCATGGGCATCAACTCCATTGTTAGATTGTTTTCCAGCAGAGGGTGATAATGGAGTTAGTGAGAGTAGTAGAAAGAGATGTCCATGTATATATGTATCTAAGTAAGATGTCACTGCAACAGGTATAGGTACCCGGGGAGGAGGGTGGGCGCATGTGAATCTACAGCTCAACATGACAAGAACAGATGCATACTGGGTAAGTAGCATTTTCCGTTCGAGGCATGTGAGCTGTAGATCACATGCTTTGCATAGACTATATAGCAGTTATCTCCCAAAGCGGTGGCTAACCTGTAGCTGTTGCAGTCGTTTGAAATAGTGTACGTAAAACTGCTTGGCCCACCCTAGCTTGATGTCTTGCTAACACATCCCCACAATAGTGTTTTGTGAATGTGTGAGGTGTAGACCATGTTGCAGCTTTGCAGATGTCATCTATGGGTATATTTCCTAAGAATGCCATAGAAGCCCCTAGTTTGCGTGTGGACTGCACTATAGGGGAAATTGACAATGTTCGTTTTGCTTTTGCATAGAATGTTTGAATGCACTTGACTATCCACCGTGCAATACCTGATTTTGATATAGGATTGCCTTTATGTGGTGGAGCAAAAGTCACAAATAAGTGTTTTGTCTTACGGAAAGGTTTTGTCCTTTCTATGTAGTAGAGTAATGCTCTTTTCACATCTAAGGTGTGTAAAGCCCGTTCTGCCACAGAATCTGGTTGAGGGAAGAACACAGGCAACTCAACAGATTGGTTGATATGAAAGGCAGAAATTACCTTGGGTAGAAAGTTTGTGTTGGTCCGAAGAACCACTTTGTTTTGGTGTACTTGTAAAAATGGTTCTTCTATGGTTAGTGCCTGAAGCTCACCTACTCTCCTCAGTGATGTGATAGCTATGAGGAAAGCTATCTTCCAAGTGAGAAATTGCAGCTCACATCTGTGCAATGGCTCAAAAGGTGGACACACGAGTCTGGTGAGGACAATGTTGAGATTCCACAGTGGAGCAGGTAGAAGTCTTGGGGGAATGACTCTTCTGAGTCCCTCCATAAATGCTTTAATGACAGGCACTCTGAAGAGAGACAGATGTTGTCTATTCTGGAGGTATGCAGCTATTGCAGCAAGATGTAAGTGTATGGATTTGTACGCTAAATTTGAATGCTGCAGATGTAATAAATAGCATATTATGTTTTGAACTGAAGCATCAAGCGGGTTGATCTGATTGTTATTACAGTATATGACAAACTGCTTCCACTTTGCTGCATGTCAAGCTCTTGTGGTAGGACGTCTAGCCTCTTTGATGATATTCATGCAGTCTGGCGGGAGAATGAGATAGCCAAACTCTAAGACTTCAGGAGCCAGATCGCAAGGTTGAGATGACTGGGATCTGAATGTCTCATCTCTTCACGCCTCTGCATGAGGAGATTGGGTGTAATATGTAGTTTTTGGTGAGGGACTACTGAGAGCTCCAACAGGGTTGTGAACCAGGGTTGACGGGCCAATGTTGGAGCAACTAGGATTAGTGTCAGGGACGCCTGCCTGAGTTTCCGAACCAGTAATGGAATTAGTGGGAGAGGCGGAAAATCGTAAGCAAATAGCCCTGACCAATTGATCCATAGTGCATTGCCTCTGGACAATGGATGTTGATACCTGGATGCGAAGCTTGGGCATTTTGTGTTTAGGTTTGTGGCAAACAGATCTAGATCTGGAAAGCCCCACATCTGAAAGAATGGGAGGAGAACTTGAGGGTGGAGTTCCCATTCGTGGACCTGTTGTCTTTGACGACTGAGCAGATCTGCAATCTGATTGTTTACTCCTGGAAGGTGTTCTGCGAGGAGATACATTTTGTGACGTATGGCCCATCTCCAGATGGTCTGTGCTAGTTGTGACAGCTGGAGAGAGTGTGTCCCCCCCTGTTTTTGTATATAGTACATTGCTGTCATGTTGTCTGTACGGATCAGGACAGCTTTGCCTACTAGATGAACTTGAAACGCTTTGAGCGCTAGAAAAATCGCTAGCAGCTCTAGATGATTTATGTGAAGCTGCTTTTGCTGCAGGCTCCACATGCCCTGAATTGTATGCGTCTGGAGATGAGCTCCCCAACCAGTGAGCGATGCGTCTGCTGTTAGCACTATCTGTGGAACCAGGTCGATGAAGGGCCGCATTTCTGAAAAGTTTTGTGGATTCCACCACTGCCGAGAGCGGTGGGTGAGGCCGTCTACCAACACTAGATCTGTTAACAGACCCTGAGCATGGTTCCATTGACGTGCCAAGCACTCTTGAAGGGGACGCATTTGAAGTCTTGCATAAGGGACTATTAGGATGCAAGACGCCATCATCCCCAGTAACTGCATGAACACTCGAGCTGGCAATGAGTGTTGAGGCTGAAACTGATGGAGTAGAGTCTCCATGTTGCGGATTCTGGACGGATTGGGGTAGGCCAAAGCCTTTTGTGTATCTATTGTGGCTCCCAGATACGCCTGTGTGTTGGATGGTTGGAGATGGGACTTTGACAGATTTACTGTGAATCCAAGATCGTGGAGTAACTGCACTGTTTTGTGAGTGTGACGTAGACAGCTTTCTTGCAAGCTGGCTTTTTTGAGCCAGTCGTCCAAATATGGAAAGACGTAAATGTGTTGTCTCCGTAGATGAGCTGCGACTACTGCTAGGCATTTGGTGAAAACCCTGGGTGCGGTAGTTACTCCGAATGGAAGCACCTTGAACTGATAATGCTGACCTGCTATTATGAACCTGAGGTATTTGCGGTGAGCAGGGTGTATTGGGATATGGAAGTAGGCATCCTTTAAGTCCAGAGTGGACAGAAAGTCGCCTTGTTGAAGGAGCGCGAGCACTCGGAGTGTGATCATGTGAAAATGGCCCGACAATGTACAGATTTAGTTCTCTGAGGTCTAGTATAGGCCTGAGAGAGCCGTCCTTTTTGGGAATTAAAAAATACAAGGAGTATACCCCGGTCCCCTGGTATTGTAATGGGACTGGCTCGATAGCGTGTTTTTCCAAGAGAGAGAGAACATCTTGCTTTGGGAGGATGAGATGCTCTGGTGACATTGCATGTGATCTTGAAAGAATATTTGGGGGAGTGTCTGTAAGCTCCAGGCAGTAACCACACTGGATAATTTGTAGTACCCACTTGTCTGAGGTGATTGAATTCCAGACAGGCAGGAATTGGGAGAGACGTCCCCCGACAGGAGTGGAATGATCGGGGAGTAACGGAAGGAAGTCACTGTTTGTTTGCGGGGGAAGTGCGGGTGGAGTTACCTTTGCTTCTTCCCTTACCATTGTTTCCTCTAAAACCTCCTCTGAAATAACCTCTTGAAGAGGGGGATTGGTTGTTGCCCTTGTAAGAGGAGGAGGGATTTTCTGTGGAAATATTCTTGGAGCCACCCCTGTAAAAGGAGCGACGAAAGGAACCCCTATTTGTAGGTAACTGCAAGGCCCCCATGGACCTTGCGACCTCAGTATCTTTTTTCATTTTTTCCAGCGAGGTGTTAACTGCTGGACCAAAAAGATGTTCTCTGTCAAATGGCTGGTTGAGAATACCTCAGGTTTGAAACCATCAGGCAGAAATTGCATGAGCTTTTCTAACTCATCATAATGAGCCGTATCATATCTGGCTAACAAAGCCTGAGCATTAGCAATGCACCAATGATTAGCCACTTGTGACGCTACCCTTTTGCCAGAGGCATCAATTAATTTTGACTCTTTATCAGGAGGAAGGGCCTCACCTGTGGTCTGAGAGTTAGCTCTCTTGCGAGCACTGGAAACCACAAGAGAGTCTAAGGGCAGCTGACCTTTGATGTAGGCAGGGTCAGTAGGTGCAGGTTTATATTTTTTGTCAACCCTAGGCATGACGATTCTTGCCCTTACCGGATCTTTAAAAACCTCATCTGCGTGTTTAAGCATCCCCTTAAGCATTGGCAGTGTATGGGTAGTTCTTTGAGAAGAACTTAGGGTCTCAAATAAGAAATCCTCCTCTAAAGCCTCTTTATGTAGTTCCACCCCATGGTAATGAGCAGCCCTGTTAAGTAGCTCAATGTAACCTATATTGTCGTCGGGTGGTGAGGGTCTAAACGGATATAAGTCAGGGTCATTATCCGTGTTTGGGTCAGTGGCATAGTCCTCCCATGGGTCAGTATCCTGTGGCCTATCCTGATCCCTATCATCCTGTGGGTCAGGTGATAGTGGTGGTGGTGAATTTGTGGGTGTGATGAGTAGGTTAGGATCAGTGGGCGAAGGAGGTGGAATATAAGGTGGTGAAGGGTTAGTACCCACATTTTTTCTCTTCAAAGGAATGTGGTACGCCTCTTGTTGGCCCATCTTCCTTTTTTCAGGCACTTTGGCATGGATATGCCCAGTGTTTGGGTTTATAACCAGCTCTTTCTGTTTCGGATCCGAAGGTGGAACGTCGGACCGAGGCTCCTTTGGTGGAGTCTTTTTGTCTTTGCTTGTCGGTTTCGGCGTCGAAAGTTTCAGCTCCGAACCTTTCGTTTCTGAAGATTGAGTCTTCGATGTAGGTGGGATGTGGACCAAGACGTGCTTTGATTTCGGTTTGGCGCCGGCATGGGGCCGACTCGAGCCCGAAGGCTTGTCTTTGTCTTTCGGCGCCGGGCCCGGGGGCGAGGCGCTCAAAACCTTTTCTCTGTGCCGACCTTGGCCCGCAGACAGAGGAAGGACCGGAGCCTTTTTGGTCTTGTGTTGTTGGGGCAAGGGGGCTTCTGTACTCACGGTACGCTGACCCGATGTAACTTGCTCGTCTTCTTCCATGTCGGAGTCGGCCTCAGACACGGAAACGTGTTCTGCTTCTCGGCTCCTTGAGCTCGTTGTTCTTCTCGATCGGAATCTTCGCCGAAGATGTCCGGTACGGAGCAGCCTTGATGTTGCATCTCGTGACGTCGAGCCAAACGGTCACGAAGCGCCTTCTTCGATCGAAACGATCGGCACGCGTCGCAGACTTTCTCGTCGTGTTCCGGGGATAGACAGAGGTTGCACACTTCGTGCAGATCGGTGCGCGGAAACTTGGCATGACACCCGGGACAGAGTTTGAATAGAGTCCGTTCCATCGACTGCTAGCAAGCCCGGCGCGGGTAGGCCCAACGGCCCTCCACGAGTTTTCCGATCAAAGGTCTTTGAGTCGAAACGGTACGCGGAGAATGGGAAACGCGATCGAGAAACAATACCGTTGAGGGTAGTGGATTGCGCGTCGAAGGGAACACGAGAAACGATGCCGAACCGTAGCGCAGCAATTCACATCCGAACCGGATGGCGGAAAAAAACAATCTAACAATGGAGTCAATGCCCATGCGCACTATCACCGAAAGGAGGAGTTACCTACCTCGTGACTGGAAAAGATTTCTTCAAAGAAAAACAAAGTGCAAACATCCGGACCCAACACTAGATGGCAGGCTATGCAAAGCATGTGATCTACAGCTCACATGCCTCGAACATAGTGCTTTCATTTGTGTGGAAGAAACGCTCCCCTAGAATCCCACGAACCACATTACTGAAGCTCGTCGCACAGGGAGGATTGGGTATCCTCAATATCAAAAACCTACGTCCAAGCGGCCCAGATAATTCCTGCATTAGAATGGAACCATAATAGTTCCTAAAATTGATGCATTTATGTAGAACAGGCCTTCTCAAAAATCCACCTTCAGTGCCTGCTGTGGTTCCCTCACAGACAGAGGAACCAGACCCCACCCCCTTTACTCCACAGTACTACTTTCAGAATGCTGGCAGCAGGGGGTACGGACAAAGGGCTCTACAACCTTTTCCTCCCCAAAGTCCCCTATCACGCATAACCCAGATTTCCCACCAGGTCTTCAGGACCCCAGATATAAAGCATGGGAAACCACGCACGAGCAAACACTGGGCGAGGAATGCATGGAGGGGAGAATAGCCACAAGTGGGGAACTTAGGGAGGATTCTTGACAGGGAGGACCACCACCAAATAAAACAACTGTTACATTGGGCAGGTTCCCGGGAGGTGGTCCCATTGGCGGGCAGGGAAAAAACACAAATTGAAGCCAAAATAATATACAAAGGCTTCCCTTGGCTCCAACGCTCCTACCTGGACTTATATCTGACCCATAAGCACAATTATATCACACAATGGGAGGGAGACTTAAGGAAAGAGATTTCGGAGAAGACTTGGGTCAAAATTTGGAGCAAAGCTGCGCAAACCACAATTAATGTAGCATAGAAAGAGAATGCATTAAAATTTCTGACACGTTGGAACCTCTCTCCCACCCAGCTGCACAGCATTATGGGGAGCTCGGAGCTTTGCTGGAAGGGTTGTGGCGAGAGAGGTACTTTTATATATATGTGGTGGATCTGCACGCATATATAGACATACTTGGGAGAGATCTTGACACATACTCGCCACATCACCGGCACTCAGCACCTTCTCAATCCACTCGTAATACTGCTAGGCGACGACTCAATTTTCCAAACTAACGACTACCATGAGTAAGCTGATAGCGCAGTTCCTTACAGCAGCTAGATTTGGCATTAGCACAAGTTTGGAAATAACCCACGACACCGCCCATACATATGTGGGGGAGTAAGATCTGGTCCGTTTATGCCATTTAAAAACTCCCATCCATAATGCATGATAAACAGGCTACATTTGACAATGTCTAGAAAACATTCAAGACTTACAAGACAAGGGATCGGGGGGGGTAGATTATCTGACAACTCGCCCACCCAATCTCATCTGCATGGCAGGCCTCCACATGGGCAGACCAGAGGCCCGGACTCGCCTAAAAAAGCAGACCCATAGTTAGCCACATGGATGGAGTAAACACTAGGTTAGGGGGAGGGGTAACTACAGGGACACTATACCGTAATGCAATGTCTGTGACAAGGCAATGAAGGGAGTAATGAAATTCATTCATGGTATGTTGCGATGAGTTTTTATTTCAAAAGCATAATGTATCTCACTTGTGCGGAAACTCCACAACACTCTTAATAACCTCACTTCCCCTGGTCTATTGCAAAACAAACCTACATTTCACACACAACTCCACAGCCCAACCCCTCAACTTCAAGCAGACTCACTAACACCCACAGAATCAGACCCAAAAGTAAAAGTTACTTACCTTCAATGACCCTATATCTGGGAGAGACACAGTCTAGCCGCAGATTCCTTAACTTTGAATCCTCACCAGGCACCAGACTGGATCCGGAAATTTTTCAGCAGTACCTCTGCGCGGTGGGGGACGGCGTCGTACGGCTCCGCGGTGACGTCGTCTCCGGATAGGACGTCAGTGGAGCCATACAAGTGCTCTTCGGCGCGCGGACGATAGATTCATCTGTGAAACCTTCCGCGCCAGAATGCGGAGCCATTACAGAAACTGGTTGTGGAAACAGTGTACCAAAAAAGACCAAAATATTTGAAACATTAATAAATCGAAGGGTCGAACCTACTGCACCCAGCTCAATCAGGATTCCGGACCTCCCATAGTACGGAGTCAGCGCTGGTGGAGATCTCAGAAGCCATTCGGGAGTGTCTGGACGCCGGCGGGAGAGCAGCCTTAGTTATGCTTGACCTGTCGGCGGCGTTTGATACGGTGCCACACTCACTCCTACTGTCTCGTCTCGCCGAGATTGGGGTCTCGGGCTCAGTCTGGGGCTGGCTTAGGTCTTTCCTGGAAGGACGGACGCAACAGGTCTGGCTGCCGCCGGCCGCTTCAGCCCCTCAGCCGGTTACCACTGGGGTCCCCGCAGGGGTCCTCCCTTAGCCCCCTCCTCTTTAACATCTATGTGACTCCTCTGGTCTATTTAGCCGAGGACCTGGGGGCTAAGGTCATTGCCTACGCGGATGACACCCAGCTTCTTTTTACCTGGGGAAAGGACGCTCTCTCTGTATCCTCGGCTCAGCACTGCTTGTCTTCTGTTTTTGAGTGGCTAGCCGCAGCACAGCTTAAGTGCAATGAAGACAAGTCAGAGATTCTCCTTTATGGTAACTTCCCCCCCCCTGTTTTAGAGACTCGCTCTGGCCTCCAGGGTTCCCTTTACCAACATCGAAAGGGAAATCCGCCAAGAACTTAGGAGTGTGGTTCGAGGATAATTTATCCTTCTCTATTCAGGTTAAGAAGCTCACAGGCAACTGCTTTGGACTCCTAAAAACGCGAAGGAAATTTATCCCTCTTCTCCCAAGGCCCGCTAAAGAAACAGTTATTTGCGCGCTGATCCTTTCTCGCCTCGACTATGCCAATGCACTGTATATGGGCATCCCGGGCTACTTGCTAAACAAGCTTCAGGTCGTACAAAATGCGGCTGCCAGACTCCTCCTTGAAATTCCCACTAGGTGTAGTGTGCGACATCACCTGCGCTCATTACATTGGCTCCCCGTGGCAGAACGGGTTAAGTTCAAATCCCTAGTCATTGCCCACCGTGCTCTTTATGGCCGGGGCCCCTCCTATTTGCAGAAGCGGTTCTCTTTTTATGTCCCGCTGAGACAACTGCGCTCATCAGCACAGCTTCTGGCACATGTTCCCCGCTTCATTCGTCACAGGCTGGGCGGTGGCTCGCTCGCCGTAAAAGCGGCCCAGGCATGGAATGTCCTTCCGTTTGAGCTTCGCAACACTCAAGATCCTCTGGCCTTTAAGAAAAAAATTAAATACCTATCTTTTTGTCTAGTGGTTATGAGTGACTCATCTTGGTTCGCGCCGGGACACTATTCGGAGTAGCTGCGCGCGTTATAAAATTAAATAACATAACAAAGAATAAACATCAAATGTTATGGTAATACCAGACATGGATTTTAAAGAAACCCCCAATAAAATCAACGAAACACAGGGCTGCATGAAACCCTGCACCCTGGTGAATAACCCCCATATGAGGGAAGAGACCATACACTCTATAGACCATTCAACAATGGTAATGAACGGCATGGCACCAAACAACCTATAACACCAGGCTGTTTGTTGAACCACACCATTACGTGATAGATTGACAGTACCAATGTCAAGGTATGATGATACCAAGAAGAGCGTGTATTTGACTGACTATCCTGAGAGAGGTGATGGCTACATGGAAGGCCACCTTCTATGACAAGAACTGAAGTGGACAAGAGTGAAGTAGTTCAAAAGGGGCACCCATCAGTCTTGTAAGAACGACGTTAAGGTTCCAAACAGAAACAGGGGGCATCTGGGGTGGAATAACCTTTTGAGGTCCTCCATGAAAGCCTTAACGAATGGAATTCTGAATAGTAAAATATGTTGCCAATTCTGCGAATAAACAGCTACAGCAGCCAGATGTAAACAAATAGATGTGTAGGCAAGTCCAGACTTCTGCAGGTGAAGGAGGTAGCATACAATCTGTTGCACAGATGCTATAAGTAGATTGGTGTGTAAAGACCTCTGGAGCCATATCACAAGGCTAAGCTGCTGAGGGTTGGGGTGTGTGAGCGTGCCATGGTTTTGTGTGAGAAGATCTGGCCTGTTGGGGAGCTTCTCGTATGGAACTAGAGAGCGTTCTAGTAGAGTGGAGTGCCATGGCTGGCGTGCCCAGGTTGGTGCCACCAAAATGACGATTAGGGATGTCTGTCTCAGCCTCCTGAACACAAACGGTAGGAGTGGGAGAGGCAGAAAAACGTATGCAAATATCCCAGACCAACTCATCCATAGTACATTGCCCAGGGACTGTGGGTGTGGTAGTCTGGCACCGAATTTTGGGCATTTTGTGTTTTCAGCAGCGGCAAACAGATCTATCGGTGAGAACCCCGAACGCTCAAAGCAGGTGTGTAGGACTTGGGGTTAGAGTTTCCATTCGTGAACTTGTTGATACTTCCTGCTGAGGTCTGCTACATCGTTGTCTACCGTGGGAATGTGTTGAATGAGCAGATTGACTTGAATTGTACATAAAACATGACAATCCTATATTAGGACTATCTTGTTTTGAATGAGAGGCTGGAAAGCCCAAAGGGCTAGCTGGAGGGCCAGCAGCTCCAGTTGATTGATGTGAAGAGCTTATTGGACAGGGATCCACTGACCCTGAACAGTGAGGTGATTGAGATGCGATTCCCCACCTGTAAGCGAGGCATCCGTAGTGATGGTCTCTTGCAGAACTGGCTCCAGGAAAGGCCACCACTGCAACAGGTTGTCTGCAATCCACCACTGCAGAGAAGTGTGCGTGTCCGTGTGTCCGTGTGCGTGTCCGTGTGCGTGTCCGTGTGTCCGTGTGCGTGTCCGTGTGCGTGTCCGTGTCCGTGTGCGTGTCCGTGTCCGTGTGCGTGTCCGTGTGCGTGTGCGTGTCCGTGTGCGTGTCCGTGTGCGTGTCCGTGTGCGTGTGCGTGTCCGTGTGCGTGTCCGTGTCCGTGTGCGTGTCCGTGTGCGTGTCCGTGTGCGTGTCCGTGTGCGTGTGCGTGTCCGTGTGCGTGTCCGTG